>JAWNMD010000450.1:0-600000 GCA_035044365.1 Drosophila neotestacea
TCAAAAAGAAAAGATAAACAAAATATTAAGCGCAGATTTCGTTCCGGGTTTCTTACATGTGTATGTATGTACAAGTTTATTTTACGGTTTTAAAATCATTTTACCACAGACATTGCATATATATAAATATAAATATTAAAACGAAAAGTATTTGTAGTTGCGTGCAGCAAAAGGTACATATATATAAATTTATACCTACCACTTATGTAATTTGTTGATTTCGAGTATTTTAATTGAGAACCCCACTCCCTGCACTACACCTACAAAATACCTGTAACGAAATGGAAACAAATATTTTTGCATTTAACACTCAAGAAAAATAAACCAGGTGTAAATCATTAAATAGCTACAAAAGATTCCTTTAGTTTCTGAAGCGTATAGCAAAGCGATTGATTTGCCAATAAGAAACCACAACCAAATCAAATTAAAAGAACAAAAAGAAGAAAAATATAGGTGAATAGGGAAGGCCGATCGAACCGAGCAAAAAGCTGAATGGGTAATTTAGGGCCACCAGCAACAGATACATAATTAATATAGGCAAACAAAAATAACAGCAAACAGCTAAGATTTGCATTCATTTCAAATAAAAATAAAATCCAAGATAAAGCGCAGAGCTTTACTAAAATTTATCATCGCCCCAGCGAAAGAAGCTAATGCAGCTTTTCACAGAACATTTTGTGGGTGGGAACACTGTAACGGAAATTACAAAGATAGTATCGACCGAGAACTAAAAACACATACTTATACATGTACATATGTTCGCAAATATTGTTTTATATGTATATGTATGTTTGCAAGTACGTAAGGTTTTTAGTTTTTATCATAAATTCGAGACATTTACCAAATAGAATAAAATTCAATAAAATTTCTGTTGATTTGGTTTTGTTCAGCTTAAAGATTGATGTTACAGTCGGAGGAACGCGTCTCTGAAATACAGATACATACATAGATTCTTGCGCACAATACACTGTTCATGTTTATATAAAATTTTGTACTTTCCCCAAACACATCCCGCAAATCGATAAAAACAAATTACAAATACAATCTTAAAGTTATTTTTATGTATCTCAAAAATTTCATAACGTTTGAATAATAAACGCAGAATTTAGAACATTCTGGTAGAATTTATATACATTTACATATATGTACATATGTATGCCTTATCTTATTTTAAAACCGATACCTCAATGGCTCAAACACACGTAAAAGATGTATGCCCACTTAGGAAAATGACTTTCTTCAATATCGATATATACATATTCCTAAGTTCCCATTGCGTCACAGTGCTTGCCACAGAGCCTCAGGGGTGCATTTGGGCATCTGACAATGAGCTTCCAAAATAAGAATTGCTGATTTTTAGGCTCAGATGCACACCTGCTCTGTGTCGAGTGGTGTGGCGCAATAGGAACTTAGCAATATGCATATATCTTGATCAGCATCAACAGCCGAGTTGATGTCCGCCTGTATCTCAAAGACTATAAGAACTAGAGACACCTTTGTATGTGTGCTCATCTATATCTTGCCCAGATCAAGTTTGATTTATAATTTCGATACGCCCTCCTAAATCGGAAAACAATATTTCGAAATTTACAAGTGCTACTTTAATGCCAGCATTAATTATAACAAACTCGGTGTGATTTTGTTGGGCCCAGCAAGTGCCAAAAATTTTAGGTAGTGGCACGATTTAAACAGGTGCTAAAAAAGCCTCCCATCTGCAAACATTGTAGTTAATGACATTTAAAAAAGTGATTGCAAAATAGTGTAACAATTAGAATTTTATCGTTTTTTTTTCACTGCTGGTTTTCACTTTCGCTGTTGAAAAAGTTTCGCCCGCTCATATGTACAGTCAGTCATACATACACGGCAGAGGTGTCCGTTATCTCTCCTGTATTCTGCTTTGTGCCGAACAGTGCAGATACGAAGCATTCGTGCACTTGCTGGTTTTCAGTGCAAATTATCAAACATTCGTTTTGCAAGGTTGACTTAGATGTTTCGCGGCATTTGTTAAGAAGCACCTGCGCCTGTACTTGCTTTTCGTGGTTAGGACGTGCACTTTCGTGCAGTGAACTGATTTAGTATCGGTGGACACGAAGTCTCAACTCGGGAGCTCGTCAACAACAACTACAACAACAACAATTCGTTAAGGGAATTCCAAAAAAGCTTTGGAGTACCAGAATGATTGTACTTATTATAAAAATCACTTGGAAAAATCATACACTCTCAAAACCTACTGCATTGTTTTACTCAGTGTACTTAAATCGAACAGCGACACACATACTGCGTCATTACTATTTTTTGTGGACTTGTGGTGACAGCAAAGCATCTGCAAGAATCCGAGCTGCTTTGCAGCGCATCAGCAGCTGCAGTCAAGGATTGGCTGGCCTCTGTCGGACTGCAGGTGGTTGATCATAAGACTGAAGCGGTTCTGATTAGCAGCCGGAAAATAGTGAAAGTGGCCCACATCAACATGGATGGCGTCACCATCACCTCCAGCAGGGCAATTCGCTACCTCGGTATCTTGCTGGTCACAAGGCTCAGCTACAGAGAGCACCTGGAGCACGTTGGGCGGAAAGCGGCGGCGATTGGGCAGGCACTGAACCGCATGATGCTGAACACTCGCGGCCCAAGACAGGGGCGCAGGCTGCTGCTGCAAAGTGTTGTTAAGTCCACCATCCTCTATGGAGCACCGGTTTGGGCAGGGGCCATGAAGATTAAACCTTATAGGAGAGGACTCCAGGCCACATACAGACTTGGCGCGCTTCGCGTCTGCAGCGGCTTCAGGACTGTGTCTGGGGATGCAGCCCTTGTGATTGCAGGTATGGTTCCGCTTGACCTTTTTGCCGCAGAAAGAGCCACATCATATATGGAGCGGCGTTCCTCAGCGTGGTATCGCCATATTGTTAGAGCGGCGAGGGGAGATTTCCTGAGACAGTGGCAGGCCAGATGGGATTCGTCACCAAAGGGCCGTTGGACACACCGCCTCATCCGAAACGTGCATTCGTGTCTAAATCGGAAATCAGGTTTTTTGCCATGAGGAAGACCCACTTTGTTCTTGGTGTTATCCAGATGCCGAAGAAACCGCCGAGCACGTACTGTTTTCATGTAGAAGGTTTTCGACCGAGAGAAGCGAGCTTGAAAGAGCCATGGGAGCCCACATCACAGAGGAGAACCTTGTCAGGCTCATGATGGAGAGGGAGGAAAACTGGTCTGCAGTAAGCACGTTTGCTGTCAGAGTGACGACTAAGCTTCGTCTGCTGGAGAGAGGCAGGCGTAACGAAGGAGGGGCGTAATATGCCAGCCCAGGATCTTGGGCACCACCTACTTTCTTTATTTTAGCGTTACGTTGTATATACACACTTATTTATTTATTATCCCTACTCACTCACGTTTCTCTGTAACAATAAAAAGAATTAAAAAAAAAAAAAAAAATTACTATTTGTTGTTACCTCGACTTGTTGTTAGTTTTTTTATGACGGTCCTAATTTTAAAAGTGTTTAATATCTCGCAAGTCGATTTGCAGACTCTCTGGCGGCTCAAAAAGCGTTCGGAGCTGAGCCACTGCGTACCCATCGCTGATTTACACAATGCGGGCATTTGGCATTGGAAGCATTGAGAATTTCTTGAGTTTTAAATTTCAACCCGACATCTCCTCCTAGTTCAAAGGTTATAGGCTCAGCTCATAAGCTTGGTTCAGGAGCACTGTAACCGCAATTCTCAAATGGCCTCGGGTCACTATTTATAAGTTGGCAGAAGCCTTTTAGGTTTCATTGCGACCTCACATTTTATAAAACCATTAAATAAAACTAAATTATGGAGCTGTCTTATGATATGGCTGACATGCAATATACATTTACTAAAATCGCAAATAAATCTTGGCGGGCAAGTTCTGGCAATGGTTAATGCTTTTGGATATCATCTAGAGGCTCGCCTCACTCTCCTTTTGATTTTGCTACGACAGAGCAGTTTTTTGTGAGAGACCCATCAGAGCCTGTAGAGCCCATTGCAGATGTCCCTTCTTATTAGGACTATAAAAGTTGAAGAAATATTTGAAGTCATCAGATTATTACCAAAAAAATTAAAGCTCCGAGAATAGACAGGATTTGTCACACTACGTTAAAGGCCTTGCTCACAAAAACTATAATATATATTGCATTAATTTTTAATGCAATACTTGGGATTCAAGTGTTCACAAAACAGTGGAAATTAGTAGCGATTCAAATGATTCACAAGCCAGGTAAACCAGAATTTGATCCCGGCCAAAAAGTCTTTTACCCTGTCTGTGCAAATTGTGTGAGAGGCTTATTGCCAACTGGATAACTGTCACTATTATATCATATAGCTACTATACTACTATATCATATAGCTTCGGCTCGAAATCCACTTTTTACGGCTTATATAGGGCACTGCAAGGGTATCCAAATTTTGGCGCACCAAAGCTAGCTTGCGGTATATTTTTAGACCCAGTACTTTAAAAAAGTACAAATGGGTCTATTACGTTTGTGCAAAAAAAAATGTGCGTAACAGGCAGAAGGAGGCGTGGCAGACCCCATAAAATATATATATTCTTGATCAGCATCAACAGCCGAGTCGATATAGCCATGTCCGTCTGTCTGTCTGTCCGTCTGTCCGATTTTTGAGTTCCTAGATCTCAGAGACTATAAGAGCTACAGACACCAAATTTGGCATGAAGGTTTATCTATATCTTGCATTGATCAAGTTTGTTTTAGATATTTGCCACGCCTCCCTCCGCCCCTAGAAATTGAAAAACAAAATTTTAAAGACGAATTACAAGAGAACCTTTAAGACCAGAGCCTTGATTTGGTATATATAATACTCGCTATAGTCCAAACCTGTCCTAAAAATTTCATTCCAATCGGTTGATAAACGCGGAAGTTATTTAACTATCAATGATACAGGCAAAAGGAAGAAGAGAAGAGATGCAAGCGGCCTCTGTGTTTATCAAGTGGCGCCATCTATTGATGGTACGCAACATTGAAGAAAAAATCTTTAGTGAACGCTTTGCACTCAAAAAGTACTGGGTCTCCTACTGTCGAGCTTGCTCCACTGTAGCTTACTGCATTTTTTTTCATGCGTTTAGGTTTAAAAATAAGCTAGTTAATATACACAAATAAGTTAAAAACGAAGACTTAGCTCAATTCAATGATGGACAGCTCTAACATTGCCCTTATAAAGCGTAAAACTTTTCTCTTTGCATTTTTTGAAAATTACTTAAACTTTGACGAGCTACACAGTCCACAAAGTTTGCATAAAATACTTCAAATAATCCTTAACTCGAAAATATAAAGCTTTTCTCAAACGGATCGAGGGGTGCATATGTCGGGATTGGGCTGACTTTTATTCAATATTCACCACGGTCATAGACAACGAAGCAGAAATGTCAGCGATTGAAAAGCTGCAGCATCTCCGTTCCTGATAAAGTGGATGCGCTCTCGAAGCACAATTCGTTTGAGGTGGGTTAAGCTGGTCATATTTTTGGAGAGACGGTGCAGAGCAATGGAGAATGTGGAGTATTCGATGCGAGCTCAGAATGGCAAGTCAACTAAAACCGTCAGTATTGCGCAAAAGAAATCCTTTGTCACTGCAACCGTCTCATTTCGAATCTGCCTGATGTGCGAGAACACAGACCATGCTATTTACAATTGTCCTCGGTTTGTAAGTCTATCCCCAAGAGCTCGCCAACATGAGGCAAAGAGACATGCACTTTGCGTTAGATGCCTAAAGAAAGGCCATCAATTGCGGCAATGTAAGTCTGGATCTTGTTGCTCCTCTCAATCGACTCACCACACACTCTTGCATTACACAACATCACCTAAATTTTCTGTGCATACATCTGGTCAGGACACTGTAACGCCATCGTCTTGCAATGGCGCAAGGCGTCATGCCTTCTTTGCAACGTCGCTAGCTTTGCCTCTAGCCTTCTCTACTCAATCTGCTTCTGATGCTGTACGTGCTGCAGCTTCGCAAAAATCTTTCTGTAAACGTTGTTTCAGGCATTGGGGATTCCCACTTATCTACAGACGGACACTTTGTCGATGATCTGAAGTCTCGCATGTCAGACTTCACAACTAACCTCACTGTAGGTATTGGGCAGACTATTACGGATAATCTACCTAGCTGTCCAGTGTGCATCGCCAGTTAAAACGTTCCCGCTAACATACCACTCGCTGACCCTTCGTTCAACGTGCCTCAGCGGATTGATCTGCTCATCGGTGCTGGTCTGTTCTACAAGCTTATTTGCAGAGATCATATTGAGCTTTCTAATTTACTTACTTATTTAATTTCGACTATGTGCATTTGACAGATAATTGTCTAAGTGTAAGTTACATCGTAAATGATAAATATTAAAAAATGATTTAAACTAAAAAAAAGAAAAAAATATATATACTAGGGGGCTGGCCCCCTGCTCGCTTCGCTCGGCAACCCCCGGCTCGCTACGCTCGCTGAAATCCTTGGGAGAAATGAAAAGTGAAAATAGGGAACACTTCTCAAATCTCGGGGAGAAATGTGGAGTGAAAATAAGGAACACTTAAAACTGGACCTTATGTCATTTCTTTTAAGAAAGCGGAAAATGTAAATTTAATTTTTCCCAACAGTCTGACTAACATACAATAATAGTACTTTATATAAGCAGAGGGAAAACCCTCTAGTGCTCGCTTCGCTCGCCAACTCCCGGCTCGCTACGCTCGCTGAAATCTCGGAAAGAAATGTGGAGTGAAAATAGGGAACACTTCTCATATCTATAGCCGGACCTTATGTCATTTATAATAAGCGGGAAATGTAAATTCAATTTTTTAAATTTTTCAAACCCAACATTTAGTTAGTTACTATAAGTTAGAAAGAATAAGTAAGATTTCTTAATAATAAAAGTTGAGGCCTCTGCGTTGAAGACACAGTTAAGTCTATGTATTTTCTGCATTATCTGTACAGAGCACTCGGAAGGAATCATGCTGGGAATAGTTGTTAGCACACAGATTAAGTTATAGCGGTACAAAATTACGGGAATGTCTTGCAGGAACTAAGAAAATAATTTAAATCAGTACATATGAAAGAAACAATTTCACCAGTTACTAATTTAATCAGAAACATGACGCCAAGCATTATCCAACGGTTTGTTAAAGTGGGTAGATTAATTAAAAGAAGATAAAGTAAATAGTCTATGTAAGAGTAGATATAAAGAACCCGCGCAGTAACTAGGTACGCATCCACACAGCAGCCATCGGTGCCTGGGGAGAACCGCTGGTTTGATAAAATTTAGTTCACATAATACTGAGTCTTCAATGATCACGGGTTCAGGAAAAAAGTTAGATTTTGGCAACTTACAGGGATAGGAATCCTATAATAAGATGTACTAGGAGAGTAAGTAGTTTGAAAAAATACTGCAAATGGATCGGCTGTTGCCTGATTATTATTTGCCGTCGTATTTTCATATAAAACTGAATTTACGTTTAGAATTTACAAAACTATAGAATCGTTTAGGATCCTGAGCAAACTGAAGCCGGTAACGACACAAATAATTGCTGTAAAGTTGCAAGCTATCCGAGTTCAAATTGCCAACTTAGCAATAGAACAACGTGAAAAATCGACTTCGTTCCCTGCACGTTTATATTTTTTTAAAAATGCAGTAAGCTACAGTAGAGCATGCTCGACGGTAGGAGACCAGCCCTTTTTGAGTGCCAAACCGTTCACTATAGACTGTTCATCAATGCTGCATACCATTCAATAGATGGCGCCACTTCGGGGATAAGTTAATAAACACAGAGGTCGCTAGAGTCTCTTCTTCTTCCTTTTGAACGTAACAATATTAGTTGGAATAACTTCCGCGTTTATTATCCGATTGGAATGAAATTTTTCAGGAAAGGTTTGGACTTTTAGTGTTTATTATATGTACCAAAAACCAAGGCGCTAGCATCAAAGGTGCTTTTGTAACTCGACTTCGAAATTTTGTATTTAAATTTCCGGGGGCGGAGGCGGGCGTGGCAACCTATTTTAACGAATTAAATAATCTCATTATAAATCACGACTGGTCCCAGTATTTTCCGAGCAATAACTTAGAATTTGCTTTGTGTCTTTTTTACAACACTTTGAACCGCTTTTTTGATCAATGCGTTCCTCGAAGGTACTCTGCGAGGTCTAACAACCCCCCCTGGCGTTATCAAGTCTAAAAATTGCAGTAAGCTACAGTGGAGCAAGCTCGACAGTAGGAGACCCAGTACTTTTTGAGTGCAAAGCGTTCACTATTGATTGTTCTTCAATAATGCGTACCAAACAATAGATGGCGCTTTACGAAGTTAATAAACACAGAGGTCGCTAGCGTCTCTTCTTCTTCCTTCTGCCCGTAACATTCTTAGTTGAATAACTTCCGCGCTTATCATCCGATTCGAACGAAATTTTCTGGACAGATTTGGACTATAGTGTATATTATATGTACCAATAATCAAGGCGCTAGTCTTAAAGGGGCTCTTGTAATTCGACTTTGAAATTTTGTTTTTCAATTTCCGGGGGCGGAGGGAGGCGTGGCAAAAATCCAAAACAAACTTGATCAATGGGAGATATAGATGAACCTACATGCCAAATTTGGTGTCTCTAGCTCTTATGGTCTCTGAGATCTAGGTGACACAAAATAGGACAGACAGACGGACATCGCTATATCGACTCGGCTGTTGATGCTGATCAAGAATATATATACTTTATGGGGTCTGCCACGCCTCCTTCTGCCTGTTACGCACATTTTTTTTTTTGACAAACTTAATAGACCCATTTGTACTTTTTTACTTTGAAATTTTGTTTTTCAATTTCCGGGGGCGGAGGGAGGCGTGGCAAAAATCCAAAGCAAACTTGATCAATGGGAGATATAGATGAACCTACATGCCAAATTTGGTGTCTCTAGCTCTTATGGTCTCTGAGATCTAGGTGACACAAAATGAAGGACAGACAGACGGACATCGCTATATCGACTCGGCTGTTGATGCTGATCAAGAATATATAATACTTTATGGGGTCTGCCACGCCTCCTTCTGCCTGTTACGCACATTTTTTTTTTGACAAACTTAATAGACCCATTTGTACTTTTTTAAAGTACTGGGTCTAAATATCGCGATTTTAAATTTTTAGACCCAGTACTTTAAAAAAGTACAATGATATAGGTTTGCAATTTGAAATATATATTGAATATAATTAGGAAATTTCAAACCTATATCTTTTATTGTCAAAAAGTTATAGACTTGTGGTTTCCACTTCATCAGTGTATGGCGTGTTTTCAATATTTTTAGACCCAGTACTTTAAAAAAGTACAAATGGGTCTATTAAGTTTGTGCAAAAAAAAATGTGCGTAACAGGCAGAAGGAGGCGTGGCAGACCCCATAAAGTATATATATTCTTGATCAGCATCAACAGCCGAGTCGATATAGCCATGTCCGTCTGTCTGTCTGTCCGTCTGTCCGATTTTTGTGTCGCCTAGATCTCAGAGACTATAAGAGCTAGAGAGACCAAATTTGGCATGTACGTTCATCTATATCTTGCATTGAACGAGTTTGTTTTAGATTTTTGCCACGCCTCTCTCCGCCCCCGGAAATTGAAAAATAAAATTTCGAAGTCGAATTATGAAAGAACCTTTAAAGCTAGCGCCTTGATTTTTGGTACATATAGTACATACTATTGTCCAAACCTGTCCTGAAAATTTCATTCAAATCGGATGATAAACGTGAAAGTTAATCTACTAACAAAGTTACGAGCAAAAAGGAAGAAGAAGAGACGCTAGCGACCTCTGTTAATCAACTGATGTTCGTAGTAGCGCCATCTATTGAATGGGATTGATAGTTAACGCTTTGCACTCCAAAAGTGCTGGGTCTCCTACTGTCGAGCTTGATCCACTGTAGCTTACTGCATTTTTATTAAAAAAAATGTTATTAAAAAAACTTTTTTAAAAAAAAAATGTGTTGGTTAATTTAAAAACAAAAATATTTATAAATTATATTATAAAAAAACGAATCAGAATAAAATATAATATTCTTACAAAATGTATTATTTGTTTTAAAAAAACCGCACAAACCTCAATATACCAAAATATACTGCAACCTTAAATTTTCATGCTTCGCGGCGGGGGCTAGGAATTCATTTTAGACATGGGGTTTATTAGTGAAAATTTCTTAGAATTCATCGCAGATTCCGAATCTGCTATACGCTTACCACGTTTTTTTAGCTCCATACAAATTGACCCGCCCTAGTATACATACATATATTTTTTCAAATTTATTCTTTAGTTTTATTTAATAAACAACATACAATAACTTAATTTTAATATTATTAATATAATTAATTAAGACTGAAAAGAGATGAAACGAAAATGTATATACATTAGTTTGTATTTTGAATATATTTCACTATTATTTGTGTATACTTACATTTCATGTGGGTCCAGTATTTAATTAACGCATTTGACTTAACCCACATAATGGCCAACTTAAGAATATGTACCTGTATAAAACAATTACACAATATAATGGGGAAAATGTGGTGTGAGGGAATTAACGACGTTTAATTGGAGGTCACTGCTTAAATACCGCAGATTTTCAACGGTCATAAGGACCAAACAAGTTAATTAGACTTTATTTATTTAATTAAAATGATATGCCCAACAAAATAAATATATTATATAATTATAATGTATCATCAGGCCAGAAAGCGACTATATTAATATTTTATTTAAAAGTGGCAGCATTCAATTTGTTTTGCTTATTAGCAGCAACAACAGCTGATTTATATAAAGCGGCCACAATAACAGCGTAGATAACACTTATATCGATATCGAACACGTATATCGATAACAAATTACTAATATTCTGTTAGCGGAGTGAAAAAACCAGATTTTTTACGATTTCTTTTTGATCTGAGTGTAAATACTGCTATAGGCGGCAGCTGGCGCCAAGCTCTTGTAAACTGAAGAGCAACTACAAAAAACAAAACGAGCCAGAAAGGTAATGGCTTGGACATCGCTGATCTAGAAAAATATCTATCGTTTTCTTATGTCCGGTTTTCACTGTCATGCATTTTGTAAGATATCGAAGGCTTTCCGAAAAATGCAACTTGCTGTGCTTAAAATTAAAAATTAAGTTTCAGTTGTGGTTCATAGTCTGCCGATCTGGTTTTTGTTGTTCAAGCGCCTTTTTTATTTTGCTCCAGTTCCCTCCATTTTTCTTTTTCGATAATTCACTTATTACTCAGCAGCTGAAATTAAAGCGTCACATATATTTTTCCCATCAGCAGCTGAATGACAGCGTAATAGTATCTGAAAACAGTGTTTAAATATAAGGGCAAGCTAACTTTGGCGCGCCAAAGTTTGGATACCCTTGCAGTGCCCTGTGTAAGCCGTCAGATTTTTTACAAAATTTGTTAAATGTTGATTTTGAACCAATCGTTCCTATGGCAGCTATATGATATAGTAGACCGAATTACACCAAATTTGGTCAGCCTGTTTAAAACTTAATCAAACACACAATGTGTATATTTGGTTGAGATATCTTGAGAAACAGAAAAAGTTTTTCATACTAAATGTTTACTTCCAACCGATCGTTCCTATGGCAGCTATATGATATAGTTATCTGATCCGGCCGGTTCCGACATATGTACTGCGTGCAGCAAAAAGACGGACCTGTACCAAGTTTCATCAAGATAGCTTTAAAACTGAGAGACTAGTTTGCATAGAAACAGATGGACAGACGGACAGCCGGACAGACAGACGGACATGGCTATATCGACTCAGCTTGTCGCCCTGATCAAGAATATATATACTTTATGGGGTCTGTGAGGCTTCCTTCAATGCGTTACACATTTCGTGACAAAATTATAATACCCTCTGCAAGGGTATAAAAACGCTCGTGCTATTAGCTGGCAACTTTTGCTGGGATCGTACCAGCTAAAAGCCACAGCAGAAAATTCTGCTTGCTTTTAGCTACTGTTTTTTTATATGGAGTTGCCAGTCAGCGTACACGATTTTTCAGTGCTAGGTACTAGGCTTTCAAAAACAAAACAGTTTTTCACCATAAAGAATGGCTTCTAACCGATCGTTTTTATGGCAGCTTTATGATAAAGTTATCCGATCTGGCCGGTTCCGACTTATGAACTGCATTTCAAGTTTAATCAAGATAGCTTCAAAACTGAGAGACTAGTTTGCATAGAAACAGACGGACATTCCTAGCCAGGCTCGAAATATATGGTACATTCTGCTTGGCAAACATTTCGGTCTACTGGATACTATGCTCTAGAAAGGGAAAACGCAGCAGCGAAATTTAAAATCGCTTGGATGCCATGTACGGTGACTAATCTCCTTCGACGGCAACCATCAAGAACTGGTTAATCGAGTTTATTCACGACCGCACGTCGAGTTTTGATAAACCCAGGTGCCCCGAAAACGGCTACTACGGACGAGAACGTAAAAAAGTACTCGATCTTGTGTTGGCTGTGTTGTTGAGCGTCAATTAAAGGTACGTGAGATAGCTGAGACTGTAGGCATTGCAGGAAAACGATGCATCCTATTTGCACGATGTTTTGGGTTTGAGATGTTTGGGCAAGGCGATGGGTGCGTCGTTTGCCCACACTGGAAAACAAACGTAGCCGGGAGACCTTCGAGGCCACCAAGGCCCAGCGTAACCGGGAAACCTTCGAGGTAACCAAGGCCCAATTTTGTTGAACTGCTCTACCAATTGCTGCCCCATCCACTGTATTCTCCAGATTTAACCCCCTGAGCAGGTTATCGCCGCCACGGACGCCTATTTTGAAGACCTTAAGAAAACATTTTTTTACGGGTTGAAAAAGTTGGATCATCGCTGGGCCAAGTGTATCGTGGTACAAGGAGATTATGTTGAAAAAAGTAAATAAAAAATAAAAATCCAAAATTTTCGTTTTTCTTTTGTAGGGTAAGTATTAATTGAATGACGCTCGTATGTCAACTAAGAGAACTCACAGATTACCTGTTTGGTACAGTTCATATAGACTGACCAAATGTAGGGCAAATCGGACTACTATATCATATAGCTGCCAGATCGGCTCGAAATCAAATCAATATAGCTTGTCCCATTCTACATTTCTCAGATGTGGACCTACCAGTCATGGTTTTCAAAATGAATTGCAGATAGAAACTTCTTGAGAAATACGGATCGCTGCGCTCCACTTGGATCCCAGGTATGGTCTACAGTCCTGGAAAATAGAGACACAGGCTCTGGTAATTGAAGCATGACACAGAGAATGCATCCGCAGAATAATGCAGGTGGCCAGATATCTTCATCTTTTAAAAGAATCAGAGGGATAAGGGAAACACTTCAAAGAACGAAAAAATACTAGCTTCTCGAGCATAACGTGAAATTTTTCAAATGCTTATAACACTAGTTTACAAATGAATTATCTGTGCTTTGTTTTTAGACCTAAGTATTTTTCCTGTATAGATTTTGTCCTCCTAAACATGAAAAAGTATGTTAAAAATTTTTCTATGGAGTAGTTTTTGAGATATTATTTTTTTAAATTTTTTCATAGGTGACTCAGCTTCTTCGAGTATAAGTCGTAAACGCGATTACAGTTTTCAACAAAATTAGGTTTCAACTAAAGGTAATGAAATTTTCTAAAACTTTTTCATTCAAGTTTTGAAATCAGCTCGATCTTCATAATGTTTGAGCCTCTAAAGTTGAAAAATTCATTTATTTTGCGAAAAAAACACAAAAAGGGGTTCAAACAAAAATTCATAAAGTATATTTAACGCAAAAAATAAAAAAAATGATGCAGACATAGAGCTTGAACTCTCCCGAGTAAAACAAGCTATCGTTCATAGAAATCGGTTGATTAACTATTGAGTAATGCGACTTTTAATGGCAAAACACAAGTTCTAAATTTTTATATTTATCGCTTTTCGTGCGATACTTCAATATCGATATTGCATATCTTCGTGCGATATACACTGCCATGCACTTGAATAGGGACAAGAATTTGTTTATGTTTCGTTTCATTTTTCTCTTAATCTACTAAAGCTATTGGCATGTGCTTTGCTGTTTTCTGAAGAAGAGAACATAGGCAAACTGTGGAAATGAGCGAGAGGTCGCGACAATTTACCGTTATCATTTTTTTTTCGGTTTTGCTTTGACCATTCCTAGAATGCTGTACTTTTTTGCATGCACTTGAATAGGGACAGACGTGATTTTATCACTCTGAGCAAAATTCCATGCGATAAAGTTTATTATTTGCCAACTGAAACACATTTTAAATATAAATAAAACGTAATGAGTCGCGGCAAAGCTCTAACTCCTGTTGAAAAAGGCAAAATAATTGCGTATAAGGAATGTAATCTGACATACAGACAAATTGCTGAAAAAATTGGAAAAAGCAAAAATGTTATTTGCAATTTCCTTAAAAACCCTGCAAATTACGGGAATAACATGAAAGGACGCACCAAAAAAGTCCGAGCAATAGTTTTCGAGATGAAAATGGCAAGTTTTACAGGTAAAAAGCTTAATTTTTCTTTTTTTAATTAAAAAAAAATTATATAAAAATTATAAAAAAATATTTTTTGTCATAAGCAGTATTTAGACTCGCGTCAAAATGAAATCGTAAAAAATCTGGTTTTTTCACTCATCTAACAGAATATTAGTATTTTGTTATCGATATACGTGTTCGATATCGATATATGTGTTATCTACGCTGTTATTGTGGCCGCTTTATATAAATCAGCTGTTGTTGCTGCTGTTAAACAAAACAAATTAAATGCTGCCACTTATAAACAAAATAATAATATAGTCGCTTTCTGGCCTGATGCTACATTATGATCATATAATATATTTATTTTGTCAGGCACATCATTTTAATTAAATTAAATAAAGCCTAATTAACTTGTTTGGTCCTTATGACCTTTGATAATCTGCGGTATTTAAGCAGTGACCTCCAATTAAACGTCGTTAATTCCCTCACACCACATTTTCCCCAAATTTTACTATTCAAAAGGTCATAATTTCATCATTCTCTGATGAAATAAGGGGTGGAGGCTTATTTCATTACGTCAAATTGAAATGGCCCGCAAACTGTGCTATGCTAAGTCTAACAGTGCCATTTTGAGTTTAGCAGAACGGCAGGCCCTTACGTTATGAAACGTAACGAGAAGTGTGAACCAACTTTGAAATGAAAAACGGGAAAAAAAATGTCGCTGTTTTTTTTATATGGAGTT
Source organism: Drosophila neotestacea (assembly GCA_035044365.1). Lineage (NCBI taxonomy): Eukaryota > Metazoa > Arthropoda > Insecta > Diptera > Drosophilidae > Drosophila > Drosophila neotestacea. The sequence goes on from JAWNMD010000450.1 coordinate 15,221, forward strand.
TTTCATTTCCACGGCGTTTTGACGCGAGTCTAAATACTGCTATAGCGTTTAAAGCTTTTTCGTCTACGATCATTTTAAAAGTAGTTTGAACCAAATCGGACAACAATTACAGAAGTTTCGACTATAAACAATTTTTTCTCATACTTAGAGTTGCAAAATCGTATGGAGCTTCATACATTTTTTTATTGACAATTGTATCTTTGAATTGTTTATAGTCGAAACTTCTGTAATTGTTGTCCGATTTGGTTCAAACTACTTTTAAAATGATCGTAGACGAAAAAGCTTTAAACGCTATGACAAAAAATATTTTTTTATAATTTTTATATAATATTTTTTTTTAATTAAAAAAAGAAAAATTAAGCTTTTTACCTGTAAAACTTGCCATTTTCATCTCGAAAACTATTGCTCGGACTTTTTTGGTGCGTCCTTTCATGTTATTCCCGTAATTTGCAGGGTTTTTAAGGAAATTGCAAATAACATTTTTGCTTTTTCCAATTTTTTCAGCAATTTGTCTGTATGTCAGATTACATTCCTTATACGCAATTATTTTGCCTTTTTCAACAGGAATTAGAGCTTTGCCGCGACTCATTACGTTTTATTTATATTTAAAATGTGTTTCAGTTGGCAAATAATAAACTTTATCGCATGGAATTTTGCTCAGAGTGATGAAATCACGTCTGTCCCTATTCAAGTGCATGCAAAAAAGTACAGCATTCTAGGAATGGTCAAAGCAAAACCGAAAAAAAATGATAACGGTAAATTGTCGCGACCTCTCGCTCATTTCCACAGTTTGCCTATGTTCTCTTCTTCAGAAAACAGCAAAGCACATGCCAATAGCTTTAGTAGATTAAGAGAAAAATGAAACGAAACATAAACAAATTCTTGTCCCTATTCAAGTGCATGGCAGTGTACGTGTATCGCACTTGTGTTGCATGTATATCGCACAAATATCGTTAAATATACTTTATGAAATTTTGTTTGAACCCCTTTTTGTGTTTTTTTTCGCAAAAAAATTGAATTTTTCAACTTTAAGAGGCTAAAACATTATGAAGATCGAGCTGATTTCAAATCTTTGAATAAAAAAGTTTTAGAAAATTTCATTACCTTTAGTTGAAACCTAACTTTGTTGAAAACGGTAATCGCGTTTACGATTTATACTCGAAGAAGCTGAGTCACCTATGAAAAAATTTAAAAAAATAATATCTCAAAAACTACTCCATAGACAAATTTTTAACATACTTTTTTATGTTTAGGAGGTCAAAATCTATACGGGAAAAATACTTTGGGCTAAGAACAAAAGTGGCTGTAAACTGGTATAACTGGACAAAGTCTAACAAATTCATAAAAAAATTTAGTGGAGACCGCCAAGAAATTTCTTTACCATAATTCATACTAAATCAAGGTCTATCCAGGAAAAAAAAATTCGAAGAGTTTGTGCACAGATTAGAGTCTAGACTCTACACTCACTAGACAATTACCCAAAATATTGTTTTCAGTTTCAAATGCGTTATTAGTTAAAGGGTATTTCAAGTCGAAAGTAATCAGACAGGTCAACCACCAATGTAGATGCACCAATAAAAATGTCAGTTTCCACTTCAGCTCAATGCCAAAGCCAGCGGCATTGAATATAAATTTTAGTCTGTCTCACAGCAGCAGCAAAAGCAGCAACCGAACTAGGTCTAGTGGCCATTGTTTAGGCTAGCCATATTGCCCACCCCCATATCCACCAAGCTTATTACAAAAAAGACGTGAGCGACATAAGGCATATAAATGCTTACATATCTATATTTGAAAATCTATGCAAATTGGCTGACAACAGCACAAAGCGGACAAGCCGAAAAGTCTAACGATTTATTTGTAAAACGTTGCTAAGCTCGAGACGACATCAATTGAAAGACATGGCGCTGCAACTGCAAATTGAGAAGCTGAAAGGGCTGGACAATTACAAAGCGTGGTCGATGACGGTGCGTGCGTATCTAGAGTCAGAAGATCTATGGAGTGTTATCGAGAGTGGACCAGAGAATAAAGAAGAGGTACCCGTTAGGGAATTATTTATGGAGTTGTTACATTCAATTCAATAGTTGACGTTTTACAGTCCCTACTGAAGGATAAGCGCGCCAAATTCATTATACTTTGTCTAATTGAGACGAAGCTGTGTCAATTTATGGTCAGTATACGCACAGCCCGGGACCTGTGGAACTATTTGCGAACCCAGCACTCACTCCGCTGAAACATCTGACAACCTTGCAAAGCATATTAAAATATCAATATTAAAGTGCTGACAATGAGACTTGATTGTTATTTAATTTACATCCTTATGACTCAATTATTACCGGCTGATCTTCAGGATCTTCGTCAAGCAGGCCATCAAAGTGCCAGTTCAGCTGCTTTCCCAGTCGCTTGATCAGACGTTCCGCGCTCACCATTAGGCCACCAGCGTACAGATTCTTTAGCAGCTCTCGTACATCTTTGTAGACTGTGTTGTGTATGCTGGGTGTCATTAGCTCCTCCGGAAGATGAGGCAGTTGGTGAGCCAGAACTTCAGTGTACTTCATATAGACTAGCTTATGTTTGGTAACCGCTGTTTCAGAGTGTGCCAACAGGGCAAGTAGCTTGCGCCAGTGATCCAACGATTCCACAGAATATCCAACCAAAAAAAAGACAAATGCCAGCTGTAGTTCCTCAATGAGCCCATCTGGGTTATCTTCAAAGCTGTCAAGTAACTTATTCACAGCTTCTATGCAGTCAATGGCATGACGGGATATGTCTGCTGGTGGTGAATCTTGTGGCACACGGGAGGGTACCACACAAAAACGCGGTGCTGTGCCCTCCACAGGCTTTAGATTGGGAAGCATGTCACTCTCATCAACTAGAAGTTTGGCAGCAGAATGGCGTTTGCTTATATAACCAACGTTACCTCGTGGTCTGTCAGCATCTGTGCAGGACTGTAGTTCAATGTTTGTGCGTATAGTCGCAAGTTCTGGGCGGCAGCGGTGTGCACAGTGCTCGCTTACGCTGCCCGTCAGATTCTTCCACTCGCACACATATCGATAGTCGTAGGGCGCTAGGACGCGCTCCAACTGTGCAAGATTCCTACGAATACGTTCACGTTCCAGATCTGGCTCGACAGTCTGACGTGGGCGCATCTCTTCAAGCTCACCATCCCATTCGCGAACAAGTATCTCATTAGGATGAAAGAAGTGGACGAAGCCTACACGTGGTGCAGTTTCGCCATAAGGTCCGCGAGAAGCACACCATATGTAGTGGACGCCAGGTGGTACCATTTTGACGCCTCGAAAATCTGGGCCAATGGTGTAAGAACACAAGTCTATGCCAAATTCAGTGCCCACAGGAACGCCAGCTATTACCAAAACTGCGCCATCGGCGAGCAGACGCAGAGCCAAGTCAGAATCCATTTGCATGTTGGAGTTGTCCGTGTTCATTTTGAATTCTTTGTTATACTTATTTTCCAAGCTTCCAAGCCGTTGCCTTTAGTGACGTTAACAACAGAAAAATACACCGACTTTTAATTCTATTTCTTTTTTTGTTACTCAGCAAATAGTTGCGTTGCTTATTTAAAAATAACTAGTGAAATTTACTTGCAACAAATCTCAAAAAACAAACACATCAAAATTATGATCGGATAACGAAGTCAGCCTATCGAAAGAAAAGGATAGCTATTTTATAGCTAGACGTAGCTACTTTGAACCTTATTGCGTCCTTACACTGCCGCCGCTAAGCAAGAACCGATATCTTACCGGCAGAGCTGCTTACACTGGACACAATGCCGATAAAAATGCCGCACACTTGACGTAGTCAGCTGTTTTTGTTTACTATAAATCAAACTATCTATAGAAAAAACTTAATTGATGCAGCGAATTTGCTTCACAGACTGTGGCAATGTGCGCATATATAAACGTGAATAGGTCCTTGATTGTAAATAGGCCATATTCTCTTATTGTGTTGACCATTTCTGCATATATACGCATATTTTTCTGGCCCCACTCAGATCATTCAATACGTCGCCCATATTTTCATAAAAAAGTGCCCATGTTCACAATTAACCCTCTGCGCTTCGCGGTTATTGTTTTTTTCTTTTACTTTAAAAAGCATAAGTAATAGAAATAAAACAAAATAACATAAAAATATAATTGCGCCATTTTCAATATTCCATATCAGCTGTTTTTGTTGTTGCTGCCAGCGTTGCCACACTTTCCGTCAACAATTTTGCCGAAATTTTTGCCGTACAGACTGTACGGTATGGTATGGAAGCGAACAAACTAGCCGGCATCAAAGCGGCATTTCGTTACGGTGCTATACCGGCGGAAGTGTAAGAAAGCTATTAAAGACCTATAAGTTTCAATGAAATAGAGCTGGAAAGCTATCGATGGCACTATCGATAGTATCGAATTTTCGCTCTCAAAACATCGAAAATATTGAATGGGACCACTATCGATAGTTTCCCAGCTCTATAATGAAATGCTATTAGCTAGAACTGTAGCTATTTTTAAAAGTAACTCCGGCTACTTGTGTCCTTTTTTAATATTATAGTTCCTTTGCTATTGATAAGATGTATTTTGAAAATTTGTCTAGGCAAAACCTAGATCTTTCACTCGCTGAAGACATATTTTGTCAGTGCAGTCGATATGACACACATTCTTTAATGTTGCGCACTAGAAGTTTCAACAGATAGCGCTATTACGAAGATATCAGTTGATATACGCAGAGGTCGCTAGCGTCTCTTTTCTTTTAATTTTGCCCGTAACATTGTTCGTTGAATAAGTTCCGCGTTTATCATCCGATTGGAATGAAATTTTCAGGACAGGGTCTAAAAATGCAGTATGCTACTGTGGAACAAGCTCGACAGTAGTACTTTTTTTATTGCAAAACGTTCACTATAGATTGTTCTTTAATGTTGCATACCATGAAATTTCAACAGATGGCGCCACTACGAAGATATCAGTTGATAAACTTAGAGGTCGCTAGCGTCTCTTCTTCTTCATTTTGCCCGCACCATTGTTAGTTGAATAACTTTCGCGATTATCATCTCATGTAAATTAAATTTTCAGGACAGCTTCATTAAAGGTTCCCTTGAAAATCTAAAACAAACTTGATCAATGAAAGATATGGATGAGCTTACATGCCAAGTTTGGTTTCTCTAGCTCTTACTGTTACTACTTTTGGTTTTTTAGGTTGTGTCGGCAGCACTGATAAAGAGTAGCTGACACGCTAATCAGTTTGTATGGATATTGTCTACATTTAAACCCCGATATCTCGAGAACTAAGCCGTAAATCAAAAAGTTTATTTTATCGACTTATTTGACGAGCTTTACCGGAATCCATTTTCATTTTGACCCATCGGAAACCTTAGTATTGCCTATCTTGGCGCAACGGAAGCCGTAGAGTCCCCAATCTCTAAATTATTACATATTCAAACCTTTTTGATTACTTTGTTAACTTTTAATTTTTAATCAGCTGTTCGGCCAGGCTGCCGGCCGTTTCACATTATTAAAAGGACGTCAGTGTGCAACAGATTAAGATTTGCTTGAATAAAAAAAATTTTTAAGCACTTCAATAGCAAATCAGTTGCAGGAATCTCCTAATTCGTTAAAACCAGGGAATGAAACCGAAACGAATTTCGGTTCCGGTAGTACCGAAACGAGTATTTCGGTAAAAGGTTCTATTTCGATTTTGTCCTTTCGGTTCCGGTTCTCGTATCGGTCCATACCGGCACAGCAAAGTAATTTAAAAAAGTAAAGAAAATTTAATTTTATCAACAATTATATGTGTATGCATAACCGTACAAATGAATGCATTTTAAACGTAAAAATTTTTAAACGTACCGAAACCGTACCGTTCGGTTCTCGAAAAAATTTTTTTCGGTTCCGGTACTACATTTGAAACGGTTAATTTCGGATAACGGCTCCGGTTTCTTTCCCTGGTTAAAACACATTTTATTAGGGTACTGTTTTTTTAATATTTAAGGTCTAGTTGGTAATTAAAAGAATTAATGATTTTACTCCAAAATTAAAGAAACTTAGTATTGCAAACTACGTTTAGTGCCAATATCGTCAAGTATTTGACGCAGCTCCTCGTCCTCGAAACGACCTTCCAGAGACGGTATTAGTGCCTTAGCTTCCTCTGGCGCCTCTGGACACAGATTACCGAGCGCTGCTAGCTCAAATTTATGAAGTTTCTTTTGCATAAGCAAACTAGAGGAAAAAATAAATTAAAATTTTAATAAGCTGAATTTAAATGGAGCTACATAAGATCACCTGCGCACTGACATAATGGTCTCCTTGTTCTTGAACTTGCGGAAACTATCTGTGTAGGCATAGGTTTTCATAAAGACTTCTGAAAATTCCTGCTCTTCGTCGGCGGATTCATTTTGGCGTTTTCGATGATCAAGCAGCATGTGCACCTCAGATATCAGCAAAGTTTCAGCATTTTCGAACTCTGCAAAACAGTGATATGATGCATATTAGTTAAATTGATAAACTAAACATTTAATTTGCTTATGCAATTTACAAGTGTAATATAAAGCTTAAGGTCTTAGCCATAAATACGCATATTTTTCTGGCCCCACTCAGATCATTCAATACGTCGCCCATATTTTCATAAAAAAGTGCCCATGTTCACAATTAACCCTCTGCGCTTCGCGGTTATTGTTTTTTTCTTTTACTTTAAAAAGCATAAGTAATAGAAATAAAACAAAATAACATAAAAATATAATTGCGCCATTTTCAATATTCCATATCAGCTGTTTTTGTTGTTGCTGCCAGCGTTGCCACACTTTCCGTCAACAATTTTGCCGAAATTTTTGCCGTACAGACTGTACGGTATGGTATGGAAGCGAACAAACTAGCCGGCATCAAAGCGGCATTTCGTTACGGTGCTATACCGGCGGAAGTGTAAGAAAGCTATTAAAGACCTATAAGTTTCAATGAAATAGAGCTGGAAAGCTATCGATGGCACTATCGATAGTATCGAATTTTCGCTCTCAAAACATCGAAAATATTGAATGGGACCACTATCGATAGTTTCCCAGCTCTATAATGAAATGCTATTAGCTAGAACTGTAGCTATTTTTAAAAGTAACTCCGGCTACTTGTGTCCTTTTTTAATATTATAGTTCCTTTGCTATTGATAAGATGTATTTTGAAAATTTGTCTAGGCAAAACCTAGATCTTTCACTCGCTGAAGACATATTTTGTCAGTGCAATCGATATGACATACATTCTTTAATGTTGCGCACTAGAAGTTTCAACAGATAGCGCTATTACGAAGATATCAGTTGATATACGCAGAGGTCGCTAGCGTCTCTTTTCTTTTAATTTTGCCCGTAACATTGTTCGTTGAAAAAGTTGCGCGTTTATCATCCGATTGGAATGAAATTTTCAGGACAGGGTCTAAAAATGCAGTATGCTACTGTGGAACAAGCTCGACAGTAGTACTTTTTTTATTGCAAAACGTTCACTATAGATTGTTCTTTAATGTTGCATACCATGAAATTTCAACAGATGGCGCCACTACGAAGATATCAGTTGATAAACTTAGAGGTCGCTAGCGTCTCTTCTTCTTCATTTTGCCCGCACCATTGTTAGTTGAATAACTTTCGCGATTATCATCTCATGTAAATTAAATTTTCAGGACAGCTTCATTAAAGGTTCCCTTGAAAATCTAAAACAAACTTGATCAATGAAAGATATGGATGAGCTTACATGCCAAGTTTGGTTTCTCTAGCTCTTACTGTTACTACTTTTGGTTTTTTAGGTTGTGTCGGCAGCACTGATAAAGAGTAGCTGACACGCTAATCAGTTTGTATGGATATTGTCTACATTTAAACCCCGATATCTCGAGAACTAAGCCGTAAATCAAAAAGTTTATTTTATCGACTTATTTGACGAGCTTTACCGGAATCCATTTTCATTTTGACCCATCGGAAACCTTAGTATTGCCTATCTTGGCGCAACGGAAGCCGTAGAGTCCCCAATCTCTAAATTATTACATATTCAAACCTTTTTGATTACTTTGTTAACTTTTAATTTTTAATCAGCTGTTCGGCCAGGCTGCCGGCCGTTTCACATTATTAAAAGGACGTCAGTGTGCAACAGATTAAGATTTGCTTGAATAAAAAAAATTTTTAAGCACTTCAATAGCAAATCAGTTGCAGGAATCTCCTAATTCGTTAAAACCAGGGAATGAAACCGAAACGAATTTCGGTTCCGGTAGTACCGAAACGAGTATTTCGGTAAAAGGTTCTATTTCGATTTTGTCCTTTCGGTTCCGGTTCTCGTATCGGTCCATACCGGCACAGCAAAGTAATTTAAAAAAGTAAAGAAAATTTAATTTTATCAACAATTATATGTGTATGCATAACCGTACAAATGAATGCATTTTAAACGTAAAAATTTTTAAACGTACCGAAACCGTACCGTTCGGTTCTCGAAAAAATTTTTTTCGGTTCCGGTACTACATTTGAAACGGTTAATTTCGGATAACGGCTCCGGTTTCTTTCCCTGGTTAAAACACATTTTATTAGGGTACTGTTTTTTTAATATTTAAGGTCTAGTTGGTAATTAAAAGAATTAATGATTTTACTCCAAAATTAAAGAAACTTAGTATTGCAAACTACGTTTAGTGCCAATATCGTCAAGTATTTGACGCAGCTCCTCGTCCTCGAAACGACCTTCCAGAGACGGTATTAGTGCCTTAGCTTCCTCTGGCGCCTCTGGACACAGATTACCGAGCGCTGCTAGCTCAAATTTATGAAGTTTCTTTTGCATAAGCAAACTAGAGGAAAAAATAAATTAAAATTTTAATAAGCTGAATTTAAATGGAGCTACATAAGATCACCTGCGCACTGACATAATGGTCTCCTTGTTCTTGAACTTGCGGAAACTATCTGTGTAGGCATAGGTTTTCATAAAGACTTCTGAAAATTCCTGCTCTTCGACGGCGGATTCATTTTGGCGTTTTCGATGATCAAGCAGCATGTGCACCTCAGATATCAGCAAAGTTTCAGCATTTTCGAACTCTGCAAAACAGTGATATGATGCATATTAGTTAAATTGATAAACTAAACATTTAATTTGCTTATGCAATTTACAAGTGTAATATAAAGCTTAAGGTCTTAGCCATAAATACGCATATTTTTCTGGCCCCACTCAGATCATTCAATACGTCGCCCATATTTTCATAAAAAAGTGCCCATGTTCACAATTAACCCTCTGCGCTTCGCGGTTATTGTTTTTTTCTTTTACTTTAAAAAGCATAAGTAATAGAAATAAAACAAAATAACATAAAAATATAATTGCGCCATTTTCAATATTCCATATCAGCTGTTTTTGTTGTTGCTGCCAGCGTTGCCACACTTTCCGTCAACAATTTTGCCGAAATTTTTGCCGTACAGACTGTACGGTATGGTATGGAAGCGAACAAACTAGCCGGCATCAAAGCGGCATTTCGTTACGGTGCTATACCGGCGGAAGTGTAAGAAAGCTATTAAAGACCTATAAGTTTCAATGAAATAGAGCTGGAAAGCTATCGATGGCACTATCGATAGTATCGAATTTTCGCTCTCAAAACATCGAAAATATTGAATGGGACCACTATCGATAGTTTCCCAGCTCTATAATGAAATGCTATTAGCTAGAACTGTAGCTATTTTTAAAAGTAACTCCGGCTACTTGTGTCCTTTTTTAATATTATAGTTCCTTTGCTATTGATAAGATGTATTTTGAAAATTTGTCTAGGCAAAACCTAGATCTTTCACTCGCTGAAGACATATTTTGTCAGTGCAATCGATATGACATACATTCTTTAATGTTGCGCACTAGAAGTTTCAACAGATAGCGCTATTACGAAGATATCAGTTGATATACGCAGAGGTCGCTAGCGTCTCTTTTCTTTTAATTTTGCCCGTAACATTGTTCGTTGAATAAGTTCCGCGTTTATCATCCGATTGGAATGAAATTTTCAGGACAGGGTCTAAAAATGCAGTATGCTACTGTGGAACAAGCTCGACAGTAGTACTTTTTTTATTGCAAAACGTTCACTATAGATTGTTCTTTAATGTTGCATACCATGAAATTTCAACAGATGGCGCCACTACGAAGATATCAGTTGATAAACTTAGAGGTCGCTAGCGTCTCTTCTTCTTCATTTTGCCCGCACCATTGTTAGTTGAATAACTTTCGCGATTATCATCTCATGTAAATTAAATTTTCAGGACAGCTTCATTAAAGGTTCCCTTGAAAATCTAAAACAAACTTGATCAATGAAAGATATGGATGAGCTTACATGCCAAGTTTGGTTTCTCTAGCTCTTACTGTTACTACTTTTGGTTTTTTAGGTTGTGTCGGCAGCACTGATAAAGAGTAGCTGACACGCTAATCAGTTTGTATGGATATTGTCTTCATTTAAGCCCCGATATCTCGAGAACTAAGCCGTAAATCAAAAAGTTTATTTTATCGACTTATTTGACGAGCTTTACCGGAATCCATTTTCATTTTGACCCATCGGAAACCTTAGTATTGCCTATCTTGGCGCAACGGAAGCCGTAGAGTCCCCAATCTCTAAATTATTACATATTCAAACCTTTTTGATTACTTTGTTAACTTTTAATTTTTAATCAGCTGTTCGGCCAGGCTGCCGGCCGTTTCACATTATTAAAAGGACGTCAGTGTGCAACAGATTAAGATTTGCTTGAATAAAAAAAATTTTTAAGCACTTCAATAGCAAATCAGTTGCAGGAATCTCCTAATTCGTTAAAACCAGGGAATGAAACCGAAACGAATTTCGGTTCCGGTAGTACCGAAACGAGTATTTCGGTAAAAGGTTCTATTTCGATTTTGTCCTTTCGGTTCCGGTTCTCGTATCGGTCCATACCGGCACAGCAAAGTAATTTAAAAAAGTAAAGAAAATTTAATTTTATCAACAATTATATGTGTATGCATAACCGTACAAATGAATGCATTTTAAACGTAAAAATTTTTAAACGTACCGAAACCGTACCGTTCGGTTCTCGAAAAAATTTTTTTCGGTTCCGGTACTACATTTGAAACGGTTAATTTCGGATAACGGCTCCGGTTTCTTTCCCTGGTTAAAACACATTTTATTAGGGTACTGTTTTTTTAATATTTAAGGTCTAGTTGGTAATTAAAAGAATTAATGATTTTACTCCAAAATTAAAGAAACTTAGTATTGCAAACTACGTTTAGTGCCAATATCGTCAAGTATTTGACGCAGCTCCTCGTCCTCGAAACGACCTTCCAGAGATGGTATTAGTGCCTTAGCTTCCTCTGGCGCCTCTGGACACAGATTACCGAGCGCTGCTAGCTCAAATTTATGAAGTTTCTTTTGCATAAGCAAACTAGAGGAAAAAATAAATTAAAATTTTAATAAGCTGAATTTAAATGGAGCTACATAAGATCACCTGCGCACTGACATAATGGTCTCCTTGTTCTTGAACTTGCGGAAACTATCTGTGTAGGCATAGGTTTTCATAAAGACTTCTGAAAATTCCTGCTCTTCGTCGGCGGATTCATTTTGGCGTTTTCGATGATCAAGCAGCATGTGCACCTCAGATATCAGCAAAGTTTCAGCATTTTCGAACTCTGCAAAACAGTGATATGATGCATATTAGTTAAATTGATAAACTAAACATTTAATTTGCTTATGCAATTTACAAGTGTAATATAAAGCTTAAGGTCTTAGCCATAAAACAGCGGTCGGATGTGACCATTTTCAGCCAAGAAATCGTAAATTTGACGTGTTTTGTTCACATCGATCTTGATGAGGCGTCGTGCATCGCCCAGTTTAAGATTGCCCAGTTTGGCGTGCTCCGCAATCAGTTGATTTTTATACTCTAAATAAGCTTGGGGAATTAAACGCGCTACTCTGCAAAGTGTTCGCTCTCCAGCATCCAACTTGGAGTAACCTGGCATATCTGCGAAAATAGTAACCACGATCATTTTTTACTTGTAGCGATTTGACTTAAATATCTACAAAGCTTACCTGAAATCTCCATGGGATTGGCTTTGCGTCGCGGATACATCATATACACTCTAGAGCTGCTGCCCTGCGGCACCTGCTCTACATTTTGATTCTGCTCGTAATGGTGAGCCAACTGTTGCCAGTCATTAGCATCGTTCTGCCTCTGTCGAGCATATTCCCGTTGCACTTGCTGTCGCTGCTTGGACAGTCTCGTATAAAGATCGCCACCATAGAGGGTGTGTACACCATGATGGCGGAGATCATGAAGGCAATGAACGCGGCTCTGTAGCTGGCGATAGTAGCGCAAAGATTCTACTAACATGTCAAACTCAATGGGTTCGCAGATTTGCATTAGGGCGAGAAAACGCATGCAAATTGAATCGCTGCGGAAGACATTCGAATACTTTGTTATCCAGCTGATTGTTCGATTCGGCATGATTAGACCGTGCTTTTGCATAATGTTGTAGCGACGCTGCCGTTCCCTACGGATGCATATGTTTATATGTTAGTGAATACAATTGCAAGATTAAATAAGAATTTCTTATGATCAGTAGATATACAAACCTCAATCGGTTGTTATAAGCAAGCACAAGCGCGTACTGCAGCTCCACGTCAAGTTTTCTGTCTTCTGATTCACTTTCAAGTTCATCATCAGCATGTTGTTTTTCGTTAATTATAGTCAGCAATCCTTCAGCAGAAGCATCGTAAGGCGTATCAAAGTCGCCACGTCCGGAACGATAACCGGCATTAATTTTGAACTGAATAGAAGCAATATCATCGTGACGCGGTGGCTCCACAGACCTCATTTTGAATACATACGGCATTCGCTCTGGCATATAGCAAAGGCGATCATGCTGTAGTCCAACCAAGCGTTGAAATATGCCGCCAAAGTAGCTATCATTATAGTGTCGTCGTATCTCTTTTGGAGAGTGTCGCTGACCCAGAGCATTTGCTATAGAATCCCAGTTGCCATAGCCGTGCTTACAAAGAGCCTGCAGCAGACTTCGTTCATCCCGCGACGTCCAACCAAATTCGGTGGCAAATACCTGAATATCATCACGTATTATAAAGTAGGCGTGGTTGTTTCGATGAGTGCCAATCTCACGACCTCGTGCAAAGCACTGTGGACAAAGCAAGATATCCAGGCACTCGGAACACTTGATGTATGGCTCAGTTACGATACAACGACACGTGGCACAAGTTAATTCAGACGTAAGTCCGATATTAAGAACGTCATTGGTGTCAGCAGCAAGACTTTCTTCCATCTGGCTGTGAAATGCTCGAGCATTGTAGAACACCGTAGAACATAGTGTCTCTTTATCAATGTGGGCACGCGAAAATTTCATTTTAGAAAGCTGCCGCCTCTGACTTGCCTTAAATTTAACTGCGAATAAGTAATTTAAAATGTTATGGTAAACATATGGCGCCAAGTGGACACCCGAAGCATTCTATTTTCTTCACTTGTAAGTTGCTATTTTATGTATGTAACCTTTGTTACCTTTGGGGAATTGCAAGTCCGCGGCATCCTCGTCCACCATGTCCACTGGATTCATAAACGACATGTTTTTACTTTATTAAATTGCCTTGATTTATTCAAATATATAAAGCTATCGTTTCGATATAGGAATATTAAAATTGAATTTGTTTTTGCCTCCAGTGCCGCCTATCTGAAAATTTGTGAAAGTCAAAATGGTATTTCTTGTCGATAACGATAAAGTGTAGAAAGAGATGCTCGGTCTGGAGCTTGCAAATTATCTATATTCCGGGTACTCGATATTTGCCTTATTTTGGTTTAAAATATTCGTAACTGTCTGTGGTATCGATGATACCACAAAGTATCGGAACTACCAACATTAGACGTGTACGCCGCCGGGCCACGCCGCCGATTTAGCCGATTTTTGACGCTCCGCCGCCAAATAACGTATATAGCGTCTCGGCGGCGCACTGTGAAGGATTTTAGCAGCCGTATTTTTAAAGCTATAAGCTTGAAAGTTTGAGTGAATGTACCCTCAAAGAAATTTTTGAACTAAACTTTAGTTTTTTTTAGTCACTAAAGCATAGTATCCAGTAGTCCAAAATCCATTCTGCTTGTCAAAACTTCGTACAAAAAAAATGGTGTCGGATTGAAATCGAAATGTTTTGACTCTCGAAACTGAAAGGCAGTTTCCAGTGAATCAGAATGATAGAGTTGCCAGAAAGTGAGGGAAATTTTGCAACACTGTTTGACAAACAGCTGTTCGATTCTTAAAGCACGGGACTTTGCTTCGAATTTTTATAATTCTGGTTATCAAAATGAAGTGAAATGTCACAGAACAAAGAAAACAAAACAAATAAAAATCGGACGGAGCTTTGCGATGAAGAAGACAAAACTCTCCTGATTCAGAAGGTGGAGCAGTGGCCATCATTGTGGGACTTGACCCATGAAAAACAAAATAACATAATAATAACATAACAGTCCCATAATAACTGTATTTTTCGCTGCAAATGCTCTTTTTAATTTTAATGGGCGGTCCATCTCAACTGGTTTTTTGTTATATTTACTTTGTTTATATTTTGCATTTGACCGTTCAACATTTTTTGGGATATTTTAATAGTATTTTAATAATTTTCCACGACGGGCGTTCTCCGCCATTTTGAGCGTTCGGGGTGGATGACGACGTTATTCCCATACAAATTGCGAACGCGTCATCCAAATCAAACGGTAGCGTTCTCTTCAAACGTTTGCCATTCCCCCGGTTTAACTTTAGTATTTTTTTACGAAATACCAAATTTTTATCGATGAATACCGCCCAACCAAAGGAATTATCGCTAAAATCAGCTGTTTTGTGTAAGTCAAAATTGTGCACCATATATTACTTTTCAAATATTAATAAAATATATATATTTCCATATTATCAAGCAAAGAATGCCCACCATCAGATGGCAATCATTTGCTAATGCATAATCCACTTGATTGTTTCAAATTAAACTTGCTATATTTTGCTTTTGAAAATAAATTGTAAATGAAAGCAATGCGAGCAATTAAACTGAACAGCTGATTTAATTCGGGCGAATGGCAAATTTACAATATGTCATTGACGAACGCCCGTTTGTTCGTGGAAAGGCTAAATTCAGCGTCATCCAAATGACAGCGAACGCTCTATCATCCAGTGGTCGTGGAAAGAACCTATAAGACCTTTGTGCAGTTTTTGTGGTATTTTTAGTATTATGCTGCCACACTGACATTTTGATAGCCAAATATATGGTACATTCTGCTTGGCAAACATTTCGGTCTACAGGATACTATCCTTGACTCTAAATCAGTGGCGGGCCCGTTTATCAAATCGTTATCGACAGCTCTCACAGACACGAGTGAAAGTTGAGACAATTCCAAGGCGAGCTATATAAAAATTTTGTACATTTTGGATAATGAAGTGTTTTAAATAAATTACACTGTGTTTCATCTTCTATTAAATCCGTTAAGAAATTCAGAATTGATGGTAAATTCACTAAGTTACAAACTGTTAAGTACCCATACATAGCAAAACTTGGTTTTTAGCGGTAAATGCAGATTTTGGGTTTGTCCCCCAAATTACAAGTATGCAGTTATGCTATACTCGATAAGCCCTACCAGAATATCCCTATCATTTCCCAGTTTTATTTACTAAACAATTTTTCAACTTTACATAGACTTTTAACACCGAGTCCAGGCTAGTCCAGGCAAGCGACTTATACTGTGCTTACACTAGGCCGCATGATTGGATTTTTCATGCGGCAATGATGCCCATTAGAACCCTGTGGATAGAAGAAGACAATGATGCGGCCGCATATTAAATCATGCGACGCATCATTGGCAAATGTTGCGGTATTCTATTAGTATTTTTTTAATACTGCAATTTTTCGGGGTATCGTTGGGGTATCGACAGCGAACAGCTGTTTTTTCCATCGAATATCGATACTCGATAGTAATATAATTGAACCGCGGAAATAATAATTTCAAATAGAAACACAAAAGACAAAATTCAAAGTCTTAAAAACATTTTTGAAAGTGCACTGCAATTAACAAGTGCACCATATGCGTTTAGAACTCATAATTGTCTCTATTTCAATAAATAAATATGACATTGACAGGCCAACCGCTGACAAATGATGCGAAAAAAGGTGCGACTCCAGTGTAAACGACGCGCATCATTTTTCCGCACCTTCGACAATGATGCGGCAGTGTAAAAACAGTATTATACCACGTGATTTTGTGATTAATTTTAAAACGATTTTTCATAATTCCAAGGTTCGAAATTTTGCGTTTTCGGCGCAGTTGAACATACGATGAGCCTTAAAATGTCGCGGCGAGCGCTTTTGTGCGCTACCTGTAGTGCGCATTTGTTTCAATGCAAACTAGTCTCTCAGTTTTGAAACTATCTTGATGAAACTTGGTACAGGTCTGTCTTTTGCCTGCACGCACTACATATGTCGAAACCGGATCGGATCACTACATCATATAGCTCCCATAGGAACGATCGGTTCGAAATCAACATTTAGTATGAAAAACTTTTTTGTTCCTCAGATATCTCAACCAAATTCAAAAATTGTGTGTTTGATACATTTTCATAATTGTTTGCCATAGAAACGATCGGTACGAAATTCACATATTAGATATCTCAACCAACCTCACAGATTGTGTATTTGATACAGTTTCATACATCCTTACCAAATTTGGTTCAAATCGAACAACTATATCACATGGTTGCCATAGGAACGATCGGTTCAAAATCAACATTTAGTATGAAAAACTTTTTAGTTTCTAAATATATGTTAACCAAACTCACACTTTGTGTGTTTGGTATAGCTTCAAACAGCCTGACCAAATTTGGTGCAAATCGGGCTTCTATATCAATTCGAAATCAACATCGAACACTTTTTGTAAAAAATCTTACGGCTTATACTGGGAACTGCAAGGGTATCCAAACTTTGGCGTGCGCAATATTTTTTTAAAATTGATTTAAAACAACTATAAAAGATTTTTATTTTATTTACATTTTGTTTTCATAGGAATTGACACGATTTAAATGTATTGGAAACTTGAATTATATTTGTGGCAGTATCGATAACTATCGATAACGAACTTATCATCACGCACACATCAGCTGGTGTTCTAAAAGAATCATCACTAACTAACGGAACACAGAAACAGATATACCCACGCGCTCCGGACTTTCATTATTAAATCTATATGCATTCATTTTATATTTAAGAGTTGGAATAAATAAAGTTACATTAAATAGTACGCGCTCAGCTTTAATTCCACATTGGTGACCCCGACGCTAGAATATACTCGCAATTCCCCAATAAAGCAATTGCTAAAATTGGCTGACGCAATCACACACACTATTGCGCACTCAGTCGAACAATTGTGAAATAACGGATTGCACATAATTTGGCGGCTAAAAAGAAAAAATGTCTACATCAGAAGAACAACACGGCACCAGTGGAGACTCAGAAAATGCACAACAACAAAACGCATCAACTTCTGCACAGTCTCAGCCACAAGAAGTTTTCCGCATGTGCGTCAAACCACCGGCATTTTGCAAAGATCAACCGGACTTGTACTTTATACAGGTGGAATCACAATTTGCAATAGCCGGCATAACCTCGGATGCTACCAAATACCACCAGGTAATTGCATCCCTGGAGCCACAATATCTGGTACACATTGCTGACATCATTCGCGATCCTCCATCGATCAACAAATACATATGAGACGATCAAAGCTGCGCTGACCAAGGAGTACACCGATTCCGTGGAGCGCAAACTCAACATGCTCATTCATGAGGTGCAGCTAGGCGATCTCAGACCATCACAGTTGCTGAAACGAATAAAGGCACTAGCTGGCAACAACATCTCCGACAGGGTCCTCAAAACACTCTGGATGGAGAAAATTCCAAACAACGTTCGCGCAATTGTATCCATCGTCGACGGCGACTCAGCTAAAGTTGCTTTACAGGCGGACAAAATAATGGAGGCGCAATGCAAACCGACAATATCAACGGCACAGGCAGGCAACGAGGACAGGGAAGCAGAAATTGAGGCATTGCGACGGGAAATCAAGAAGCTAAGAGCCAAGGCTTCACCAGAGGACCGTTCGCACAGCAGCAGCGACAATCCCCCAGCTCGTTCGCCATTCTGCTACTATCACGGCAGATTCGGCGCCAAGGCCAAAAAATGCACCCAACCGTGCGAATTTTACAAACTCAACGCAAAAAACTAAAGCCCACTTTGGCATCAGCGGCTAACGAAGTGGGAGTCAACCAAAGCCGCCGGTTATTTGTAACCGATCACGCAACAAAAACTAGATTTTTAATCGACACAGGCGCTGATTTTTCTGTCTTGCCACCTACAAGTCGCTACACTCCAACCACAAACAAGCTTTATGCAGCAAACGGCACTTCAATCAAGACGTACGGCACAAAGATAGGCTCAGTAAACTTTGGCTTAGGCAAAAACATGAGCTGGCAATTTGTCATCGCTGACGACACCAAACCCATCATCGGAGCTGACTTCCTGCGCGCGTACGATCTAGTAGTTGATCTGCGCAGAAAGCTTCTCATCGACAGCTCTACAAAGCTGTTTGCCAGAGGATCAATCTGCAACGTGGAATTTGAAAAGCTACACATCGTTTCGCCCATCAACAACGACCGCTACGAGTCACTCCTGCGTGAATACAGCGATCTAACCAAACCATGCAGCTACAACATGCAGGACGCAAAATCAGCGGTGCAGCATTACAACTTCACAAAAGGTCAGCCAGTTGTCGCAAAAGCACGTCGATTAAATCCAGAGAAATTGGCAATAGCCAAACGAGAATTCGACTACATGCTAAAGCAAGGCATTTGCAGTCCCAGCAGCAGCCAATGGGCCAGCCCTCTGCACATGGCACCGAAGAAGAACAAGAACGAATGGCGTCCTTGCGGAGATTACAGGCGTTTAAACTATATTACAAAGCCCGACAGATATCCACTACCGCATATTCACGACATCTCATACAAGCTCAACGGCAAATCAGTTTTTTCCACAATTGATCTGGAACGTGCTTATCATCAGATCCCAATCGCTCCAGAACATCGTGACAAAACAGCTATCATTACACCATTCGGGCTATACGAATTCAACGTAATGACCTTTGGCCTATGCAATGCGAGCCAATCATTTCAGCGATTTATGGATCAAATCTTCCGTGACATGGACTACGTCACAGTCTACATCGATGACATCTGCATAGCGTCACAAAATGCTGAGCAACACTTTCAACATGTGAGGAACACCTTCAACAGATTGCGTCAGCATGGGCTACGCAAAAATTCAGCAAAATGCGTTTTCGAGCAACAACAGGTCGACTTCCTTGGATACCGTATATCAAAAGAGGGCATCAGTCCAACAAAGGATCGAGTTCAGGCAATCACAGACTTCAAAAAACCACAACTGGCGCATGAGCTCAAGAGCTTCTTAGCAATGCTAAATGTATATAGACGGTGCTTGCCAAAGGCCGCATCCAAACAAGGCGTTCTACAGTCGCTTATAAAAGGCAACCAAAAGAAGGACAAAACACCCATCGTCTGGAACGAAGAGGCGTCACAAATGTTTGAACAGTGCAAACAGGATCTGGCACAAGTCACAACGCTGGCACACCCATCCCCCAATGCAAAGCTCGTCCTACACGTGGACGCTAGCAACTTCTGTGTTGGCGCGGCTTTAAGCGAACTGCAAAACGGATTCCTCAAACCACTGGGTTTTTACTCCAAACGAATATCGGAATCGCAAAAAAGGCAGAGCACCTATGATCGGGAACTACTAGCAATCTTCATGGCGGTGAAATATTTCGCGCATATGATCGAAGGCCGCAGTTGCACTATATTCACCGATCACAAGCCACTCACATTCGCCTTCCAGCAGAATCCAGAGAAGTCCACACCCAAACAAACACGTCAGCTCAGCTTCATCAGCGAATACACAACTGATATACAGCACATACCTGGCAAAAACAACATTGTTGCAGACGTACTCTCCAGGGTGGAAGCCATTTTCAACGGAGATCAAATCGACTTCGAAAAGCTTGCCGCAAGTCAACAAGTAGACGAGGAACTGAAAGAACAGCTTCAAAGCTCTGTCCTCCAGCTTCAACAAATCCAACTGGATGGCTCCAACGCATCGTTATACTGCGACACAGCTGGAAATCGAATCCGTCCATACGTCACACAAGATTTCCGCAAGCAGCTGTTCAACTCCATGCACAACTTATCGCATCCCGGCAAACGCGCCACAGTGAAGCTCATAACTCAGCGTTTTGTGTGGAAAGACATGAAGAAGGACATCGCACGTTGGGTCAACAACTGCTCAAACTGTCAACGGGCCAAGGTTGGTCGCCACAACAAGGCCGCCCTGCAAAAATTCAACTTACCAAACAAGCGTTTTGAGCACATCAACGTGGACATAATCGGACCTCTGCCAACATCCAACAACTACAGGTACTGCCTCACTTGCATAGACCGATTTACTCGATGGCCAGCCGCAATACCAGTAGCCGACATAACCGCAGAGACAATCGCAAAAGCGCTGCTCAACGGCTGGATCATACACTTCGGAATGCCACGTTTCATCACCACCGACCAAGGGAGACAATTTGAGTCCAAGCTCTTCAAGGAACTCACAATCCTCACCGGATCGAAGCATCTACGCACAACAGCCTACCATCCGCAGGCCAATGGATTAGTGGAAAGGATGCACAGAACCCTGAAGAGCGCAATCAAATGCCATACCGACTCCAATTGGACAGACAGCCTTCCAATTGCTCTCCTCGGCCTACGGACAACAGTGAAGGAAGACCTCAACACTTCCCCTGACGAAATGGTACTATATGGCACAACACTCAGGCTACCTGGCGAATTCTTTGATAAACCACAGGGCGATTACACCGAAAGCGAATTCATAGGCCACTTACGATCCACGATGGCACAACTGAAACCCGTCAACACCGCTCATCACTGTGCCGACAAAGTATTCATCCAGAAAGACTTAAAAACGTGCTCACACGTATTTCTACGAGACGACACCGTTAAAGCTCCGCTCAAAGCACCATACGACGGACCTTTCCATGTTCTTGACCGGAACGACAAGAACTACATCATCGACGTCAACGGCAAACGCATCACCGTTACCATCGATCGTCTAAAGGCCGCGTTCATAGAAGCTACGCAACCCACTCCTGCAGTCAGCCAACCAATAGCAGACAACCAGGATCCACCGAGGGTCACGACAACGCGCAGTGGGCGTCAAGTTAATCTTCCGAGGAAACTTGTCCATTTCGCTACCTAACAGCAGCATCGGAGGGGGAGTAGTGTGGCAGTATCGATAACTATCGATAACGAACTTATCATCACGCACACATCAGCTGGTGTTCTAAAAGAATCATCACTAACTAACGGAACACAGAAACAGATATACCCACGCGCTCCGGACTTTCATTATTAAATCTATATGCATTAATTTTATATTTAAGAGTTGGAATAAATAAAGTTACATTAAATAGTACGCGCTCAGCTTTTAATTCCACATATTAAATATGCTCGCTACAGTAAATGGAACTAAGATAGTAATTTAATTTCATTTATAAGTATTAAAATACTAAAAGATATATTGATATGGATATATATAAATATATAAAATATAAATTTGAACATTTAAAGTGAAATTTTTTGATGTTTGCATGCTTCTATGCAAAACTATCGTACAAAATCATGTAAAAATAAAATCCAACTGTGACTACCTGCAGAAAATAGGTTTATTGCTCGATTTTTAAGATTTAATTTTTAAGCTAAAAAAGTTTTCTCTTACACATTTTTTCAATTTTTTCGATATCTCATTTGGATCAAAAGATATGATTATCATAAGATATTATTATAAAAACTCAAAACGGTCCACTGCGACGTTTGCCTAATGCGGGGCTTGGCTGCTTTTTCGAATCAGTGCACAGCGTGCTTTCAGAGGAGTCACTGTCTATGTCGCTTGATTTTTCAAGCGAACTTTGCAATGCACTGAACCAAAAAGTAAGCTACATTCCCATTTGGGATGCCATAGGCAATTTTTGTATATCTGATCACAGCCAAGCAATGCCTCTTAATCAGGGAATGAAACCGAAACCGGAACCGTTAACCGAAATTAACCGTTTCAAATGAAATACCGTAACGGATTTTCTTTACTTTTAAAATTGTTTAAAAATTACTTTGCTGTACCGGTATGGACCGATACGAGAACCGGAACCGAAAGGACAAAACCGAAATAGAACCTTTTACCGAAATACTAGTTTCGGTACGTACCGGAACCGGAACCGTAATTCGTTTCGGTTTCATTCCCTGTTCTTAATATAAAACTTAATGTAGCTTGCAATCATGCGATCATACATCATTCATTAGGGGTTTTCAATCATATTTGCAGCATTTTTAAATATGTTTTCGACCAGAAGTAGCTTAAGTAGTAGTAGTAGTAGTAGATTGCAGTAGTAGTAGTAGTTGATTGCAGTGCATAAAGTTATCAACGCGCGCACTGCCACCCCACAGCCACCTCTCTGTTCATTGCGCTCGTGTGCGCGTAAGTGTTGGTGAGTTTGAACAGCTGATTTGCACGCGTGCTGGCAGTTGCCCACCACTGATCTTAATTTATCTCTTCTAGATTAATGTCGAATGAGTTCAAAGTCTTACCACAATTTTCTTAATTGTAACTTTAACTTAAGCCTAGTACCCAGCAAAGTTTTGGCAGGATCTAACTAAATATGTCTAATATTTCGCTGGTAGGCAGCTAAAAGCAGAGTAGCCAACACAACACATAAAATAAACAATGTAAGGACGCTAGTTAACAATCAAATCAAGCAAGTGTTGCCGTATTCTGATAGATTTTTTTTTAAAGCATAATATCCAGTATCCAAGGTCTTAAAATATCCCAAAAAATGTTGAGTGGTTACACTCAAAAGCAAAATATAAACAAAGAGAAAATAACAAAAAACCAGTTGAAATGGACCGCCAATTAAAATTAAAAAGAGCATTTGCAGCGACAAATATGTACAGTTATTATGGGATTGTTATGTTATTATTATTTGTTATTATATTTTCCTACCCGAATACGACCAATACACAAAAATTCCGATATTACTGTGAATTTTTTATTTGATTTGTGAACAAGCTCAGACGTTAATTTCACCTTTGACCATCCAAACAAATTTAAGTAAAATTTTATTTTAAAATAAAAATTTTAAATAATTTCAAATTTAAACTTTTTTTGAAAAAATTTCGGGCCGGGCGGGTTCAAAGCTCACAAAAAAAATCACGGGCTGGTTCGGGCCTTTTTTCCTTCGGAATTTTCGGGCTCGGGTCGGGCCGGGCCTGCAAAATGATGCCCGCGCACATCTCTACTGGATACTGCCTTTAAGTTCCGACGGTCAAAACATTTCGACTTCATTCCGAAACCATTTTTTTTTAT
Source organism: Drosophila neotestacea (assembly GCA_035044365.1). NCBI lineage: Eukaryota > Metazoa > Arthropoda > Insecta > Diptera > Drosophilidae > Drosophila > Drosophila neotestacea. The sequence continues at coordinate 38,720 of JAWNMD010000450.1, forward strand.
GTGAAGTTTTGACAAGCAGAATGGATTTCTATCTACTGGATACTATGCTTAATACTGAAATTGATGGGTATTGATGGTATGTTTACCTCAGTAGAACGGCATCATTTTTTCCTACTAAAGCAGTATTTACACTCGCCCCGAAACGCCGTGGAAATGAAAAACTCCATATAAAAAAAAACTGCGAAAATTTTTTTTCCCGATTTTCATTTCAAAGTTGGTTCACACTTCTTGTTACGTTTCACAACGTAACGGCCTACCGTTCTGTTAAACTCAAAATGGCACTGTTAGACTTAACATAGCACAGTTTGCGGGCCGTTTCATTTTGACGTAATGAAATAAGCCTCCACCCCTTATTTCATCAGAGAATGATGAAATTATGACCTTTTGAACAGTAAAATTTGGGGAAAATGCGGTGTGAGGGAATTAACGACGTTTAATTGGAGGTCACTGCTCAAATACCGCAGATTTTCAAAGGTCATAAGGACCAAACAAGTTAATTAGACTTTATTTATTTAATTAAAATGATATGACTAACAAAATAAATATATTATATAATAATAATGTATCATCAGGCCAGAAAGCGGCTGTATTATTATTTTATTTAAAAGTGGCAGCATTAAATTTGTTTTGCTTATGAGCAGCAACAACAGCTGATTTATATAAAGCGGCCACAATAACAGCGTAGATAACATGTATATTGATGTCGAACACGTATATCGATAACAAAATACTAATATTCTGTTAGCGGAGTGAAAAAACCAGATTTTTGACGATTTCTTTTTGATCTGAGTGTAAATACTGCTTAAGGTAAACATTTTTTAGCTGTTCGGCCTACTAAGATAAATATACGTGGTAAATAATACGTTTTTACATTGTCATAGTTTTTCCGCATGCTCGACAATGATGCGGCAGTGTAAAAACAGTATAAGTTGCTATTTCTGACAACTTTTAAAAAATTTGCCATTTTTTTTAAATTGCTAAAAATTAAAAATTATTCCATAGAAGTTTTTCTCTTTTATGCCTTTTTCAATTGACCGCACCATGATGAAATACTTATTTCATGCAAAAGTAAATAATAAATTCTCATTATGCAATTAATACATTACTTCTGTTATTTTTCTATTATTTATTATTACATTATTCTTACAACATGAAGTGTGAAGCAAGTAAATGTACCGGGGCTTCGCTGTGTGGTTACGCATGCAACCTTAAGCCTAGTACCCAGCAAAATTTGTGGCAGCAGCGAAAAAGAATTGTCTAATTTTTCGCTGATAGGCAGCTAAAAGCAGAGTTACCAATACAACACATAAAATAAACAGAAGTTAAATGGCAACTCTGTAGCTGCAGCCGTTTGTTAATTCAAAAGAGGAAACAAATGCAATTTAAATTTTCGTAAATGAGCGACTATATGTTTATTGAATGGTAAGAAAGGGGATAATAGGATATCATGAATTTTATAAATTACATAAATTAAGATATATATACATTTAAAATTTAATAAGATCTGCCGATCTTATTTTTGTTGTTGAAGCGCTTTATGATTTTGCTCCAGTTTCCTCCATTTTTCTATTTCGATAATTCACTTATCACTTAGAGCGCCACATATATTTTTCTCATCAGCTGCTAAATGGCAGCGTAATGGTAGCTAAAAACAGTGTTGAAATACGCTCGTGCTTTTAGCTGGCAACTTTTGCTGGGGTTCGCACCAGCTAAAAGCCACAGCAAAAAATTCTGCTTGCTTTTAGCTACTGTTTTTTTTATATGGAGTTGCCAGTCAGCGTACACTATTTTTCAGTGCTGGGTACTAGTTTTTACATATTTAAATTCGTGAGTTTCTCTATAAACAGGGGACATTTTTTTATATTATTTTCGCGAAATTAGAAATACGTAAAACGATCCGTATAAACGTAGTAAGTGTGAACCGGGCATTAGATTTGCTTAAAAATAATCTATAAGCGTTCATGGAATCGTCAGATGAAAGTATCGTGCATAAATACATCATCTAGAAAAAGATCTATCAGTATTATTATGTCCGGTTCTCACTTTCACGCATTCTGTAAGATATTGATAGCTTTCCGAAAAATTCAATTTGCTGTCGTCACTATTGCTATTTCTGGCAACTTAAAAAAAATTTCCCATATTTTTTTTGAATTGCTTTTAGCCACAAATCTATAAATTTTTACTTATTCTCTAAACATTATAGCAACTTTATAAAAAGCTTGAAATGTTGAATTCTTTAGCATTTGTATCTTTTTTATACCATATGTACGCATTGCCAAACAATTCGAATTTAAGTTCGTTCCATCTTTTACAAGTTAAAAACGACCGCCAGGACATTGCATTGTTGTTGCACTATCTCCATCTCTGGTTCAGAAATGCAAATGCTGCAAAGTGAGGACAGCAAGTTGAATTTTTCGGAAAGGTATCGATAGCTGAGCTATGCCAGTAAGGACCGTAAATACCGTGAATTACATGTGAATATGTAAAGCAAAGGGCATTTGCTACCAACAACAATTAAAAAATACATAACCGCACTAATTTTTCATCCATTTTGGGATAATGTTTCCATATTTTGCAATATATGTATACTGCATTAATCTAATAAAATTGCTTGGCAGTTCTACGAATCTTGGGGCGGACAGATCTGATGATGGATTCCGGTAGAACTCGTCAAAATAAGACGAAAAAATTAAATAAAATTTTTTGATTTTCGGCTCGGTTCTCGAGATATTGATATATATTTATTTAATTTTTCGTCTTATTTTGACGAGTTCTACCGGAATCCATCATCAGATCTGTCCGCCCCAAGATTCGTAGAACTGCCGATTACAGATACGATTAATCACAACCCATTTTGCGATATAAATAAATCGTGAATTGAACAACATAATCGATGTATTTTAATTATATGATAAATCGTGCCATCACTACTCTTGGTATTTTAAGTGTTCTTTCGATTTGTGGGAATTAAATAAGTTTGTTTTTGGAAAGAGATGAATGACGTTGACAAATGTGAACCCGTCGACGATCTTGCTGAAAAACTGCCAAAATACTGCAACTTTTTCCAATATTTGTTAGTTGAGGAGCTGGTACTCGAGTCCGACTACAGACAGCTCCCCTACGGCAAATGTGCTGTTGTCGGACGTTTGTCTGCAATTTCAGATTATTTTAAGCTGGAAAACGTAACAGTTCCTCATCAGCCGAGGTAAGTAATTGCGATTTGACATTATCACTAACTGTTAATTATATTTTTTATATGATACATGTCACACTTAGCAACTACACACTGCCCACTGGATCTTTGTCCTTGTTGCTGTTAAGTTTTACCTACGACAAAGCTAGTGACCAAAGTCTAGCACATTTTAACTATTGCATTGTCCGCGGTGAGATTGTACTGTGTACCGTACAGAAGCCAAACAGTGAAGTCTTAACCATACGAGGCTTGCACGAACGTTTGTTTCTAATTGGTGACAACGAAGAAGCACGTTCACAATTCTTGGAGCACATACACACAACTCACAAGCCGGCACTTAAAGTTTGGCACACACGCCGTACCGCACAGGCCGAGCAATTAATACAAAGGCGACTGGGGATTCGAGTACTCTGAAAATATAAAAATAGCAATAGCTAGTGAAATGAACTCGCACTATCTAAGCACATCTCGAAGCAATCCTCAATTCTATACATTCTCCCAGCTGTTTGACCATACAGCGAGCAGCTATAGCATCGTGAATTTGGAACCCCAGTGGAAGCATCAGACCCAGGAAGCATCTTGGCTTGAATTTTGGCAAAGAGAGGGTCACGAGTTGCTTGAACAAAAGTGGCATAAACTCTACCCAGAATACAAGCAGACAATTGAGAAAGCTACGCCTGAGGAGCGAGATACTTGGGAAGACTTGTGGCTGCGACACGCCAGCGATCAGAGTGCACACTTCTGGCATATTTTCGTCAGTGTCTTTGAGAACTACGAAGCCGATCTGTCGAATGGAATACGAAATGTTGAGCAATCTTTAAACATTGTAAACGAGCTTTTGGCAGACTTGAATATTTATCAAACTAACGTTGAAAAAGAAACGTATTTGAGCTCTTACGACGATCCCGATTCGATCGACGAGGAGCAGCAGTTAAGGCTGCTTGGATTACCCACATCATTTGGTTCAAAACAGGTACGAAAGCAACGTAAACCTAAGTCGCAACCTGCAAGTGAATCTGAGAGTGATTCTAACTTACTAAACATGACTAAGGATGCAGATATGGAATTAACGCTGCACTCGGTTCAGACACGAAGCATCAAGAAAAGAAAACCAAAAAAGAAATCAAAAATCCCAGAGACCATGCAGAATAGCACCATGTTAAAGTATTGGCTCAAGCGTTTTTCATTGTTCTCACGCTTTGATCGGGGTATACTTTTGGATCATGAAAGTTGGTTTTCTGTGACGCCAGAAAAGATTGCTAAGCATACGGCGTTTCGACTCGCCAGCGATATCGTTGTGGATGCCTTTTGTGGATGCGGGGGTAATGCCATACAATTCGCCAACACCTGTGAGAGCGTGATTGCCATTGACATTGATGCCAACAAATTGGCTATGGCAAAGCACAATGCAGCAATTTATGGTGTTGCCCACAAGATTGAGTTCATACATGCGGATTTTATGCAATTTGCATGCAGCACTCGCTTGCGTGCAAATGTGGTATTCCTAAGTCCGCCCTGGGGCGGGCCAGGATATCAAAAACAGACCACCTTTGATATTGAGAAGCATCTGTTGCCTCTCGGCGCCACGAAGTTAATGCAACATGCGAGGCGACTCTCAGATAACATTGGTATCTTTCTTCCTCGTAGCTCGAACATAAATCAGGTGATTGCCCTTGCAGAGGTGGGCCAGCAGTGTGAGGTGGAGCACAATTATTTGGATACGCGTTTGGTAGCCATTACGGCGTACTATGGCAGCTTGGTAAAAAGTTAGTTTAATTATTAAAATGTAACACAAATTATAATCTTATATGTATATGTACATAGATAAATATTTACCAACCCAATTGTCACTTAATTTTAATACAATAAAACGAAAAATAAGCTGTACTTTAAAAGAGTTGGTAATTGTTAAATACAGACCCATAGCTCCAAGAATTATGCAATTTTTTTTCTGAATAGACCCCGATTTATCATGAATTATGGTGAAAAAATTATGCGGGGGACTCTTATAGTTCTATTTTTTAATTAATTTTAAAGTTGCACTGTTTAATAGGTTTATCCAAAAAAAAAAAACAAAAATTGAGCATGACAGGCAGATGGAGGCGAGACAGCCCCCATAAAGCGCCATATGTATATATTCTTGACCACCTAGATCACGAAGACTATAAGAGCTAGATACACCAAACTTTCTATATTGGTTCATCAAATCAAATCACGCCCAAATCAAGTTTGTCAAATTGTTACCATGTTTCATGTCCGCCTCCGAATTGTTGAGTAAACCCTTTTTATAAGAAATTCCACGACTACAAATATGCTACTCTTAAAAATATAAAATTTATTATTATTATTTGTTGGGTAATTATTTTATACCATAAAAACATTAAAAAACAAAGAAATGCAGCGCAAGCTAACTTTGTCGCGCCAAAGTTTAGATACCCTTGCAGAGCCCTGCATAAACCGTCAGATTTTTTACAAGTTTTGTTAGATGTTGATTTTGAACCGATCGTTAATGTGGCAGCTAAGTATATGATATAGTTGTCCGATTTTATCCAAATTTGGTCAGACTATATAAATCTGTACCAAACACAAAATTGGTGACTTGCGTTGAGATATCTCAAGAAACTAAAAAGGTTTTTCATACTAAATGTTTATTTCCAACCGATCGTTCCTATGGCAGCTATATGATATAGTTATCCGATCCGGCCGGTTCCGACATATGTACTGCGTGCAGCAAAAAGACGGACCTGTACCAAGTTTCATCAAGATAGCTTCAAAACTGAGAGACTAGTTTGCATAGAAACAGACGGACAGACGGACCGACGGACAGACAGACGGACGTGGCTATATCGACTCAGCTCGTCGCCCTGATCAAGAATATATATACTTTATGGGGTCTGTGAGGCTTCCTTCAATGCGTTACACATTTCGTGACCAAATTATAATACCCTCTGCAAGGGTATAAAAAAACTACATAATCAGCTATCTTGGCATAAATTAAAAAAAAAAAAATTAACGATCTAATTGGTGCAGACTCGGTTGCACAATTGCGAAATTGGCTTGACATTCCTGGATTGTCCAAGAGCGGCAACAAGGCATCCATGGCAGCTCGTCTAAACGCAGTATCTCTGGAAATACGAGGAGCATCTCCACCAGAGGAGGATCTAGAGGAGGAGAGCGTCGATCGGGCAAACCCAAAAAATTTTGCACTAGCAGAAATCGAAGATGACGAGGCGTCGGTCGAAAACGGTAAAGCTGGCGCCAAAGCCGTCGTTTCGTTGGCAAAAAACGAGACAGACGCTGAGAAAACGAATGAGAACACATCGGAAAAAGAAATAACGGACAACGAGAAGGAGAACGACATAGAGAAGCTTAAGCAGCAGCTAGAAGTGATGAAATTGCAAAACGAACTGCTCATGCGCGATAAAGGAAAAATACAAGGAGAGAGCGATGAGAATCAAGCAAACGATAAAGACAGCATTATGTTGCTAAGCATGCTGCGAGAAATGGTGCCAACATACCATGGCGAAATAACTGGCAGCAGCAATGACGTCTGCATGTGGATTTCTCAACTCAAAGCAGTGGCAAATGTTTACAACTTAAACGACATGCTGCGAATGTTGCTAATGGCAAAATTAAAAGACAGAGCCCTAAAGTGGTTGCATTCCAATAATATACACATGGAAATGTCGGTCGAAGATCTGCTGGATGCCTTGGAAGCCACTTTTCGTTGCAAAGAAAGTAAAGTTCTGCTTCGCCGCAAATTCGAAGCCCGGTTGTGGAAGTACAACGCCGAGTTTGCCGTATACTTTGATGACAAAGTTCTACTAGCATCGGACGTTAATATCGAAAACGACGAGTTGGTGGATGGAATAATCGAGGGAATTCCTGATGAAAATTTACGACGACAAGCACATATGCAGTGCTTCACAGTTCCTTATGAGCTGCTTCATGCTATGGGAAAGATCACGTTGTCCAAAAAGTTTAACAAAACAAATGGAGAAGAAAAAGCAAGTAAGGCTGCTACAACAGGAAGATGCTTCAACTGTAACTCACTGGGTCACTTTGCTGCAGATTGCCGAAAACCAAAGCGCGAGTGGGGATCCTGTTTTGCGTGTGGCAGCAAAGAACATCGTGTAGCTGAGTGCAGCGAGAAGGCGAATAACGAATATGTAAGGTATTTTACTATAATTACTAAGAACAAAATTAACATATACCTTAATTTAGAATGCCTCATCGACTCAGGAAGCCCGATAAGTTTCATTAAAATATCTTGTTTAAAAAATGATTGGAATAACTTTGAAAAAAACAAATTGGATTTAAAATGTTGTAAGGACGAGAATTACCCTTATTTTGGTTTAAATAGAAGTAAATTGAAAATATTTGGAAAACTGTCTAGTTCTGTTATTATGGACAGCAACGAAATTAATTTTGAACTATTTGTAGTGGCAAACAAGTCAATGGGGTATGACGCAATATTAGATAGAGATTTTATGAAACTGTGTAACTTCAAAATCGTAAGTAACATGTTAAAAGAAAAAGAATGTTAAACAAATGAGCGTATAGCGTATAACTGTACGAAATCAAATGAGTGTACAGCAAAAGAGTGTTTGCAGAATGATCACATTAAGACAAATGAGTGTAAAACAGAAGAGTTTTTGCGATATGATTGTATCACGCCAAACGAGTGTCTATCAGATGAGTCTTTAGCGAATCAGCGACCAGCAACGAGTACTCAGGACTTGGGAAAAGAAAGCTTAGAATGTCGCGCTATTTTTAACATTAAAAACCATGAGGACACAAAGGATTGCTTTAGTGTGTTACCAATTGAATATCCACTGTCAAAAGAAGAATATAGCATCACTATAGATAAAGGACATGATAAAAAGGTTGCCGATAGACTTAAAAGTATATTTGAAAAATTTTATATGAAAGCAAATAGACCTGCAATACCGGAAATAAAATGGGAAATGAAACTAAACTTTAAGCATGAAAAACCCTTTCATTGCCCACCCAGGCGTTTAGCGTATAATGAGAAAATACAGGTGCAGAAATTATTAGATGAGTATTTAAAGAAGAGCTACATAAGGGCAAGCGAATCAGAATACGTGTCACCTATAGTTTTAGTAAAAAAGAAATCCGGCGAGCTTAGAATGTGTGTAGACTATCGAACGTTTAATAAAGGAATGTTGAAAGATAACTACCCGACTCCCCTTATAGATGATCTCGTAGACAAATTGTCAGAAAAAAAAATATTCTCAAAATTGGATCTGAAAAACGGATTTTTTCACGTACACATGCATAGAGATTCCATTAAGTACACCTCGTTCATAACTCCAATGGGACAGTATGAATGGCTTAGAATGCCTTTTGGATTGCGCAACGCACCTGCAGTTTTTTAAAGATTTGTAAACAAAATTTTTTCTGATATGAAAAAAGAAGATAAAGTCTTGGTGTATATGGATGACCTAATGATAGCAACAAAAGATAGTGAATCCCATATAGAACTTTTAGAGGAAGTCTTTAGAAGACTAGTTGCAAACAAACTCGAATTAAGACTGAATAAATGTGAGTTCATGCAGTCAGAAATAAAATACCTAGGATACCTGATATCCGGAAATGGAATTAAACCAGATGATAAAGGACTTCAAGCGGTAAAAGAATTTCCAATACCAAAAAAAACTCACGAGGTACAAAGTTTTTTGGGACTGTGCTTGTATTTCAGACAGTTTGTCAAAGATTTTTCGGTGAAAGCCAAACCACTTTATGATTTAATTAGAAAAGACAAAAAATTTATGTTTGGAGCCGTAGAGCTAGAATGTTTCGAGGCGTTAAAAACCAACTTATTAGAAGCCCCAATATTGGCTCTCTATAATCCGTTTGATCCAACCGAAATTCATTGTGATGCAAGTGCACTAGGTTTCGGATCGATACTAATGCAGAAAAAGACTGACGGTAAGCTTCACCCCGTCTTCTGTTTTTCTAAAGGAACAACAGATACAGAGGCAAAGTACCATAGCTTTGAGCTGGAAACGCTAGCTATAATATATGCACTACAACGCTTTAGAATATATCTTCAAGGTATACATGTCAAAATTGTCACAGATTGTAGCGCTCTAACCATGACTAAACCCCAGAATAGCTCGCTGGGCTTTAGAGTTGCAGAACTACGAGTACACATTAGAACATAGATCGGGAGACAAAATGCAGCATGTAGACGCTCTAAGTAGAAACACACAGATACTGGCGATCGACACAAAGGGATATTAAGTTAAAGAATTTAAAAGAAATGTTACAGAAAACCAGGGAATGAAACCGAAACGAATTTCGGTTACGGTTCCGGTTCCGGTACGTACCGAAACGAGTATTTCGGTAAAAAGGTTCTATTTCGGTGTTGTCCTTTCGGTTCCGGTTCTCGTATCGGTCCATACCGGTACAGTAAAGTAATTTTTAAAAAAAATTTAAAGTAAAGAAAATCGAATTTTATCAACAAATATTTGTGTATGTATAAACGTACAAATACATGCATTTTAGCATGTTAAGTCTGACATATAATTCGAGAAATTTTTTTATAGTGCAAAACCATGTTCGTACGAAAAATAGCAATCCAATTTTTTTAAATGTACCGAAACCGTACCGGTACGAACGTTTCAGTTTTCGGTTCTTGAAAAATAATTTATTTCGGTTCCGGTTACGGTTACGGTATTTCATTTGAAACGGTTAATTTCGGTTAACGGTTCCGGTTCCGGTACGGTTTCATTCCCTGCAGAAAACAGAGCACAAGCTGTACGAAATGAGGAATGGGGTAATTTACAGAAAAAAATATAGCGCAAGCTAACTTTGGCGCGCCAAAGTTTGGATACCCTTGCAGTGCCCTGTGTAAGCCGACAGATTTTTTTCAAAATTTGTTAAATGTTGATTTTTAACCGATCGTTCCTATGGCAGCTATATGATATAGTAGTCCGATTTAAACCAAATTTGGTCAGCCTGTTTAAAACTTATTCAAACACACAATGTGTATATTTGGTTGAGATATCTTGAGAAACAAAAAAGTTTTTCATACTAAATGTTGTTTTCGAACCGATCGTTCCTATGGCAGCTATATGATATAGTAGTCCGATTTATACCAAATTTGGTCAGCCTATTTAAAACTTAATCAAACACTCAATGTGTATATTTGGTTGCGATATCTTAAGAAACAAAAAAGTTTTTCATACTAAATGTTTATTTCCAACCGATCGTTCCTATGGCAGCTATATGATATAGTTATCCGATCCGGCCGGACATATGTACTGCGTGCAGCAAAGAGACGGACCTGTACCAAGTTTCATCAAGATAGCTTCAAAACTGAGAGACTAGTTTGCATAGAAACAGACAGACAGACGGACAGACAGACGGACAGACGGACATGGCTATATCGACTCAGCTCGTCGCCCTGATTAAGAATATATATACTTTATGGGGTCTGTGAGGCTTCCTTCAATGCGTTACACATTTCGTGACAAAAATATAATACCCTCTGCAAGGGTTTAAAGATAATGACTCACTCTTGTTTTTGTGTACCTGAAAATATGGAGAATCATGTATTATATAAATACCACAACGAGTTAGGACACGTCGGAATAGAAAAAATGGTAGAGGTGATATCAAAAAGCTATTGGTTTGCGAATATTAGAGCAAAAGCTAAATTACACATAGAAAATTGCCTTAAATGTATCGCATACTCAGCGAAGCACGGAAAAGAAGAAGGATTTTTGCATAATATTCCAAAAGAAGAAGCACCATTTCAGGTTATACATATTGATCATTTTGGACCGGTAGACAAAGGGCGATCAAACAAACACATATTAATTATTATAGATGCCTTCACGAAATATGTTTGACTTTATACGACAAAGACCACTAACACAAAAGTAGCAATTAATTTGGAGATTTTCTAGACCAAAACGACGTTAGACACGTAAAAATAGCTACAGGCTCACCACAAGCAAATGGGCAAGTTGAAAGAGTAAACAGGAGTATAGGACCGATGATCGCAAAACTAGTGGACCCAAATCGGGGATTACATTGGGATGTGGTAGTAGAAACGGTTGAATTTGCACTTAATAACACAGTTCAAAGAGGCATAAATCAACACCCAAGCAATATGTTATTTGTAGTAGAACAGAAAGGAAATATTTCAGACACCCTACAAGAAAACTTAAATGAACTACAGGAAATACAGACTACGAGGGATTTGGAAATAATTAGAGCAGAGGCAATAGCCTGTCAAAACAAATTACAGGACTACAATAAACAAGCGGTAGATGCAAAGCGCCAAGCGCCACATTGTTATAAAGAAAATGATTTAGTAATGATAAACAACTTTGACACTCATATAGGAATATCTAAAAAGCTAATACCTAAATTTAAAGGACCATATAGAGTATCAAAGGTCTTACAAAACGATAGATATATTATAGAAGATGTTGAAGGATTTCAGCAATCAAGAGTTCCGTATAAAAGAATTTGGGCTATTGCTAATATGAAACCTTGGATAGGAAACAGTTAGACAAATAGTCTAATTTCAACTGAAATATGTGTATATGTTAGCAAATAAGTAAAATGCATGTACATAGCACTAAACTAAATTAACTATTAAGGAGTTCAGGAGCACTCCGGTCAGAATGGCCGAATTGTCGCAATAATATAGATTTAGATATTTAAATAATTATAATTACTATAAAATAAGATCCACTGTAATATAACATAGGATTCTCTGTAGCAATACACACATACATTACATCCACTGTAAACATACACGACTGTAACATAGGCTAAGCGTAGAAGATCTAAGCACACTGTAATTATTCTGTAAATGGCAATCGAAAGCGACGGACATATGTCGGCTGTGAATAAATTAATATCGCCTACAACAGTGGAGCCATTTTCGATATTTCAATATTAGCTGTTTTTGTCGTCGATTGCCTAATTTTTAATCGAAAACAGTCAGCGCTGCCACACTTTCCGTCAACATTTTTGCCGATTTTGCTATAACGGCGGCAGTGTCAGAACGCTATTACGGTGCTATACCGGCGGCAGTGTTAGAAATTGCACCCACTGCATATGGGTGCTTCCAGGATCGCGAACGCATCATTCGTACGCCTTTAAATGAAAAAAAAGGATAAAAATTAACATGACGATTGAAGTGTTGAATAAACGTTACATTTCATACTGTCCATTTCAAAAGTCCACTTTAACCAAAATACGCAAAAATACACAAAAAAATTAATTCGCTTGCTCATCAAAATAAATTACCACAGTGTTAAAGTTAAAAAAATGCTCGACAGTAGGAGGCCCAGTACTTTTTATATGCAAACCGTTCACTATAGACTGTTCATCAATGTTGCGTACCATGCAATAGATGGCGCCACTACGAAGATAAGTTAATAAACACAGAGGTCGCTAGCGTCTCTTCTTCTTCCTTTTGAACGTAACATTGTTAGTTGAATAACTTCCGCGTTTATAATCCGATTGGAATAAAATGTTCAGGAAAGGTTTGGACTATAGTGTTTATTATACGTACCAAAAGTGCTCTTGTAATTCGACTTTGAAATTTTGAATTTCAGTTTCCGGGGGCGGAGGGGGCGTGGCAAAAATCTAAAACAAACTTGATCAATGGGAGATAAAGTTGAACCTACATGCCAAATTTGGTGTCTCTAGCTCTTATAGTCTCTGAGATCTAGGCGACACAAAAAGAGACAGACGGACAGACAGACAGACGGACATGGCTATATCGACTCGGCTGTTGATGCTGATCAAGAATATGGGGTCTGCCACATCTCCTTCTGCCTGTTACGCACATTTTTTTTTCGACAAACGTAATAGACCCTTTTGTACTTTTTCAAAGTACTGGGTCTAAAAATCGGATAGTAATTGACTAAGCTGTTACACTTATGTTACATAAGTTTTATGTTACAAATTTGTTCAAATATACAATTTTCGCCCACTAAATATATAAAAAAAAGTTTTTCAACGCTTTGTTTTTTAATTGGCATCATCAGTTTCTTGTTGAACTGACTAACAATATTCTTAACTCCTTTCCTTTTTTTTTCGAAACATTATTTAATTTCAGCCATTTTTTGGTGAAAACGCTCCTTTTGTTGTCATAAAAAGTTTAATATCTTGGTCAATTACTTTCCGATTTTTAAAATTATGTGTTATACTCAGAACTAAACAGTCTTTCTAAAACATTCTGTAATAGTATGGCTTTTACAGAAATTAGTGCATAGAACCATCGTCAAAGTTGAAAAATGTTGAGAAAAGTGAAAAACAAATGAGTTTTGGGAGCAATTACGCAGAGATGTCTCAAGCTTGTTCAAACGATATATACACCAATCAAGAGGTCTATTATTCTTCTTTCTAAATCTAAATTTATTGTTGGTGTAAAATTCACTAAGTTATAAGCTGTTAAGTACCTATATTCCAAGCATGCAGTTCTGCTATATTCGATAAGCCCTACCAGAAAATCACTATCATTTCCCAGGGTGTGTAACTTCATTCCAATTTGTAATACAGTGTAATTGACGTGTAAAATGGTTAAAATAATAACATACATAAATACGTTACGTTCGTTTCTCGACGCGGTGGACATTTTTCTTTAAATGCACATTTGGTTAAATGATCTAGTAAGGATGCACATTGTACAATCCAGATAATTTTCAAGAAATGTATCATTTGGATGACAGTTGTGAGCTGATTCTTTGATATATGTTAATTTGTGGAAGAAAGAGAGTTTGGTAGTAAATGACCCAAAGGATGTTGAAGTTGTGGACCTCTTTAAGGACTTAGAAGCATTTTTTCCCACAATAAATAAATTCATTTCAACTTTAAGAACCTTATAAACGTGTATAGAAGAATTGGTACAACAATCGTGTTGACATTAAAAAAAAAATAATTGAAAAGATTTCAGAAAATCCATAAAGTTTGTTGTTTTACTTTATTCAACATAAGATAAAAGTTTAGATAAAAACATTTTTTTTTTAAAAGGTATATAAAAATGCAACTATTAACTGCTGCCTAAATTACATCCTGGCTACGCCCATTAAACTTGGTATTTAGTTTCATCTATATAACGCCCAGATGTCACGCACCCTTTCGCCCAATTAAAACGGAAAGCAAAATTTTAAAGTCGAATTACAAGAGCAGGTTTGATGCTAGTTTTGCTACATATGATGAACATTATAGTCCGAATCTATCCTGAAAATTTCTTTTCAACAAACAATTTTGGTCAGCAAGAAGAAGAAGAGACGCTAGCCGTTACCACTATTCGCTTTTCTCCACTTTTTGTTACTGTCCAAATACAAATCAGAGTCTACGTCATGATCTGTACACTAATTGTCTTCGTGTGTAGCGACGGGCGGTTGTTCCAAAAGCGCAAATACGTCTATTGGGATATTTTTCGACTTCAGTTTAATCTTTTATTCATATACATACTTGTCAGAAGAGGATCCGAAGAATCTTTTGCTGTATTGAAAATATCAGTCAAATTGTGTTTACGGCTGTTTTGACGTGCGTGGAACAGTCGTTCGCTCTTGTAATATTTGTTTCGCGCCTCGGATCCATTTTCTTCTATGCATCCGACAGGAACTGTTGACATCGAAATTATTCCATCCATCGAATCCATAGCTTACGATAAGCTTGACGTCAGTTATATTAGGAAATGGACATAAATCATCCTTTTGGATAAAAATGATTCCTTGGGTGGTATGGTTTAGCAGATTCTGTAAGCAAACTTTGGCCACGGTTTCAGTCACTTGAATGTCTTTGGATCTGCCGTTTAGTTTGGAATTGAGAATTCTTTCGTAGCTTGGAGACATATCGCCACCATTATTTTGATACAAAATTCGCATGCATGGTATATGTACTGTTCTTAGCAAATTTTTTTAAAGTGGAAATTTTTTTTTAAAATTTATCGAAACCGTACCGGTACGCACGTTTCGGTTTTCGGTTCTTGAAAAATAATTTATTTCAGTTCCGGTTCCGGTCCTACATTTAAAACGGTTAATTTCGGTTAACGGTTCTGGTTCCGGTTTTATTCCCTGCAATATTTTGATTAGTTTTTGAAAAAATCTAATCAAAAACGGCCCACCTTCAATCCATTTTTCAAGCATTGCAGAGTGACTGAACTCTAACTTAGCTGCAACAACATAAAAAGTTTCGAAAACGAGCAAAAAAATTAATAAAACTATATTCAAAACATATACATAAGTAAACAAAACTGAATCATTAGTCATAAGAAGGAGCGACTAGAATGTATACTTTTACTCCACGAAACACAACACATTTAGGTTAGGGACGCCTAGAAAACAAAATCAACAATTACACGTAAAAACAATACACAACACAAAGAAATATGAGCTATGCCTTATCCTCCGTATTCTACATACCTTGCGCTGCATTCTCCATTGCAAAAGATTTAGTTTTTCGTTCGAAAATTTTGATTTTCTAGGTGTTAAGTTTACCTATTTTTGCAAGAACAGAGCAATGAAACTTTTGTCGAAAAATCGGCTGACTTTCAGGGCTGAAATAAAGAACCAGGGCTAGACCAAAAATATTTGGTAACGCATTTATACAAGGGTAATCAAGCTTTATTCGAATATTCCACAATTTTGCATTAGGGGTTTCTGACAAAATTTGGCTATAACGAAGTGCACTGCAAAATTGGCTAATAAATATTATCCCATTCTCTTCATTTTCAAGTGTTTCCTTATTTTTTGTATTATCTTTATACTTTGGCGCCACAGTGTGACCAATCAACTTTTTTGGGATATTCTGTCATCTTAAGGTATTAAGAATACGCGGAATACGACTCAATCCACAGTCGATATAAATATTTTTTTGCAAAGTGAATAAAAGTATTTTTTTCTTATGGTCTTTGGGCCCAATAAGCACGAAAATGGCACTCAACATTTTTTTTTTCGAAGTATTATATTTTTTGCGAATTTTTGAAGTTGCTCCAACATTTTTGAATATATATCTCCTTTTCTGCCTACCTATTTAGCCAAACAAGCACTCAAATTAAAGGTAAGTAAATCCTCTACAACTTTTATTCAAATAATATTAATATTGGTTTAGTTCTTTAGCAGCTATCAACTTTTATATGTTTGAAAACACGTGATTTTTGTCGTTATTTGAGTTTGGAAGCTCATAAAAATATCTAAAAAAGTTGCAAATCGCTAAACTAATTTTTTTTTTTAGATTTCACGTAAAATTATTAATGTTTCGAAGAAAATAAGCTATTATTGATGCAAATCCAACAGTAAATGGCGAAGTAATGCATATTTCAGTGAGGGATAATGTTTTATTTGTATCGGATTGTTTCTATGGCAGCTATGAGATATAGTCATCCGATTTCATCAAAATTTCTTTTGGATGTAGTATATGGTACTAAGTACATTATCTGTGAATTTGGTTGAGATAGCTCAAAAAACAACAAAGCTCTTCATACCAAAACTGTTTGTCCTCACTGATTCACTGACCGCTTACGCTGTGCCGAAACGGATTAAGATATCGTGCTGAAATTATTAGATAATGTATTGGTGTTGAATTTTACATCCTCCGAAAATTTGGTCAAGATCGGATGACTATATCATATATCTGCCATAGGAACAATCAGATGCAAATAAAACATTAGTGTGAAGAGGTTTGTTGTTTTTTAAGCTATCTCAATCAAATTCAAAGATAATGTACTTAGTACCATATACTATATCCAAAGGAAATTTGGATGAAATCGGATGACTATATCTCATAGCTGCCATAGAAACAATCAGGTGTTATCACCTGCTCCAATTTACCTCAATGAGCAACTCTCTTAAGAAAACTATACAACTTTCAAAGAAAAGGTCATCAGCTGTTTTTTCACGTCGTGGGCTTGTTCATGTGCGAATATAAGGGAGAGAGGAGATCAGATGTGTTGAGAGTTTGCGAAAGCTCACAGAACTGCAGCGTAAAAGCTTTTCGTATTCTTTTCGCGCTTAAAAGCTGCAGCCTTAAATTATGCCTTACTCTTTTTTAATCCATTTAACAATTCAATTTATATTTATACTAGTAACTAGAATCTAGTTTATATTATTTTAGTTATACAAAAATTGTTTATTTTAGTTTTTTTTGTATTGTGCCTTTTCAATTGCGTGTCAATCTTTTTAGACCCAGTACTTTAAAAAGTACAAATGGGTCTATTAAGTTTGTACAAAAAGAAATGTGCGTAACAGGCAGAAGGAGGCGTGGCAGACCCAATAAAGTGTATATATTCTTGATCAGCATCAACAGCCGAGTCGATATAGCCATGTCTGTCTGTCCCTTTTTTTAACACCTATATCTCAGAGACTATAAGAGCTAGAGACACCAAATTTGGTATGTAGGATCATCTATGTCTACCATTGATCAAGTTTGTTTTAGATTTTTGCCACGCCCCTATCCGCCCCCGGAAATTGAAATACAAAATTTCGAAGTCGAATTACAGAAGCCCCTTTAATATTAGCGCCTTGATTGTTGGTACATATAATATAAACTATGGTCCAAACCTGTCCATTTCATTTCAATCGGATGGTAAACACGGAAGTTATTCAACTAACAATGTTACAGGCAAAAGGAAGAAGAAGAGACGCTAGCGACCTCTGTGTTTATTAACTTCGTAGTGGCGCCATCTATTGTTTGGTACGCATTATTGAAGAACAATCAAAAGTGAACGCTTTGCACTCAAAAAGTACTGGGTCTCCTACTGTCGAGCTTGCTCCACTGTAGCTTACTGTATTTTTTATCCTTTACTTGTCGGTTAATCTGCAGTCCTCCAATACGAACAGTCACGCTTTAATTAGAATAATAGAGAAACAACAATCTGATTTAAAAATATGCCACTTGATTAATCAGAGTTTACTAAAATAAGTTGATGAATTTGGGTTCCTGTTTATTTATTCAGATATTGATGCGATTTGTGTTTCCGAAACTTGGTTTGTGTCAGGTCTTAGTGAATCGACCATTTTATGTGAACGTTTTGACTTGTATCATTCTGACCGTGATGAACGAGGTGGAGATTTGCATTATATGTCAATAAGAAAATAAACTCTATGTATGCAGACTGTAGAAAGTGAAATAGAATGGCTATTTGTAAATATAATTCATTAAAGAGGTGCCTCTAGCTTTCTAGTAGGTTGTAGCTACAGACCAAACAGAACTGCTGAGTATCTTGTCCTATCTTTGACCTATTCGGACGTAATTCTTAGTGGAGACTTAAATAGTAATATGCTAAAGGCCTAGTTACACTCGTTGTAAAATAGCCACGGAATGAAAAACTTATAAAAAAAACCAGCGTGAAAGTTTTTGGCCGTTGCTTGAGTTTTGCTGCTAGATCGGGGGTATCGAGAATTCTTTCTTTTCAAAATTGTGTTATCAAAACCAAAATTAAGGAACCACTTTTAGCGTACCGTATGCATATTTGCAACGCTTGACACGCAAACGATTAGAGGAGAAACAGAAGTTCTAGAGTCATATCATTGATTGGAAGAGCTTTCTGCGGGAATTGTGTACTGACTGGAGCATCACAAATAGTCATCCTACTATTGGAGGTCCTGGCAAAGTAGTAGAGATAGACGAGGCAAAAGAATATGGATATCGAAGGCCAGTGGATATTTGGAGGCATAGAGCAAGGACTGAGTCTTTTATTAGTAATACCAGTTGAAAACCGGAACACCGAGACTTTGCCGGATGGGACGACCACTATGTGCGATTGCTGGCAGGCATATAATTATCTAAATGACGAGGACTACCAGCACCAAGCACTTAACCACTCATAGAATTTAGTGAAACCAGTCACACAGGCGCACACCAAAAATGTAGAGCGGCTTTGGAAAGATTTGAAGGGCAACATTCCGCTCTACGGAAGAAAGAAAGATCACTATATTGGCTATTTGGTGAAGTTCCAATTTCAGAAGCAATTTAAAAACCATAAGGACAGGATATATCAGGTTTTCATGGCCATTGGCTACGAAACGATCTGTGGTTAATACTGGCATGCAATTTGAAGAGGTAAAAAATGATTTTCAAAAAAATCGCGCGATCTCTCTCTGCCAGCTTGACCTTTTTAACAATTTCACACAGTACCTGTTCGACAGGTCAGTACCTATTAAACCAAAAATTTTCAAACATACCATTAAACCTTGGTTCAACTACAATAAGCAATTCAATAATAAGCAGTTCAATTACAAATTACAATTCAAGGAAAATTAAAAAAAAACGGGACTTAAGTTAGATGGCTATAAATCGTAGGTGAGAAGCAGAAGTAACAAGCTTTTATACAAGCAACGGATGTTTTTTTAGACCCTGTACTTTAGAAAAGTACGAATATAAACTATGGTCCAAACCTGTCTAGAAAATTTCATTCCAATCGGATAATAAACACGGAAGTTATTCAACTAACAATGTTACAGGCAAAAGGAAGAAGAAGAGACGATATTGACCTCCGTGTTTATTAACTTCGTAGTGGCGCCATCTATTGTATGTTACGCATTCTTGAAGAACAATCAATAGTGAACGCTTTGCACTCAAAAAGTACTGGGTCTCCTACTGTCGAGCTTGCTCCAGTGTAGCTTACTGTATTTTTTGTTTCTTAAGATTTATTAACCAAACAAACCAACCGCCTGTTTTCTGTTTGGTTTAACTCTACATAGACTGACCAAATTTGGTTAGAGTCGGATCACTTTATCATATAGCTGCCATAGGAACGATAGGGTAAAAATCCACATTTAGTATGAAAAATTTAACATGCTGGTGGCCAAGTCTACATTAAGTTCAATTCTCCTTTACGGGGTTAAAGTCTTTGGCATATGGGATTCACCTAGCCAGCACAAGTTGCTAGTGGCTTTCAATAATATAGCATGTTATGTTTAGACCCAGTACTTTAAAAAAGTACAAATGGGTCTATTAAGTTTGTACAAAAAGAAATGTGCGTAACAGGCAGAAGGAGGCGTGGCAGACCCAATAAAGTGTATATATTCTTGATCAGCATCAACAGCCGAGTCGATACAGCCGTCTGTCCGTCTGTCTGTCTGTCCCTTTTTTGAGTTCCTAGATCTCAGAGACTATAAGAGCTAGAGACACCAAATTTGGCATGTACGTTCTATAAGTCCCATTGATCAAGTTTGTTTTAGAATTTTTCCACGCCCCCCTCCGCCACCGTAAATTGAAATACAAATTTTGAAGTCGAATTAAGAGATTAGTGCTAGCGCCTTGATTTTTGGTACATATAATATACACTTTAGTACAAACCAGTCCAGAAAATTTCAGTCCAATCGGATAATAAACGCAGAAATTATTCAACTAACAATGTTACGGGCAAAAGGAAGAAGAATACACGCTAGCGACCTCTGTGTTTATTAACTTTTAACTTATCTTCGTAGTGGTGCCATCTATCGAATGGTACGCAACATTGAAGAGTAATCTATAGTGAACGCTTTGCACTCAAAAAGTACTCGGTCTCCTACTGTCGAGCTTGCTCCACTGTAGCTTACTGCATTTTTTTAATCGGTATCGCACTTATCACATTTTGTAGGTTTCCATTAAAATTTTTGATCTGCCGCTTAAAGCTTTAATTGAACGCTAATACTATTACATAAAATAACAACGACTCGAGAACGATTTTTTTGAGATCGTTCTTTCCAGAATCAATTCACTAAATTATCCATGAAAGGACGAAAATTATGTTTTAAGGACAATTGGTCCTTTGATCTTATGGAATTTTTAAAGTCTTGGTCCTTACAAGAGTGTTGATATCAATTTTGTCAGGATCGGACCAAAAGCACTGAAAGAGTTGTAATAAAATAAAATTAAAAAAACATTTTTTTTCCAACTAAAAAAGCGCGCACTGGGAATTAATTTAAGAAGTATAGTTTCTTCGTGAAAACATCTTAGAATTGACCTTAGATTATAAATATGGGGTACCATTTTTTCATTTTTTTTCAGGCCCATACAAATCGATGCACCCTAATGTACATTTATATGTACTTGTAGCGTTAGGATGAATGTTTCAATAAATAAAGAATAAAAGATATAATTTCTGCAACGTCTTTCGCCTCGAATTGCAAGACACCTTTAAAGCTAGCGCCTTCAGTCTTGCGACTAGTCTTTACCATAGTCGGAATCTGTTAAGAATTTACTCTCGATCCGAGGTATTCAACAAACAATGCTTAACAGCCTCAGGCAAAAGACCGGAGAAGAGATTTGTTTTTGGCTTCTTACAACTCGACGCATTTCCGCGAAACTATGTTAAAAGATACAGTAAGTTATAAAGGAGCAAGTCGACAGTGGGAGACCCTGTACTTATGGAAAAGAGCAAAAAGTGGTGAAAAGAGAGTAGTGGTAAAAAATTGACGTTGAAGGGGATAGTGGTGTAAAGCAAACACACCGAAAGCTTTGTACGTTGTTGCGTTGCATGGCATGCATTTTGTAAGATATCGATAACTTTCCGAGAAATGCAACTTGCTGTCCTCACTGTGCAGCATTTGCATTTCTGCATTTTCAATTAGCTGCCAAGCACAAATAAAGAGAATAAAATTAAAATATGAAAGTATATACATATATTCTTGAACAGCATCAACAGCCGAGTCGATATAGCCATGTCCGTCTGTCCGTCCGTCTGTCCGTCCGTCTGTCTGTCCCTTTTTTGAACTCCTGTATCTCAGAGACTATCAGAGCTAGGGACACCAAATTTGGCATGTAGGTTCATCTTTATCTTGCATTGATCAAGTTTGTTGTAGATTTTTGCCACGCCCCCTAACCCGAAAGTTAGAATTTCCAAGTCCAACCAAACAAAATTTCAAAGTCGAATTACGAAAGCACCTTTAATGCTAGTGATATGATTTTTGGCACACATGATAAACTCTATAGTCCAATCCTATCCTGAAGTTTATCCGGATGGGATAATAAACGGAGAGTATACGGCTGTTCGAAATTTCAAAAATATAAACATAAAGATCTCAAAAACTATAATAGCTAGAGACACCAAACTTGGTATGTAGGGTACTCTATATATCTGACCCAGATCAAGCTTATTTTAGATTTTTGTGTTTACAATTATTTTCAGAAAATCAACTGTTGATCGACGGTGCCTGTTGAATTAGGAGGCATCAAATTATCTGTTGGACCAGTGGTCCGGAAAGATCTTAGATTTGTGCGGGTCTCGCTAAAATAGACGCATATTAATTTTAAGGTGGTTTTATCTTCTTTCGGCAAGCAGTCTTGATTGACAACTCTGCGTACTCCATGGCAAACACGAGTTTGTTGCAACTGAAAATAGGCAGCATTATTAAATACACATTTAAATAATACATTTATGTTAAGAAATTACTTACTTCTTGTGATTTTACTTTTTGCAAAATTGAATGAGTGATACGCGAAACTTCAGCGTTTTCTCGTTTATAATCCGCTATCGGTCCGTTCGTTAGTTCGACTTCGAGTGTTTAGCGGAACTTTAATTATCTCTTATTTTTTTCCGTATTTTGTCAGTTAGTAAGGGCATTAGCGAGCATTTGGCGACACTCTCTCTAAACGCTCGCTTTTAGGTCCACTGGGGATAGTTGTCCGACTCGAACCAAATTTGGTAAGGATATTTGAAACTGTATCAAATACACAATCTGTGAATTTGGTTGAGATATATTGAGAAACAAAAATGTTTAACATACTTATTGTTGATTTTTAACAGATCATTCCAATCCGGGCGGATCCGACATATGCACTGCGTGCAAGAAAATGACGGATCTGTACCAAGTTTTATCAAGATAGCTTCAAAGCTGAGAGACTAGTTTGCATAGAAACAGACAGACGGGCAGACAGACGGACGTGGCTATATCGATGTATTATATGTAGTAAAAATCAAGGCGCCATTAAAGAATCTTTTGTAATTTTGTTATTCAATTTCCGGGGGCGGAGGGGGGCGTGGCAAAAATCTATAACAAACTTGATCAATGCAAGATATAGATGAACCTACATGCGCAGTTTGGTACCTCTAGCTCTTATACTTTGAGATCTAGGAACTAAAAAAGGGACAGACAGACGGACGGACATGGCTATATCGACTCGGCTGTTGATGCTGATCAAGAATAAATATACTTTACGGGGTCTAACACGCCTCCTTCTGCCTCTTACGCACATTTTTTTTGCACAAACTTAATACCCTTTTGTATTTTTTTTAAGTACAGGGTCTAAAAATCAAATTTTTTAGGAGAGCGGTTTTTCTATTTATCCGTGCTTAGCCTTGCATATAAATTGGCATAATGTACAGTTGATTTCTGTGAGGATTTTAGTGATAATATTTTGCAGGATTGTGAGATATAAGTTTTCTAACAGTTTGACATTAAAATCTCAAATTCGATAAAAAGTGAATTACGATACTTTTGTAGAAAAGAAGTGCGACGCGCACTATTTTCTTTTCATTACGATTGCAGAGTCTCCCACAGTCGAGCTTGGTTATTTTACTTTTGACGATACGAACGTGAATATACATTAAATTAATTTACATAAATACAAAAGCATCGACTTTCACGGTTACGATAGATTTTTTTTTTTTTTTTTTTTTTTTTAGCAAATTGGACGCAACAAGAACAATGAATGCAGTTCTTTAGCCACATTGATAACAACTTGACTAATAAATAAAGTCTGTCTCTTATGTTTAATCTCTCTCACTGGGCTGATGCTTCACTGTTCATGCACAAGAGTTACCAAGACAGCAGCCAAAGCGCAAGCACTTTATCCAATTTAGAGAGCTTAAAATGCAGCTCTGACTGATGTTTGCGATTCTGTCTATGTGTGGTGAGCTGGCACAGACCAATGGTCACAACCAGAACGTTCCCTGCCCCTTCTTCATTGCATACTGATGGTCACATTGCGACATTTAATTAAAAGCGAACCAAACAAAACGTACTCCAATTTTTAAGAACTTTGTAAAACAACTGTAAGCCTGACAACCGAGCAGCCAATTAACATGTCCATGTCCACAAAAGTTATCCATAAATTCCCATGTAGACGTGAAAACAACAGGACCAAAGACAGGAGCAACCCTTTTCGTTGTTAACAACATACTTAGGTCATTCTGATGGATAGGGGAGGAGGCATGTATTTGCGGAATTTCTCACTGCTAACTGGCAATGGCATCTCGTTCTGGCTTGGCCTGTTATTCTTGCCGATTTTCGGTACTTTGGTTGCAAGTATTTTTGAGAAAATGTCCAATTAGTTAGATTAACTTATTAGTGAGGGAGAATTTGGAAAGTGAAGCTGTCGGAACTTTATGTTCATGCTTCTGAGCTTTGATTTTTGTAAGAAAAAAGTCCATTTAGCATTTTAATGGGTTGAGGGCATAACTAGCGATTAACGTAAACGTTAAAATCGAACCACTATGTCGACCCCTTTGCGCGAATTGATCGTATGTGCCATTTCCTTGAAATGGACTTTTTATCCAAATTGGTTCTACTTTCTCTACAGCGGCGCAAAAAATTAACTTTATATTGTATCAATTAATACGCAAGCCCTTCCTTGATATTGTTGTTTTTGGCAGTTATGATCCATTCGCGCAAAGGGGTCGATATTATAGAATCTATATTGTTGGTTACGCTAGGTTTACTTTCCGCCACAGGGCATGGCACAGACCCTCAGGGGTGCATTTGGGCCTTAACATTTTCAATTCAAATTTCGGAAGTTCAGATATCCACATGCACCCCTGACACTCTGGGCCAAGCTCTGTGGCGCAATGTGAACATAACATTACAAGATTTTTGTACGGTTTTTTCGGTCACTCAAAAACATAGACTCATAGGATCTATCGTAGTCCCTACTACCGGACCCAAAAAGGTGCTTTCAGCCCCAATCTTTCCAGCTTTTCAGATGTGAAATCCATCTAAGGGTAATTCGAACCTCTCGAACTATTAAAGCAGGATAACTGCTAGTTTATGGTTAATTGACAGAATGAATCTTTATTGAAAGTACCTTAGCTTATGAATGATTTTGGTAAGCTTATACATATTTGCTTGGTTATTGGTGATTACTTGATGACCATGCATGTATACACTAGACTATGTACCCTAGAAGTTAATTTTCGTCTTGTTCAGTGCACTTAAAGTAGCTTGACTACACTATGCAACTGAAAAAACTCAACATGGGCAATAACCACTTTTTTGATACACATGGGCCCCCAGATGCCGAAACAAAGATTTAAAAAAAATTTCTTTAAGTATCATTTCTAATTTTTTTTAGAAAACCTGAAAACCTCCAAAATTTTTGGGGAGCTTCGGCTCGGTGGTTCGAATAAGTAAGATTAACGTTCGGTTCGCAAACCGGTGTAAGGAGTCCCTGGATTAATGTTATCAATTTTTCTTTTTTTATTTTTGCTTAGCTTTTTACTTGTTGTTCAAAAGAAATTTGTATACAACGAGAACGCCTTTCTTGAAGATTTCTTAAAAATTGATCAAATTCTGTGAAAACATCTTTCTCTAGGAAATGTATGCCTTTAGAAAAAGCCCGCCAAGCCAAAGAAAAAAAAACAAAAT
Organism: Drosophila neotestacea; assembly: GCA_035044365.1. Taxonomy (NCBI): domain Eukaryota; kingdom Metazoa; phylum Arthropoda; class Insecta; order Diptera; family Drosophilidae; genus Drosophila; species Drosophila neotestacea. The sequence goes on from JAWNMD010000450.1 coordinate 64,481, forward strand.
TTATCTCGAAAATGATGCCAACCGCCACAAATTTTTATTATGATAATTTTTTTTTTTTTCTTGCAAAAATTTTTTATTTTGCGATGGAATTATATGCAAATGGTTAATTTTAGCTCAAGCTGCTGAATTTTGACTGACAGACTCAGTGAATGTTGTAAAAATTTCAAAACGAACAATATAAATGGTTTGTACATTTTTGGTATTGAAGTATTTTAAATAAATTATTTACTAAACCTCTATTAGCATTTTTAGACCCAGTACTTTGAAAAAGTACAAATGGGTCTATTACGTTTGTGCAAATGTGCGTAACAGGCAGAAGGAGGCGTGGCAGACCCCATAAAGTATATATATTCTTGATCAGCATCAACAGCCGAGTCGATATAGCCATGTCCGTCTGTCTGTCTGTCTGTCTGTCTGTCTGTCCGTCTGTCTGTCTGTCCCTTTTTGTGTCGCCTAGATCTCAGAGACCATAAGAGCTAGAGACACCAAACTTGGCGTGTAGGTACATCTATATCTCCCATTGATCGAGTTTGTTTTAGATTTTTGCCACGCCCATCTCCGCCCCCGGAAATTGGAATACAAAATTTTGAAGTCGAATTACAGGAGCACCTTTAAAGCTAAACCTTGATTTTTTGTACAAATGATAAGCACTATGGTCCAAACCTGTCCTGAAAATTTCATTCCAAACGGATTATAAACGCGAAAGTTATTCAACTAACAATGTTTCGGGCAAAAGGAAGAAGAAGAGACGCTAGCGACCTCTGTGTTTATTAACTTATTTCGTAGTGGCGCCATCTATTGCATGGTAGGGAACATTGAAGAACAATCTGTAGTGGACGCTTTGCTTTCAAAAAGTACTGGGTCTCCTACTGTCGAGCTTGCTCCACTGTAGCTAACTGCATTTTTTCAACTTAATATAGATTTTTAATTTTAACAATGAGTCCAGGCAAGCGACTGTGATTCTGTGATAATTTTTAAAAATACTTCGTTTTAACAAAGATAAATTCCACTTTTCCGCAGTTTGTTTGTAATTTAAGTTAGAAAAACTACAGCGCTCAATGCGCGTCGCTACGGCTTGGCCCAAGTTTGTTTTTAAAATCTGTAACTTGAGATATCAGGTTAATATTCAAAATATATATTATCAATACTTCAAAGAAAATTCTGAAAGCAAAGTAAAAGTGGGCATGTCAAGAGAAATGAACGGACAAACCCGCTCATTATCCTAAGTTAGTACAAAATATAGCACAAGCTAACTTTTGCGAGCCATATTTTGGGTACTCTTACAAATCCCTGTAAAATCCGTCAGATTTTTTACAAAATTTTTTAGATGATCGCCATAGTTATATGATATAGTAGTCCGATTCGCACCAAACTTGGTCAGACAATATAAATCTATGTTTCATGTTTGTACCTTAGAGTTCCGAACGGTTCTAACAGCGAAAGAATGACCTTCCGTTTAGATCGCTAAGAAAGTCAGCAAAATGGTAAAATATAGAAATCACGAATTAGGTATAATATTTAACAAGTTTAAAGAGCCTATTTTGCTAAAAAATTCATTTTATATACTTGTCAAAAAAGGTACAAGTTTGTTTTCATTTTCCTTGAATTTTAAATCAAAAAAATCGTAAAAAAAACAGCATAAAATTTTTAAATATAAATTTGGTAAAATATTAAAAATAGAAAACAATTGATTTAAATTAAAAGCAATGTATTAATGATGAGTAGATACATTCTTTTTACTTATTAATGTCGGTTGTGTCGATCTCGACAAATTACACTATGCAACAGCCAAAACTCCCCCTGGCCAAAAATCACATTTTCTGATAGATATTGACACCCTGATGCCGAAAATCGACTATAAAAAATTTTACTGTTTGTAATTTTTTTTTTTTTTTTTTAAATTGTTAAAGTTTAGCGGTTTTAATCTAGCTATTTTTTTTTGGTTCTCTTACATTTTACATTGTATCTCGAGAACAGCGCAATCAAGCTTGAAAGGCTTTAAAGATTCCAAAAGATAATGAATGCACCTAATAATCATTCATACATTGTTTATAATTTAAATCAATAGTTTAACAATTATACATTTGTAAATTAAGAAAATTATGATTTTTGTTGTTATTTATTTTTTACGATTTTTTGACTTTAAAATTCAAGGAAAATAAAAAAAAAATTAGGTATTTTTCTGTTTCAAAATTAGATGGCTAGAGGCATTAATTAGCCGTCGTTTAAGGTATTATTCAATAAAATCGCAGATAAGATATTGAAGTAACAACATTTTATACCTAGGTATGTTTTTTGTTTAAATTTATGACTCCCTTGTCAAATTACTCCTTTCTGTGCAAACTAATCTCTTAGTTTTAAAGCTATCTTGATGAAACTTGGTACAAGTTCGTTTTTTTGTTCCGTCGTTGTCGGAACCAACCGGATCGGATCACTATATCATATAGCTACTATAGGAAAGATCGGATATAAATCAACTTTTAGTAAGAAAAACTTTTTGGTTCCTTATTATATACTAACCAAACTCGCCTGTTTCCTGTTTGATATAGCTCTACATAGACTGACCAAATTTGTACTTCCTTAGTATGAAAAACTTTTTTGTTTCTGCAGATTTTTAACGAAACTCACATGTTATGTGTTTTATACAGTTTCACACATTCTGACCAAATTTAACTCGAATCAGACTACTATATCATATAGCTGCCATAGGAACGATCGGTTATAAATCAACATTTAGTAGGAACAACTTTTTTGTTTCTCAAGGTAACTCAACCAAACTCACAGATTGTGTTTTCGGTATAGCTTTATACTATCTGAACAAATTTGAACAAAATCGGACTACTATATCATAAAGCTGACATAGGATCGATCGGTCAAAAGCCGAATTCTCCGCAAAAGCCGAAATCTCTGCACGGAGTATAATATCGTTTAAATTGGTCGTTTCTGAAATTATTTCAATGATCAATACTTTGCGAAAGTCTTGAATCAAAAGTGAATGTGGTTTTAAAGTCAAACAGCCAGAAAAATTAATTCGGCACGGATTTTCTGGACATAAAGTCAGTATTCCGCAAGGAAATTACAAACTTTGTAAACTATAAAAAACTGGTACTTCGCTTTCTTACCCACGATTTCAATGAGTAATACCTTAAACGACGCTTAATTAATACCTTTACCCATCTAATTTTTAAAAAGAAAAAAAACCTAATTTTTTTTAGTTTTCCTTGCATTTTAAAGTCAAAAAGTCGTAAAAAAAAACACAAAAAAAAACATAATTTTTATAATTTAAAAATATATATTTGTTTAATTAAAACCACTGTAGAAATGATTAATAGATACATTCATTATCTTTTAGCGTTTTCTATGGTCCTCGGTCAAATGTTGCTTTCTATGATAGATATGGACCCTAAGATTCAATTTAACGACTTTAAAAAATTTTTCATGCTGTAGATTATTTTTAAAATTTTTTTTTTAAATTTGACAGTTTTTTTTTTGGTATTTTTGCATGAGGGGCTCTTACATATCGATTTTTTTTCGAGAAAGGCACAACCGATCGCTTTCTTATCCACGACTTAAACGACGCCTAATTAAAGCCTCTAGCCATCTAATTTTTAAAAAGAAAAAAGACGTAATTTTTTTTTAATTTCCTTGAATTATAAAGGAAAAAAATCTTAAAAAAACAACAAAAAAAATCATTATTTTCTTAATTTAAAAATATATATTTGCTTAACTATTGATTTAAATTAAAAACTTTGTAAGAATGATTATTAGGTACATTCAGTATCTTTTGGAATCTGAAAACTTTTTAATATTGGCTGCGCCGCTCTCGAGATATGATGTAAAATGTAAAAAAAATCGCTAGAATAAAACCGCTAAACTTAGTAAAAATTAAAAAAAAAATACTACACCCAGGAACATTTTTTAAAGTAGATTTTTGGCATCTACGTATATGTATCAGAAAATGTGATTTTTGGCCAGGGGGAGTTTTGGCTGTTGCATAGTATTAGGGATGACTGATCTGCCATGAGAATTAAGGACTCAATCACATGTACTTATAACGAAATTTTTTTCCCAAACGCTCCTATTTTCTTATAAGCCTTTCCGAAGTTAAAATTTCTTTCTAAAATAAACTAAAAATTGTTAATTTCTTTTCAAAAATTTATCAATGACTTTATTAGTTTTTAATATCTAAATTATGCGCGACACGTGAACAAATACAATAAAAACTACTACCAATATGTAGTACAACCCATATTCATTGATTTTCATATCATCTCCCATCTCACTGAAAGATTATAGCTTTTGATTATTAGAATGTTTTGAATGTGAACAAAAATGTACGGATGCAGACAAAAATAGTAATTATTTTTAATTTTTTAAACAAAAATCACTAATAACGGTTTTCAAAAACTTTAAGTAATATAAATCAAAAATAAAAAACCGGTCAAAAAATATAAGTTGTCTGGAAAATAATAGTCTTAAGAATTTTACATAAAAGTCTTTGCTAAAAGTCATACCATGGTAGATAAAATCATAATTTTAAGAAACAATAATTTCTTAACTCCGAGAGAACCAATTTTAATGTGGAAAGATTAGATACCTATACTAGATTCAATTCGTAAATTTGAACGAAAGTGAAAACTGGTCAAGAAATTGACCTCCGCAAAATCTTGCCTAAAGTAAAAGCCGGAGCTGAGCTGCATAAAATTATTAATGTCAGCTTTATCAAACCTTGTTTTTCTGTTGTGTGCATCATAAATCAACTTAAATTGATATCCATGGTTAGTTCCGGCGGCTCATCACGCTTAATTAGCTGCGCCTGGGAACTGCACCTGTACAATCGTATTTTCCGCTGCATTTAGACGAGCATATACTCCTGGCTAGCTTCACGACGTAATCGCATTTAGTGTTGTCAAATTTTGTAGCACAAATAAACCACCCTAGAGTTTAGGCTTCTTCCTTGGCAAAGCCATCATAATCATTGTCAAGTGGTGATAATTCCGGATCAAACATACAGACATAGATGCAGTTGGGTTTGCTTCTTGGGCTGGGTGACCATTTGTCAAGAACGTTGACAATATTACGTTAAAATTAAATACCGTAATAAAAGGGTGACTTAATTTGTTTTTGCCCCGACAGACGCCACCACTCACGATTTCGATACGATTACGAGAGATGAGCTGTGAACACGTGCTTGTTTTCTAATAAAATAGTCTTTTATCTGGTTGTCGTACAAACAAGAACTACAACAACAAGCGCCCTTGTTATTGAAATTTGTTGTCAACCCCTCAACAATATTCGGCGGCTGTAAAACGGCAATTACGGGTGTCTAATAATAGAATCAGGCCTTGTACACAAATATTGCAAAGATTTAAGTAGCCGATTATGCCAGAATTGACGCGTGACGCAATTTGTTTGTGTTTTATTAACAATTTTAGCAGAAGTCACTTTTTATACCATCCGCTGGAACTTAGCGTTAGAACAGTCCCAAATGTACTATAAAAACAAAAAATGTTAATATTTTAGTTGTTTATTCTTGTATCCTGTGGAGTATATTTTTGTTAAAAGAAAAAAATTATGCACCAGACAAAAGCAGGCGTGGCAGATGCGTGTATTTATTCTTGATCAGTATCAACAGCCGAGTCGACATAGCCCTATACGTCTTTCTGTTCCCTTCTTTCCGTCCCAATTAACCGAAAAATATCAAAGACACAAAGACCTAGCAGCCCCAAATTTGGCATAAGACTTCTTATATTTGCAGGCAGATCATATGAATGTCTCACTATAAATCGCAAAAAACCATAACTCCGGCAATTGTATAAATACTACTTGGCGATTGATTCTTAGAGTGGTGTTAAACCACCCTAAAGATTAAATCACGATCTAATAATAAACACGAAAGATATTCAAGAAGCAACTGTTCAATGAAATGGCGTATTTCTTTTTGTGAGTGGGATTTGAAAATATTTGCTACTTGTGTTTTCTCTATTGCTTTAGAATACATATATGTATGTACTATGTACAATGTACATAGTACAATGTACAATGTACATAGTACATATGTACAATGTACATTGTACATACATACAGTCATTCACACCCATTAAGAAAGTATTGTTACGAAGAAACACAACATTGTGAAAATAATAAGCAGCTGTGTTATTGTGACTAACAACACCATGGCTACACATTTGGCCTATTGATTAACCGTTATTCATGGCCGAATCATTAAAATTAATAAACGATGCAAATGTCAGCGCAAAATCAAATCGACAACAATAACAGTTACTACCACTTATTCACCTATGTAAGAGAATGTATATATAACAACAACTTTTTCCCTGGGCAATAAAAATTCCAAGAATCGCACAAAATAAGAGCAATATTATTTAATAAATGTGCACACATACCAATATAGACAAGTACAGAGCATACAATATGTTTTTATATTCGTGGTTGAATGCGAAAAACCATAAATATATACACACATACACCAACATGTAGAAAAGCGCATAAAAAGATTAAAACTTGTTGGCATATCCATCTCCCTGTGTATGGATGTAGGTAGAGGCTTTCTATATACGCACATATTTGAGTGTGTGTGTGTGTGTGTGGGCCATGCCTTTTTGGTTGAATGCTTTAGCAAGGTGGGCTGGCGGTCAGGGGAAAAAGCGGGCAGTAGCTAACCTCGCCATCCCTTGCAGCAGCCTATGCCAACCCTCAGGGCTCCCCGACATCATTCTTCATGGCATTTCGGTGAAAAAGAATGCTTTTGATCTTCACAAGCGAATGATTTTTAATATGACTTTTTGCTGATGATAATGACTGTTGTTGTGCTCTTAGCTTCAAAATATGTTAACTATGTATGTATATTTATATAAATGTATGTATACCACCAATATACATATGTATGTGTATAAGTACAAATAAATACATGAAGTAATCGGACAGTCAATCAGTTTTTATCGCAAGGAAAGTGGGGGTGTGGACTGATTGCACCGCCTACTTTTGTCCCACTTTGTAGTTGATTTATTGCTTAGGATGTAATTGAAATCTGACAAAACATCACTAACAACTAAATAAGGCTATAATTTAATTAAATTCGGCGCCTTGAGCCTCCAAGAGGTAGTTAGAATAATTGTCGCTGGAAGATGTGAAGAATGCATATACATACATACATACGTATGGTGGTGAAGGATGATGGCGCCGCGGCGGTGGGGATGGCTGTGATAAGTAATGTTGATGTTGAATTTTTGCTTATTGAGTTGCTATTGCTGATGTAATTAAAAATGATAACTAAAAGGGCGCTTTGCAGGTAAATCTGAAGACTTTCTTTTGTTCTTACTTAAAATACAGTAAAAAACTATGTGAGCTGCTGTATTACACGATTGTTAACAAATTGCCTGTATATTTATTAAATACAAATATAACACAAATTTAATAAATTTCATTGCATATCTGAATTTTTATAGCAGTCGCATACAAACGAATTCTACATTACAAACACACAGCTGCAAATCTCAGCGACAAATCAAGAGTAACTGTAAAGCGACTCATTTGCCTCATTCAAGGCCTTGAATGAGCTTAGATGGGTTCTTGGATGGTTGGCTGCTTGATTAGTTGGGTGGTTGGCGTCACCGCATAGGCATAATGATGGTAATTTGTTGCTTTGGCCAAAAGAGCAAACGGCATGCTTGGAATTTAAATTAATTTCCATAATTTCCAACGCTTTATGAACGAACAAAAGCAAACCAAACGCGTCGCGATTACGAGGGTGTTTTTTTTTTGCTGAGCCGACAAAAAGCCAGATAACGAGCCCGAACCCTAGAACGAGGCCCAGCCCTAATTCGACCCGGATACGGAATATAACTGCCTAAGTGTCTCTGTAACATTTTCGAGATTCATTTTGATACCCTTGCAGAAGATATTATAATTTTGTCACGAAGTTTGTAACGCATTAAAGGAGGCGTGTCAGACCCCATAAAGTATAAACAAGTATCGCCTGTCTATCTGTCTGTCTGTCTGTCTGTCTGTTTCTATGCAAACTAGTCTCTCAGTTTTGAAGCTATCTTGATGAAACTTGGTACAGATCTGTCTTTTGCTGCACGCAGTACATATGTTGAAACCGGATAACTATATCATATAGCTGCCATAGGAACGATCGGTTCAAAATCAACATTTAGTATAAAAACCTATTTTGTTTCTGTATCTCAACAAAAGGTACCGATTTTGTGTTTGATACAGATTTATATAACCTGACCAAACTTTGTGCAAATCGGACTACTATATCATATGGCTGCCATAGGAACAAACGGTTCGAAATCAAAATCTTTTTGTTTCTTGAGATTTCTTAACCAAACACATTGTGTGTTTGGTATAGTTTCAAACAGCCAGACCAAATTTGGTGCAAATCGGACTACGATATCATATAGCTGTCATAGAAACGATCGGCTCGAAATTTACATCTTACGGCTTATACATACAGGCTTATACATACAGGCTTATACATAAGGGTATCCAAACTTTGGTGCGCCAAAGTTAGCTTAAGCTATATTTAAATATTTTTGTATCCTTTAACAATTTTTAATCACAGAAGGCATAAGTAAATCGAAGTTTAAACGGTTTGACAACTAGCATTTGACAATTTGAAATTTGAAATTGCTGCATTTTTGTTAAAGTGTAGCTTTTTATATGTAATCACAGAATTACAGAATCATGTGATGTTTATCTACAATAAGTTGGCGGTATTTATTTGGAATAATTTTAATAATTTCCCATTTCCAGCTTACAAGAAGTTTTTCGACTACTCTCTATGCAGAGAACTATTTCAATTTTGTCTACAATAAAGAATTATTGTAGCGTAATTAATCTAGGTAGAACTTAATAGAGCTAGATACAGATGCGTACGCACACCTTAAAGCCAAATTTGTGTAAACACATATAGCTTAGAGCTATCTATTCTATCAAACATGCCAGATAAAACATCTCTGCAAGGATCTTATCAACTTGACTCAAAACAAAATTAGTTCTATATCTAGGATTGATACATAACACATCGGCTGATAAGTTCGTAGGATACCCACCAAAAAAAACATTTTTTTTTGTCAAAAATCAATTATACTCATTTTTTATATTTGGCCTCACTATCCTGCTGAGACAGCAAACACGGCAGCCACTTTTAACAGAGCTTTATCATGGACAAATATTCGTGCAAATAAAGCCGATGATTTTTTTTTAAATCTGCAAGGTGTCAACAATCTTCTGGAATTTCACTTTACATTTTGCCAAACCGATTTTTTTGACTTTTTATTATTATTCGGGGCTACCACTTTCTTTGGGCGACCAAGAGGTTCAGCAACGCCGAACCGCTTCTTTAACATTTTTCTTAATGTAACAGAGTCCAAATAGCACTTATCACGCCAAGATTTTGCTTGAGAGGTGTTTTCTTCACCAAAAAACAATGAAAACTAAACGAAAGAAAACTTTTCAAAATGATATTTTCTAAAATCTTAAAAGTTGCGTTACTAAAACCTCTGTATATTGTTAGACGTTTACCGGATTTAACGAACCTTTGGCTAGTACCTTATAAAAGATCCTAATTGTCAAAAAAAAAAAAAAAAAAAATGGGTTTGAACTAGTAGCTCCCCTTATGTACTATCCTACGGACTTATCAGCCGATGTCTTACTAGTATCTGAATAACTAGTTTTTTGAGAAGCAATGAGGCAAAAAGAAACAAATAGTTCCAGGACTAGCTAAAAAGCAACGTGAATTTGACTGGCTGCAAACGGACTTGATCTAGGCTAGTAAATCAGTAACTATCTTTATGAGACTGCCTGACGAGTAGTTGAAATGAGATGGTAATGACAAATAAATTATTCTACAACTAGTATGAAAGCAACTTGAATTTGATTGGTTGCAAACTGACTAAATTTGATATACACTAAAAAAAAACCAGATTCAAAAATTAAGAACATTCATCTTAAATAATTTGCTCTTCAAATAAGACCAATTTACTAAAACTAAGACTAATCTGTCCGTCTGTCTGTCTGTCTCTTTTTGTGTCGCCTAGATCTCAGAGACCATAAGAGCTAGAGACACCAAATTTGGCACGTATGTTCATCTATATCGAACGAGTTTGTTTTGGATTTTGCCACGCCATCCTCCGCCCCCGGAAATTGAAATACAAAATTTCGCGGAAGTTATTCAACTAACAATGTTTCGGGCAAAAGGAAGAAGAAGAGACGCTAGCGACCTCTGTTTTAATTAACTTATTTCGTAGTGGCGCCATCTATTGCATGGTACGCAACATTGAAGAACAATCTAGTACATAAACTCTTTGCACTCAAAAAGTACTGGGTCTCCTACTGTCGAGCTTGCTCCACTGTAGTTTACTGCATTTTTTCATTAATAAAAAATATTGCTTGGGTATAGTTACATATTTACAAATGCATTGTTATGAAAGCATGGTTTTCACCGAATACTCACAAAACTCCGTCTGTGTCAGTCTGTCTTTCTGAGTAGAAAATATCGGTATTTCGGCATACGAGAAATCTTAGAAGTCCACTGGATAGAGCACCCGATTTTGAAGCTTGACGTCCCGAGTGCGTTTCCCATTTAAGTTTGGCTTTTAATAAATTATTAAAATTTGCCAATGAATAAAACGATAATGTAAGTAATATTAAGTTTAATAAGTAATCAATAAAACAATACAGAAGTAAAATAACAAATAAATACTTATTACTTCAAGAGGTACACATATTCTTAATTCGTGTTTGTTAAAACTTGAAGTAAGATCGAAAGTTCTTATGTTTTTAAGATGTTTGCACTTTGGACTCTTACTTTTTTTCATAAAAATGTATTACTTTTAATCTTATACTTGCATTTGTGTTTTCTTACTTCAAGAATTAAATGTTCTCAACGCAATTTTTAACCCAAATCTCATATTTCTGAGACCAAAATCTTGAGTTTAGAATCTATTTTTTTATTATTATATTAAATTTGTTTAAAAGAAAGGTATGTACCAGTCAGAAGGAGGCGTGGCAGACCCCATAAAGTATATATTCTTGATCAGCCGAGTCGATATAGCCACGTCTGTTTGTCCGTCCTTATGAACGAAATGATCTCAGAGATGGTAAGACCTAGGGACACCAAATTTAATATGAAGACTTCTTATATTTTCAGGCATATCAAGTTTTCTTCAAATTTTGGAAGCTACGCCCTTTCGCCCACAAATCGAAAAAACTACATAGCTAAAGCTATGTTACAGCTACAGACCTGATCGGTAATTTTTGAGGAGCAATCCTCTTCCAACACAAATCGCATAAGCCCATAACTCTGGCAAATTATCAAGCTGAATATTTAAGATTCGGCATGAATGATACTTAGGGTGATATAACACTACTACCGATCGCAATCGGATGATAAACACGGAACATATTCGAAGAAAATTACTTCATATAGTGACGCCAATGTTTTGTGCGTGCGTGTATAATGTGTTTGCATGTATATGTATATATACATATATATATATATATGTATTGAGCAGGCTAGATACATATGGAAATTAACATTGTCCTTTACTTTTACAGGGTATTTTACTGTCGGGCCCTCCCGGCTGAGTGATATATTTCTAACTCTAATCGATGATAAAAAGTCAAAAATACGATTTGTACCTATAACTTAAAAACGCGAGCAGATGGAGAAAAATGGAGATTCGATTTGAAATCAGCGACTTAAAAATCAATAAAAAAAAAAGAAAAAACAGCGAAACATTTCCAATCAACACAAAATAAGTTCAATTTTGTTCCCTTGTGTAATTTTTGTGATTTTAAAACAAGCAAATTTAGCTTTTTACCTCTTAAATTTATCAACTTTATCTCGGACAAAAACAAATGTACATTTTTAAAAATATAGCGCAAGCTAACTTTGGCGCGCCAAAGAGCCCTGCTTAAGCCGTCCGATTTTTTACAAAATTTGTTAGATGTTGGTTTCGAACCGTTTGTTCCTATGGCAGCTATATGATATAGTTGTCCGATTTGAGCCATATTTAGTAAGGATGTATGAAACTGTATCAAACACACAATCTGTGAGTTTGGTTGAGATATATTAAGACACAAAAAAGTTTTTCATACTAAATGTTGATTCCGAACCGATCGTTCCTATGGCAGCAATATGATATAGTGATCCGATCTGGCCGGTTCCGACATATGTACTGCGTGCAGTACCAAGTTTCATAAAGATAGTTTCAAAACTGAGAGACTAGTTTGCATAGAAACAGACAGACAGACGGACAGACGGACATGGCTATATCGACTCAGCTCGTCGTCCTGGTCAAGAATACTTTATGGGGTCTATGAGGCCTCCTTCAATGCGTTACAAACTTTGTGACAAAATTATAAATCAAGCAATTACTGAAGAATTTGCCACCTAGAATAGTACGAGGAAATACTTTTGACAACCAAACTTTCTGAAAAATTGATATTTTTTCATAACGGTAATATTTTGAATTAAAATTATTTGCTTTTAAAAAAGGTGAATAAATTTAAAAGTTGTTGAAATTTGTAATCCTAATACAACAATCTTCGTTTTCTAAAATTATAGTAGTTTTGGCCAGTGATTCGTTTTTTATATAGCGTCTAGTATTCATATTACTGACCATTATCAACATAGGTGATTCCAATAAACCGTAATTTGACTAGCGTTCAAGTATATACATACATTCATATGTATGTAGAAAATAACATTTTAAGCTGTTTTGTTATCATTAATTAAGCATTTCAGTTGCAACAAACTGATAAAATGCTACAAAAGGCACTATAAAATTTTAATTAAATATGGTACGCAATATATAATTAAAAACTCAGTTATTAGTGAGTAGAAACCAAATTCAATTTGTAATAACAACTAGAGCTGCCAAGTTTTTGACGGGAAAAAATAAAAAAAAAAGACTTAAAAACGCCAAAAAAAAAAAATTACAGAAAAAAGTCAAAGAAAATAGAAACAAAATTTTTGTAGACTTGAATTCTTCACTTTTTAGCCAAGCAACTCGGCATCAAAACATTTTTTATAATTTATGGTACATATCGAAAAAATAAAGATGAAGTTTCCACTTTTTTATACCTCTAATGTAACCAGTGAAAACACTAAAAAAAACGGAAAAAAGCAAATTCGATTTCTAAAAAACCCAAAATTTCCGCTTTCCGCAATTCCCAAATTTTTTACGCCGTTGGCCTTTAAAAACATCTAGATTTGACAGGAAAAATGCGGATTTTGGAGCACTGAGTACAACGGCTTTTTTCAAGGCAACAACTTTGCGAATCGGAAATTTGGTAATTTGGCTAAAATTAATTTTTCACTTGCAGCATTTTGACCAATTGGTCTACCAACCAAAAACTCATTTCGACAATGGCCGTAGTTGCAAATTGGAGTGGTTGCGGCCACTAAAAACTATGACGAACACAACAAGAACAACAGTATCAGCAACAATGATAGCAATAATAACAGCGGCTGTTGTCCAATACACGAATTTAATTAAAAAGTCGAGATGGGCGGTGAATTGCTGTTTTGTAGCGGGTTGGATTTGTTTGTATTTTGTCGAATTGAGAAATTTGTAGATTGCGCTCATTATGCTTGGTTTTGATTTTTGGGTATCAGATGAGAAACTAATTAATTTTGGACAAGGCATTTATTGAAAAATACGCACAAATTAGACAGAGGTAAAGCTTTGGCAGCCATAAAATGTTTGTAGTAATTGGCAAGTGAAAATGGACGAGATAATAACAGTATTAACGTAATTTATTTTATAGCCGCTTTCCACGAGCCGTCATTCGGTGTCTTTCAGTTAAGTCATTCGGGGCCCTATGGGAATTTGTACAGGCCGAATTTGTCATTCGATTCGAATGTCAAAATTGTACTGAATGACGCCGAATGACAGTGCTCGTGGAAAGCAGCTATTAGCCGTATGCCTGATTCAAATGTATAAACGAAAATGTTACTATACGAAAAAAAAATAAGGAAAAGCATCAACATTATAAGCAACATTATTAAAAACATGCCACAAATGTTTTGCTGCGCTCAAATTTTTGACTCCATTTTGATTTCGGCGTCGAGTGGGTGGTGGGTCGAATAAACTGTGGGTGGTATGTATATGGTAGTTGATGTCAGCGCCGTAACGAGAAAAAGTTGCACCCGAGGCAAATATTCAGGCGACGCCCTCCTCCAACTATATTTTTTCAGCCAAAGATAACTATTTTTAAGCAAGGAAGGAAACAACAATATTCTTTTGAAAACTTAAGAAACGACAATTAACTAAAAGAAATTAAAGCATATCAAAAAAGTCAAAGCTAACAACAAAAATGATACAAAAAATTAAAACTTAACAAAACTGACAAATCCAGGATCAAATATAAAACTAAAATTAATTATATACTGTAAAATTCAAAATCTCACTTTTCTAGCTTTTAAAGAAGCCAAGTCTTCTATTATTTAATCAATATTTAAAGATTCTGAAATGCTATATTCAATAGATAACAAACTTAGACTGCTAAGTCTCTTCTCTATTATTTACGATCCAACTAGATCTTAATTAATTTCAGTTTTCTACATGAACGTTCTGCTGAAGCTAATGTAACAGGAACTGGTAAAAATATCCAATAGGCAATTTTCTAATTTTTTTCAAATTTTTGCGAATTTCGGGAAATATTTTTTTGTACTAATTACTTCACTTGACAGTTCTTGGGAGCTTAAATTCCAAGAAATTAAATCGCCTACAAAAGTTCAATTTCTCATTTGTCGAAAAAAAATTCTTAGTACCTTGGTTTGTCTCTTCATTTTTCTTCATTTTTACTAGCTCTTCTAATATTATGATGACCTTTGGCAGCTCTCTGTATACTGAACTAACCGCATGACCAGCTTGTTTCACAATATTTTTTTAACGAAACGGTCAAATTGCTCATGAGAGTGTTCTAACGTTCAGGAGATGACGAAAATAATATAAACAAATTTTGTACAATACCAAAAAATGAGATCATTTTTGTCGATACACTAGAAGCATAAAATGTTTTGAGTGTCAAAAGCAAGGCAGCAAACCAGGTTTTTTGGGCTATCCGAACCGGACCCCGAACCGAACCCTTCAAATTTTCTAGCACTGAGCCCAATCCCGAATCTGAGCACTTTCTTAAAAAAAAGTTTCGGTTCGGAATTAAAAATTTGTGGCGGTCGGCTACAATTTCAAAACAAATTTCCAAGTAATCTTCAAGAAAGCCGTTTTCGTTGTATTCAAATTTCCTTTGACCAAATCTGTGCATAAATGTTTTTAATTTATACTTTAAAATTGTAGAAATTGTTTTAAAATGAGATTATACATATGCAACAAGTAAAAAGGTAAGCAATATTAAAAGCAAGAAAAATGTATAGCATTGAACCAACGTTCGAGCCCGAACCTTGGGTTCAGGGGCTCCTTAAACCGGTCCGCAAACCGAACCTTAATCTTACTTTATGGTTCGAACCATCAAACTGAACCTCTCCAAAATGTTCGAGGTTTGCAGCCTTGGTCAAAAGTAGTACAAGCAAAAGATTTTTTATTAATACTGTGCCCGGGGCGCACAGTGTAAGATTTTGCAAAACTAGGGGGACTTGCTGCCGTAAGGTGTTGTTTTGGTACATGAACTTCGCCGAATCCTTTTTTCCGCAAGACCGCAAAGTCAGCTCAGTCGCTGCAATCAATTGATTGACATCAATTTTTAACAGCAGATCTTTACTTTTTCTTTGCTGAGATTTTGGACAGCAATCAGATAATGGAATTATTATTCTTCCGCCGCTTGAGGATGAAGGAACGACATAAATCTTATAATGGACGGCATATATTTTGCCCTGAAGCCAACTTGCATTATCGGTCAAAAATCTAGATTTATCTCTTCTAGACCTTTTCCATCTCAATTCAAAATCATTGCACAGTTTTATTTAAGTGCAACTTTAACTTCATATGGTTAATTTCATTGCCAAAAATCATCGCTGCGTGCTCTAGAAGTGAGTTAAGCTTAACCGCTCTTACGTTGCTTGACAAAACCTCGAAAAACTCTGCGCATGTTATTTCACTCATTGCTAAATTGAAGGTTTTTGGGCAAAATGTTATTTCTGATCCTGATTCAGATTGATTTTTTGCAAATGGTGTATATTGGTCAGACAGAATAACGCAGGATAACTAACGTTTTTTTTCCATATTGTTAAAAATCTACTTTCATTTTGGCACTTATTTCAAGAAAAAATATAACATTTTTAGGCCACTTAAAAATTGTATTTATAGCGCTTAATTTGAATAATGATGCAAAGATTATGAAAAAAATAAATTTGGCAGCTCACAGTGACCACACGACCCAATTGAGAAGACTAAACTTTGTCAACTGTTGCTCGTTGTCCCATGCAATTTTCGCATGCATTTCAAATGCACCGGTTCAAAAACAGTTATCTTCTGAACAAAACAATTTTTTTTTCTTATGTGCTTGTCTTTGTACAATTTGAACATTTCTAAATCGGCTGCTTAAAGCTCATTGACCTTAAAAATAATTTTTTTTGTGAATTAAGTCCCCCTAGATTGGCAAAATCTTACACTTTACTGACGCTCTTTTACAGACACTATGATGTTATACTTGGAAATTGAATATTGCTGGCTCGCTTGCTCGTTGATCATCTGATATTATTAAACTCTGTCAAACTCTGTGTGTTTTTTAAACCTTGTACTTTAAAAAATTAACAAAAAGGTAAGTTTTTAAAAAAAAAATGTGCTTAACAAATAGCAGAAGGCGTTGCAGACTCAATAATACATGTTCATACATGTTCTTGATCCGCCGTGTCGATATAGCCATGTCCGTCTGTTCGCCCGTTCGCCTGTCTGTCCCTTTTTTGAGCACCCCAACCGCCTCCGCGAATAAAAGAACCGAATTTCTAATGCCGAATTACAAGAGCACGCTTAAAGGTAGCACACTGGGTTTTAGTACATATGAAGTGCAGTATAGTCCAAATCTGTCCTGAATATCCTAAGTTTTGTTTCGATCGGATAATAAGCTCGGAATATATTCAACAAACAATTTTTCACGGCAAAAGACAAAGAAGATATGCTAGGGTTGCGGTTTGCTTGCTTTTCACCACTATTTGCTCTTTCCCCTAAGCATAGGGTCTCCTACTGTCGAGTTTTTCCCTCTGTAGCTTTATGGATCTTTTATATTTCTAGTCTTATAAACAATTAACATAACTAAATTTCATGTGAAAATTTCCTCTGGGCGAGTTAAATTTCGTTCTCCCCGCGGGATCACCGCAATGTATCGTTTGGATAATCCGCACCCACTGTGTATATTTGGTTGAGATATTTTGAGAAACAAAAAAGATTTTCATACTAAATGTTGTTTTCGAACCGATCGTTCCTATGACAGCTATATGATATAGTTATCCGATCCGGCCGGTTCCGACATATGTACTGCGTGCAGCAAAAAGACGGATCTGTACCAAGTTTTATCAAGATAGCTTCAAAACTGAGAGTCTAGTTTGCATAGAAACAGACGGACACACGGGCAGACGGACATGTTTATATCGATTCAGCTCGTCGTCCTGATCAAGAATATATATACTTTATGGGGTCTGTGAGGCTTCCTTCAATGCGTTACACATTTCGTGACAAAATTATAATACCCTCTGCAAGGGTATAAAAAATGCAGGTACTCCCTGAAGTAACCATAGTCTGTGATAAACTGTATGACATTGTGTTTAGTTTCGCCAATTTTCTTTTCTGTCCACACTTCAAACTTCGAAATAAATCTAAGAGTCCACCTTCTTTTTGTGTCCACCTCCTTCTGCCTGATTCTCATCGATTACTCTCGAACTTTCAAATGAATGTATGAATATATGGTCTACATATCTGTGCCTGTATAAGTAGGCAATGGTTTATAAGTAAGTAGACAATGATTTATATACTACAGATGCCTAATTAAATCTGCAATGCACATTATAACGGAAATTTAATTTGTGTATACTCGGCCACTCTCTTCTTTAATTTCTTTACTCGCATAATTTCCCATTTGCGTAATACTTTATAATGAAAAAACTTTTTACTTACCTGGAAGTTCGTTTTGGATTTTTTCTTTCGCTTTTATTTTTATGTGTTTATTTATATTTGAAAAAAAAAAAATACATGTTATGGCTACCGCATAATATAAGAACAATATCATTATCATCATTTTTATGAGAGGACGTTGCCGCCATACCCGCCTCCTCTGTCTTTCTCTGCCTCCGGAAACAGCGAAGTTTATCAAAAGCCCAAGCAAAAATGGCGACGACGGCGACTGCGGCTGCGACGCCTTCTCGTTCCAGAAGGCGGCATTCCGAAACACGGACACATGCGCAGAAGCTATCATGCATACAAGCTCGCATATTTAAACACATACACACACGTGGGTCACTTGTATGTGTGTTTTTTACCCTTAACCCGCTCATCGCCAGAAATGGATAAAATATTAAAATTGTAATAAATAAATAAAAATTGAGATAATACTCGTGGACATGAATACACACATACATATATACTAAATGCGTATACTATTCACTATGTACACATAAACTTTATTATGCTCTCGGGTTTTGTGTGTATTCTCTCGCTCCCGCTGCAGAGAACATTTTTCTCTCTCCTTTTTTGTGTGCCATTGCCCATTGCTCCACTCCAAACGTCTCCCCAATTCTTGTGGGTACATTAGCACTAATGATGATTGAAACGACAAATGGGTCGCGCCAGACCCATCCTCGTTCTCATCCTCGCCATCAGCATCAGCCACAGTCTCAGTTTATTTCTCTATCTCATTCTCAGTCTCGAGAGAGCCGAGGAAGTCAAGAAACGAACGCCTGTTTCGGCTCCACAAATTCCTGGCTTTGATTTAAAATTTGTATCTCGGTGCTGATTTAAAGTTCATCGTGCAACAAGATGCTGCACTATATAATTCCAAGTCCAAGTTTCACCAGACACTTGGCATTCCATTTATCTTTTCATGCCGTTTTCCTTTTTGTATTGACTCACTTTGATGGGCGCTAATTGAGGTTTTTTTTTTGTTGTACTGATCCCTTGTATCAAGCCGTGTAGCTAGTGTTAGATGGCTTAGCTTCAAAATTGGTAAGGAACCAACAAGTTGGAATATTTAAAAATGAAATTGAGTGGAAACAATATGTGATTAAAGAAAACTAGATTTATTGTTATTGTAGGATAGTCACGGTTACCGCATAAAGACAAACCAACCGAAATCCGAACAATAAAAACGAAGCAAGCTAGTATGCACATTAAATTTCAATATACATATTTTGTTGAGGGATTTAATATAGCTTTATGTTTATTGAATCATTAATTGAATTAATTAAATAGTATTTTTTTTTTTAATTTCAATTATGTTTTTGCACCAGATTTGTATGACTCCGAAAAGTAAATCTCTTCAAATTCTGTGTCACTTACAGTTTGGTTTGTAAGATTTCAATTTTCTGGAGAATGCGGTGGCACACCTGTATAGTTTTAAACTATGTATTTCTATCAGAACTTACAATCTTTGTATATGGAGAGACCTTGTTTCACTGCAATATAGTGTATTTATCTAGAAAAATTACGGATTTCCTCCTCAAAGTACTACAAGTGTTGCAGCGCCATCTTGTTTTTCCTTCCGTTAAGCTAGCACCGCCCTCTCCACCGCCAGCCTTTTAGCAACCAGCCAATTACCCATTTCTTTAATAATTTCAATAACTTTTCATACACTCTCGTATGCGGCACAAATGAGAACAGAACTTAGGGCAAGGCAGGTGGCAGGGGACAGTGTACGCTGCGATAGGTGGGTGGCTTGTTACTGGGGTGGTTGCGTTTTTATATAAGTGCTGGTGGTTGCTCCTGACAAACTGAATGATGATGATGTTACACAGCAGCCACTGCTGCTCCGATGTCGCTGCCTCTGCCGCTGCTGTGTAAATCCCGGAAAAAGCAAGCAGAAGCATGACGAGAACCGCATCCTACAAGAGCATGAGAAAAATCACAACACCAACTCGTACACACACAATCTTATAAACGCACACAAGCAGAGGTAAGGCAGCGCTGCTTTCGTCGACGTTTGATTGTTGCTGCTGTTGCAGATATTGTAAAAATTTTACTGCCAGCAACTTTTGAGTTTAGTTGAGTTTGAAACACGTTTAAGTTCACAAGCGGCCAACAACAAAGCGCAGATTTCCCGATTTTCGTATATCCTACATTAAATGTAATTCCCAATACGCGCGCAATTGTAGGCAACTGTTCCTTTGCCGTCGGCTAATTTCGGACTATAATATCAGAACTATTGCGGCCAAGTAAAGAATTGAAATACAGAAGGCAATTCTTGTGTTCTTTCTTAACTTTTAACAATTAAACCCATTAAACCGCACTTATAAAAACTTCCATTCTCCTCTGGATTAAGACGTCGCTCAAACTTTCAAGAGTAAATCGTGGAATTATTCAGGTTCGTGTTCAGAATAAATTAAATTGGTATTATGTTTTGGAAAACTATTACAATATTCACCACTTACATATAAATTAAACAGTTTATGTTCCTTTACGTAATACCGATGGCAACTAAAATATATTCCAAGGGCTAGCAGCGCCCTGTCGAGGGGTGGGGTGGGGGGGATGGCCTAAGTTTAGGGGCGCAAAATAAACACACACAGAAGTTTAGCTTGTAATACTTTTGGCACTTTAAACATTTCATGTTTCTAGTGTATCGAAAAAAATGATCACATTCTCATGAACAATTTGACCTTTTGGTTAAAAAAATATTGTGATACAAGCTGGTCATGTGGTAAGTCCAGTACACAGAGAGCTCCCAAAGGTCATCATAATATTCGAAGAGCTAGTAAAAATTTCTTTGTAAATATTTCGCATTTGATGCTTTCAACCAAAATCAAGTTAGTGTGCAAAGCGGGTCGTTCCTGCAACTGAATATGATTTGCTTAAAAATAAGCAAACCTTAAGCAAATAAAAAGCAAAGCAGTTGCAGGAATCCTATTAATGTTTCTGAAGATTTTAATTTTTTCAATCTTAAGTCAGAATCGGACAGTAAACTAAATTTGGAAGTAAGATATGCAGCCGTCTAAAACCCTCAAGAACTTTCAAATAAAGTAATTAACGGATGATTACTGAAAATCTGGACTGAGTTTACTAGAACACAAAATCGAGCTTATTTGACTTATTCAGTATATAAATATATACGTTTTTAGATAGGTTGAAGTGTTGCAAATAAAACTATAAGTATTTTTTGAAAAATGGCCCATGATCGGCTGACCGCCGGAGTTTATTGCATGTATGTGCTCAGTCACAATGTACGACATTTGGGTCGATATCATTGATACATTTTTGAATCCAACGCATCAATTGTTTAAAATTTTTTTCTTTCATGCCTTTCTTTATATTATGCTTCCCAGTTCACCAAAGAAATCTTCAGCTGGCCGGCATTGGGTCCAGTATGTGGGGCTCCGCTTTGCCACATTAGAGATTGACTTGTTCGACAAGAACTCTTGTGTCTTTGTTGCATGATGAGACGATATTTCTTGCGGCCAAAATACAAAATTAGCAACCCCATGCTGATTTCGAATAAACAGAATCAAAAGTATGCTTAGACACTTCATCTGGTACACTTCCTGATTAATGGCTAGTCCACTTGGGCTGAAAAATGGTCCTGAGATTCCTTTGTCCGAATCAGCCATATATATCATAACTTTCTGCCTAAACATTTGTATACCCTTGCAGAGGGTATTATAATTTTGTCACGAAGTTTGTAACGCATTGAAGGAGGGGTGTCAGAACCCATAAAGTATATATATTCTTGATCAGGGCGATGAGCCATGTCCGTCTGTCTGTCCGTCTGTCTGTCCGTCTGTCTGTCTGTTTCTATGCAAACTAGTCTCTCAGTTTTGAAGCTTTCTTGATGAAACTTGGTACACGTCCGTCTTTTTACTGCACGCACTACATATGTCGAAACTGGCCGGATCGGATCACTATATCATATAGCTGCCATAGGAACGATCGGTTCGGAATCAACATTTAGTATGAAAAACTTTTTGTTTCTCAATATATCTTAACCAAACTCACAGATTGCGTGATTGGTATAGTTTTATACATTCCTACAAAATTTATTGTAAATCGGACTACCATATCATATAGCTGCCATAGGAGCGATCGGTTCGAAACCAACATTTAGTATGTATAACAAATTTTGTAAGAAATCTGGCGGCTGTAAGACTTCTTATATTTGCACGCAGATCAAGTTTGTTTCAAATTTTGGATGCCACGCCCCCTACGCTAAAAACGTTATAACTACAGCATTATTACAGCTACAGACTTGAGATTGGCACGTATGATGATTATACGGGTCCGGGCAGATGGATAATCTTAAATTTTTGATGATCCCCTTCTCCAGCACACCCCAAAAAAACATAGCTCTCGCAATTATCAAGCTGGCTGAGATACGGTACGAATGATTCTTGAGGTCATATAACACCACTACCAAAATTTAATCGCAATCGGATAATAAACACGGAAGATATTCGACGACAATTATTCCATATATTGACGCTAATACATATGTAATGCTGCAAGTGCTGTCATTCTGAGCAATTTTGGTACTAATTTTAAACATGTATGTTTATTGAACAGACCTCTAAATTTATAAAATTGCTCATATAATCGTTTATTTTCAATTTGGAGGCGTGGCTTCGAAAATTTGAAATAGATTCGGTCTGCGTGTGGTATGTTTTATTGTTTTCATTGTTTATTGTTTCATTCTTCAATCAATTATAAAAATACATCTAGAGTGAACGACAGTCAAATACCCTGTCGAGGTTCATGACGCTGTCAAAGTTGACATAATTGCAAACAGGGTATGTACGTGTGTATGTAGCACATTCAACGTTTTTTTAATTAAAGACACAAACAAAAACACAAATATCATTGAACATTAGTTTCGTAAACATCTTCAATATAAAATTTCACGGCGCACAGTGTAAGATTTTGCCAATCTAGAAGGACTTAATTAAAAAAAAAATTGTTGTAAGATCAATGAGCTTTCAGCAGTTCATGTGTTCAAATTTTACGAAAACAAGCACAAAACATAATATAAAATGTTTGTTCAGAAGATAATGGTTCTTAAACCGTCGAATTTTAAATGCATGTAAAATTGAATTAGACAACGAGCAACAGTTGACTAAGTTTAGTCTTTTCAATTGGATTGTGTGGTCACTGTGAGCCGTCAAATTTTTTTTTTAGACCCAGTACTTTAAAAAAGTACAAATGGGTCTATTACGTTTGTGCAAATGTGCGTAACAGGCAGAAGGAGGCGT
This sequence comes from Drosophila neotestacea, assembly GCA_035044365.1. NCBI lineage: Eukaryota > Metazoa > Arthropoda > Insecta > Diptera > Drosophilidae > Drosophila > Drosophila neotestacea. The sequence goes on from JAWNMD010000450.1 coordinate 87,855, forward strand.
GACAGACCCCATAAAGTATACATATTCTCGATCAGCATCAACAGCCGAGTCGGTATAGCCATGTCCGTCTGGCTGTCTGTCCGTCTGTCCCTTTTTGTGTCGCCTAGATCTCAGAGACTATAAGGGCTAGAGACACCAAACATGGCAATGTCGTTAATCTATATCTTGCATGATAAACGCGGAAGTTAATCAACTAACAATGTTATGGGCATAAGGAAGAAGAAGACACGGTAGCGACCTCTGTGCTAATTAACTTATCTTCCTAGTGGCGCCATCTATTGAATGGTACGCAACATTGAGGAAAAATCTATAGTGCGCTTTGCACTCAAAAATTACTGGGTCTCCTACTGTAGAGCTTGCTCCACCGTAGCTTACTGCATTTTTTCCATTATCTTTGGAGCATTATTGAATTTTAACGCTACAGAGGGACTTTATAAGTGGCCTAGAACAATTTTTTTTATTTGCTAGAAATTAGTACCAAAGAGAAAGTTTAATTTAAAACATTTTTAGTTTTTGGTAGAAAGAAACTTACAACATTCAATCACATTCAAATCAAACAGAATACACATACATCGTTTGCAGAAGATCATTTTGAATCTGAGTCAGAAATAAAATATTTAATAAAAAATTTTGCAAAAGGTGGTCAATTTAGCAATACGTGCAATTACACGAACAAAGTTTTTTGAGTTTTGGGCAAGCAACGTAAGAACTGTAAAGACACACTCACTTCTAGAGCACGCAGCGATGATTTTTTTGGCTATGATATTGATCATAAAAAAGTTAAAGTTGCACTTAACAAAAATTTGATATGAATGTAAGGCAGGTTGAATAAATCTAGGAGAGTTAAACCCAGATTTATGACCAAAAATGCAAGTTGGCTTCAGGGCACAATATATGCCGTTAAAATAGCGCCTTTAACCTCGATCCGCAACGAAAGAACTATAAAAACTTTTTCCGATTGTTCCCCAAAAACTCAGCAAAGAAGATGTAAAGATCTGCTGTTAAAAATTAATGAAAATCAATTGATTTTATTTTAGCGCTAAAACTCACAAATTTAAAAGTTAAAAGTTGAATCTGGGAGAATATCAATTTGAAATGTAAAAATGATCAAAAATTTGATTCTTAAAAGTATGGAGCGAGGGCTTAGAATTAAAAACTCGGCAGAGTCTGTTGTAATCAGCGCAAAGTACTCGGATAGGTTCAGCCAAGGAATAGTTAGTAGTGCATGGATTTGAGTTAGTGGGATAAGGTTACGAGTGGGTCTCGAAGGAGTTCTGAAGTTAATTTGGCTCAATAACTTGGAGGAGTCAATGTCCCCGTTTATTAATTTAATTTATTATTTTAATACAAGTACCACGCCCAGAGGTAAGTTGGCACACGAAACCCAGCTAAGGCCACAAAGAGCAAAAAAAACTTTATTTGTACAGACTTAACTTTATATATTGTGGAGACCATACACAAGATCTATATTCCAGAATATGACGAACAAGAGAAGTAATTTTATCCTGTAAGGGTCATAAAACTCTTTAGAACATCCTTTAATGAACCCAAGAGTTTGAGTCGGCTAGTGAATGTGTGAATCAAATTGGAATTTATAGTCAAGATGAAATCGTTTACATAAGTTAATTTTTCAAGCAGCAACCGGTCGAGCATGTAATTAAAACGGTTAGGCGTTTATCTATAGAATAATAACTTCACCAAGAAAAAAATAAATCAAGATCAGTTTTTAATTAATAATGAGAGTTTGTGTCATTATACGTAAAGCACAGCTTCACATCATCGGCTTACATCAGTACACGGGAGTGGGAGAAAATTGATAGAAGATCGTTAACAAACTGGTTAAATAGTAAGGGACCAATGTGACCCTGAGGTACTCCAAAGGTATCAAAAAGGTGGCTTAAAGTGGGAGATTTAAAAGAGAACCTTTTGGGTTCTTGAATTTAGATAATCAAGAATCCACAAGAGAAGTTTTTAGGGAAATCATATAAGTCTGAGCTTTAAGAGCAGAAGTTGGTGATTAACAGAGTCAAATGCTTTACTGAAGTCGGTGTAAATTACGTCAGGCTGTATCTTATTTTGAAACCCTTTGATCACAAGTGATGTCAGTTCCAGAAGGTTAGTAGTGGAAGATCTCGATTTTACTAAACCATGTTGGCAACGTGAAACAAGAGAGCTACAGCATTGTTGCAATTGAGAAGTTATTAATTGCTCAAACATCTTGGGTATCGCCGACAATTTGGAAATACCCCATCGGACTTAAAATCCTTTTTGTGAAGACTCTTGCCAGAGTGATGGGAAAGAGCACGACTTTACAGATAAAGCGAAAATAAAGGTTTGCATATAGATTCAGGGTCATCCATATCTTGCATTGATCAAGTTCGCTTTCAAATCTTGCAACGCCCTCCTCCGCCCCCGTAAATTAAAAACAAAAATTCAAAGTCGAATTACGAAAGCAACTAGCAATATGATTTTTGACACAATCCTGTCCTGAAAGTTTTATCCGAATCGGATAATAAACGGATAGTATACGGTTGTTCGAAATTTCGAAAATATGAACACCTAGATCTCGGAGACTATAAGAGCTAGAGACCGCATATCTAATGACCCCATCTATATCTGGCCCAAATCAATTTTTTTTTTAATTTTGCCTTGCCTCCTTCCGCCTTTGTGAGCCGAAAATTAAAATTTCGAGGTCCAACTACAAGAGCACCTTTAATACCAGCACCCTTTTGGTAAATAAAATACACACTGTGGTCCAAGCCTGTCCTGAGAATTTCATTGCAATCGGATGATAAACAAGTTATTCAACTAACAATGTTAAGGGCAAAAAGAAGAAGAAGAGACGCTAGCGACCTCTGTGTTTATCAACTGATATCTTCGTAGTGGCGCCATCTACTGAAATTTCAGGTAAGAAAGGGTCGCCTACTGTCGAGCTTGCTCCACCGTAGCATACTGCATCTTTATTATATAATATCACGACTTCGCATTCTTCAAACTAGTTAGCTCCCGCGAGAGCCAAGGAGGTCTGTTTATTCGCCTAAGAATCTGTCCAAAAAATTTCTATTATTTGCTTTACGTGGTTTTAACTGGGTTTCAGGCTTTAATTTACCCCCGTGTACTAGTAGACTTCTTTTAATTAATCTGCCCACTTTAACTAACCGTCGTATTATGCTTGGCGTCATGTTTATTGTTAAATTAGTAGCTGACGAAATTGATTCTTCTTATTTATTGAGTCAAATTAATTTCTCAGTTCCTGCCAGGTATACCCGTAATTATGTACCACTATCCCTTAATCTTTGTCCTAATAACTATTCCCTGCATGAACCCTTTCGACTGCTCTGCACGGATTATAATAGACTTTACAATGTCTTCAATGCAGATGCCTCAATTTTTACTATTAAAACATCTATCTTATTCTCTCTAACTCATAATAACTAACGCTAACATCATATCAGACCTGATTGGGTTTTTCTTGGGTTTTCCCCAATCCTCGCAACGAATGTTGGGTCTGAGTAATTGATCTTAATTTTGAACTTGCCCATTATAAATATATTATTGTATTTTTTTTCTTTTTTTCTATTTTTTTACTTTAAAGCATTTATATGATATAGTTATCCGATCCGGCCGGTTCCGACATATGTACGTGCAGCCAAAAGACGGACTTGTACCAAGTTTCATCAAGATAGCTTCAAAACTGAGGGACTAGTTTGCAAACAGGCGGACGGACAGACGGGCAGGCGGACATGTTTATATCGACTCAGCTCGTCGTCCTGATCAATAATATATATACTTTATGGGGTCTGTGAGGCCTCCTTCAATGCGTTACACATTTCGTGACAAAATTATAATACCCTCTGCAAGGGTATAAAAAAGTGAAGTTACAATGTTAACGTTTGAACAAGAGTTTATTTCCGACCAGTCAGTATCGCGTATTAAGGAATTTAGTTTAAGAAAATATATAGCGCAAGCTTACTTTGGAGTGCAAAAGTTTGGATACCCTTGCAGATTTTTTACAAAATTTCATTCCTATGGCAGCTATATGATATAGTTGTCCGATTTGAACCAAAATTGGTAAAAATTGATGAAAATGTATTAAACGCACAATCAGTGAGTTTGGTTGAGATATCTTGAGAAACAAAAAAGTTTTTCATACTAAGTGTTGATTTTGAAAAGATCGTTCCTATGGCAGCTATATGATATCTATCCTAGCTATCCGATCCAGCCGGTTCCGAAATATGTACTGCGTGCAGCAAAAAGACAGATCTGTACCAAGTTTCATCAAGATAGCTTTAAAACTGAGAGTCTAGTTGGCATAGAAACAGACGGACAGACGGACATGGTTATATCGACTCAGCTCGTCGACCTGATCAAGAATGTATATACTTTATGGGGTCTGTGAGGCCTCCTTCAATGCGTTACACATTTCCTAACAAAATTATAATACCCTCATCAAGGGAATAAGAAATCAGCTTTGCGAAAGCAAAACGACTTAGCCATTGAATTAGTTGAAACAATAAACTAAAAAGAAGGCAGCTCTGCAACTAATTCTAAGGTGGGATGATAGGGATCTTCGGGAGCAACAAAAGGAGAACGGGTTCCTGTATTATTACTTTACCGTATTACTGTATTACATTGTGAATCAGATACAAATATGAGGTCTAGTAATGGTCATTACAATTACGCACCGAATTAACTTGAGATAGCAATAAGTTCAAGAGAGAATTAATAAATTCGTGAGAACTTGTAGGATCCAAGATGTTTAGGGCACTCGACCACATTACGTTAGGTAAATTAAAGTCACCAACTACAAACAAGGTAGTCAACGCTAGAGAATATCAGAATATATAATAACATTAGATTTAAATAAAAAACTGTCTACATACATAGGATATAAGGAGAGAGGTTAATGCCCCCTTCAGAGGTAGAAGCACCAGTGGGATTATTAATAACCTGAGAGGTAGGAGGAGCGACTTTACATATGTATTTATTTAAACATATTAGAACACATACACACGCACTCATAAAACGTGACTATACGGAATAATTGTCTTCGAATGTCTTTCGTGTTTATAATTCGATTGCGATCAAATTTTGACGGTGGTGTTACATCACCCTATGTATGATGCAAATCTCAAATGTCCAATTTGAGTTCCAGAGTTATAGTCTTTTGCAATTTGAAATTACCGTTCGGTCCGGACCCTTCTAAGTTCAGACGTTCCAAATCTGTAGCTATCTGTAGCTGTAATATTGCTTTAGTGGCATCCAAAATTTGAAATAAACTTGTTATGCGTGCAAATACAAGAAGTCTTCGTACCAAGTTTGGTCTCCCTAAGTCTTACCATCTCTAAGATCCTTTTGTTCATGCAGACAGACAGACAGACGGACATGGCTATATCGACTTGGCTTCTGATGCTGTTCAAGAATATATACACACTATGGGGTCTGCCAGTTAGCAAGCTCAGTCAGTCAGGATAAAGATTGTTTTAATGTACATAATGTAAGTATTAAACCTGCTCTTGTTATTCGACTTTTAAGTGTGTTTTATCAACTAAAGAATTGTTTTATTAATTTGCGGAGATGTTGCAAAATTATAAAACAAACTTAATCTGGACAAGGTATAAAGGTACCTACATACCAAGTATCTTGCTCGTAAAATCTGTGAGATCTAGGTGTTCATTTATACAAAAAGGCATACGTACACTGCAGGGATTTTATTAAATAGTCTCTAAAACAAATAGGTCTCAATTCAACTACCCGTTAGGCAGTTTCATAGAGATAGTTACTGATTACCTAGCCTAGATAAAGTTCGATTGCAATCAGTCAAATTCACGTTACTCATTAACTAGACCGAGAACTATTTGATTATTTTACTAGTTGCCCTATAACAAGTCATAAAACTACTTCAGATACTAGTTAGTTTCATAATAGTTTTAGAACTAAATTTTTTATACTAGCTGACAAAATCAGGAATGCTTGAAAGTTATGAGTGTAGAAAAGGGAAACGGACCCCCTGCCTACGCCCGTGGTACTGTTAATTGTATATTGTAATACTTTAATTAAGTAATTTGGAGTTTTATTTTATTATAAAATCTATTTAAATTTAAAAATATATACGTAACCCAACTAGTACAAATCTGGTTACGGGAGGACTAGTTGGGAGCCAGTGCACTGGCCACTGCAGTGGCACGGCAACTAGCTATTGGAAGGAAAAAATAATTCAGTTTAGACTAGTTGGATAAAAACTAGTTCAGAGCTATAATAAATGCAACTAGTACGTAACTGGTTACAAAAGTGGTAGATTGGGACAAGTGACACCTGCCTATGGCGTGCCTGTGTAAAACGGACCACTTCCTTCCATAGGTTTGGGATAGAAACTCAACTAGATGATAATTCTTTTGGTGTTAATCTAGAACTAGCCCAGAACTAGAACTTGCTAGGTATGTACTTACAAGCTTCTTGCGCTAGGATGACGAAATTATTAAATACAAAATAAACAAATAACAAATTAACCCAAAGGAAGAAAAGTAATTTTAGATTAACTAATTTTATTACGGCCTGTCAAATTTATACTTGAAGAATTTAAGCGTGAATTTTGAATCAAATCGCTTTCTTGCTTAGTTGTTATTACTCATGTTAAAAGTACTTGCAGATGTATTACACATACTAATCCTAATGAACCTAATTTATTTGATGCAAACCACACACAACTTAGTCGCATTTACAATCACTTTACATTTTGTTCATACATGTAAATGTATTTGCCATTGTGGAGCCATCTAATGGATATTTGACGCACCTGGTCAACAAGACAACAACAACGCCCAGGCAACAATAAGGGGACAGCAAACTGTGACAAAGTCTCAATTAGGCTATCAAATTGCTAACGACGACAGCAAGAGCCGAGCAAGATAGCAATAAAGCAGAGAAACCAAGAGATGAATACAGAGAGATTAAGTGTATAAATGAATGCACTCACTATGCCATTAAATGAATGTGTGATTGTTTCCGTGTGTGGAATACTGTCTGCGGTCATCTGACGATGAATTTGCAGTTGTCTGCCTTAACCTGTTGTTGGTGTTGGCCACCATTCAACAAGGCAGGGTCAATTGTTTGGCTAAGCCACATGTGTGCATGTGTATGTACATAAGTATATAGACTCTTGGCTAATTTTAGACGACATTCCCCCATATTCATTCCTTTATTCCCTATTACTACCTCCTCTTTCACTTAAAGGTTGTTTTTGTACTTAAGACTGAGATCGCCTTAAGGTCTCAGGTTACACGCTTCCCGCTTCGGCTGGTTAAATGCCACTTAATTGTGGGCATAATCAGGGACAATCACAAACAATAACAATTGCAGTCGTTGATACTTGAACACAGGTGACCACAAGAGTCTCTGTCAAGAGAGAAATTAACATTTCGCTTGCATTTTTCAGGCGACCAGCAAGTAAGACACAGTCGGAGCGATAATTGTGCTAAATACTGAGCATGTTGCAGAATCCTTCCAAATATCACGCAAATCCTTTGTCACACTTTCTGGCATTGCATAACACACAAGCCAATGGTGTGGCACATGCACACGGACAAGGACATGGACATGGACAGTTGCAACCGCATCATTCACTGCCCACGGCGTTGGCTGCAGCTGCGGCAGCTGCTGCAGTGACGGTGGCGGGTCAAAGTTCATGCCAAATACAGGAACAGCAGCACCAACAGCATTCTATTGGCCTCCCACTACCACCCACAGAGGCACAATCCCACTCGCAGTCGCTCCACCAGCACAGGGAGCAACTGGCGACTGCGACGTCGCACGCGCAGCTTATTGAGGCGGCCGCGGCGCATACCTCCCTCGATGTGGGCAAATCGTTTACAATAGCCGCCATTTTGGGTCTCCAACAGAAGAGCAAGGAGTATAGTAATGCCATTAATTTGTCTCTCAATGGTGGTAGCTCAGCATTAGCTATGGGCCGAGATAACTCCGTTGTTGCAGACGTCGTTGACCAGGACAACAATAACAGCAAGTGCTACAATAACAATAACATTAACATCAGCAACATTAATAACAACATCAACAACAACAGCTATGGCAACAACAATAGCCAAAGTGTAAATACCTTCAATTGTGATAGCAACGGCAGTCGTTACCTACCCACTGTACAACATTCGCATCCGCATTCGCATTCCCATCAGCGGGCCAATTTCGCTGCTGCTGCTGCCGTCGCCGCTGCCGCAGCCGTGGGTGGAACTCCCTCGGCCTTGCAGAGCCTGCAGCAACTTCATCAACATCACGCACAGCAGGCGACGCTTAATTTTCAACGGGATAAGCTCAAGTCGGGTAAGTAAAGACTTAAAAGCAGGCTTGACGCTAGTAGAAATATTAATTAATCACCAATAAATAAATTAAGAAATAAATTAGTTGTGTCTTATCGATAAACATAAAAAATTTTAAATTTTGTAAGAAAGTAAAAAAAGTTAAATTATGCTTTTAATTTGCACATTGAAAATGACAGATTTACAAGAGAAAAGGTGATTTGGCAAAACAGCTTAGAATACTACACGAAATGCGTTCATACTGCTACTTCATATTCTTCCATAAATAGTACAACAATTCGGCTTAAGTATGAAAAATTTTGTTGTTTCTTGTTACTAAGTATACGTTTATTTTTCACCGAACGTTCCTATTACAGCTAAACCAAATTTGGTCAGGCTGTGCTACGCTACATCAAACACATAATCTGTAAATTTGGTTTAGATAGCGTTCACTATAGTTTCTTTAATGTTGTGTACCAGAAATTTCAATAGATGGCGCCGCACAGTGGGGTATTTTTCTGAAAACAGTAAATTAATTCAAAACTGATTTTTGGATTTCAAATAATTGAGTGATGCCACGTCAAAATAGATAAAATTGTCTATCAAAATCTGTTGAATTTATAATTTTAGGTTTAATATGGGCTACACAATGAACTTTCAAAGTTTGGATTACATTCTTAACTGATGCGTACGGTACAAATTTTTGTTGTTGGTGCCTTTTGTGGGCGCTATGCATTAAAAATTTTCCAAAGGATAATTTTTTTTTTTCCTTTAACTTTGGATATTTCTCTATTTTATGGTCAATTTTAATAACAAAAAAAATAATTTTTTGTATTGCAAAATTTTTTTCCCAAAATATTCTAAGAAATATGGTACGTTTTTTTTTGCCAAGCCCGCCCGCGATCATTCTTTTCTTAAAAAATACTATAAACCTTCCTGAACATGTTTGCAAAGGATGGACGTGCCGTTTTTTGCGATAAGCGAGATATTTGAGATCAAACTTGCAAGCTCAAAGGGAAAAATGGCGGGTCTACTACGAACAACTGCTACATTAGTTTTTTCAACCGTTGCAAAAGTTGCCTAATCTGGCGTTTAGTCAGCTGGAAATGTATCTTTGGTTATTAGACCCAGTACTTTAAGAAAGTACAAATGGGTCTATTAAGTTTGTGCAAAAAAAATGTGCGTAACAGGCAGAAGGAGGCGTGGCAGACCCCGTAAGGTATATACATTATTGATCAGCATCAACAGCCGAGTCGATATAGCCATGTCCGTCTGTCCGTCTGTCTGTCCCTCTTTTGAGTTCCTAGATCTCAGAGACTATAAGAGCTAGAGCTACCAAATTTGGCATGTACGTTCATCTGCATCTTGCATTAAACGAGTTTGTTTTAGATTTTTGCCACGCCCCCCTCCGCCCACGTAAATTTGGAACAAAATTTCAAAGTCGAATAACGAAAGCTCCTTTAATGCTAGCGATATGATTTTTGACATACATGATAAACTTTATAGTCCAATCCTGTCCTGACAATTTTATCCGGATCGGATAATAAACGGATAGTATACGGCTGATCAAAATTTCGAAAATAGATCTCAGAGACTATAACAGCTAGAGACACCAAATTTGGTATGTAGGATCATCTATATCTACCATTGATCAAGTTTGTTTTAGATTTTTGTCACGCCCCTATCCGCCCCCGGAAATTGCAATACAAAATTTCGAAGTCGAATTAAAGAAGCCCCTTTAATGTTAGCGCCTTAATTGTTGGTACATATAAAATACACTATGGTCCAAACCTGTCCATTTCATTTCAATCGGATGATAAACACGGAAGTTATTCAACTAACAATGTTACGGGCAAAAGGAAGAAGAAGAGACGCTAGCGACCTCTGTGTTTATTAACTTCGTAGTGGTGCCATCTATTGTATGGTACGCATTATTGACGAACAATCAGTGGTGAACGCTTTGCACTCAAAAAGTACTGGGTCTCCTACTGTCGAGCTTGCTCCACTGTAGCTTACAGCATTTTTTATATTAAAGCTTCCTGTATTCGCAGCACCCTGTTTGACCACTCATTTTAATGCTAAAGCTGCTACATGATTTTTAAATTTGGAGAATATATCCATTAGTTCAAAATATACGACTTTTAACTGAAAAAAGTCAAGTTTTCTAAAAGCAATAATTTAATATAATTCAAATTCAAAAAATGCAATAAGAAATGTAAATGATGTAACTAGTGTGTTAAACTGGTTATAGTTAGTCAAGATATAAAATGAATTGCATTAATCAAAAAAAATGGTTTTTAACGTTTTTTTTCATATTTGAAATTTAACTTTGGTATTTTATGTTAAAGCTCCCAGTATTTGCAGCACCCTGTTTGACTACTCAAAGCTTAAGGTATTAACTATTACATGATTTCTAGATTTTGAGAATCTATCTATTAGTTTAAAAGATATGACTTTTTAACTGAAAGTTAAGTTTTCTAATATTAATTTTTTACTGAAAAAAAAATAAAAACAAAAAAAATTACACTACGCTTTATCTAAAAGTTATCTTTATTAGTTTAAACATATATATATACTGAATGACAGAAAAATATAAGGCAGTATGTACTAAGCATGTGTAAATTAATCTACAGTTTCGAGGAAATTACCCAACTGTGCGGCGCCACGAAGATGTCAGTTGATAAACACAGAGGTCGCTAGGGCGTCTTCTTCTTTTTGCCCGTAACATTGTAAGCTGAATAACTTCCGCATTTATTATCCGATTGGAATAAAATTCGGGAAAGGTTTGGACCATAGTGTGTATTATATGTACCAAAAATCAAGGCGCTAACAATAAATGTTCTCTTGTAATTCGACTTTGAAAATTTGATTTTGGGGTTACGGGGGCGAAAGGAGGCGTGGGAAAATTCTAACACAAACTTGATCTGGTCCAGATATAGATGAGCCTACAGACAAAGTTTCGTGTCACTAGCTCTTATTGAAATTTCGAACAGCCGTATACTATCAGTTTATTATCTGATCCGGATAAAACTTTCAGGGCATGATTCGACTATAGAGTTTATCATGTGTGCCAAAATTCATATCGCTAGCATTAAATATGCTCTTGTAAATCGAATTTAAATTTGGGTTTTAATTTGCGGGAGCGGAAGGGGGCGTGTCAAAATTCTAAAATAAACTTGACCTGGACATTATATAGATGAACCTACATACCAAGTTTGGTGTCTCTAGCCCTGTTAGTCTCTGAGATTTTGGGGACAGACAGACAGACGGACATGGCAAAAAAAAAAACGTTTCGGCTGTTGATGCTGATCAAGAATATATACACTTTATGGGGTCTGCCCCGCCGCCTTCTGCCTGTTACGCACATTTGCACAAACTTAATAAACCCTTTTGTTCTTTTTTAAAGTACAGTCTTAAAAAAAAAATGCAGTAAGCTACAGTGGAGCAAGCTCGACAGTAGGAGACCCAGTACTTTTTGAGAGCAAGGCGTTCACTATAGATTGTTCTTCAATGTTCCCTACCATGCAATAGATGGCGCCACTAAATACTAACCACTAACCACTAACTTACTAAATAAGTTAATTAACACAGAGGTCGCTAGCGCCTCTTCTTCTTCCATTTGCCCGTAACATTGTTAGTTGAATAACTTTCGCGTTTATCATCCGATTGGAATTAATTTTCAGGACAGATTCGGACATTAGTGTATATTATATGTACCAAAAATTGGGGCGCTAGTTTTAAAGGCTCTCTCGTAATTCGACTTTGAAATTCTATTTTTCAATTTCCGGGAGCGGAGAGGGGCGTGGCAAAAATCTAAAACAAACTTGATCAATGGGAGATATAGATGAACCTACATGCCAAATTTGGTGTCTCTAGCTCTTATAGTCTCTGAGATCTAGGCGACACAAAAAGGGACATACGGACAGACAGACAGACGGACATGGCTATATCGACTCGGCTGTTGATGCTGATCAAGAATATATATACTTTATGGGGTCTGCCACGCCTCCTTCTGCCTGTTACGCACATTTTTTTTGCACAAACGTAATAGACCCATTTGTACTTTTTCAAAGTACTGGGTCTAAATATTGCAATACTAAAGTTTGATTTCGAGCCGATCGTTCCTATGGCAGCTATATGATATATTGATCCCATTCCGCTCAGACATATCTATTGCATGCAACAAAGAAACAAATCTGTACCTAGTTTCATTAATACTGCTTTATAACTGAGAGACTAGTTTGCTTAGAAACAGAAGAATGTCGACTAACTCGTCGTCCTGATCAAAAATATACATATTTACTTTATGGGGTCTGCCACGTCTCCTTCAATGCGTTACACATTTGTCCGAGAAAATTAGAATAACCTCTGCAAGGTTATAAATATGCGCCTTTATTTAGAAATCAACTGGTACGTTTTTTTTCTAAAGTGAAACAATTTTCTCTGTACCGGTTTAAGTAAAATAAAATCAATTGCAACGACAGTAGATGATAGGAGTAGGGTTTATTCGACTATATTTCAAGATTGTTTTTTTTTCTTCCACAGATTCACACAAGAAAAGCGCGCTAAAGAACAAACGCGTACGAACAATTTTTACGCCAGAGCAACTGGAATGCTTGGAGGCTGAATTTGAACGACAGCAGTACATGGTCGGGCCGGAGCGGTTATATCTCGCACATACTCTTAAGCTGACGGAGGCACAGGTGAAGGTCTGGTTCCAAAATAGACGCATTAAATGGCGTAAACATCATTTGGAGCTGACACAGCAGCGTTTAGCGTTGATCAGGCAAACTCAACTGCCAGGTGGAACAGCAGAGGTAGTTGCTGCGGCTGCATCATCAACTACAACATCCGCCGAGCTCCCATTAAACGCTGCCTGCAGCACCGCATCTCCTAGTCTACTGGAAGAAGAAAATGAGGATAGCAAACATTCGCTTTTTCTACCGCAGCGTCCACTGAGTCGTGCTGCCTCCGAATCGGATTTATCCATATGTAACGATTCTTTAGATCTGGACGGCGACAGTCTTTTGGATGGTAGTGAAGAAGCATAAACAATTTTATGATGCCACAACATCTTGTAAATACAGTTCAATAAATATGTATAATATATGCCATTGTCTGTTTATTTTAAATATTAAGATTCATGTCAAGGAACAGTATGATTGATATTAATGCTTAACATTACAAATTATGTGGATACAATACTTAAAGTGATTATCACATATACTAATAAATAATAGATGATTTATTGCTGAGACGCAGCCAAGGATCTGTCGTAGCAGGACAGATGCACCAACTGCCCATTCGGATAACGCACAAAAGCGGTTTGGTTGGCAATACGTTTTTTGCACTCCGGACACACTGTTGACTCGTTGAGTTCAAAGCATTTTTTCCTCTCTTTGTCAACTGCGACCTCCAGTCGCGTTGCCTCCGAACGCAAAAGTCCGATCATTATTTTACGCTGATGTTGCTCGGCCAGATCAGTACGTATCACCATCTCCAAATAATTTTTAAGTTCAAGCATGGGCACGTCATCCGGCAGGTACTGCAAAGAAAAATTAATGTAGTGAAAGAATCATAACGAATTTCTAGAAATATCGCAGCTTACTTCCAATATTTTAATTGGTTCAATTTTTACAGTATAGGCATTAAGCAACCCAAGTGCCACTTGTATGTTTGGCTTAACAAAGTCTGGATGCATAGGAACACCTTCATATGGCGATTTCTGCGTTGGTTTCAGTATGATCGCAAGTAGCTTGTTGAAAACGTCCCTGTCCTGCTCGTAGTTTGCTTCCGCATAGTTTCTGGCCTTCATCACATCGCCCAAAACTTGAATGTAAATGGCCAGCACCTTTTCATGCATCTTGAGGCGACCTAGAATAAGAGCACGCTCATCTAGCAGCACTGTGGTGGGAAAGTCCTGTAGCACCCGATCTGGGGAATAGTATTGTGAACTATCTAACATTTTGAATAACTTGGCGCGTAAGGATTGCAGTTGTGGAGTTTCCTCTCTATAAAAATTTAAGTTATTATACTATATAATAGGATATACTCTAGACTTGGTGATTTACCCTTTAGCCTGCTGATCCAGTAGGCGCTGTACTTGCTTAGTGTACTCCTTAAGGAGCGCATTGTGCCGTAGTGTATTTGTGTCGTCCCATACGTCAATGACATGCTCAAGGTAGGGTATGATTAGAGACTTGTGCTTGCTAACCAAAAAGTCAAGAACTTTGGCACGTGGTAGTCCTTCCACGGCGATTAGTTCTTCGGTAAATATTTTAAGACCTTCATTGGGATCCTCAGTTAGGACCCAGTCGGCAAACTCAAATATCAGCGGCAGATTGTCTGCGCCCAGTGCCTGTAAATAACTAATGGAGCGCTTAAGCCCCTGCAGCACTGATCCCTCAATACTTGCTTGTTCCTTTAGTAATGTAAGAGCTTTCTTGTGCTTGCCTTTAACATCATAGAGGATTATTAGCTCCGAGAGCTTATTGTGTTTTTTAAGCATTTTTTCAGATTCCTCCAGATGACATTGTTTAAGTCGCAACAGAGGAGCAACAAGAGCATCATTCGTCTGTAGATAGCACTTCAACAACGTTGTATCTATGATCTCCAATAAAGATTTTGAGCTGCTCTTGGTATCGATCAATTTGACAACTTCACGCTGTCGTGCTTGGGCTAGAAATTCAATAAGGGCGATGTACGCGTTTTCTAGGTCATGGTCCTCTAGCTTTGGTACGCTGGATGTGGGCACAGTTGCGTCGTCTAGAGTATTCTTGGGCTCCGGAACAAGGCTGGGAAACAGCCTTATCACATCGTAGGGATCGATGGCGGCCTTTTCAAACTCCTTCATGGCTGCTGAAAACTCTTTATTGGTAAATAGTTCCTTGGCAAAAAGCATATGAATCTGTCGTATGGTTTGTGCTTTATCGTTGATCTCCTCCTCGGATATTTCCTATAAAACAAATCAATAAGTCGTGGCAGTTGTCGAAAAAGGTTCAAACTGACCGTTAATTCTATGGCCAACTGAAATTTTTTTTGATGCAGCAATTCCTCTCGCTGTGAATGGATGTTCACCATTCGTATACACCAGAGCTCAGATGAAGCGGCGGCAAATATCGTGCCCTTATCAGAACGAACTAGAAACCTGGTATTCTTTAGTTCTGGCAGGGACTGTACCAACGTTTCCTTGCCCACCAAGCTGCGAATTTCGATGGCATTTTTAGTGCGTCCAATAGCAAAGGGCTCATCCCAAACTACATAGGAAAATTATTATTATAATTTAATACGTTGAATTAGGCTAATATAAACTTACCCAATCCCAACAGTGGACTTGTCCACATTGTTAGCATTGTCTTGTTGTTCATTCCGCCATCGATGGTGCCTTCCTTAGCTTTGTATTGATTGGGATCAATGAGCATCAGATAGTTGTCTTTTGATATACCCAGCATATTATTGTGTATCAGGCAAATGTTGGGCTCCTGACTGATTGTTGACGAGGTTAGTATCAATTTGTGCATCTTCGGTGGAGTGCCCGCAATCTAGTTAGAAAAATAAAGAAATTAATTGATAACAAATATGATTTGGCTTTTTTTTTATATGTATGAGGTCTTACATCGTATAAAACGTATTCATCTTTGTAGCCTACACACACAGTTTGATTCACCCAGCTTATGGCTCGGGGCACATCAATTAATTCGATGGCCAACTCTAATGAAGCAAGTTTATCCTTTTTCCAAAAGAAAAACACGATACGACGCTTGATAGCACAGCCGATCCTTATAAACGTGGCCAATTCGCCTGTCGTCGATTTACGTGTGTCCACATCCATTGTAAAGAGCGTACAACCTTTTGTGTCCGCTGAGCTGTGCATAAACTCGAAATTATTCTCAATACGACTCATATCGCACACATGAATCATATTGTCCGTCAGCACAAAAAGGAGATTTTCGGCAGCGACAACCTCCATCTGAATAATTGGTTTTTTGCTGAAATTCTTGTTGAACATTCTCATATCCACGCCCGTAATTTTATTTATTGAGTACATTATGAGCTGCCCGCTCCTGGTGCCCAAAATAACATGATTACCTAGTATCATAAAAGCGGATCAGTTTAGTTATTGGCAAGTGGTGAATGTTTATTATACCGCCTTACCAAATGCTGCAATGGCTTCGATTTGAACGCCTTGCTTTAAGATTGACTGTACGCTGTAAGCCTTATGCATTTTCTGTAGATTTACATAAGTATATTCGGCAGTATCATCAATTTAAGCCTGCCAGTTGTTAGACGAAAAACACATACATGCCCATCCTAGTTTACGTAAAACAGCTGTTCAGTGTATGTATCCCACACACGACACAAATTGACTTAAAAATATTACATTCAACGGATTGGTGAAATGGTGACATCAGGCTCAACAATAATTAATAAATAAAGCTTAAAAAGATTTACAAGATGAACATCTAATACATAAATTAAAGGTACAAAATATAATCCACATCCATGTCGTGTCATATTGGGTGTGTTTTGATGACAATTTTCGCATTTTCCAACACTGCGAAGATGATATCACCCTGTTTGAAATAACATGACCGGCCGTATCCGTCGCGCGATTTGTGAGCAGGTAAATTTACTAAATATTAGTTATTCGCGTATTAATGCTGTACTTTACAGTTACCACAACTGGAAAACCTCTATTATGCGTTGGAAGTGCCCGCCAAGAAGGAATTATATGCTGCTTCAAGGCCTTTGCTGCAATGGATTCTGCCGGCAACGGTTGCACAACAGGAACGAGAATTGTTGGAGTCAGTGAAAAGTCAAAAATTTGATGCCACCTACATTAAGGAGGTGCGCGTGGTGCCTAGTGCAGGAGGAAGTGCATCAAAAGTGGAATTCCTAATACAGCCAGATGCATTTGCAGCCAATCTACTAGAGTTGGAGGCGACCTTCCCTTCAGTGGCTCCAGTCAGCGCTGTGGAGCATGTTGTTGTTGAGTATAGCTCACCAAACATTGCAAAGCCCTTTCATGTCGGACACTTGCGCTCTACAATTATAGGCAATGTGCTAGCCAATCTTCATCAGCATTTGGGTTATCGCACTACACGTCTTAACTATTTGGGCGATTGGGGCACTCAGTTTGGTTTACTAGCCCTGGGAGTACAACTGAAAAAAGTATCTGATGCTGAAATGCAAGCTGCACCTATAGAAATTCTTTATAATGCATACGTGGCGGCCAATAAAGCTGCAACGAAGAATCCAGAGGTAGCTCAACGAGCACGTGATTTGTTTACTGCGTTGGAGGCAGGCACTGATACAACCATGACGAGCAAATGGGAGCAGTATCGCCTATATACCATAGATGAACTAACAGCTGTGTACGATCGCCTTGGGGTGCACTTCGACATCTACGAATGGGAGTCGCAGTACTCGCAGAGTGAGATACATAAAGTTCTCGCACAGCTTCGCTTAGCAGGGCTCCTACAGCGGGAACAGGACGGCCGTGAAGTTGTTGTTGTCGATCAGCGTCGAGTTCCTGTTATTAAAAGCGATGGCTCCACTTTATACCTGGCACGTGACATTGCGGCACTGTTGGAGCGCCAGAGACGCTTACAGTTTTCACGCATGCTTTATGTCGTAGATAATGGCCAGGCAGATCACTTTAATAGCCTTTTTAAGACGGTTACAGCATTAGACAATCGCTTGAATGATAAACTACAGCATGTAAAATTTGGACGAATTCATGGAATGAGCACGCGCCAGGGCAATGTCATCTTCCTCCGCGATGTGCTCAACGAGGCCAAAGAGGTAATGCGCGCGAAGCGTAGTCTCAGTGCAAGTGAGTGATAATTTCCTGTCCACCTCGTGCAACACCTCAATTATTTGAAAATGCATTTACAGCGACTAAAGTTAATAGTCTTATGAATGATGAGCACGTTTCCGATATTCTGGGTGTGTCTGCTGTACTTGTCAACGTTCTTAAACAACGTCGGCAGCGAGATCATGTGTTTAGTTGGGAGCAGGCGCTCCAAGTGAACGGTGATACGGGTATCAAGTTACAGTATACACATTGTCGACTGCACAGTTTGCTAGAAAACTTTAAGCATATTCAGCTGGAGAATATAAAGCCTAGCTGGAAGCATCTAACTCAAGAGCCATCAGATGCTTTGGATGTGCTGTATAAGTTGGCTCGCTTCGAGCAATGCGTGTGGCAGTCCAAGGAACAGCTAGAGCCTTGTGTGCTGGTCAACTATTTGTTTGGCTTGTGGTATGTAGTGTTTTACATCGTATTTTCTCAATCTAATAAAAATAATGTTGTGCTTTATACAGTAATGCAACGAGTCGTGCGTTGAAACGCTTGCCTGTGAAGCACGAGAAATGCCCCGAGACGCAATCGCAACGATTGTTGCTCTTTCATGCGACTAAGCGCACATTAAAACGAGCCATGCAGCTGCTGGGTCTTAAACCCCTTAACCAAATGTAGTTGAATCTGTTTCCTTAAGCTAACAACAATTTTAACTGAACATTTGAGTAGAAATACAATGCAGCTTTTTTGTTTCCAGTTTAGCGCTTCTTCCACGTGTATTTGCGACGTGCGCCTTCCTGTCCAAACTTCTTGCGCTCCCTCCTTCGGTAGTCACGTGTTAGCAGACCGGCTGTAAATAAAAATACGAAGCCAAAAGCAATACGTGACAATGAGAAGATGCAGGTTTGTAAACCAACGGCACACTTACCCAAGCGCATTGACTCAATCATCTCTTGATCAACGAAGCTGCGCAAGCTCATTGCAATGCCCCAGCGAATGGCACCCGCTTGGCCGGATGAACCACCGCCCTCCACATTGACCTCGACATCAACTTTACCCAGCATTTCGGTAAAGTTTAGCGGGAAAAGTAACTGAAAAACACAGAGTACACAGTCGTTACGTTATCGCATTTGATGTCAAGTTCCAAACGCTTAAGTCGGCTATTGTCTATATACCTTTATAAATTCATACAAATGTATATACTTAAATTGATCAAAGCATTGTATTTTCACGTATGTAATGCAAAATTCAGCTGTGGGAGTATTTCCTGCGGTATAATAACAACAATAGATGTACATATATAAATAATGACAAAAACGTTAGCCAATTAAAATGATGTGTTAGCCAACGGTAGAAATTTCATCATTTAGTTGGATACGTACGTAAATAATAACACATGCCAACAGTTTACTACTTCAAAACTCATCTTCCCTTTTTTGTAGCAGCTCGAGTTCTTAAGACATTTCATTTTACTTCTATTATATCTACATACACGAAAAACTTTGTGTGTATATAGTTAGTTACCTGAAGCCCAGCAAACAGCAGTGCGTAAGTGTTTTTGAGGCCTGCTTTCGTCACTAGTAGTATGGGCTGGCATCCACATTGATAATGTGAACAAATAAATTAAATTCTAAAATTGAGTACAGAATATGGCATTACTTATTATTTTTTACTTTTCAACTACTGCTCTAAGATTTTGTAGTTACGCTGACTTCTTCTAAATTGAATGAATTAGAAGAATTTTTGGGTGTTGCTTTAACATTTTAGTTTTTAGACCCAGTACTTTAAAAAAGTATAAATGGGTCTATTAAGTTTGTGCAAAAAAAAATGTGCGTAACAAGCAGAAGGAGTCGTGGCAGACCCCATAAAGTATATATATTCTTGATCAGCATCAACAGCCGAGTCGATATAGCGATGTCCGTGTGTCTGTCTGTCCCATTTTGTGTTGCATTTTTATGCTTTGTGAAATGCACGCATCCTGAAAATGAAAACCTGAGATAGTTGCATACTATCAGTAGAAAGCCGCAGATCAAATACTTCCCCCGTTCGCTTAGTGTGCTGAAATGTTCATAAGGTTCATTTAATTTACATCAGGGGTATAATTACCTCAGAACAAGGTGCTTATTTCAACCCGCGGGCATTAATTAGTTTTGGTTTCTAGCAGTAACATTACGTTCTAGGTTCCAAACACTTTTATCTCATTTAACATTATCTTTAATTGCCGGAAACTTTAAACCTAAAACGAATCTTTAAAACTGAAAGAAAAATAACATAAGGCTATCGTTAGTCTGCCAAAGGTTTCATAACATTGCAGAAGCCTGCATTCAGCTTTCGACTGATGAGAACTGTATGTTATAGTAGTTTCATAAAACAGAGACCTTATCCTTTTTGAGAAGTAAGTGAAAAAAATCCGTCTTGAACGGGCAGACAGACAGACATGGCTATATCGACTCAGCTCGTCGCCCTGATCAAGAATATATATACTTTATGGGGCATGTGAGACCTCCTTCAATGCGTTACACATTTCGTGACAAAATTATAATACCCTCTGCAAGGGATTAAAGTTCATTTTTTTAAATTTATTTTGGTGTCTAGGAAGCTTGCTTGGGGTTTTTGGCTGGATTTTTGGTCGCTTTCTTATCTGTGGCAACCCTGAATATGTAAGTTTGGATGCAATCAGGGGTGCCACAGAAATCTCAGAGATTTTGGCTCAAGCTGGTTTCCAAAGCTCTCAAACTAAACCTTATCTGACACAGAAAAGTGAAAGATTTCAGAAGTCGCCTGCCATAAACTTAATTTCAATTTCAGAAAAAAATGTACAGAATGATATTTTTTTTTTTATTATTTAAAAAAATTAATTTAGCTTAATTCAATAAATTTTGAGTTTTATTATTCCTCTCAACAAAATTTTTGAGATTTGGATTTTGTCTCACCTTAAAACAGCTTACTTTGGTTTTTTTGTTGAATTTCGGGTGGTTTGTGAAAGCTCTGTATGTTAAGTCCAATTGCAGGAAAAAACATGGAAAAAAAAACCAGGGAATGAAACCGAAACAAATTTCGGTTCCGGCTCCGGTACGTACCGAAACGAGTATTTCGGTAAAAGGTTCTATTTCGCTTTTGGCCTTTCGATTCCGGTTCTCGTATCGGTCCATACCGGTACAGCAAAGTAATTTAAAAATGTAAAGAAAATCGAATTTTATCAACAAATATATGTGTATGTATAAACGTACAAATGCATGCATTTTAGCATGGTAAGTCTTACATAAAATTCGACAAATTTTTTTATAGTGCAAAGCCATGTTCATACGAAAAATAACAAAAAAAAAAAATTTAAATGTACCGAAACCGTACCGGTACGAACGTTACGGCTTTCGGTTCTTGAAAAATAATTTGTTTCGGTTCCGGTTACGGTACTATATTTGAAACTGATAATTTCGGTTAACGGTTCCGGTAACGGTTTCATTCCCTGAAAAAAAACTATCTTTTAAAAAGACCCCTAGTATTCTTTATACAGTTTGACATCCCTTTTTTAATGCGTTACACATTTCTATAACGTTACACAAACTATAATACACTCTGCAAAAAAAAAAAAAAAAATGTGCTTATCATGCATGTTAGTTGATGGTGTTTTATACAAAGATCTAAAATGACGCCTAAAGTGAATAAATTCTCTCTTAAATTTGTTCAGCTCCAACTGTTGTCTCTATAAAAATGATATGCTAAAACAATATTAACTCTGACGCGAGTATCAAAGTCCACAATGAGAGGGTATTCCCAATATAAGACGGCAAGTAGTATACACTATCAGAAGCAGTAATTTACTTTTGTCAAGAAACGTGCAATATATTTGAGAAAGCGACCCAATTATAAGGCTGCCATACGGACTAAGAGATAATTCAATTCTGTATTTGGTCTAAGTTCTGCGCGTATTACACAGATCTTCAATGATTGATAATGTTTTGTAAAAAATCAATCAACTACTTATAATGTGTATTTGCCAGATAACTATTCGAAATAACATTTATGATAGGGTATTTAAAGTTCGACATCCCCTGGACAAAAGTTCCTTGTGGTTTTATTCGAGCTATAATAAGTAGCATTTACTCTTTGTCTAACCGGCAAATGCGTGGGAAATCGAGTCGACGAGCTTGAAAATCGTATATTTAGTCAATATGGACTACAGTACAATAACAATAAACGTTATGATTAAAAACGAATAAACAATAAAATTTCAGAAAAAAGGGGGAAAAAACAGAAACTACAAATTTGTTCCAAAAAAAGGTAACAAAAAGCAGTTGAAAATTGGACAAACACAATAGATTTGCAGATTTGACAAAATAATTTTGATTCATTTGTATCTGAAAATTGTTTAAGCAATTTGTTAAATTGCTTCGCGCAACAACAAATAGCGAACATGCTTTTAGAGTGCCGATTAAATAAAGCAAAAGACAAAAATACCCGCATGCGAGTAAGCTCACAAATGGATAGATACATTTATAAGTACTATGGATATGAATCGAACAGGTTTTCAAACTTTGCAGGGGATAAGTGTGAATATCGCAAATGATAATGGGCTTCGTTAAAAATCTTTTAAACAACTCTATGAGTCGTCGCATCTCAAATCTCGCGTCACATTTTATCATGCTTGATATCAATGAGGGCATTCAGCAGGTAATTCTGATCACCAATCATGATACTTGATTACCATTTTTTACACTCATCAGAACATTTTTGGACAATCAGAAACGTTTGGGATGCATTTGTAAGTATAAAAGTGAATCACTTTGAATGATTCAGGATGTGGTTTATGCAAAAAGTTTTTCTTTGGATTTTTCTGTTACAGTCAGTTAAATTCCTTCATTCATAATTTTTCAAGGTGCTTTCGGAAAACTACCTCAACTAAATGTTGACCGCAACTTGGACGTTGATGTCAGCACAAAAAGTGAAGAAAACATTAAAGGGTACACTCCAAAAAAAATTTGTAGAACAGAATAACAATTGGGAACACCACAGGCCGAAAAAGTCAAAATTTGATAAATTTTCTGAATGCGGCTTTTAGACCCTGTACTTTAAAAAAGTACAAATGGGTCTATTAAGTTTGTGCAAAAAAAGCGTAACAGGTAGAAAGAGGCATGTCAGACCCCATAAAGTATACATATTCTTGATCAGCATCAACAGCCGAGTCGATATAACCATGTCCGTCAGTCCCATTTCCCATTCTCAGAGGCCATAAGAGCTAGAGACACTAAATTTGACATGTAGGTTCACCTGTACCTCGCATTGATCAAGTTTGTTTTAGAGAATTGCCACGCCCTTCTCCGCCCCCGTAAATTGGGAAACAAAAGTCTAATTACAAGAGCACCTTTAATGCTATTTGGTACATATAATATACACTATGTTCCAAACCAGTTCTGAAAATTTCATTCCAATCGGATTATAAACGCGCAAGTTAATTAACTAACATGTTTTGAAATTTCTTGTACGCAACATTAAAGAACAATCTATAGTGAACGCTTTGCACTCAAAAAGTACAAGGTCTCCTACTGTCGAGCTTGCTCAACCGTAGCTCACTGCATTTTTTTAGACCCAGTACTTTAAAAAAGTACAAATGGGTCTATTAAGTTTGTGCAAAAAAAAAGTGCGTAACAGGCAGAAGGAGGCGTGGCAGACCCCATAAAGTATATATATTCTTGATCAGCATCAACAGCCGAGTCGATATAGCCATGTCCGTCTGTCTGTCTGTCCGTCTGTCCGTCTGTCTGTCTGTCCCTTTTTGTGTCGCCTAGATCTCAGAGACTATAAGAGCTAGAGACACCAAATTTGGCATGTAGGTACATCTATATCTCCCATTGATCGAGTTTGTTTTAGATTTTTTCCACGCCCCCCTCCGCCCCTGAAAATTGGAATACAAAATTTCGAGGTCGAATTACAAGAGCACCTTTAATGCTAGCGCCTTGATTTTTGGTACATATAATGTACACTATAGTCCAAACCTGTGTTGCAAATTTCATTCAAATCGGATGATAAGAGCGGAAGTTATTCAACTAACAATGTTACGGGCATAAGGAAGAAGAAGACAAGCTAGCGACCTCTATGTCTTCGTAGTGGCGCCATCTACTGAATGTTACGCAACATTGAAAAACAATATAGTGAACGCTTTTCACTCAAAAAGTACTGGGTCTCCTACTGTCGAGCTTGCTCCACTGTAGCTTACTGCATTTTTTTCGTTGGGTCTACTTCTAAATTGTTCATGTACTTTTTAAAGACGTAGAAGGCTGATTTAACAAAAAGTAATCATATAGTTGCCGGATTTGTACAAAATGTATCATGTCCATTCAGGAGGTACTGATTAGTGGTCCATCACAAGTAAAGGAGCGATTACTGATTGAATTGTCTGCTGAATGCCCCCAATGTTATAGCAGTTTCTCTGGAGTGTTCCAAAAGCTACGCTTACTTTCCTCACGATTTTCCCCATCAGCACTTATATACATGAGCGTATATTTCTATAAGAGCGAATGATGATGATGATAATACTTTTGATAGCATAAGGAGGGCATATAGTACATATAGTAAGTGTACATTCAGCCTCATTGGCGCGCGATCACTTTACTTAAGTTGGATATGTTCATCCACCTCCATTGAAACTTGTGCTGTACATTATCTGTTCGGCGCAGTTCTTTTTACCAGTCAACCGACGTTGTTGTCGCTATTCAAGTCGCGGAAAATTTCACACCGAACACACCAAAAAATATTGGGCTCTTAAAGATTGCATTTCATTTGATAATCGAGTTTCGTTTATTTGTATCCACAATGAACTACATATATCGCGGCATATTCTGAATCACCGGCACTGTCCAAGACAACCATAAAGTTAATCAGCATCTAGTGAAGATTTAAGATATTTACGATTTTATTTTGAAAATCACTAATACTTATAATCAACTGTATACAATATTTTGTAAAAGAAACAAAATACACTGATAACAAAAAGTTTGCCGCATTCATGAAATAAAGTCGATAACACTCTGTTTATACTGTAAAAATCGTGATGCGATCCTTAACGCACTCTTTATTGAACGATTGACGAATTGTAGAGAAAATCTGTATAAATTTATAGCTCATTGTTATGATTACTTGGATTCTTAAATATTTAAATAAACAAGTAAGCAATCTCCTTTAAATAACGAAATGTTAATGTCAAGAATGTTATTATATTATATACCGCATTATTTTGCTGTATAAACCATAAATTTAAAAGATATTTAATTACAGTTATATCTTTACAAGATTCTCATATTGTGGCCAGTTTCAGAAAATTCAGGTTCAAGGGCACTGTAAATACATATAAAACATACAAAACTTTCGTCTCGCAAATTCTTTGCCTTTTCTTTTCTATGATTCTTGTCGTCCCACATTATACACACCCCTCTCCAACGCCGCTCCCCGAAGGCTTTTATCCCAAGTATTGTATACATGATGTCCATAGAAATTCCAATTAGTT
The DNA here is from genome assembly GCA_035044365.1 of Drosophila neotestacea. Lineage (NCBI taxonomy): Eukaryota > Metazoa > Arthropoda > Insecta > Diptera > Drosophilidae > Drosophila > Drosophila neotestacea. The sequence goes on from JAWNMD010000450.1 coordinate 113,467, forward strand.
TAAATTTTAATTGAATCAACGCAAACCGAAGAAGCAGATCAACCAAGCGAGTAAGCTGAGAAAACGAAACAAAATTATACAAATAGATGATACGAAGACATAGTTGCTTTCGAGGCAGCAAAGTTTTCAAAATGACGTCGCATGCAGACGGTAAATTGCAAATGGCGCTTCCGGATCGGTTCGTAAACAGAAAAACATAGATATATTCAAGACATTCTTTCTATTCGGTCTTATTATTATTCCCAAAATGTAAGCAGAAAAAGCTAGTGTTCCTTGAAATCCTATCATTTTCTTTCAAGGTACAATATACTTAATAACACATTTTCTAAATAAAACATTGACTGAGCTATAGTCACACATCATTTACTTAGTTGGTATTATACCATGACGTCTCAAATGATGATGGCAAATATTGGTTTATTATGTTAGAAACATTCAACTGGCGACTGGAATTTGAAAACTGCAAACTGGTTTTTCAACTTCGTCAATGGCCTCTCAGAGAATTTAATTAATTTGTGCGCATAATAAGTTAACAGCTTTTTCGTTTCGATCACCGTCTGTATGACCACAAAGTTAGCTAATAAGTTAAGTCTTTAAGAAAGTTTGTTTATTATATTCCTTACGTGCAGGGTACAGTTAATTAATTATGGGCAGTTTTTTTTGTGTTTTGATTCTCGAACAGGTTGCCTGAGTTACCTAGAAAACTTCCTAAAATAGAGATAACAATTGAGACAAACAATTAACAATTTCTTAAAACATTGACAACAATGACAGATTATAATTAGTTTCATTACTTTTTGTTTACGTTTGCAATTACAATAAATGTCCAACAAATCAAAGCAATCCTCTTAAACTTTTTTCACATGAACAATTAATAGATTGTGTAATGCTAGTAAGCTAGAAATAAATAGATAAAACAATTAAAAAATACCAGTACTAGTAGTTGTGCCCAATTAAAGTACGAAAATATATACAGTGTATATCCAAATATATAAAAATAAATTCATAATTAGGCGAATTAATCTCAAAGCATCATGTCTCTCTAGTCCAACCTAATACTAAACGAAATTTACCTATTAAATGAATGAATCCTCGACAGAATCGTTGCCGTTAACACAAATCGAAAATAATGTGAACAAAGAAAATGTTGGCTAGAAATTTACGTTTTGGCGGATTCTAAAGGAATTCTATCAGGATATTAGGAATATATTTTCTACAATTTATTTAAAATGTACTTTATGCCATTTTATAAAATTAAAAAACAAAATGGTAACTTAACTTAATAAATATAGGGCAGATTTCTTATCCTGCTTATTGTCTTACAGGTAGATAAACCTGTCGTTAAGAAAATAAGCTTTTCTTGTCATAAATTTAGTTCAATGCTCTCGATAACTTGAATTGCCGATCATGCTCCCTGTAAATTTCAAATTTGGCCCAATCATTTAAAATTGTAATGTTGAACTCGTTTCTTATAGAAATGTCTTAAACAAAATTTGATAAATTTACTATAACGGGCCACATAAATGTATTATGTATAGTCGTATAATGTATGATGTATGTATAATGTATAATATTACAATTGTGAAATATCTTAAAGGCAAATTGTGGGAACAAAAAAATTAAGTCCTGCAATATGCTGAAGTGACATATATGTACGTACAGAAGGATGCATCGGCGCGTTAAGAAAACTGCCCTTCAAGTTTTTATTTCAGTACTACATTAAAAACAGTGTTTTTTTTTAAGAGGTATAGATCTTCGAATATTAATAAAACACAAGAAAATCGTTTTAATGTCCATCAATGTGGCTTTATTAGGAGGATAATTTTATGCCATTAATGTATAAATATGATCATAAACTGAAAATTTTCTAAATAAATTTGCACGATTAGCAAGCGTTGTTCTTTTGTCAACCTGTTCATGATAAAATGGCAAGCCAAAGTGAACATAAATAACATTAGAGTTGCCAGATTTAACAAACAAGTGTCAGCACCCTTTAGTAAGCAGAAGAGTTCATAAGTACGTCTCTCACACGAAGACTATGCAAGAATTATGATATGAATTAGTTAAAGTCTTTCAAAATATAGATTAGCTTGCAACGAATATATGATATAGTAGTTCAAAATATTGACTAAATTTGTTCAAGTTATGTAAAACCATGAGATATTTCAAGAAAGAACAAAGTTTTCCATATTAAAGCGAATTGTGCAGATGCAATATTTGAGCCAATATCGGTTGCCCGTATTAGGACTAAAATATCAGGTAATAGAACTTTGAACTTTGACCGAGTCGCCTCAAGTATTTACAGATCGTATTCGAGCTTAACTTTTTATAGTTTTATATTAAAACAAACATTTGACTCTTAATTACGCCACTTTTTATTCCACACAAATAAGCCGAACCCTAAGCAATGAAAAAGCTAGTAGAAATTTAGTTTTGGTAAATCCTTATATGAAACTAGGGTTAGCAAGTTGATGTATTAAAAATGCAGTAAGCTTCAGTGAAGCAAGCTCGACTGAAGGAGACCCAGTACTTTTTGAGTGTAAATGCAATGTTGCGTACCATATAATAGACGGCGCCACTACGAAGTTAAGTTAATAAACACATTGATCGCTAGCGTCTCTTCTTCTTTCTTTTGCCCGTAACATTGTTAGTTGAATAACTTCCGCGATTATCATCCGATTGGAATGAAATTTTCTGGACAGGTTTGGACCATAGTGTATATTATATGTACCAATAATCAAGGCGCTAGCATTAAAGGGGCTCTAGTAATTCGTAGATGAACCTACATACCAAATTTCAGGACAGGATTGGACTATAGAGCTTATCAAGTGTGCCAATAATCATATCGCTAGCATTAAAGGTGCTTTCGTAATTCGACTTTGAAATTTTGTTTAAAATTTACGGTGGCGGATGGGGCGTGGCAAATCTAAAACCAACTTGATCAATGTAAGATATAGATGAACCTACATGCCAAATTTGGTAGCTCTAGCTCTAATAGTCTCTGAGATATAGGTGTTAGAAAAAGGGACAGACGGACAGACGGACAGACAGGCGGACATTCGGCTGTTGATGCTGATCAAAAATATATATACTTTATTGGGTCTGCCACGCCTCCTTCTGCCTATTACTCACTTTTTTTTTTTTGATCAAACTTAATAGGCCCATTTGTACTTTTTTAAAGTGCTGGTTCTAAAATGAACTATTATTTAGTAATAATTTTTGCGGACAAATACAGCTGTTTCTGCACGAAAAAAAATAAAAATAATAATAATAATATTAATGCAAATAACTATCGGTTTCAAACCCAAATTGTAATAATAAAAGATAGATTTATCTGTAACAATAATGTAGTCTGTTTTAATAAAATCATTGATAAGAAAACATTGTTTAAATGTATTACATATTATATAAGTCTTGTGTTGGCTGCCCCCTTAAAATGGGCAGCCACTGCCTGTTAAGTTCATATAAAATGCGAGACAGTAGCACTTTCAGATGAATTCTTAACATGATAATAATTATGATCTTACTGTTTATATGATTGCTTTATCTCTGCGTCAAATGGGATGAGAATGCTTAGATAGCTTCGACCCGAGATTGTCGCATATTTGGCGTTCGCAGAGATTCGAAAAACAAGTCAAAAACGGAAAACACAAGGGAAAGTCGTAGCACCGGGCAGTAAAAAAGTGAATCAAAAGTTAATATTAAATTTAATTTTTATGTCGATTTTTTTTTTACCGGTATCATTTGCATTTATTTGTAGTCCTAAATCGCATTTAATAACATTCTTAAAAAAAAAGCTACAAAGATATAAATTAAAAATTTGCCATTCGTCATTACAGTTGAGTGTTAAATCGAACCGAAAGTTTATCTAAAGTTGGGCTAGATCACGTTTAACAGAAAGAAACTGGTCTAAAAATTGGCTTAGCAGATATTGGAAAGTTTTCGTTGGTTTCTTTGCAAAGCAAGTGCTGACAATCGACTTGAGTTGATTTTCGACGCATATTCGTGCGTTTTAAAAACCAACAACAACACCACAACTGCAAGTGGAACTAGTACGCAACAAGGTCTGTACGTCGCCTTCGTGGTTGTCATGGAGAATCTTGGCTACAAGGAGGGCAGTACGAAGCCCCGTCGCATGACACGTTCCATCAGCGTCGTTACCAAAACCGAAGTGGAGCAGCCGCTTACTGACAATAATGCGAATAACCGGTAAGTGCCACTTTTGGCCTTTAGGCCTGCGATGCATTTTAGTACACCATTGCATTGTGAACATACATTTTTATATATACGTATATAATTATACATATGCATGTAAGGCAAACCCCGAAAATGATTTTGAAGTGAAAGAGGAGAAAAAAAAGTAATTTGCATCGAGCTTTTTCATTTGTTTTGGGAGGGACTGGCCAATTCAAACTTTTGGTGGGGAGGAGGTGGCGTCAATCAGAAGGTGAGAAAACAGGTTGATAGTTAACCCTATTAATGGCAAATTACTTTAACAGTAGTTTTAAGTAGTAAGATATGTATATACATAGATAGTTAAGTAGTTGCACAAGTTTAAATCATCTTCGTCAATATTAAACAAACAAATGGTTTAACTAAAAATAATAGCGAATGGGTAGATGACTAAACGCTATTTATGTTTTGTTAGTCCTGATTTAAATAAATAAACTAATTACAATTTCAAGGTTTGCTTTTGTTACCAATCATTGGAGACTTTTTAAACTGCCACAGAAATACAAACTACCAGATACCAACCAAAAAAAAATGTAAGCTGGTTTTAGATGACACAAAAATCAAAATCTCAAAATATTTGTTCAGAGATTTAACAAAACTCTAAAACTACTGAAAAAAATGTAATCAATTTTTAATATTGATTTAAAGCCAAAAAGTTTATTTTGTTAATTATTAAATATATATAAATTCATTTTTTCTTAAAATATACCACGAATTATAAATTTTCTGAAATTTAAATGATTTTATCACAGTCGATTTTTGTGACTCTGAAAATGGATCCCAAAAATCGAAAAAGTTCTTTGTCACTTATGGGTTGGTTTGAGAGATTTGGAAACCAGATCGATCCAACCGCTGAGATTTTTGTAGCACCCCTGTGTACATAGTTATTTAGTCAGCAGTTTTGACTAAATTTCAAATATTTCTCCTTAAAGTTTTTATTTATAAGTCGTGTCTCAGATTCAGTGTCAGATTGAATTTTAGTTTTTTATTTTTTGTTGTGGGCCAATTGCCAACTCTGACACTCCAACTGAGTCTAACTCCCACTCGCTATATCTCTCACTCGCTTTCTTTCTGTCTCTGTCTTTTAAGCTCGATCGACGGGCTAACACTGAACAGCGCTTACAGTTTTGCCATCAGTCGAAATTGAGACAACAACGCAGGCGGACGCGTTAGTCACTGACTACAAATTTTAAAATACTCGGTAAAACGCGTTCGCAGTTCCAAGTTAACAACAAAAACAAAACGGAAGTGAAAAGTCGCGTTTTTCACACAACATTTTTGCATTTTCCGCCCGTTAGACACAATTGTTGATCTATCACAAAAGGCCTCCATTGTGAGCCACTTGTCCGTCTATTTCTGTCTGTCTATCGCATAGGTCTGTAGATGGGTCACTTTGTCAATAGACTGTTCGTCGGGTTACCCTATGTGTACAGCAGCGCAATCGCATTTTGGAAATGAAATTAGAAATTGAAAATAGCTCATTAGCGAATTGGCATCATCCGTGGATATGGCTGCAAACGGTGTACGTAGATACATAAGTTATATGTAACATATATGTATACAAATGTATATGAATTTAGTATATATTTCGACTAATTGCAAGTGCAGAACAAAGTATAGGGAAACAGACCCTAACCACAATTATGCAAAGTTGTAGCTGAAATAAATTGTCAACTGCTCGAAGTCGGCAATAAGACAAATTCCGCCGGCATTTTCCACTGCTGCGGCATTACTCGTCTATATATCTGACCGATCTGATTGAACTGAAACTACAACAACAAATCTAACATCTGTGTATAAGAATAACTCGCTTTTGCATAACTTTACATATTTTTGGATTGCTAAATTACATTACATGCTTCAAAGTCAGCAACAAACTACGAGCTTTCAGTGTCATTTACACAATATTCCAACAGAAATTAAACAACACAAAAAAATAGTGACAGCAAGCTAAGAAGATAGTAAAAACAAACAAAAGAAAATAATAAAATCGTATGACTTATGCATACAGACTAGTTATATGTGATTCCGAAGAAATACCTTAACTACATGTGATTTGTCAACCCCAATTGTTATAAAAAAAAAACAAACTTAAAATGATTAACGATGTTGAAAAAGTATTTTAAAGATACGAAATTTGATTAATACTTATTTATCTTTACTTCGAAATTAAGTATAAAAATCTAAAGACATTAATAATTTGATTGATTTACTCATTATATTGTTTTCAAACCAAAAATCAAAACAAAGTAACAAATGTTTAAGCCAAACGTTCATGAAAAACCGGGGAAAACCGGGTTAAGCTGGTTACCCTGTTTTTGATTACGCTGTTAATAGTTTTGTTTGAGTGCAGTTACACAATTTTCATCTTCCTGCAAGAATTTTTATTGGAGCACTTTACACAGCAAGACCAAGTTTTTAAGATGCGAAAGTGAAAACTAGCAAAGTTTTGACTTTTATTGATAAAGTATTAAAAATTAACTCGAATTAGAATAAAAGATTTGATCAGTGGTAAAAGATCAATTAGGAATAGAAAAATTAAAATATTTGTAGTAAGTTAGGTGAGACCTTGAGTGGACACTGAAATGATGGTCCATATAACAAAAAAAGCATGGTTGAGAACTGCGATTTTTGAATCTCGTTAACAAGTTAAAATAATAGTTATTCATATTAAAGCATACGTAATCAACGAAATAACAAAACTAACGTCCGCCAAACCAAGCATCCAACGCTTTAAAATTTCAAAATGTTTGGTCCGAACACAAATTTTTCTGATATAAATGAAATTAATTTTTAAATTTAATGTAAGAACACTTATGAATGCTGACAAAACCCACTCCACAAGCCCTTTAATCTAAAAACAGCTTGTGAACTTTTCCGTTTCCACATCTTGCTTTTAAAATAAAACTTAATAATTGTGACAATGTGACATCTCGGTGTCCTTAATTATGAACAATTGCCACATCTACTAGAAATGTGTGAAATTTTTTATATTTGAGCGTGGAATGTGTTATCTTTTGTGAACAGGAAAAATAAAACAATGCCGGGCTCTTGGACATTTCAGTAATAACAGCAGATTGTTGGATTGTTTTAAAATGCAAACCTCATTAAAAAATCTAAATAATTATTTGTGTAATACAACTGACATAATATAAAAAATGCAGTAAGCTACAGTGGAGCAAGCTCGACAGTAGGAGACCCAGTACTTTTTGAGTGCAAAGCGTTCACTATTGATTGTTCTTCAATAATGCGTACCAAACAATAGATGGCGCCACTACCAAGTTAATAAACTCAGATGTCGCCAGCGTCTCTTCTTCTTCCTTTTGCCCGTAACATTGTTAGTTGAATAACTTCCGTGTTTATCATCCGATTGGAATGAAATTTTCTGGACAGGTTTGGACTATAGTGTATATTATATGTACCAATAATCAAGGCGCTAGTCTTAAAGGGGCTCTTGTAATTCGACTTTGAAATTTTGTTTTTCAATTTCCGGGGGCGGAGGGGGGCGTGGCAAAAATCCAAAACAAACTTAATCAATGGGAGATATAGATGAACCTACATGCCAAATTTGGTGTCTCTAGCTCTTATGGTCTCTGAGATCTAGGTGACACAAAATAGGACAGACAGACGGACAGACAGACGGACAGACAGACGGACAGACAGACGGACAGACAGACGGACATGGCTATATCGACACGGCTGTTGATGCTGATCAAGAATATATATACTTTATGGGGTCTGCCACGCCTCCTTCTGCCTGTTACGCACATTTTTTTTTGCACAAACTTAATAGACCCATTTGTACTTTTTTAAAGTACTGGGTCTAAAAAAAGTAAAATGCTTAGTAAAAATAACTGTAGAATATCGGAACACTAAAACTAATAATGGAGTAAATTGTTTTTAAAACAGATTCAAATCGATTCCACCGAATCTGATGGTACGATGGCGCAACAACACTGACGCCATGATAGAAGCCCAGTACCCGACAGCTGGTGAATTTGAATACATGGAGTGTGGACCATCGCCACCAGCGGAGAGTGCGCCGAGCATGTACGATAGCTTTGAGGAGCCGACGAGCGAGCTGAGCGTTCAGATTTGCAATGATACACTAAGGATTAGCCTTATAGACCAGATGAAGAGTGCTGCAGGTCGTGTACGCCTGTTGGAGGATATTGAACAGGGCAATGTGGTAGCCGAGGGATTGGTAACGCATTTCGAGACTGCCTCAAAATTGGAGAAGAATGTCAGCTATCTGTGGGCAGCGTTTCTCAAGCGGTGGGATCTGCTTGAAGGACTGCTAGATGCGGGTGCCGATCTACATTTTTGCGATCAGAATGGTATATCAGCTTTACATTTGGGCGCCTTCAGCGGCTGCCTGGCCACATTGGATCTACTCGTGTCCAAAGGCATCAATGTCAATCTGCAGCCCAAGTGCTACACACCATTGCACTGTGCCGCCTTTGGAAATGCCTCCGAGGCGGCCAAGTTCCTCATCAACAGTGGCGCCCTCATCACCAAAGACACAACCAAGCCAAATTGCGAGGAGAGCCTGCTCCACTGCGCGGTACGATCCAATGCCCTCGAGTGCCTACAGCTTTTCATTGGCGAGGGAGCTGATGTTAATTCGTTAAAGCCAAATGGTACCAATGCTATACACTTGGCCGCTGATCTTGGCCATCTTCAATGCCTGGAAGCTCTGTTAAATGCGCCAAATGCCGATGCCAATGTCCGTATCTGCATACGGGAAAAGGAATCAACAGCCCTCCATCTGGCTGCCGATGAGGGAAATGTGGAGTGTGTTGATCTGTTACTTTCCAAAGGCGCCGACGCCAAACTGAAGAATCATCGTGGCTTCACGCCACTTCATCTGGCCGCGCGAACCTCTAGTTTGGAGTGCGTGGAGTCTCTGCTACGCAACGGTAATGCGGATGCCAATGCTGAGGACTTTGATCATAGGACGCCGTTGCATGCGGCAATCGGCAAGTCTGAGAATGCCTATGATATCATGGAGACTCTTATCCAATGGGGCGCCAATGTGAACCACAAAGATATATACGGATTCACCGCCCTCCACTTGGCGGCTCTTGATGGACTCGTTCAGTGCGTCGAGATGCTCATCTTCCATGGTGCCGATGTCACAACTAAGTCCAAGAAGGGCACCTCGGCCTTGAATGTCATCACACGCAAGACGCCTGCATCAGTAGCGATGATTCGTCAGAAACTGGATGCGGCCATCACACTACATCATTCTCAGGTGAGTTAGAGAAATAATCCTTAAACATGTTAGAGTTATCGAAATCCATTCCTTTTTAGGATCCTGTCAATCGCGAGGTGGAACTAGAGCTAGACTTTCGACAGCTTTTGCAGCATTGTCATCCTCGAGAGATCAGCTATCTTAACACGTTCGTGGATGAGGGTCAAAAGGAGATACTAGAGCATCCGCTGTGCTCTTCCTTTCTGTACATCAAGTGGGGCAAAATACGAAAATACTACATCGGTCGCTTGATCTTCTGCTTTAGCTTTGTGCTCTTCCTGACGTTGTATGTGTTGACAGCATTGGCGCACAATTGTTACAATGGCAGTAAGGATGACAATACGACGATCCAGGCGCAGGAGCTGTGCCAGAAACAATCCATATTGGGAGATATGCTGCGCAATAATCCATTTGTCATGGAAATGCAATGGTGGGTGCTGGTGGCCATAACTATCGTGGAGATATTCCGTAAGCTATATGGGATTACGGGGTATTCCTCGTTTCGACATTATGTGACTCAGGTGGAAAACATTATGGAGTGGTTCGTCATAACTAGCGTATTTGTCATATCATACATTTACACCAAGCAGACATACACTTTCCAGAATCACATTGGCGCTTTTGCCGTCCTGCTTGGATGGACAAATCTTATGTTAATGATTGGTCAACTCCCGGTCTTCGATGTATATGTGGCTATGTACACGAGGGTCCAGGGCGAGTTTGCCAAGCTCTTTATGGCTTATTCCTGCATGTTGATTGGATTCACCATCAGCTTTTGTGTCATCTTTCCATCGTCGTCGTCTTTTGCCAATCCATTCATGGGATTCATTACAGTGCTGGTGATGATGATTGGTGAACAGGATCTGTCACTGCTAATCAATGATCCTGATGGCAAGGATCCACCTTTTCTACTCGAGGTCAGCGCACAGATTACGTTTGTGCTCTTCCTGCTGTTTGTGACCATAATTTTAATGAATCTCCTGGTCGGCATTGCAGTGCACGATATACAGGGTCTCAAAAAGACCGCCGGACTTTCCAAGCTGGTGCGACAGACAAAGTTGATTAGTTACATTGAATCGGCACTTTTCAATGGGTATTTGCCCACCTGGTTGCGCAATCTGTTGCATTACACGGCGTTGGTATCCCCTCAAGCCTATCGGGTTGTTTTGTGCGTAAAGCCTCTCAATCCCAGCGAGAAACGGCTCCCACGTGACATTCTCATGAAGGCCTACGAGGTTGGTAAGATGCGCAAGCACTTCGGCCATACAATATCATCCAAGAATCCAGCCGAGAACTATCTGTCGTACAAGAACAAATACAACAACAATGGATGCGTATCAACCGCATATGCAGTTCCTGATCCGGATTCAGAGTCCGCCCAGTTCACCACGTTAACAAGTAAAATCGATGAAAATGCGGACCGGATTGAATTTCTCACTCAGGAGATCCAGGAGCTGAAGCAGGCGCTGATATCGCAACAGCAGCAGGCAAGCAAAGTTATTGACAAGCTGCTTATCGTCATTTCCAATCAACAGAAACAGAATCTACGCAAATGAAAGGTGCTTCTAATGCCATTTGCTAATATTATAAATCGCTACAAGTATATACATTTAAATTCCCATTAGCTACACAACTACGAGTAGTTTGAAAGTTGTCTGTATAACTTTGCTCCCAAGTTTTCAAGAATATTGTTGATATTATGTTTTAGTTACTACAATTGATATCGAAGCGCTTGGCGCACACTACGGATTTATGCATTAACTATGCTGTACTACAATATACATATAAATACATATACCTATATAGAAAAATTAGTTAATAGGCTACTCTAGAAGCGAGAAGCTTACAAGTTTGTCTGTGTCTGGATTTAGGCTGTGTCTTTTTTGTTTGGCGTTGTCGTACTAAAAGCGTTTAAATTATAATTAAATATGCAAGTAATTTGTTTAAAAATAAATAATCAATACAACTACTGTTATGTCTGTACACCGTGTGATCTTTTAATTAAAATCATTTAACGCGTAGCGCTATTGGTAATTGTCCATTATGTGGCCCTAATCACCAAAAATTACGATAAAAAAAAACCTCCCATGGACCACGAGTTTAGTAGAATTTTCGTAAATGGTGGAAGTCAGTGGTTTTTTTAAAACGCGTGTTGAAAATACAATAAAGTTAACCATTCAGTCCGGAGGCCCGGAGTTTTCAGAACATTTCTTTATAGCCTTATACTTATCTGAATATATAGTCTCACAGAATTTGTACTTCAATTTTCATTATCAAGGGGGAGGCAGCTTCCACGCTTTTTTAATTCATTTAAAAAATAATTTTATTCAAAAAATTTAACGTTTTATCAAATGTCTCAACAATTTTTATGACATTTGAAAGTACTGAGTTTGGTCCGGATATCTTTTAAAACAAAATTGTTGTTCGTACGAATTACGAACTAAAAATATAGCGCAAGCTAACTTTGGCGCGCCAAAGTTTGGATACCCTTGCAGTGCCCTGTGTAAGCCGTCAGATTTTTTACAAAATTTGTTAAATGTTGATTTCGAACCGATCGTTCCTATGGCAGCTATATGATATAGTAGTCCGATTTACACCAAATTTGGTCAGCGTGTTTAAAACTTAATCAAACACACAATGTGTATATTTGGTTGAGATATTTTGAGAAACAAAAAATGCAGTAAGCTACAGTGGAGCAAGCTCGACAGTAGGAGACCCAGTACTTTTTGAGTGCAAAGCGTTCACTATTGATTGTTCTTCAATAATGCGTACCAAACAATAGATAGGTCGCTAGCGTCTTTTCTTCTTCCTTTTGCCCGTAACATTGTTAGTTGAATAACTTCCGCGTTTATCATCCGATTGGAATGAAATTTTCTGGACAGGTTTGGACTATAGTGTATATTATATGTACCAATAATCAAGGCGCTAGTCTTAAAGGGGCTCTTGTAATTCGACTTTGAAATTTTGTTTTTCAATTTCCGGGGGCGGAGGGGGCGTGGCAAAAATCCAAAACAAACTTGATCAATGCAAGATATAGATAAACCTACATGCCAAATTTGGTGTCTCTTGCTCTTATGGTCTCTGAGATCTAGGTGACACAAAATAGGACAGACAGACGGACAGACGGACAGACAGACGGACATGGCTATATCGACTCGGCTGTTGATGCTGATCAAGAATATATATACTTTATGGGGTCTGCCACGCCTCCTTCTGCCTGTTACGCACATTTTTTTTTGCACAAACTTAATAGACCCATTTGTACTTTTTTAAAGTACTGGGTCTAAAAAGTTTTTCATACTAAATGTTTATTTCCAACCGATCGTTCCTATGGCAGCTATATGATATAGTTATCCGATCCGGCCGGCTCCGACATATGTACTGCGTGCAGCAAAAAGACGGATCTGTACCAAGTTTCATCAAGATAGCTTCAAAACTGAGAGACTAGTTTGCATAGAAACAGACGGACACACGGACAGACAGACGGACATGGCTATATCGACTCAGCTCGTCGCCCTGATCAAGAATATATATACTTTATGGGGTCTGTGAGGCTTCCTTCAATGCGTTACACATTTCGTGACAAAATTATAATAGCCTCTGCAAGGGTATAAATATAGCGCAAACTAACTTTGGCGCGCCAAAGTTTGGATACCCTTGCAGTGCCCCGTGTAAGCCGTCAGATTTTTTACAAAATTTGTTATACATACTAAATGTTGGTTTCGAACCGATCGCTCCTTTGTCAGCTATATGATATAGTAGTCCGATTTACATCAAATTTGTTAGCGATGTATAAAACTATACCAAACACACAATCTGTGAGTTTGGTTGAGATATCTTAAGAAACAAAAAAGTTTTTCGGACTAAATGTTGATTTTGAACCGATCATTCCTATGGCAGCTATATAACATAATAGTCCGATTTGAACCATATTTGATAAGAATGTATAAAAATGTGTCAAACACACAACCTGTTAGTTTGGTTGAGATATCTTGAGAAACAATAAAGTTTTTCATACTAAATGTTGATTCCGAACCGATCGTTCCTATGGCAGCTATATGATATAGTTGTCCGATTTGGGCCAGATTTGGTAGGGATGTATAAAACTATATCAAACACACAATCTGTGAGTTTGGTTGAGATATATTGAGAAACAAAAAAGATTTTCATACTAAATGTTGATTCCGAACCGATCGTTCCTATGGCAGCTATATGATATAGTGATCTGATCCGGCCGGTTCCGACATATGTACTGCGTGCAGTAAAAAACGGACCTATACCAAGTTTCATCAAGATAGCTTTAAAACTGAGAGACTAGTTTGCATAGAAACAGACAGACAGACAGACGGACATGGCTATATCGACTCAGCTCATTGTCGATCAAGAATATATATACTTTATGGGGTCTGACACGCCTCCATCAGTGCGTTACAAACTTCGTGACAAAATTATAATACCCTCTGCAAGGGTATAAAAAGCGATTGTTCCTATGGAAGCTAAGTACAAGATATAGTCGTCCAATTTGAATAATTTTTTGACAGAATGTTAATAGCAAAATAACACACCAATACTAAAAGTTTGTTCAAGATAAGGTAAAAAATAAAATATGTGCATACGCTAAAAATAATAAAGTAGGCGATGCCACACCTATGTTTGCAGCCCCATTGCCAACTGTTTTTAGAAGTCCAATGCAAAAAACTAAGTCTTGTTTTGTTCTTGAGGTATTAAATAATTTCGACAAATTGGGCAAATTGTCCAAAGTGCCGTGTGACTTTTTTTCTGCCAATATTTTCAACTTCAATAAACGGAGGTTCTTACAATGGCGTTTTAGATATTCAAGAAGCCATGATACTGGTCCTAAGGAACATTTCCAATGAGCCCTATTTTGAATAAATATTAGCTCTTGTCCACTGCTTGTGCTTGTTGTCCATTATAATTATGATTATTTAATTTTCATTCCGACTGTATATCTGCACAACTTAATACTGCAACCTCATCTACATCAATACCATCAAAATATTTTGATAAGCACTTACCTGTTCTCTGCTCTGTTCCATGCTGAAGTAAGAGATATCGTGGCCATTAATGGTTATCTTTCCAGTACCAGGCAGACGAACAGTGACATCTGCACGTGCTGTCTTACGCAAACACTCATAGGTTGTTATATACTGACGGCCGTGTTCATCGATCTTTGGCTTGGGCACTTCGTGTTGTTTGGATTGATCAATTAATGGCTTTAGAAAGCGTTCAATGAACGCCTTGCTCTTGTAGGCATACGGTGAGGCAATTAAACGGTCCATGCTGCTGATAAAATTTTGATATTCAATGTCTGCAATATGCTCCACTAACAGACGTTCCAGTTGCTCTTTATGCAATAGCTGAAATCCAGCCGTTTCGCTAGAAGCAAAAGTTACGAGTCGTTAGCCTTTGGATTTAATTAAATTAAACTATCTCTTACAGTTTCTGGTTGTCGTCCGCTTTGCTACCACGTCGCTGCATGCGTTCTTCAAGATCGTTTAGTTTGTTGGATTCCGATACAATGTCCTATTGAAAAGTTGCACTTTCAATTAAAATATATCATGTCGAGTATAAAAAAGAAACTTACGTGAAGCAGTTGAAAGAAGTTCGGCTTTCCTGTGTAAAACATGCTATGAAAAGGGCGACCTGTCTCGTCGAACTCGGCTGCCTTGCGTGCTGGAAATACTTCGTCTGGTGACCTCATGGCAGGACGCGCCCTTTTATCGAACAAACCGGTGGGAAATAGATAGGCAATGGCTTCCTGCAATTTTATATGTGTGGGTTATGTCCAGATGTAATGATGAACGTACTCACATCAATATCTTCTTGAGTAAAAGTCTCTGCGTCAGCGCCCATCATGTTGGCCAAGTGTCGCTTGCCAATTTGAAAATCAAAGTGCTGGGTCTTCATGAATTCATCGTGTTCGTTGGACCGCTTAAGATATGCATTCATAGCCTTGCTAACTTTTTGCTTTTGAACCACTACAGGTGTAGCATCGACTCTTACCTGCGTAGCGAATGTTTCTGTTGTTACCTGCAATGTTATGAAACAATTTTCTATCCATTTGTCCATTCCTTACGATTTCAATAACAATGCTTGCATTCAACTTACCGCTTGCACATTGTTAACTCCAGTAATCTTACTAGCATTTTGAAGCAGGTTTCTGTTAGTTTTTATTAAATTTACACCAAAAACACGCAGGGCCATCGCTCTTGTGTGTTTAATAGAGTTGGGTCGTTTCGTTCTGAATAAGCTCAATTGAACGGGTCATCAAAATGAACGAATGAACTTATTCAGTACTTCATGAACTATTTCGTTCATTTTCTTCAATTGATCCGTTTTTGATGAACGAATCTTTCTTTAACTTACTCAGCCCTGAAGTCGGTTAAATCTTTTTAAAGCGTTGCACTTTGTTAAGTTTTTATTAATAAAATAAAATGTCGAAAAGAAAGCGAAGTGATGTTTGGAATCACTTTATTGGAAGTGGGGTTGGAAAGACCGGCAAATGAGTTTATTGAAAGTCAGAGCTAAGTATTGCTGGAGGCTCCCAGAGCAATTTGGCGCGCCATCTTAAGCTAAAGCACCCTACCCACAAGCTCTTTGGTTTCAGTTGGTGGCCAGCAAATGATAACACATTTTATTATCAAGTTCAGTGAACGATTGAATAACTGAATATAACGATCTATTCATCGTTCATGGTTCATTAAAAGCTGTCCAACTGACTAGAAAGACGTATCTATTCATATCGATAATCGTTCATGAACAGATAGGATCAACTGAATAGAAAGACCTATTCATATCGTTCATCGTTCATGAGCAGATGATCAACTGAATAGAAAGACCTATTCATATCGTTCATGAGCAGATGATCAACTGAATAGAAAGACCTATTCATATCGTTCATCGTTCACCGATCATCGTTCATTCAAATGAACAGCTGAACTAAATGACTGACTTAGTTCACAACTCAAAAACGAACGACTGAACTTATTCAGCAAATTGAACGAGAAATCCCACCTCTAGTGTTTAAGCACGATGGAGTATTAAGAGGAAAGTCTCAATCAGTTCTTTAACCGGTATCAGTGTTGTATAACGGCTAAGAAACATGGTGGCAGCGCCAGATTGTGTTCGAAAATCTGGCAATGAGTAATTCAAATACTAATTATTAAATAAATAATATAATATATTGCGGCAGTTCTACGAATCTTGGGGCGGACAGATCTGATGATGGATTCCGGTAGAACTCGTCAAAATAAGACGAAAAAATTAAATAAAATTTTTTGATTTTCGGCTCGGTTCTCGAGATATTGGAACCGATAAGTCACCGATTCCCATACAAACTGGCCAGCGTGCCAGCTGCTCTTTGCACTGTATTGCCTAGAGCAGTGCTGTAAGGTGTCCGTTTCTACTTCACCGCTTGGCGCGGATATTCAAACCCTTTTATTTTATTACATTTCTAGCTAATTTATATATTGTTGTTGTTTTTTGTTGTTGGTGTTATTGTTTATGTTATTATTTCCCCTGTAGGAGACATAAGTGTATGACAAAAAGTGACGTAACAAAAAATTTTTTTTAAAAAAATCGCGCGATTTTTTTCAAAAAAAATTTTTGGTTGCGGCGCTCATTTCACATTATTTTACAAATTGTTCTTGTAAAAAATTATTGTATTTACCACACTCTGTCATATACTAATGTCTCATGTAGTATAAAAAATAGCAATAACAACAACAACTGTAAATTTATTCGATTTCAATATGTAAATTAGCAAGTAATGTAGTAAAATAAAATAGTTTGAATATCCGCGCCAAGCGGTGAAGTAGAAACGGACACCTTACAGCACTGCTGTAAGAAATACTATCGGTGTCTCGCTCTAACACAGTGCCAAGAGCGGCTGGCACGCTGACCAGTTTGTATGGAAATCGGCGACTTATCGGTTCCAATGGGCCGCATCATTGGATTTTTCCGTTAAACGGAACATGCGGCAATGATGCCCATAAGAACCCTGTGGATAGAAGAAGACAATGATGCGGCCGCATCTTAAATCATGCGACGCATCATTGGCAAGTGTTGCCGTATTCTGTTAGTATTTTTTTTAATACTGCAATTTTTCGGGGTATCGATGGGGTATCGTTTGTTAACCTTAGTAGGCCGGCATCATTTTTCAACTATTCGGCCTACTAAGGTAAACAAACGTGGTGAATAATACTGTTTTTACATTGTCAAAAAAAGATGCGGCTCCAGTGTAAACGACGCGCATCATTTTTCCGCACCTTCGACAATGATGCGGCAGTGTAAGAACAGTATAATGCTAGGTTCACATTGCCTGGCACAGCGCGTCAGGGGTGCATTTGGGCATCTGAGCCTTCGAAATTTGAATTACCGATTGTAATGCCTAAATGCACCCCTGACGCGCTGTGCCAGTCAATGTAAGCCTAGCATAATGCTAATGTGCCAGGGCATCTGTGCCTGTATGTGGCTTGTGCCAGAGTGTTCACATTGGCCGGCACATAAACTGTGCTCCACAGAGCTGTGCCAACCGTCAATGTGAGCACTATTGTTATTTTCGCACAGCACCACAAGGCGACACTGATTATTCAAATGTTCACAGCAGTGAAACTTATAACCAGATCGTGAACAAAGAGCAAGTTCCACAAAAAGAATCAAAACAAACTTTTGCCGCGCCTTTTGAGAAGTGAAACATACTTGAATAATAAATATAGATTTTTTAAAAGCAAACAATCGTGATCGCCGTGTCACAATATATTGGCATTCAGAATCCATCCACAAGCTAATTGGAGCCGTGGAGGAGTCGGAATGCCTATAGAAAGTGCCAACCGAGAATGAAAGGAATCACGATGCGAAGGAAGCAAGCTGCAGCAGCATTTCGGAGGAGTTGGGTGTCAGTACCAAGGACGTGCAAGTCAAATGAAACAGCTTGCGGAACACATATCGACATCCTGAACTCGTAAGAGAGGCTCGTCATGCTGGAACCAGACGATAAATACCTTACTGTCACCGCAAGTCTTTCACCAGGTGAAATTGGCTCTCGAAAACTCGTAGCTTTCCTTTCCCAAATTACAAGCTGATCGAACGTAGTCAAATTTTAAAATTAATGTGGAATACTACTTCGCAGCTCTCCACTTAGCTTCGCAAACATTCCTTCCTCTGCCCGAGTCAAATTGAGTTTGTCCACCCAGCAAGAGCGCTTTGCCCTGGGTTGGTTTCTGTGGCACAGCATTTAGTGTTCACAATGAGCTGTGCCCCTGTGGCACTGTGATGTGCCAGCCTGTGGCGCAATGTAAACCTACCATAAGCAACAAACAGCTGATTGAAAAAAGACCGCGAAAGAAAATTAAGAAAATCTATTTGAATAATACCATTTCTTTTTAACACAGCTGTTCCTAAAATGGACTCTATACCTCTTGAGTTTGTTTTTAGTTCAAGGTTTTAGGGTGCACTTTCCTATGTGCAAGGTAAGAGCCAATTTATAATGAAATATTTTAGTTTTTTCTATTAGCCATAAACTTTATAACATGAAAATAAAGAAGGATGTGTAATTTGCCTTCAGACTTTGTTCCAACGTCACTGGATTATGTTCAGATTGGTACTGGCAGCGTAAATACCCAAGCAATCTGCTGACTATGGATGCGGCAAACGCAATGTAAACACTTTTCGGGTGTCTGCATGAGCCCTCACGCAATGTGGAAATTTACTATGTTACTTCATAATAAATTTTATATTTATTTATTATTCTCTAATTAAACTGAAACTATTAATTTTACCATAGTCATTCTTTACAAATATTTTTTATTGACTAATTTTCAAAAACACAATTTCAATGCTGATACTTGTAGAATGGAAAATAAACAGAAAACATAAAATGCAATGAAAGCTTTTCCAACAGCTAATTATTTGTTTTACGCTAAATATTTAATTAATTGCCTAAGCTTAAAGAAAAAAATTGTTATCGATAGCAGCATTGGTTAAAATGCAGCTCTAACAATTCGTTCTCTCACTTCTACACCACCTCTTTATCTTGATAATGTTTTTTGGTCGCAATATAATTTTAATAAAGCAATTAAATATTTATAATAGTGTCGCGTCTATTTCCACGCCTGCTTGAGCAATTTACGCGACGCTAAATGTCTAACAATCAAAGATCCAGAAGTGAGCACGACTAGCACTATGGATATTAATATATAATCAAAATCCTCCTTTAACAAATCGAACGTTTTGGAAGGCGCAACGCGTGTAACGAACAAATCTAAAGAGAGAAAACGATTTTCATTGTATAATTCGATTTAATGCATAACATAGACTTACCTAAGCCAGTGGCCACGACTAGACAGGTACTCTCCAGACCGCTGGGAGCGGTATAAATATTACGCAAACGTGCAATGGTCTGGTTATAGTTAATATGATTTTCTGTGGGCAAAGGTAACTCGGGTATGTAAGGAATAGCGCCTTCTTCTCGTCCCTGAGTGGTCGATGATATAGGTCGACGTGGATCCAACAAGTGCCACGACATTTCAACGATTCCACCGCTAGCAGTGCCAACTATGAAATAAATGAGTAAAAATGTATCTTTGCTGACAATAACCTGATCAGAATCAGTCTTACTAAGCACATGCTTGTTGGTGATACCGCGTTCGGTGATGGTTTCGCGCAAGGCCTTCACAATGGTAGGCATGATGTAAGATTGACGCTCTACGAGCGGCATAGAAGGTGCCTGCAAAGAGCTCCAAACACTGTTGTTGCCCTGAGCGTTACCCTCATAAAGCTCAATGGTGGCTATTGAGATTTAAGGACTGTGAGTTAAGCAAAAAAACTTTAGTTTAGCCTATTTCACTTACTGATCTCTGTGCGACGCACTTTATCGTTGAAATAAGAGTAGGCTAGCCAGTTCTCCGAGTGCACAATATGCAGCGGTGGCCGCACCTTACGATGAGTCATAGAGAAAATGACGGAGCCGGAGACGACATCAATTAAATACAAATTGAGCACAGCTGCAATAAAATAAAAATAAATAAATGAGTTTACAAAAAAACGCAGTGTGCAGGTGCATGAACTGATTTACATTTGTGCGTGGCATCTGGAGCCTGTGTAACGAAAGCAACCAAATTTGGATTGATGTACTTGTAGAGCACAGAACGATCGCCCAGAACACGACCTTGAGAGTGCACATGCTCGATAGGGTTCTTGCTGGCAACTGCAATAATTTGCTGTTCCGAATTGTGCCCGTCTAGGCGCACATTCCAAATCGGGGTGCATGTTAGTGCCTATAATAAAAAAGTTAGATGTTTAACAGTTGATAGGGAGGTTGCCTATTTATTACTTACGCCGCCCGCATATTTCACAAAGTAACCATCGAGCTCAGCAGTCTTTACATCAGCCGTATACAAGTACATGCCGTCAGCCTGCAAAAATATAGTGAGTTTAAAAGGTAGTCAGTTAATTGAATCAATTCTATTATTATATTATTACTAGTCGGGGTTTTCCCCATCACTATATTTTTAACTGAAATATGAAATAGGAATTTTCAACTAAAAAAAAATTTGCTTTGACTTACCAACGGAGTAGCATGCTTAGGCTGCACATGGACATTGCTCTCAGCGTCCAGCATCAGAATGCCCTTAACAAAGTCGTGTTCTGTTTCAGGCAGAAGCGCAATCTGTTTAATTTGGTAATCCAGCTGCAGAAGTCCGCCTTCGGCAGCGTGACCTGTGATGGGGTTGAAGCGAAATAATACGCCGTTACCGTTAGTCTGTGGAAGTAATAAGTGGCAAATTAAATAAACTGAATTTAATTACTACATACTTTATAATTAATTACTAATATACTTTTTCCTTACCGCAAACTTGGCAACAATTGCACACAGTGGCTGAAGTGGGAAATGCTTGGAACTACGCTGCACAATCAGACGCATCTCTTCGGCATTCTCAAAGCCCGAAACATTGGGTAAATACAGCTGCCAATGATGTTTACCAGCAATGTTATCGATGCCAAATATTTTCCCAGTGCGTGTCAACAGCACCAGCATCTTGTGCAGCCCAAAAGAGTCGCGCACAAGTCCTGCGCGTTGCGTATCCGAGGGTTGTGGACCCAATCCAACGACGTGGAGGAATATGCTTTTAATTTGCAACAGTTGTGTAGTGATACGGCGCATAAAGGCGCTGGCAATATCGCCTATCAGATTAAGAAATGTTCAATTTTAATAAAAAGAACGGGGTATCTTTAAGATATTAAAACTAAACAAATTCCCGAACCGAAACTTCTTTAATATTTTAGAGAGTTGCAGACTTAGTTCTTAGGGAGTGTGCGTATACATGTCTATATTTTTGAGGTTTTATAATGATTGGTAACTCTAAACTTACGCTTCAAATTACTGTTATTCACTTTGGTATGCATTTTTAAGGGAAATTGTATAGATTTTTTTTTTAAAGTTGAAAAGTTGTTTGATGTAGAAACTTACCCGATTTGCCTTTCATTTCGTTTTCCAGAGTACCTTCTGTATCAGCTAGTGGTAAGTCAATGAACTGCGTATCAATAACATTC
The DNA here is from genome assembly GCA_035044365.1 of Drosophila neotestacea. Taxonomy (NCBI): domain Eukaryota; kingdom Metazoa; phylum Arthropoda; class Insecta; order Diptera; family Drosophilidae; genus Drosophila; species Drosophila neotestacea. The sequence continues at coordinate 135,527 of JAWNMD010000450.1, forward strand.
GCCAAAGACTCTTCACGAGACCAACGGACACGTCCTTGCTGTATGGCCACAATAGACTCAGCGCTAGTGGCAAATAAAAACAAACAACTTTTGCCATCGCCATTCCGCTTCTGTTTGCAGTCAAATGAGCTCAAGCTAGGAGTTCCATAGTGCTCAGGAAATTGTAAACTCATTTGTAGCTCAGGGACAGGTGAGCAATTCTCTAAATAAACAGCATTAATCTTGAGATTCTGAAAAATATGTTATTTAGTACAGAAATCTAACGATATGTCAAGCTAGGCAATCAGACACATACACCATCTGTTAAATCCGCATAGGCCAAAACTTTGCGAAAATTGAAAATTCCTAAAACATAGCTAGCACTGTGCAGTTTAGTACACACGGCTTGGTCCTTATTAACGCTAACTAGCCGCTTGTTAGCAATTAGCACACCGCTCAGGCCCTGATAAAAAGTTTTTTAAGGTCATTAAACTATTAAGTAGATTATGTGGCTTTTACAATTATTTACCGGCAGAGCCTGGATGTTATCGATGGTCTCAGTCTCAAGAGGCGTGGCAATGACCTGTGTACTCTTGGCCAGTAAATCTAAACTGATGAGCTGCTTGCCGTCCAGACAAACAAAGTAAGTACCACTAAGCAAACAGATATCTGACTTAATCCAAGCTGCCATTATCTTGCTGGTGCTGCCGGTTGTGTGACCTGAGGTGGCAAAATAGGCGGTTACCTCGAGATGACTCCGCCACACAGGCACAACATGATACAGTACGGAGTTGCTATAAAACCAGAGCGCGTCTTGTGCCCGTTCCGTATTCAGTGGCATTATGGACCATTCCCACTCGATTGTGCCAATATTAGTATTCCAGCCACGAACCAGAGCGGGGGCATGGCCCTGAACAGTCAGCATGTCAAAGCCCAGATGTGAGCCCATTGGAGCGGCAGCCGTGTCACTGCTATCGTCGGAAAATCCGCTTACTTGAAATAACTTTACATCGCCCCTTGATTTTTGTTCCAGCACCTGTCGCCAGACAATCTCTCCAGTTTTGGGGCATAATGAGGCGACCACTTGCTCATTTGTACTAAGCAAGACACGCGGCTGAAAATGGCTTAGGTCAACATGTACTTGCCTTAAGGCACCAATATGAACACTTCGCCTGAGACAAAATGTAGAAATGTAATAACTCAAATCAATTTTCATTTGTTGGTCTTGTAGTCATTTACCAGTCGAATTTTTTTATCTGGTCCTCGTATAGCGCAGAGCAGGTGCCCAGTAACAGTAAAAGCGATAGTGGGATTAGAGTATGTGCTGGCTGCAGTGGACAACGCATTTTGTGTGTTTGGTTCTCTATGAAACCTCTTTTAAATTATCTGAGGCACGAATTATGCGGTAACCGACACGTTTTTATGTTATAAATTAATGAAAACGTCAGTAATTTGTGTTTTCTGTCATAGTAAAAGAGGGATGAGATGACAATTTTGCCAGACTTAACTAAGAATCTAGTTCTAAAAGCAAACAACATGACCGCTACGGCGCTAACAATCAAAAGATGGCGACACCACCGTTTTGAAACGTAGCAGTCTTGTTTTTTACGTTTAAAGCAGTATTTACACAAGACATGTAACGTTGTGGAAATGAAAAACTCCATATAAAAAAACCAGAAGCTAAAAGCAAGCAACTGGAGCAAAATCAAAAAGACGCTTGAACAACAAAAACAAAATCGGCACACTATTAACCACAACTGAAGGTTATTATTAAACTTTAAATTTATATAAATCTTCATGGGGATATTACGGTATTCGGCTTGGCTCTCGAGATATTGGGCCCGATAAGTTGACCGATTAGTTTACAAACTGCTTAGCGTGTCAGCTGCTCTTTGCTCTTTGAAGTTAATGATGAGTCGGCAAAAAGTAACCAAATTTTAATTTTTAGCTATGCTCCTGCATCATTATATGCATTACATGCCATTGATGATGATACAAAATATAAAATTTTTTGCAGCCCTGGAAAAAAATGTCTGTAATTATACTTACAACACTTTAAATTCAAAACATTAATTTAAAGCAGCATTATGTATCAGGCGACTCAGTTGACTGATATTTTTTTTAAATAATTCCAAAAACAGCCACATGTTATATACAACCCACTAATTAATTCTGTTAAACATATTTTCAATAACATATTACAAATCCTAAATATTGGAATTAAGTTGTATTAAAACTTGTATTTTTAACAATTAGAATCGACATCCTTGCTACTAATAGTCGACAGCACTGATTTTTATTAAAAAAAAAATAAAGTTTACATTGGTCGCGTTCACCAGCACACATCGATGGAATTTTTATGGTGTTGCTGCTGAACGGCAGTGATGTGCAATCATGATGCAAAAATTTTGTGATTGTGATAGATGGAAATCCATCACAAAAAATTTATGTTAGAATTCTCCGATTGTGATGTTTTGTTATCAAAAATGTAATTTTTAGGCAAAAAAAATCTAGATTTTAAGTTGAGATGTTGGCGGAGGGTGTGCTTTTGTATAGAAAACAAACTAGAGGAGATTCTACCTATTTAAAATCAAAATATCATGAAAAAGAGTTTTATAATATTTGTATTTTTACGTCGTTGCCTAAAATTCCATCAAAATTGTTCACCAGCAGACAATCACAAATTTTATGATTTGTGATAGATGATAGATTATTGATTTGTGCTGGTGAACGCGACCATTGATTTGTTGATGCATTTATTTTGTAAGAACAAACTTACACAAACCATTTTTATTTTGCAGCCAGGTGGTCTCACTGTGTGCAAACTGGTTTTTACAAAATTTTAGGCGGTCAGACGTCTGTAAGCGCATAATTTTTGTCATTTTGCACCAAATATTTAGCCTGTCTCTCCTTAACTTAAGACTTGCACTTAAATTATATTGGTAGTCGAACTATTCAAATGAATTAGCCATATATTGTAAAAATTTTATTGATACAACAATCTCAAATTTCTCAACTAGTTTCTTAATGTGTTCTAAATGTGAGTTGATGCATGAGGATTGCAGAGCACCTTGGCATAAACCTATCGGCCACCTATGGAGTTCTTATTAAAAATGTTTGTACTAAATGTCATTTTTTATTGGCAATCAAGGATTACAAATCTAAATTATAATTGAAATTGTATTGTTATTGACCATTCGGTGGCAATATTTAAGGCTATTTGTTCAAAAAATTTCTCTTTATAGAAAAAGAATGAGCTTTTCACTACAGGGTGACTTAATCTTAATATGTGTATAATTTGAACTTAAAAATTACTCTATAGAAGAATTTTAAAATGGAAATGGAACAATGCTCACACAGAAACTAAGATAAAAGTGAATATACATAATTTGTGACAGTAATTTCGAGCACTCATTGGCGTGATACTGTAGTGTTCAATTAGGGTCGTGAAAAATATGTGGTCCATATAGCCATTCACCAGCTCAGCTCGTCAGGTAAACCGCCAGGATATTCACCCGTTAAACAAGCAGTGCAATGTCCAGTTGGCTTGGTAGATGCAACTTGTTTTCGTTGCACCGTTTGCACCAAACCGGCGACACTCAAATAGGCGAGACTGTCTGCTCCCACGTGACGAGCCAACTGATGGGCGTTCATCTTGTTAGCGATAAGCTCCTCGCGTGTAGGTATATTGATGCCCATGTAGCAGGCATACTGAAGCGGAGGGCTTGCAATGCGAATATGCACCTCCAGGGCACCAGCATCACGCAGTAGTTTAATTATGGGTCCAATGGTGTTGCCGCGCACAATGGAATCGTCGATAAGTACTAGTCGCTTACCAGACACATTCTCGGACAGTGCTCCAAATTTCTTAGCAACGCCTAACTGTCGCAGACGCGTCGATGGCTGTATGAAAGTGCGACCTACATAGCGATTTCGGCAAAGAACCTCGGTAAATTCCAGATTAGACTCCCTGGCATAGCCATGAGCTGCCGCTGTACCAGACTCTGGAACTGAGCTCACAATGTCCGCTTCAACAGGTGCCTCGCGCCACAGCTGACGTCCGCACTCCAGGCGCACAGAATAAACCATCTGATCCTCGAATATGCTGTCTCCACGAGCAAAGTAAACATATTCGAAGATGCAGAAGGCCACACGCTTAAAATCAGGCCTCTCCACAATATCTACGGTCCGATACCCGCTTCGCGTAAGCTCCACGATTTCGCCAGGCTCCACCTCGCGTTCATACCGTGCACCAATAGACAAAAAACCACAGCTCTCGCTGGATACCACCCATCCGTCAGCATGTGTTTCAGTGCTGTTGCCAGTGTGTCCAGAATTAATGGGAACAATTTTTCCAATACACAATGGTCGATTTCCATAAGTATCGCGAACAGCATAGATCTTGTCCTTCAGCATGATGACCAAGGAATATGAAAGTGGCGCCATTGTCATAAAGTGTCTAATGCGTGCTGGCCAGTTAGGTCCGTTAAGTTCGGATACAGCTTCGGGTGCACAGCAAAGCGATTGTGCGATTAGCTCACTGTCACTGTGTGTGGATAAGCCGACGCCACGACCCAGCACCTCGCGACGCAGAGATTCATTATTAACGAGTTCGCCGTTGTGAGCCAGCGCCATGGCTCCATGTGCCGTATGAACAACAAATGGCTGACAGTTAACCACCTCAGATGCACCAGCCGTGGAGTAGCGTGTATGGCCGATTCCCAAATTCCCTCGCAGCTTCTTCATTGAGTCGTCATTGAAGAGCGTACTGATCATACCCATCCCCTTGTGAACATTAAAGTTTTTAGAACATTTTCCCTCGCTGGTAACAATGCCTGCTGACTCCTGCCCACGATGCTGTAATGCCACCAGACCGAGGCAAATCACGTGCGCAATATCAATCTGTGTAGGCCAGTCGCCACAGGCAATGGCTCCAAAAACTCCGCACTCATGCGTCAAACCGGTTAATTCCTTACTCTCGCTAATGGACAACGTGGGCGCATCTACCTGCACCTGCTGCTCGCTGCTATCATTGCGAACATGTAGCGGCTGCAGCTGCGGCGCCGACGACACGTTCTTGTTGCTAGACATATTGTTACTGGTATTGTTTTGTTGTTAACTAGCTCAGTTGATGCAAAGCTTTTATCTGGTTTACCTGATCATTTATTCAATGGTTTTATATATCCAAATCTTAGCAAAGCACACGCTGAAAAACTTAGCGCGATCATTAGCAAAAGTTGTCGATTGCTGATAATATCGATAGTGGATATTTAAAAAACATCGATATTATAGAATGCCTGAAGATCAATATTAACGGCAAAATTGAACGTGCTTATACATATAATTTAGACAAACTAAGACCAAGACAACTTTTAATTCAAGATCCAACGAATTACTTTTTAATTGTTAGCTGAAATCGTATAAGCTAATTTTACGCCAGTAATCAGTAAATAATTTAATTAAAACATTAATGAAACATTTGAAACATTTTTAGATCGTATTCAAATGTCAAATAAACCAACCCAATAAAAGTCTTATCTAATTAATCAATCAATTTACGTGATGAAAATAATAGCATTTAAATTTATATAATATATCTTAAGTACTTGCCAGTTTGTCATGTACGTGAATCTCCATTCGAATACTTAAAGTACTTTAAAAATAACAATAATTTATCGCGATTTTGAATCTTGTCAACAGTTTTCGTTTTTATTTGTAAAGGAACCTTTTTGCAACGAGTGTAACTAGGCCTTAAAGAAAGAATTTCCTAACATCTTTTTATTATCCGCCGTATCGAGCAGCGCTTTTGCCCTATCAATGTCCAGTTTAATAGTGTCAACTAGAGACTCCAATGAATCAAAACTTTGCTCAGGTCGCAAATAACCTACAATGCATATTTTTAAGGTTTGGCCGTACAAATCACAGTTGAAATCATGCAGTATATGAGTTTCCGCACTCTTTTCCTTGTTCTTAAAAAAGGGATTCCAGCCTATGCTAAGTACCATTTTGTAAACATCACTGTTATTGACTTTGGCCCAGCCGTAGTAGACTCCGGTTTGCAGGGAATCAGGTAGAGACTTTACCGCTTCTAAAGACAGATTTGCTTTCAATAAATAACAAAGGCATTGGGGTTAATAATCAACTGTCAATAAAACATCTGTGTAAGCGCAAGCTTACCTGTTGGTATCCCTAGTTCTTTGGAGCCACGACCAAATCCGCGGACAATTTCACCGCAGGCAAAGATTGGCAAGTGCTTTAACATATTTTAAACAGTATTTTTGCCGTACAAGTTTTTTTTTTTTGTAGTGATGTATAATGACGCAGTAATGAGTTGCGGAGTTTGCTTTGTGATTTATTGAAATACAATTACTGCTTCTGGGGCTTTTTAGACAAATCGTGAGCCGATTACTTTCCTGAAACAGCTTGTCAATGATGCATATTTATTCGTGCGTGTTAATTTAACAACGCCTCTCACAAAACTGTTAAATTACCTGTTGATAATCATACTTATATGTACGTATGTAAATCGAACATCAAACTCAGCTGTTGACATGGACGCAAATAAATTGTAATCGGCTATCGAATCAAACAAAAATGTTGTACTCACATGCATACAGACATAATGTGTATGTACCGATTTTACGTCCTGTGGAATTTTAAGATGTTATTGAATGATTTCGAAGTCGTGTAAAAGATCAAAACATGGACCGACTTTGTCGTGTTTGCATGGACAGTTCTGTTACGTTGGTTGACATATTCGCCGAACGACAGCAACTATCAAAAAAGGACCCCAGCCTGGCTGAAATGCTAAACGAATTCTGCGAAGTTAAGCAAAAAGATATGCTGCCTCAAAACATATGCCTCTCCTGCGTTCTTGCGACACAAAATGCTTACAAATTTAAACGTACGTGCGAGGAGACTCAACGTCAGCTTTTGCAGCTGCTGGCGATAAGAAATCAAGACAGTACCAAGTACATAGTTCCTTTTGTACAAGCTGTCTACCAAAATGGGGAGATTCCGATTAACTTAAATTGCATCAAAGTAGAACCAATGCAAGAAGATGAAGTAATTACCGGTGACACTGTATGTCCCCCAACTTATGTTAATCCTAAAGAGAAATCGGTACAAAGTCGGCAGACTACTAATAACCAGATCAGGCACAAACAACAAAATGCAAAGGAATATCCCCATAACTGCAAATTCTGCGGAAAAGGATTTTGCAGTTTATATCCCATGCGATTACACGAAAAGTGAGTAAAAATGCTTATGAAATAAGTTGGAAAAACATTCTTAACTTTATTTTTGGTTTTTACTTATTTGTATGTAAACTAGACGCCACACTGGTGAGAAAACATTTTTCTGCGCCACTTGCGGCAAGGGCTTCATACGCGGTCACGATCTAAAGATACACACTCGTATTCATACCGGTGAACGTTTTCAGTGTCCCCACTGTCCACGTTCTTTTATCCAAAAGCACATTCTCAAAACACATTTGCAAAATCACATAACGCAGGATCCACAGGAACAACCTATTAATTCAGTCAAAGAAATTGCGGCAAAAAAACCTATGACCAAGAGTAAAGTGCCGAATACAAATATTACTGTGCAGCAAAAACCACAAAAGACGTTAACTGCCTTGGAGCGTGGCTTACGTGACAAACTGCCGCCAGTCTCATACGAGGAATTGGACATAGAATGTGAACTTAACGATATTGACACTACTGTGAATATCGATCATCTACCGACAAAGTTTAAATTTAACCAAAAGTGTTTCAATAAGCCCAAGAATTTGTCTGTGATTATTAAGGATCAGAAAGATCGTAAAAAACCAAAAAAGGCTGCAAGAGGCAAGCAGCAGTAAGTAAAATTTAAATAAGCATGAAAGCAATCATTATTTATAATTGTGTCTTAACAGAGGCCACAATGTCGCCAAAATTCTTCTTCACTTCTGCGAAACCTGTGGTAAGGGATTTCCTCGAAGATATGGCTTAACACAACACACACGAATTCATACAGGCGAACGTCCCTACAAATGCAGCATCTGCCCGAGTGCATTTACTCAGGGACAGGCTCTCAAGAGGCACGTCCGCAGGCTTCACAACAATCAGAAGGAGCTGCAGATCCTTCCGCCCATAAAACGAGTGGTTGTTCGAGTAGCCCGCGTCCATCTACCACGTGTGCTTACGTATTGACTGATGAACACGCTATGGAATAGCGCACTTCAATCCGATTTCATTAAATTTTCTCTTATACTAGTTTTTATACCCTTGCAGAGGATATTTTAATTTTGTCACGAAGTTTGTAACGCGTTGAAGGAGGCGTGGTAGACCACGTAAAGTACATATATTCTTGATCAGGGAAACGAGCCGAGTCGATATAGCCGTGTCCGTTCGTCTGTTTCAATGCAAACTTGTCTCTCAGTTTTGTAGCTATCTTGACGAAACTTGGTACAAATCCGTCTTGTTGCTGCAAATACATATGCCGGAACCGCCCGGATCGGATCACTGTATCATATAGATGCCATAGGAACGATCGGTTCGAAATCAACATCTAACAAATTTTGTGCAAAATCTGACGGCTTATACAGGATACTGCAAGGATATCCAAACTTTGGCGCACCAAAGTTAGCTTACGCTATATTTGTATTTGATAATTTATTTGTTGTTTAATTTAACACAAGCATTGCCACTCAAAAGCTAGTGCTTAATTTAATCAATTTAAATTTATGGTCGCATTCTATGACAAGAATTTATTTATTTATACATACTTTTAAATTCTAAAAAATGTGCGTCCGTTAAATATGAAAATACCCCAAATACTACTCAATACATTAAACCAGGGAATGAAACCGAAGCGAATTTCGGTAATAGGTTCTATTTCGGTTTTGTCCTTTCGGTTTCGGTTCTCGTATCGGTCCAAATTATAGTGCAAAACCATGTTCGTACGAAAAATAACAAATAAAATTTTTAAAATGTAGCGACCGTAACCGTTCCGGTACGAAAGTTTCGGTTTACGGCTCTTGAAAAATATTTTATTTCGGTTCCGTTTGAAACGGTTAATTTCGGCTAACGGTTCCGGTTTCATTCCCTGCATTAAACTGATTTGACCAATGTTAATTTACGATTGTGCTTTTATCGTGGAGAGCCAATTAGCAAATAAATTACTATGCAGAAAATGTAGTAATATTAAAATACGTAAAGAAGCAAACAAATGTAGCTTCCCTTCCGGTTTTGCCAAAATTCATTAAGAATGTTTAATGCAAGTCAGTTTGTGGATTGCCCTTATCAGAAGCTAGTTGATTCTTTTAAGTTATCGGATTCGGTCGCAATAAAATTGTGAAATGTATCGATGTCCTATCGTTCAATCGCACATGGGTCGAATTATATCTATGTATATATACAAAACTCTTTGTTGACTGACTGACTTTGATATCACGCTACAGCCCAAACGGCATTGAGTAAGTAACATTAAGAGATGAATTGACTGGCTAACAGAATTGGCTTGCGGCTGTGCCGCGCCAAGTGGGATTTAACAGTTCCATGTTAATGAAATTCTGTTAGTAAACAGAGATCAGACGTATGCTTCGCGTTTGTGTTTGGATTTGTGCTTTGCTTGGTGTGTACTCTTTGCACTCAGTGGCAGCTTCTGGCGTATGACGAATAATGCGCAGTTGCCACATCTCGTATCATGTTGTTGTTGTTACAAATCTGAATTTTGCTTTTTCAAAGTTGATTCGCAGCAAAGCCCTTAGCCTGCGCTGATCGGGTGACATGTGCGAGTAAAGTGAAATGACATTATATTAAATAAATGCGTGCAATATTTGATTCCATTAATTTTTAACAATATTATTATTATATAAAATAAAATTATATTTAATTTTATATATTATTTGGTTAACTAATGCTGCATATAAACGATTGCATTAGTCTCTAAATTCTTGAAGTACAAAATTATTTGAATGGTTACAAATTGATATACATGTAATAAGAATTCATAACATATATCATACTGCTTAAAATAATGTTATAAAAAAATTATAAATATATTATAAAAGGGTATCTGTAGTCGAGTCAGGTGTCGGCAATGTCGAGTAGCAGGCAGTATCGTAGCGAGCTCATACACGTTCATCTGTGTGTGACCAGGAATCACAGCACAAAGGATGGCGAACAAACCAAAGGGCAATGCAAAATATCAACACTCGAATATATCGCTCGTTTTTTTAGACCCAGTACTTTAAAAAAGTACAAAAGGGTCTATTAAGTTTATGCAAAAAAAAATGTGCGTAACAGGCAGAAGGAGGCGTGTGCAATGTCCGTCTGTCTGTCTTTCCCTTTTTTGAACACCTATGTTATATCTCACTATTGATTTATATATTTTAATACAGGGGTGCGCAGCGCCTATGCACACGACGCACATTTGTTTTTGCTTTGCACATAGCTTATGGGAGTGTGTGAGGCTTGCACACTGGTAAGGTTCTGGCGCACATTGCAAATTACACAAACAATTTTGCGTTTTGTACCCACCCCTATTTCTCGTTGCCTGCAAAGCAAAAACAATTTTGCACTGCATGCTTTGCGCCGGACCTTCGCTTTTCGAAAACCAAAAACAATTTTGCACTGCACGCTTTGCGCCAGACCTTCGCTTCTTGCAAACCAAAAACAATTTTGCACTGCACGCTTTGCGCCAGACCTTCGCTTCTTGTCTTCACTATTCCGAATTTATTTTGTTGTTGTCTTTTCGTTTGATGTACACTGAAAAGTTTCTTTTCCACAGGTCATTAAAATGTGTGATCGACAGGCAAGTGTTTTCTTCGCCGAAAACTTGCAATGTTCCTATTTTTTCAGTGTACACATTGAAATAGAAAAAAATGTATGTTACATGTGTGTGTGCGACTTTCTATGTTTGTATTGGTGCGTGCACATCCATAAGGCAGCTTTGCGCACCCCTGTTTTAATACATATATATTTTTAAATTTAGAAAATAATGATTTTTATGGTGGTGGTCTTACAATATCAATAAAACTTTGACATTTATCGAGATTTTTGCAACCAACAAAATGCTGATTGTGAAAAAACCATGATAGAAAATTTGAAAAAATAATTGAATTGATTAATTTCCATAATAGTATGTGTTTTTAATAATCTGTTACTAAAATGGAGTACTGCAGTGACTCTGTACCTTTTGAATTTGTTTTTTTTTTCCTAATATTAACGAGTTTAGAGTGCACTTTCCTATGTGCAAAGTATTTGCCAATATTGACAATGAACTATTTAAGTTTATTTTATAAACCATATCCTTTAAAAATAAAAAAAGATGTGTATTCAAACTTTGATTAAACAACACTAAATTATGTTCATGTTAGTACTGGCACCGTAAGTACCAAAGCGATCAGCTGACTATAAGTTGGTCTCGTCGGCTGCCGAATCGTTCCGGTTTTAGTCCGTTAACGTCAGTCATAATCACGGTTGCCAGTGGCAACTTGCCACTTCAAAAAATCAGATTGAGCCAAAAAAAAAACCAAAAAAAGAGCCAAATTCACTAAAAAAAGAACCAATTTTTTTTCTTGCAATTTATTCAATTGATGGGTACTCCTAAAGTATTCTTCAGTACATAAATCAAAATAAAAATATATTTGTAAAAACAAAATAATTAATATTCAATATTCTTAAAGCATACTAAAAGAAATCACACACCGATATCAGATGTTTCCCTATAAAAATCAAAATAATAAAACATTTCATATATTAACTTCTTAACACTACAAAAACAAAATAGTAAACACTTGAGTTGAGAACATTCTTAAAAATCGTTTACTCACCACACACAATGTGGCTCTGTAGATTTACAGAGCTCTTTACACAGCATTATATTATTAGCAACCGAGTTCAAGTTAATTGCTTAATTTTGTTTTTATTAAACTAATTGCAAAAAATTTACGCTCTGTCGCAGCTATGTGCAGGGATAAGGCTAGCCAAGTCTTTAAACACTTCATCATTAGGACCATTTTGTAAGTTTAGCAACCTCTTCCCAAAATACGGATATATCCTCTTCTTTTTTAATTTTAGTGGCTGTTAACTTTAGTGTGGTCCACTGGGTAATAATTGCGTTCGGATCAGAGTCACACAAATAATCAAAATTTTTAAGCAGAGGCATAATGTCTGACTTGTTTTTCGAAATAACATTAGCCAGGGTGATCATTATCAGTGACTTAATATCCTCTCGACCAATCTCAAAGCGCTGCACTATTTGCAGAAAAAGCTCGGTGCAAGAATTCCGCACTGTTTCCATAAAATTGTGGAAATAAGTTACTTGTCCATTTTCACCCACTATCACGAGAACGTAACCACCACCGTCTAAAAATCCATGCGGGTGCGTTAAATTGTGTATTGGACGAATTGGCGATGGGCTTATTAAGCCCGGCTTATGCGACAATTATTTACAGAGTTGCTTATTTATTTTGGAACGCCGATGTATCGATAATTTTCAGAGCTATAAACGAAAATACCCAGATTCAAATTGTGTCTCTGATATATGTTCAAAATTATATTTTCTGAAGCCAATCATAAAAAAAGAGCCAATTCGAAAAAGAAAGTGCCATTGCATCATCAGCAAAAAAGAGCCAGTTTTGGTGCAAAAACACCAATTGTGGCGACCGTGGTCATAATGTAAAAAGTATAGGCTGGTCTTCTTCGGCAGACGTCGTTATAGCTTCCTTACATTGCCGCCGCTAAGCAAAAACCGATAGCAAAGCTGCTTACACTGGACACAATGCCGATAAAGATGCAGCCAACTTGACGTAGTCAGCGGTTTTTTGTTTACTATAAATAAAACAGTCATATAATTTATTGCAAAAACGTAATTGATGCAGGGAATTTGCTTCACAGACTGTGGCAATGTGCGCATATAAAAACGTGAATAGGCCCTTGATGGTATATAGGCCATATTCTCTTATTGTATTGACCATTTCTGCATATATACGCAAATTTTTCTGGCCCCACTCAGATCATTCAATACGTCCCCCATATTTTCATAAAAAACGTGCCCATGTCCACCATTAACCTTTTCCGCTTCGGGGTTATTGTTTCCTTTTACATTAAAAAACATAACTAATAGAAATAAAACAAAACAACATAAAAATATATAAGTGCGCCATTTTCAACATTCCATTACAGCTGTTTTTGTTGTCGATTACCTAATGTTTAATCGAAAACAGCTAGCGTTGCCACACTTTCCGTCAACAATTTTGCCGCAATTTTTGCCGTACTGACAGCGGCACGCCGTTTGACCGATATATTTGAACCCAACTGTCACCATTTTTGTATGGTAGCGACAAACTTGCCGACATCAAAGCGGCAATTTTTCGTTACGGTGCTATACCGGCGGTAGTGTAATAACGCTAAAAGGGACAGCTTTTGTCGACGAGACCACCTTATACTTATTTCATTATGATCTGGGCATAACATTCAGTAATTCAAATATCGGAAGCTCAGATGCCCAAATGTACTCCTAAAACACTGTGCTAAGCTCTGTGGCGCAACGTGAACCTAACATAAGTCAATAATGCTTGGTGCACATTGCCTACCACAGCGCGTGAAGGGTGCATTTGGGCATTACAGTCGGTAATTCAAATTTCGTAGGCTCAGATGCTGGAGCATAAAAAGGAGAGTGGCAGAGAAAGTGGTTAATATTGAGGAATTGCAGCTAAATCATAATAAATATATGTTGAAGTAAAAAAAAACCCCATTCCGGAAGCAAACTATTATTTATTACGTCCAAAGCAATACTTATTAGACATTTTATACTTTCGCGCTTTTTGTAATCTTACAGAGGGTATTATAATTTTGTCACGATATGTGTAACGCATTGAATGAGGCTTCACAGACCCCATAAAGTATATATATTCTTGATCAGGGCGACGAGCTGAGTCGATATAGCCATGTCCGTCTGTCTGTCTGTCAGTCTGTTTCTATGCAAACTAGTCTCTCAGTTTTAAAGCTATCTTGATGAAACTTGGTACAGGTCCGTCTTTTTGCTGCGCGCAGTACACCCTTACCAAATTTGGTTCAAATCGGACAACTATATCATATAGCTGCCATAGGAACGATCGGATCGAAATCAATAGGGGGATTCCTGCAACTGCTTTTCTTTTTATTTGCTTAAAATTGGCTTATTTATAAGCAAATTATAATCAGTTGCAGGAACGACCCGTTTTGTACACTGATTTGATTTTGGTTGAAAGCATCAAATTCGAAATATTTACAACGTTCAACATATTGCAAAATCAGCCAAATAAAAAATACAGCATAATATGTGGTGTAATTTTCATCGTGGAGAACGGTCACACAGATAATCTAATCAAAAGCAAAAAATAATCAGCCTGTGAGCTGATTTCGTTGAAGCAACTAGTGCTGTAAGATGTTCCACATTTGTTCTGAGCAACTATGGAACAGCTGTGAACAGCTGATCGAAATAATCAAATTTGAAGCAAATTTTAAGCAAAGTATTTGCAGGAATGGTCCTAATATTTAGTATGAAAAACTTTTTTGTTTCTTAAAATAATATAACCTTTCTCACAGATTGTGTGTTTGGTATAGTTTCAAACAGCCTGTCCAAATGTTGTGCAAATCGGATTACTATATCATATAGCTGCCATATGAACGATCGGTTCGAAATCAACATCTAACAAATTTTGTAAAAATTCAGACGGCCTATGCAAATCTTTGCAAGGGTATCCAAACTTTGGCTCGCCAAAGTTAGCTTGCGCTATATTTTTGTTTAGTTTCCAATCGCCTTTCACCTGTTCCGTAAAACAACTGATTTCGATTTCCCATGGAAAAAATTCTTTGATGAATAACGAACCAACTGAACGAAATGAACGAAATTGTGAATAAGTTTTTTCATTAATTTTAATGTTTCGTTCATTTGAACCTATTCAGAGCAAAACGACGCAGTGATTATCTAAACGCTAAATTTTAGGTAAAATGAACGTAAACGCTAGAATTTTGACTAATAAATTAACGCAACAATGTGCAATCAATCGGATTGGTAGGCATTTAGCATATTAATGTTATAAAGAGATATATGTAATGTACTTCCACCCGTATTAGTCAGCCGTGCGGCGGCCGTGTCGCAACAACAACAGCAGGATGTAGCTCTGACGTCAACTCGGAAGCCTATTATACCTTTACATTATCGCTTTGTGTACCCTGAGTTCCTGCCTGATCCTAAAGTAGAATGGAGAAATGCAACTCGCGAGAAACTGGAGCGTCAGGATATGTTGCACCGTCGAAGTCAAATCGAACTACCTGAGTTCTATGTAGGTTCCATTCTGGCTGTGACCAGTTCAGATCCTCATGCTGCCGGGAAGACGAGTCGCTTTGTGGGCATTTGCATTCATCGTGAACGCTGCGGACTGCGCGCACGTTTTATTCTGCGTAACGTCATCGATCACCAAGGCATAGAGGTTGTCTACGAGCTATACGATCCCACCATTCAGAAAGTCGAGATATTGCGTGTGGAAAAGCGTCTCGATGATAGTTTGTTCTATTTGAGAGATGCCTTGCCTGAGTTCAGCACTTTTGATGAGAATATGGAAGCCGAAACTCTAGAGGATGGGACTCCTGTGCCTGTTAATAACATAAAAGTTGTGCTTCGTGCGCGTCCATGGCTGGAACGCTGGGAACGTCAAAATTTGAGGGGTGTCGCAAATATCGATCAGTATATAAAGGAAAAACACCTCAAATCATCAGAAAAAGTACAAAAGCCATGGGAAAAATACGATCTAATGAAGCAATATCGTTCTACAATTCCCGAGGAGGAGCAAAAAGAAATATTTGCCGAGGTCCACACAGAACTACATACCTTGGAGATGCAGCGTAAACGTAACAAGCGGAAACGTACCTTTGTTAAGCCAAAGCAGTTGGCTTAGTACTCCCGCATGTTTTTCGTTTTTATAGTGTTTAATAAGGCAAAAAAGAAAGATCAACTTAATTTGTATAAAGAGTTAAAGTTTAATACAAATATATTAACATGGATTAAGCGACATTAGATAGTATTACATTTGTGGTCATTGCAGGGTGCGCCTAGAAGCCTAAAATCAACATAATTTACAATCGACGAAGTCACTTAATACACACGGTATTTATAAAAGTTTACAAACGAAATTGTTGCATTCCATCCTATGGTAGTGACGACAAGGTATAGAAGAAAGATAATGGGCAGCGCAATCAGTATAAGACGCGTGTTTTTTAAATGTGGAATACCTATGAAAATAAGAAGCGAAAACACATAGAAAATTATGTTATATAAATCATTCAATACATAGTCTACTCACAGTTATAGCCAAGAAAAGTGATGTACACATAATAGCTCATGCCCATCAGCCAGAATGAGTTGCCCAGGAAACGCGAAATAAACCATGTCTGACCTATCAGCCAATTGTAGAAGAACAATTGAATAAAATGCAGCAGCATCAGCGGCGGAAAGAATGCGTTAAGATGGACATCAAATGCATAGCCCCACTCAATATCCGGCTCCAGATAATTGGTTCGTAAGTAGCGATTTGTTATCGCCCAAAAGAATGATGCTATTATGATGCCAGCAAAGATACAGTCGACAAAAACCACATAGAATATAAAAGAAATACTCTGCCAAAAAGACAGTCCAAGTACATATGCAAATCCCAGAGAGGTTACTAAAAGTCAAATAAGAATATCTCGGTTACAAGCTACGATTATATTTGGATGTACAAAGCTGTCCACTTACCACATAGACAAATAATAAGCAACACAAGAAATGCGGGATCATCGCGCGCAAACTGAGATTTCGTTTGTTTCCTGTAATTGAAATTTCTGTACACTTTCTGTGGCGCTATAAACAAGTAGATCATTTGCCAGAGCGCAAATTCAAAATCCATTTGGTTGAATTTTAGCAATCGTCGCAGATATTTATAACTTTTTGATGTCGCTGAAAGGCAGTCTTTCCGATTCCCAATAGGCGGTGGCAACGGAGATGCGCTTGAATAGCCAGACACCACCGATGGCGTTGGCGATGTGGTGTACTTTACTTGACTGTATTGGCTCATTTTTTTTAGGTTTATAAATGAAATATGTAGTGGAGTTGGCTTTTTTAAGGTACACAAACAGCTGATTAGGATTGTTGAAAATATATTGATATATCGATAAATATTTTTACGAAATGATTTATCGACTCATTTCCGGGAAAATATCGTATGTCAAAAACGGCAAGATTACGATAAAGGGTGCGACAAGATCTGATGACGGATTCCGGTAGAACACGTCGAAATAAGACGAAAAAATTAAATAAAATTTGAAATTTTTTTTGATTTTCGGCTCGGTTCTCGAGATATTGGGACCGATAAGTCGCCGATTCCCATACAAACTGGTCAGCGGGCCACCTGCTCATTGCACTGTGTTAGAGCGAGACAACCATAGTACTGCCTAGAGCAGTGCTGTATAGGGCCTAGAGCAGTGTTGTAAAGTGCCCGTTTCAGGTTCAACGCTTGGCGCGGTTGTTCAAACCTTGGCGCGGATATTCAAACTATTTTATTTTATTAACTATTTATTTATTTTGCTTTCTTATATATTGTAATAGAATAAATATACTGAAACTAATTTTATTAGTTTCAATATAATAACTTTATGCGTCTTTTCGATTTTATTATGTACTTAGCTTTCATTTTAAAACATTATACATAATATATACAAATTTACATCTTTGGCATTTTAACAGCAGTTTTGTTTAAAATTTAATTTAATTTATTTCAACTCTCAAAAGTAAATAATAAAAGTATGACAAAACTTATTTTGTATTCAAAATTGTATTTTATTTCTGCTATGGGGTTGATAATGTAATTAGCTGCAAATTAAAAATATATACACCTGTTTAATTTGCTTCAATACTTTTTTTTATATTAATACTTTTATTTTTTTGTTTACATAATGTATTTAAGGTATATATAAAGCAGCGCACGTGCTCTACGTTTGAGCCCAGGCCGTCTCTACCCTTCAGATCTCTGTAGACCAAGCAGCACAATTATTATGCAGCAAGCCCAGTTATGTTATATGAGTACTCCAATTACTGTTAATACAAAGCGTGTAATCTGGATCCAATCACTTGAATAAGCGCCTGTTGTAGGCTAGTATTAAAGTGGAACAATCTAATGTTTCCATAATGACGCTAATAAATTGATCCATCTCCATCCATCTCCTCATTGGACTGCAAGGGATTGAACCAACTATAATGTTTTAAAGTTTATGATAATTTTTGATTTTATTACCTGAACGAAGGCATCAAAGTCGGTCTGAAAGTAATAGAAACTGTTTTGCATTTTAAGTGGTCCAATCTCGGATAGACACTTGAGTGCTTCCATGCTGCTCTCTTTTTTGGGTGAATCACGCACCATGCGTATGAGACGATTGACGAGCTGAAAGAGCAGCTCGTCATGCTGTTGCAGCTCAACCTTATGCTCGGCAATCTAAGAATATGAGGCGAAATTATCAAGTTTAATTTTAAATAATAATGAAACATTTGAAAATTGATCACATATTCACGCAATCCGTCTAAGCATCCATCCAGTAGATTAGTTTTAGGTACGCCTCTAAGAAATTTTTAACATCAAGTCCAGCATCAGTTGGGAGCTTAGCGTCAATTAAACGATGTTGCGACTCACGATCGGTGTTCTCCTCGAAACTGGCTGTATGATTCGCAGAATGTTTTCAATATTGCTGTCGCCTGGTTCCTCAATTGCTTTGTCTCCATGTGCTGGGCACAGGACATCAATAACTTGGCTAGCTCATCCAAACTTGTTGAAGTTTCGTTCAAAGGGAAATTCTGCTTAGATTGCATGATCTGTAGGAATTCCAATCCTGCTCTCTGCAACTGATCGCATTTGGCTAAAAGTATTTAAAGTGATATGAAGAGAGTTATATTGGAAGTTGCGAGGATTACTTACTGTGCAGTAGAAAGCGACAGACAAAGAACCAAATATCACAAACAAAGTAGGGACAAATTATTTCCATTAAAGTGGAACTTGCATCGTCTATGGACTCTAAATCCTTGGCAGTATCGAGTATAGCATCCGCAATGGTGCAGAAAAGGAAAAAGCAGTGCAACAAGTGACTGGGAAGTACAGCCTCATGGCAATCAGTCTTCAGTATCGTCAACAGATCAATTAATACAATTGGATATTCGGACATCAGCGTTGACATGGTCTGAAGACGTACATCCTGTGGCAAATGGCTGCCGTTCTATAAAATGTAATAATTTAAAAATGTAAACAATTAGTTAAAATACATATAAAACTTAAAAAATAACAATAATATTATAAATTGATGAACATGTTTCTAGTTCCTAAATAAAAAAACAGGTTTTATTTAACATAATTAAATTACCTATAAAAAACAAATCCATTTTCTTACGATTGTTCCTATAATAACTATATGATATAGTAGTTAAATTCTAATTAAGTTTAAATAGCTTACCAAACGTAGGAGCATCGTACTAAACAGTGATCTTTCGCATATATTATACCAGGATGAGACTCTATTACAGTATACCGTTGAGCCAAACAGCCTGGCCAATTCATTCTCGTCCAGCAATAGTCGGATCACATAATAAAGTGTCATAGCATTGAGTGGTACTTCCAAGGGTTTCAGCTCAAATTCTTCTAGATTTTGTTAAAGATTCTCAAGATGCTGCTTGAACTCGTCTCCTTGTGCTTCATCGCAATGACGCAACGATAAATAGGCATTAAGTATGTTGATGTATTCCTTAAAAAAATATACAAATCTTGAAGCTAAGATAAATGAAGTTCGACTTTATACCTACATCATCCTGGATATACTTGTTATATTGTACAATATCATTTGGCTTGTCATATATATAAGTATAGGCCACAATGCCTTTGGCATGATCCTTAAGAAATTCTTCCTTTGAATTGTAAAACAGGTAATAGGGAAATCTAAAAGATACGAGATATTAGTTGTCAGCACCTTGGATAACAGCTTAACTTACTTCTTAATAGGCCAATGCAGTGACCTGCATTTGTTTAGCATTGAATCCGCATAAGGTTTCATTAGCTGTTGCATTGTCAACTTATAGCCAGGCACAATTGTAGAAAAGGCACTGAAATTAGCTGCAACGTAAAATGAATATACAATTTGGTAGTCAACAGATGAGAATATTTTTAAAATCAAACCCACTCGTAGATAATTTATGTTTATTGAAGTAAATCAACAAATGCTCCAGAGCAAGTTCCTGATGAAACGAGCTGAAGGCAAAGAATGCAACAAATGTCTGAACAGCCACTGAATTGCTATTTTGTTCCAGATCGCCGACAATGAACTGCAAGTGTTAAAGAAATTAAAACAAATCTTAATTAATTAATAGTTGAGACTTGCCGTGAACTTCTTCCATTCGATGCTCTCGTAAAGCTGTTTTGCAAAATTCTAAATGTCGCTCACACTTGTTAACCGCATCCATCTCGTTATTATTCACATAATAGTTTGTATTTAGCAATAAAGTAAGTGTGTATGTTGTTGCTGTGATAAAAAATAGTATAACCCAAAACCTGAAATGTGAATAAAAATTGTCCTTGTGAACCTTCCTCCCCTTTATTAGAACCGTTGTCCCCAAATCGGCTTCAACAGTTTCTTCTTCGTATAGGGGCGTTAGCTTGTTACCTAACCTTTTATTTGACTTTACTAGTACCTTATCGCCAACTCTAAAAGTTCCATTTAGTCTCTTTTCGTTGAGTCTTTGATTCTGAATTTCCTGTATCTTTTCCTCAAATTTTCTTTCTTGTATTGCCAATGCGCTTGACACAGCGCCTTCTACTATGGCCTTAAGCTGCTCTGGGGTTATTGCAGACATGTTTGTTTGGTTCTGCTCACTCCTACCCTGTTCTACTTGAAAATCAGGTCCTTCAAGTTTTTGGAACTTTTGTAGTAACTCCTCTAAGTCACTATCACTCATAAATCTTTACACACTTAAAATGTTGGAATAATAAATGGTTTATTTACTTTGAATATCAAATTTTAGTTAAAAAAATCGTTTGTTTTAGTTTTTATTCTTTTCACAAAAATATTTTATTTCAATTTAAATTTTTATTTAAACTTTTTACGTTACTTTGTTTATTTTAGTTGTTGCTTATGAACATTCCACTTACATGATTTTGTTGATTTAAAATATAAATCGTGGAGTTGTGGTGTCAGCTTGCTGCTCCAGGTTGCTTGTATTCCGCTTTTGTTGGGATTCTGCTCCGGGTTGTTGAGGTTCTCCGGGTTGCTGGTAGGTGTTGTTGATATTGCTGGTTACTGTTGTAGCAGTTATAACAGAGGCTGTTGAGCTTGTTATTTGTTGTTTACTCTAACAGAGGCTTTTGGGCTTGTTAGTTGTTGTTTTTTGTTAACAGAGGCGGTTGGGCTTGTTAAGGGTTGATAGTTATAACAGAGGCTGTTGAGCTTGTTATTTGTCGATTACTCTAACAGAGGCTTTTGGGCTTGTTAGTTGTTGTTTTTAGCAGAGGTTGTTGAGCCTTCTGGTATATTTTTTTATTTTTATTTTTTTAAGGATTCTTTATCACGTTTGGGCGCCAGTTTCGAGAAGAGTCTTATCTCGGTTTATTATAGTTACGGTGAAGGGTCTTATCTCCGTTATTGAGTCACTTAAAACACTTGTTGTTATTTATTGAACGTGCAAGTTTTATTGTCAAAAATGAACTGAAGCTAATTACAAATTGAACTTAGAATGTAAGCTAGCCCTAGTACCCTAAATATGCTGATTCAGCGATCTCACGGTGTTCGCTGAAGTTCCGCAGAAGACGGGGCATTGCTCAAGCTGCGGACGCTGACCTGCTGCGGCTCACGTTGCACAAGCTGCGGACGCTGACCTACTGCGGCTCCCGTTGCATAAGCTGCGGACGCTGACCGATCTGGTCAATGACATGTTGTTAGGCAACCTGAATCAACTGTTTGGCAGCTCGTGTTAACTTATATACGTGGAGGTGGCATTAGAGTTGTAACATATCGTTCGGATAAAATTCATTTGTTCTATTCACGAAAGTAATGGAACGAACTATTTTCCGGATACACTAAGCAACAGCTAGAATTTAAGTTCACCCAAACCACGATTTTGATACATAATACTTTGTAAATTCAGGGGATTTGTATACCCTGTGAGTATATTAAGTTTGTTAACAAAAAATACAGTAAGCTACAGTGGAGCAAGCTCGACAGTAGGAGACCCAGTACTTTTGAGTGCAAAGCGTTCACTATAGATTGTTCTTCAATGTAGCGTACCATACAATAGATGGCGCCACTAGGAAGTTAATAAACACAGAGGTCGCTAGCGTCTCTTCTTCTTCCCTTTGCCCGTAACATTGTTAGTTGAATAACTTCCGTGTTTATCCTCCGATTGGAATGAAATTTTCTGGACAGGTTTGGACCATAGTGTATACTTTATGTACCAACAACAATACAGGCGCTAACAATAAAGGGACTTCTTTTATTCCACTTCAAAATTTTGTATTTCAATTTCCGGAGGCGGATAGGGGCGAGCCAAAATCTAAAACAAACTTGATCAATGGTAGATATAGATGAATCTACATGCCAATTTGGTGTCTCTGGCTTTTATAGTCTCTGAGATCTAGGTGTTCATATTTTCAAAATTTCGAACAGCCGTATATTATCCGTTTATTATCCGATCCGGATAAAACTTTCAGGACAGGATTGGACTATTGAGTTTCTCATGTGTGACAAAAATCATATTGCTAGCGTTAAAGGTGCTTTCGTAATTCGACTTTAAAATTTTGTTTCAAATTTACGGGGGCGGAGGGGGCGTGGCAAAACTTTTAAAACATACTTTATCAATGCAATATATAGATGAACCTTAATGCTAAATTTGGTGGCTCTAGCTCTTATAGTCTCTGAGATATAGGTGTTCAGAAAAGGGACAGACGGACAGACAGACAGACATGGCCATATCGACTCGGCTGTTGATGCTGATCAAGAATATATATACTTTATGGGGTCTGCCACGCCTCCTTCTGCCTGTTACGCACATTTTTTAAAGTACTGGGTCTAAAAATGCAGTAAGTAAGAGCAAGCTCGACAGTAGGAGACCCTATACTTAAGGTGAAATGGTGAAATTGGTGAAAGTGATATTGAGTACCAGAAATTTCAATAGATGGCGCCACTACAAAGATATCAGTTGATAAACACAGTGGTCGCTAGCGTCTCTTGTTAGTTGAATAACTTCCGCGTTTTTTATCCGGTTGAAATGAAATTTTCAGGACAGGTTCGGACCATAGTGTATATTATATGTATGTATGTATATGCTAGCATTAAAGGTGTTCTTGTAATTCGACCTCGAAATTTTGATGCTGATCAAGAATATATTCACTTTATGAGGTCTGCCACGACTTCTTTTGCCCGTATAGACCCATTTGTACATTTTTAAAGTACAGGGTCTAAAAACTAAAACACTTAATTATAAATTGGCAATTACCTTGTGCATAGAAGAATGCATTCTAAAACTCGTTAATATTCCAGTAGTCCATTTCAGTAACAGCTGTGTTTAAAACAAATGATATTATGCAAATAAATTAATTTAATTTTTTTTTAAATTTCCTTTTGCGGTCTTTTCTCAATCAGCTGTTTTTCGCTTACAAAATCCGCGATAAATGCCTGCATCTTATCGATATTGTGTGACCACAGCACAAAAAATGCAGTAAGCTACAGTAGAGCATGCTCGACAGTAGGAGACCCAGTACTTTTTGAGTGCAAACCGTTCACTATAGATTGTTCTTCAATGTAGCGTACCATTCAATAGATGGCGCCACTACGAAGATAAGTTAAAAGTTAATAAACACACAAATCGCTAGCGTCTCTTCTTCTTCCTTTTGCCCGTAACATTGTTTGTTGAATAACTTCCGTGTTTATTATCCGATTAGAATGAACTTTTCTGGACAGTTTTGGACTATAGTGTATATTATATGTACCAAAAATGAAAAGGCTAGCAATAAAGGGGCTTTTGTAATTCGACTTCGAAATTTTGTATTTCAATTTACGGGGGCGGAGGGGGGCGTGGCAAAAATCTAAAACAAACTTGATCAATGCAAGATATAGATAAACCTACATGCCAAATTTGGTGTCTCTATATCTTATAGTTTCTGAGATCTAGGATCTCATAAAAGTGACAGGCAGACAGACGGACATGGCTATATCGACTCGGCTGTTGACGCTGATCAAGGATATATATACTTTATGGGGTCTGCCACGCCTCCTTCTACCTGTTACGCACATTTTTTTTTTGCACAAACGTAATAGACCCATTTGTACTTTTTTAAAGTACTGGGTCTAAAAAGGTCTAAGGAGGCGTGGTAGGCCCCATAAAGTATGTACACTTATGTTAGGTTTACATTACCGCCACAGTGTGCCAGTTCAGCTGTGCGTGTATGTGGCCTGTGCCAGAGTGTTCACCTTGGCCGTCACATAAATTGTGCTCCACAGAGCTGTGCCAGCTGCTGTGCCAGCCGTCAATGTGAACACTACTGTAATTTTCGCACAGCGCCACAAGGCGACACAGATTGTTCAAATGTTCTCAGCAGTGGGACTTATAACAAGATCGTGACCAAAGAGCAAGTTCTACAAAAAGAATCAAAACAAACTTTTGCCGCGCTTATTGGATTTTTAAAAAGGAAACAACCGTGATCGCCGTGTCACTATACATTGGCATTAAAAATCCATCCACAAGCTAATTGGAGCCGTGGAGGAGCCTATGGAAAGTGACAAGCGAGAATTACAGGAATCGCGATGCGAAGGAAGCAAGCTGGAGCAGCATTTCGGAGCAGCTGGGTGTCAGTACCAAAGAAGTGCAGGTTAAATGGAACAGCTTGCGGAACTCGTAGCTTTCCTTTGAATGAAGGGCGTGATCCAAATTACAAGCTGATCGTACGTACTCGGATGCGCACATAATTTTTAAATTTATGTGGAATACTACTTTGCAGCTCTCCACTTAGCTTCGCAAACATTCCATCCTCTGCCCGAGTCAAATTGAGTTTGTCCACCCAGCAAGAGCGTTTTGCTCTGGGTTGGTTCTGCTCCTCATCATCGTTGAGCAACCACAGACCAATGCAAGCCATCGCCGCTAATTCCATCTTATCATGGGAACTCAATATATTTCACCCCAATAATAAAATTCATAATTATAATTACAAGAACACAAAATATAAGTATATTTACCTATTTTAATCTGATAAAATAAAAAAAAATATGTTAACAAATAAATTTATGCTGTCTTCAAACTCCAATTTCATCGATTACTCGCTAACGATAAGAATGTTATCTAAATGTGCCAGAAAAACCAACATACTCGTTCTGCATGCCACAGGAAAATATTGTTCATTTGAGCTGCTTCAATAGAAACAGCTGTTCATCTTCTTGTGTATCTTCTGTACCAGCCTCTGGCCAGAATCTGTGCCAAGCAAATGACACAGCCGTTCACATTGCTGTGCCACATTTCTGTCCCAGCTAAAATTTCTAATTTATTTTGTAAGCCCAGCATTACTAGAAAAACTATGCGCACAAGCTCAAGACACAACTTTGACTGTGAAAAAAAAACTTCTTGTAATGATGATATTGTAAAAAAATATTTTTTTACTGAATAACAGCTTAGACAGCTAGAATTTAAGTTCTTCAAAACTACGATTTTGATACATAATAGTTTGTAAAAAAAGGTCTAAGGAGGCGTGACAGACCCCATAAAGTATATACACTCACTAGAAAAACTATGCGCACAAGCTCAAGGCACTACTTTGACTGTGAAAAAAAAACTAATTGTAAAGGTGATATTGTAAAAAAAATTTTTTTTTACTGAATAACACCTTAGTTGTTAATAATTCGATTATTATTATTATTTTATTATTATTATTATTATTTTTATTTAATAAACTAAAAAAACAACGGATTTTGGGTTAGAAAAAGTATGCGTACACATTTAGAACTTACCGTATTTAATCTTGGTATGGAGCTTTAGGTACCGTTAAATCACATATTACGGTAATAAAAGCAATAAAGGCTTTAATCCGATAATTTATTAGGCAAATTTCGTGAGTTTTTTTTACTAAAAAACTTAACGGTATACGATATATAAATATCAAAAATATATGTTACAACTCCAGTTTTATGAATTGGGTACAAAGTCTGGACTTCCTCGAGCAAAACAAGCTATCGTTCATAAAAATCGGCTGAAAAATTACGAACTTATGCACCTAACCTAAACTTATCCTAACCAAAAAGCATTGAGCTTTTACGCATAGTTTTTCCAGTGAGTGGATGTTCTTGATCAGCATTAGAAGCCTAGTCGATAAAGCAGTTTCCGTCTGTCAGATATGGTAACACCAAATTTGGTACGAAGATTTCTTGCACGCAGAACAAGTTTATTTAAAATTTTGGATACTTCGCCCCTTCGCACATAAATTAACTAATTTTGATGAGCAAACCGATTGCGTTTCTGCACAAATTCAGTTTTTCTGTATTTTTGCCTATTTTGGTAAAAATTGACTTCTGACTTATCACAACCGTTTTTAATAGAACAAGAATCTAATCAATGCGCAAAGACAACGCTTTTATCTTGATATATTCGCTTTTTCCAAAAAAGTTAAGCTATATTTTTTTATATACAGATCAATAACCCCTCAATCTTAGTAGAAAAAACGTAACGTCCGCAACGTTACGTCCGCAACAAACAAAAATTAAGTTTTATATTTAACTGTACTACTTATCGTAATTTTTAAAAATGAATTGATATGGTCTTACATTCAACTTCATTTGCTGTAATTGGTCGACTTCCCTTTTTTGAAACGCCCATAACAGAACCGTTAAGCGAGCATATCTATTTTTCAAAAACACTTAACCTTTAATGTTAAAATTGTTTTGAAAGTAATTTTAAGAAAATATACCAATGTAAACGCCAGATGTGTCAATGTCGCGCTCACCAGCGCAAATCAATCATCTAGCACAAATCATAAAATTTGCGATTGACTGCTTGTGAGCGCTTTTGATGAAATTGTAGGCAACATAAAAGATACAATTTCTTTGAATGTCATATCTGCTATTAATTTCAATAATTATCCAAACAATTTATCTCTAAAAGGCGATTTTTCAATGTCCCAATTAGAGATGGGCACGGACCTTCTCGGCCTTCGCGGGCCTCTTTCAAAAATCCACGGGCTTCGGGCCTGAAATTCGTAAACGGGCCTTTTTGGTGCGGATCGGACCTGAGCAAAAACCCGAAGTCCGGTAGGCCCGAAAAGTCACAAAAGTTGTAATTGTTTCAACATCGGCATATATTTTAAATGATAGACACACCAGGCTTACCAGCACTAGATAAATATTTAGATACAATTATTTTCTTACATAAACAAACGTAAAAAAATGTTGTTATATACAAGACAAAAATAATATTGAATAAAGAAAATAATAATTTTTTTTTTATAAACAAAAAATGAATAGTTTTGTTATGTTTAAGTAAAGAAGGAAATTAATGAATACAGAAAAAATTATTTTGTTGCATAAATGCATAATAAATGGAATGGAAAAAATTTCATAAAAATTTCGGTCCGGGCCCTTTGAAAATTTGACCGGGCTGGGCCGGTCCGGGTCTCGAAAAGGAGGCCCGTGCCCATCTCTAGTCCCAATAAGCCTTAATACGATTTTTTAATAACGCTATGTGACACATAAGCGCTGTGTCACATAAATGAAAATGATGGCAACAGTTGAGTAACCGTTTGACAACCGTTGCTGCGTATAAATAAATACACACAAACATGACTCTAAACTAGAGGTTGCAAAAGATCGAGTTTTGCAACAATCGATGTTTTCGATTGTCGATGTTAGCCAACATCGATGTTACCGATGTTTTAAAGCGAAAACATCGATAATCGACGATACATCGAAGTTTTTCAAATAAAATTGAAAACAAAATAAAGTCTTTATTCTTCAAGAATTTACAAAGGAGATCATTTTCGAGATCACAGTTTTGTTTCAAATATAATTAGTATCAGGTTTTAAGTATTAACTATTTGCGGTTTCAGAGCACATCGGCAATCTGACACGATTTTAGATTCACACGTTTGTTACAACTTTAAGAAAATATATAACTTTTATTATTGTAAAATAATTAACATCAACCAACAGAGTCGTTTTGGCGCGCAGAAAAAATTTAACATACATACATTTATGTACGTATGCACATTGCACTATCTAAACCAGGGGTGCCCAAAGCCTGATTACGGCAGTGTACTCACTAATACATGTGTATAAAAACACAAACACATATAAAGGAAAATTTTGTTTCCTGTCAACTTGTGCACTGGAAAAAATGATTGTTAAGTTGTTTCCAAACCGAGCAAGTTTGTTAATTAAAAAAAATATATAAGTACGCATTAAAAAAGAAATAATCATTTTTATATAATATGCATTAATTATTTTTATTTTGTCCACCGCTTTTAATTATATTATCAATGTTTATGTTAATATTTGTTTTTGACAGTCTCAAGACGGCCTCCAAATGCTCGTTACTTATTCTGTTTCTATGATTGTTTTTGATATGCTTTAGGCTTCTTCTTCTTCTTCTTTTCTCGAATTATTTCAAAATCTTTGAAGCGAAGGCAAAAATTTGATTTAAGTTCTTCGTATCGATCTATAAACATTGCGAAATCATACTTTTGTATAGCGAGCTCATTAAAAACCGATTTTAAGCAAGGAAAGTGCCATAATATTTTTAAGCTCAAATCATATTGAAGAACATAGAGTTTTTTTAAAAATGCATCGATAGAGTCAACCATTTCAAAAATTGAAGGCAAATCAATTCCTTGTAGTGCAAAATTTAGATCATTAAGTTGCGTTGTAAGGTCCGTCAAAAATCCAAGATTTATGTTGAAGATTTCCGATTGAATTTCGTGTATAATGGGATCATGTTTACACTCTGTAGCCATAAACTCAACAATTTCTTTCCTCAACATTACTGAGGTATCAAAGTCAATTATTTTTTAACCATCGTAACTATCGTATAGTTTTCCGGCTCGAATGCATAGTCATGAACCGAAGTGTGCTTTGCTTTAATTGTGTATTTTGCGTATGTGTGCGTTCCTTATGGGAAGTGTACTATTTGTGTAAGCCTATACGCCTAGCATAGTGAAGTGTAAAACAAAAACAAAAGTGTACTATGTGTATAGGGCCTGGGCACCCCTGATCTAAACTAATTTTTCAAGTGTTTGTCCATTGTTACTTTGTCGCTTTCACCTCCACCACAGTAATTAACCACAGGTACTAAACATATATATTTAATTAAATTTATGCAATTAATAAAAAAAAAACGCAGTAATTACGCTTTTGTCTGCTGCTTTTGGAGAAGGTAAAATATGTACAGCAAGAATCGATGTTGGGGATCGATGTATCGATATTAACATCGACTCCGAAAATTAGATAATCGATAATCGAAATTTCTTTTGATCATCGATAAACCTAAACCTCTACTCTAAACTTAAACCGTGCGAATTATCTTCATTTATTGGAAGATTCCGATGAAGAGATGATTTCATCGTATAGGCCTCGAGTTTATAATACTAGACCAAACCTTTTTGAGGATTTGGAAGATATGGATTTTATTAAAAGATTCCGGCTATCAATAGTTACATGCATTATTTTGAATGAAAAATCAAATTAAATAATAAATATAGCGCAAGCTAACTTTGGCGCGCCAAAGTTTGGATACCCTTGCAGTGCCCTGTGCAAGCCGACAGATTTTTTACAAAATTTGTTAAATGTTGGTTTTTAACCGATCGTTCCTATGGCAGCTATATGATATAGTGGTCCGATTTAACCCAAATTTGGTCAGCCTGTTTAAAACTTACTCAAACACACAATGTGTATATTTGGTTGAGATATTTTGAGAAACAAAAAAGTTTTTCCTACTAAATGTTGTTTTCGAACCGATCGTTCCAATGGCAGCTATATGATATAGTAGTCCGATTTACCCCAAATTTGGTCAGCCTGTTTAAAACTTAATCAAACACCTAATGTGTATATTTGGTTGAGATATTTTGAGAAACAAAAAAGTTTTCATACTAAATGTTTATTTCCAACCGATCGTTCCTATGGCAGCTATATGATATAGTTATCCGATCCGGCCGGTTTCGACATATGTACTGCGTGCAGCAAAAAGACGGAACTGTACCAAGTTTCATCAAGATATCTTAAAAACTGAGAGACTAGTTTGCATAGAAACAGACAGACAGACGGACATGGCTATATCGACTCAGCTCGTCGCCCTGATCAAGAATATATATACTTTATGGGGTCTGTGAGGCCTCCTTCAATGCGTTACACATTTCGTAACAAAAATATAATACCCTCTGCAAGGGTATAATAACAATTCGAGTACTAATAGGTAAGTTGTTTTTGTTTATGTGTTTTGCAATGAGTAACTACCGAGCAAAAGCTTCTATTTGCATTGCGGTTTTATGCCTGTGGCAATTTTTTAATAACGGTTGGCGACTTTTGTGAGTAAGCGTGTCTGCACCATGTGGGATAGTAAGGGATGTTTCGTATGCCATTTTTCCTTATCCAAGAAGTACATACATTTTGGAGAGCCAAATGAAGTCATGCGAGATTTCTTTCAAATCGCCAGATTTCCTAAAGTTATAGGAGCCATTGATTGTACCCACATAAGAATACAGATAACAGGCGGTGACAGTGCACTGTTGAGAATTTGACCAGTCTGGATGGCATTAATGTGTTTTTAACAAGTATGCAATTTAACGATATTTTACTGTCAATGTGTTATAAATAGATTAAACTATATTGGTACTTACAACATATAATTATTTAACAGCCCTGTCTTTAAATATCAGCTGTTAAAGTCAGCTGTTGCAACCAATCAACACGTGCATTTATTAAGCTTAATTTTGCAATGCATTTTCAAATTAATAATTCTCCAACAAAATAACGTAAAAGCCTAAAATTTAAAATGTATGATACTTATTCAGATTTGTACTATATGTAACTACTAATATTTTGCTTGTTTTGTGCGAGTATTTCTAAACTTAGTAAACTTAGCAAGTGGTGTCCACGTATGATTTTCGTAAAGAAAGTTCAACTTTGAATGGAGCTACAAAAAATTGCTTAGATTTGCTTAGTGAGTGTCTATATCAATGTTGTAGAGTGATCAATTCCTAATCCGGAACATCCCGTTTCAACTTTGACGACTTTGTGCGATTTTTTGTGAAATTTTAATTATTAGCACTTAATCTCTGTCTAAAAAATGTCGATATAGTGGAAAAATTACATAAGCAGAAGGAGAAAACTTATTTAGAAGAGGCCATTTTATGATATTTTAATGCTCGCATTAGTTAAATGAAGTATATTCTAAAAACAATTTGCTACCCAGTCGATTCAGAGGTCACGTGCAGACCAAAGTCAGTGCGGCTTACTTGTGAATTTGTGAATTTTGGAAAACTTGGCCGCCGGTTTAACTTTTACCATAAAGTTGAACAATAGTATGCATATATGCGTACACGCTTTTATTTCTGCAGCAGCCAGGTCCATAAAGCTTGGTACCCCGCACTGGATAATCATGTACCGGCAACTCCATATAAAAAAAAACAGTAGCTAAAAGCACACAGAATGTTCTGCTGTGACTTTTAGCTGTTGCGAACCCCAGCAAAAGTTTCCAGCTAATAGCACGAGCGTTTTTCAACACTGTTTTTAGCTGTCATTACGCTGTCATTTAGAATGATGAGTAAAGTATATGTGGCGATCAAATTTCAGCTGCTGGTCAGCAAAAGTGTTGTTGTCACAGACCCCATAAAGTATATATATTCTTGATCAGGGCGACGAGCTGAGTCGATATAGCCATGTTCGTCTGTCCGTCTTTTTGTTTCTCAAAATATCTCAACCAAATATACACATTGTGTGTTTGAATAAGTTTTAAACAGGCTGACCAAATTTGGTTTAAATCGGACTACTATATCATATAGCTGCCATAGGAACGATCGGTTAAAAATCAACATTTAACAAATTTTGTAAAAAAATCTGTCGGCTTACACAAAGCACTGCAAGGGTATCCAAACTTTGGCGCGCCAAAGTTAGCTTGCGCTATATTTGCTTTTCGAGAATAGAAGTATTCTGCATTTTGCAGCTGCATTTATAAAAATATTTTTTTATGAAACAAAAGAAAATAATATTATTTACTATTAGAAAAATTCACAAATCGATATCTTTATCGTACATATTTTTTTTGTCTATTCAAAATAATTTTTTTCTAATAATTAATTTTGGTAGTTTTCATAATTTTAATTTTTAACTAAATGCTGCTAACAAACGCAAGATCGCAGAATATTTATTTATATACCAAAATGTCACAAAATTAATTCTTAATATATAATAAATATAGTTAAAATTATATTCATTAGTCTTGCCACTGTAGACTAAAAACTGAAGACCGTCTACAGTCGGTCTTACCCGTTAGAGGGTTAAGATTTTTTGGTCTAGTTTTTTGCATTGGACTCATAATATTAATTGTGATTGTTCCTACAAAAATGGGCGTGGCACCGCCTTTTTAATAATTTTAAGCGGGGGTAATTTTTTTTTTTAATGTTTTCTGGCCCAAACTTTCAGACTTTGTGTTTTTAAGCAATGAGCATTCTGTCAAAAAATAATTCAAAACGGACGTCTATAGTTTATAGTTCCTACAGGATTAATGGCTTAAATGAGTAGGAATAAGTAATAAGTATGAACAACTTTTAGACCCAGTACTTTAAAAAAGTACAAATGGGTCTATTAAGTTTGTGCAAAAAAAAAAATGTGCGTAACAGGCAGAAGGAGGCGTGGCAGACCCCATAAAGTATATATATTCTTGATCAGCGTCAACAGCCGAGTCGATATAGCCATGTCCGTATGTCTGTCTGTCTGTCCCTTTTTGTGTCGCCTAGATCTTAGAGACCAGAAGAGCTAGAGACACCAAATTTGGCATGTAGGTACATCTATATCTCCCATTGATCAAGTTTGTTTTAGATTTTGGCCACGCCTCTCTCCGCCCCCGGAAATTGAAATACAAAATTTCGAAGTCGAATAACAAGAGCACCTTTAATGCTTGCGCCTTGATTTGTACATATAATAAACACTATAAACCAAACCTGTCCTGCAAATTTCAATGACAATGTTACGGGCAAAAGGAAGAAGAAGACTCGCTAGCGACCTCTGGGTTTATTAACTTATCATTTAGCGCCATCTATTGAATGGTACGCAACAATCTGTAGTGAACGCTTTTCACTCAAAAAGTACTGGGTCTCCTACTGTCAAGCTTGCTCCACTGTAGCTTAATGCATTTTTAGACCCAGTACTTTAAAAAAGTACAAATGGGTCTATTACGTTTGTGCAAAAAAAAAGTGCGTAACAGGCAGAAGGAGGCGTGGCAGACCCCATAAAGTATATATATTCTTGATCATCATCAACAGCCGAGTCGATATAGCCATGTCCGTCTGTCTGTCCGTCTGTCCGTCTGTCACTTTTATGAGATCCTAGATCTCAGAGACTATAACAGCTAGAGACACCAAATTTGGCATGTAGGTTCATCTATATCTTGCATTGATCAAGTTTGTTTTAGATTTTTGCCACGCCCCCCTCCGCCCCCGTAAATTAAAATACAAAATTTCGAAGTCGAATTACAAGAGCCCCTTTAATGCTGGCTTCTTGGCTTCTGAGCTTTGGTACACATAATATACACTATAGTCCAAAACTGTCCAGAAAATTTCATTCTTATCGGATGATAAACACGGAAGTTTTTCAACAAACAATGTTACGGGCAAAAGGAAGAAGAAGATACGCTAGCGACCACTGTGTTTATAAACTTCGTAGTGGCGCCATCTATTGAATGGTACGCAACATTGAAGAACAATCTATAGTGAACGGGTTGCACTCTAATAGTACTGGGTCTCCTACTGTCGAGCATTCTCTACTGTAGCTTACTGCATTTTTATACCCTTGCAGAGGGTATTATAATTTTGTCACGAAATGTGTAACGCATTGAAGGAAGCCTCACAGACCCCATAAAGTATATATATTCTTGATCAGGGCGACGAGCTGAGTCGATATAGCCATGTCCGTCTGTCCGTCTGTCTGTCCGTGTGTCCGTCTGTTTCTATGCAAACTAGTCTCTCAGTTTTGAAGCTATCTTGACGAAATTTGGTACAGATCCGTCTTTTTGCTGCACGCAGCACATATGTCGGAGCCGGCCGGATCGGATAACTATATCATATAGCTGCCATAGGAACGATCGGTTCGAAAACAACATTTAGTATGAAAAACTTTTTTGTTTCTCAAAATATCTCAACCAAATAAACACATTGTGTGTTTGATTTAGTTTTAAACAGGCTGACCAAATTTGATGTAAATCGGACTACTATATCTTATAGCTGCCATAGGAACGATCGGTTCGAAAACAACATTTAGTATGAAAAACTTTTTTGTTTCTCAAAATATCTCAACCAAATATACACATTGTGTGTTTGATTTAGTTTTAAACAGGCTGACCAAATTTGATGTAAATCGGACTACTATATCTTATAGCTGCCATAGGAACGATCGGTTCGAAAACAACATTTAGTATGAAAAACTTTTTTGTTTCTCAAAATATCTCAACCAAATAAACACATTGTGTGTTTGATTTAGTTTTAAACAGGCTGACCAAATTTAATGTAAATCGGACTACTATATCTTATAGCTGCCATAGAAACGATCGGTTCGAAAACAACATTTAGTATGAAAACCTTTTTTGTTTCTCAACATATCTCAACCAAATATACACATTGTGTGTTTGATTTAGTTTTAAACAGGCTGACCAAATTTGGTGTAAATCGGACAACTATATCATATAGCTGCCATAGGAACGATCGGTTCAAAATCAACCTTTAACAAATTTTGTAAAAAATCTGACGGCTTACGCAGGGCACTGCAAGGGTATCCAAACTTTGGCGCGCCAAAGTTAGCTTGCGCTATATTTTGTATTAACCATATGCTTCTTAACGTGAAAGGGGAAAGAAACCTTTCAAGCAACAGCTGAACTCTGCTCCATAAATACAAATTGTAGGGAACGGATAATATTAAAAAAGTCAACAAAATCGTATTGGAGAATCGTAAAGGGAAGTTCTAGGAGATAGTTGAAGCCTTAAAGATTTTAAAAGACCGCATCGGCCTGATTTGGCTACAATTGACTTTTATCTGTTCGCAGACCTTAGAAAAATGCTTACTGGGAACAGATTCTCCGAAACAGGTCCTCAGATAAATTGTTTTACTAAAACGGCATCGAAATCTGGGTGAAGCGATTGAATGAGTGTATCGCTCTTGAGGGAAGTTATGTTGATGAATAAAATCGAATTTTTTTCAAAAACTAAAACTTTGTGGCTATCAGCCGTTACTTATCAACCGAGATGTTATATATTAAAACAAGCACCAACGGTGAATACAATAACAGCAACAACAACAGCAACAACACACACAAATGGCTAGTTTAGATTCACAGCTATCTTGTCAGATTGACACTAAGCTTGAATTGACACAAAGCTTGAAAAGTTAGCACAAAGGGTACTGATGATATAGACTGATATCTTTTAAAACAGCTGAGTATTTGTGTGGAGCAACTGATCCGCGAAAGCAAACTTTAGGCTAATCAGGAACAGAGCGGTTGCAGGATACACACATATGTATGTATGTATACAAGGAAAACTGGGCCTACAAAATGTGTTAATATATTGGGAAAACGAATCATAGAACCTCCATTGGCAAAAAGGTATGCGGATGATGCGCGTGACAGAGGCTCGTCGTAATAATCAAGAAAATATATACATACTTTATGGGGTTTTCCACTCCACTTTCAATGCGTTACCATTTCGTGACAAAAGTATAAATTAACTAAAATAATTATTACTTCTATTATTGAAATATAGCGCAAACTAACTTTGCCGCGCCAAGGTTTGGAAACCCTTGCAGTGCCCCGTGTGAGCCGCCAGATTTTTTTACAAAATTTGTAATACATACTAAATGTTGGTTTCGAACCGTTCGCTCCTATGCCAGCTATATGATATAGTAGTCCGATTTACATCAAATTTGGTAGGGATGTATAATATTATGCCAAACACACAATGTGTATGTTTGGTTCAGATATTTTGAGAAACAAAAAGTTTTTCATACTAAATGTTGTTTTCGAACCGATCGTTCCAATGGCAGCTATATGATATAGTAGTTTGATTTACACCAAATTTGGTCAGCCTGTTTAAAACTTAATCAAACACACAATGTGTATGTTTGGTTCAGATATTTTGAGAAATAAAAAAGTTGTTCATACTAAATGTTGTTTTCGAACCGATCGTTCCTATGGCAGCTATATGATATAGTAGTCTGATTTACACCAAATTTGGTCAGCCTGTTTAAAACTTAATCAAACACACAATGTGTATATTTGGCTGAGATATCTTGGGAAACAAAAAGTTTTTCATACTAAATGTTTATTTCCAACCGATCGTTTCTATGGCAGCTATATGATATAGTTACACGATCCGGCCGGTTCCGACATATGTACTGCGTGAAGCAAAAAGACGGACTCGTACCAAGTTTCATTAAGATAGCTTCAAAACTGAGAGACTAGTTTGCATAGAAACAGACGGACACACGGACAGACGGACAGACAGACGGACATGGCTATATCGACTCAGCTCGTCGCCCTGATCAATAATATATATACTTTATGGGGTCTGTGAGGCTTCCTTCAATGCGTTACACATTTCGTGACAAAAATATAATACCCTCCGCAAGGGTATAAAAAGAAGGTCAGTGCGCCACCTCAAGATAAAATAAAAAATTTGATTTTTTACAGAAATTAAAGCTAAGCTGTATTACAATGGCTATATTTACAAAGGTAGTATTACATGTGTAGCACGCTAGGAAACTTCATATTAATGTCCGTGCATAAAATGTTAATAAAGCACATCATACGATAATCTCCCTCAACGGCAGTATATGTACATAGGTGAAGGGAGTTCAATGGAAATGGAAAGATTCAGCTGCCGTTGCTGCTGCGAATGCGCCACAATTAAGGCATCATTGAATGCATTTTTCAACGCTGTGCGACATTAACCGAGTGGTCAACGGTCGCCGATCAGCTGGCTACGGATAATTTATGGCACAGACTCTCAGCAATAGCTCAGAAAAACTAAGCAATCTTTATAACATTTATTGCAATGCCCTTTGGCATTGACAACAGGCCAAGATCAAAAAGGAAGGGCAAAACAAAGGTAAGCGGGTGCCAAAGGAGAAGGAAAGGCAGAAAAGGTCAAACAATGACCGTCGGATGCACAAAAGGAGCAGTGTGCGAACGCTCGTCTGAAATGGGCACCTTTTTGAGGTCGCCTTAGAGGTCAACTCGGGACTTGTCTAAGGAAAAGATCTTGAGTTAAAACTCAATGCATTTAACTCTTGTTTTGCTTATTGAGCGCTTTCTCTGCAAAACAGGGGATGAATATACAAAGAATATGCTATCTCTCTCTCTCTTTTTTTCCATTTGGCTCTATCAAAAATGTGAGTGGAGTTGTTTCATTTGCAACTTGGGCGATCCATCTTGTCCACTCAGAACAGGACATTTCCGGATTGTAAACAATTGTCATGTCGCAACAATTGCGCTTTTCATATATTTCTTATGTTTTTTCTTCCGATGGCTTGCCACCTTTTATTCGTTAATCCTTTTCCAATGGTTATTGGTTTTTAAGATCATGTTTCGTTTT
This sequence comes from Drosophila neotestacea, assembly GCA_035044365.1. Lineage (NCBI taxonomy): Eukaryota > Metazoa > Arthropoda > Insecta > Diptera > Drosophilidae > Drosophila > Drosophila neotestacea. Next base: position 173,361 of record JAWNMD010000450.1, read on the forward strand.
TTGTTTACTCAAAACATAAAAAGGATCTGTGTCAGGCCAGATCTAGGCTACAAAACAAATTGGCAGCACAAGGAAAAGTGCAGAGGAAGCATAAAAATTAAACGAAAATTAAGCGTAAACATGAGAATTCTGTCACATAAATCCCCCAGGAGGAGCACCACTCGACCTCCACCTTGCCCTCAACTATTTTTAGTCCTTTGCTATTTGATCTGCAGATGTTTACTGGTTTCCTCCTTCCTTATAAGAGTTGTCTTACATCTTACATAGGCAGGCTACAGTTGACTTACGAGCTGCTGAAGTTGCTACTTGATTAACACATGTCCTGTCGCTGGGCGTATCCCTGACATGCATATGTATACATAATTCTCAAGGAGTCAGAGGTTGTTGGAATTGAGCGATATGTTAATGTTTAGTTTGTTGATGCTCTTAACTCATTCATTATGAATTTGAGGTGCCAAGTGTGCCACATGTGCGACAGCAAGAAAAGCAGAACTCAAATGACGCAAAACACTCCCTCTGTATAAACACCTAGACGTCAGAGATCTAGAGAGCTAGATCAAGTTTGTTTTTAAATTTAGACCGCCACCTTCCGTCTTCGCAAATAGAATGACAAGAGCATGTTTAAAGCTAGCTGTATTCAAAACTACATCTTAATCAAACAATTTTCAGTCGGGCAAAAGGAATGGAGATTCAGGTGCTACAACGAGTAAAACTTGCGGGGTTTCTATTTACGCGCATGTGTTATTTTAAGAGTGAGTACAGGGTCTCCCACAGTTGAGCATGCTTTATTGTAGCCGTGATATATTTTTATGCTTTACAGAAGGCCACGAAATGTGAAAAGCGTTGAAGGAGGCGCAGGAGTTTACATATATACTCCTGATTAGGAAGACTAGATGAGTCGACAATGCCAAGTACGTCTGTCTGTCTGTTTTAATAAAAACTAGTCTCTCAGCTTTGAAGCAATCTTGATGAAGCTTGGTACAGATTCGTCTTTTTGATGCACGTGGTACACATGCCGGCCGGACTATAGCTGCCATAGGAACGATCGGTTAAAAATCAACCTTTTTTGGTTTTTTAAGTTATCTCACATATTGGGGACATTCAGACGGTAATTCTGATCACAAATCATTATTCTATAAAAGGTATACATAATGTCCATTCAGCAGGTATTGATTAGTTATTCCGCCCAAATACAGGAGCGTGTACTGATCGAATTATCTGCTAACTGCGCCCATTGAGTGTCCTGTATCGTTATACATACATATGTGTATCGATAACTGACTAAATTTAGATAAAATCGAACTACTATATCATTAACCTGTCATATGTTGGAATTTGAATGCAGATCTTTGCAAGGCTATACAATCTTTGTTGCGTTATCTTTTTAGACCCAGTACTTTAAAAAAGTACAAATGGGTCTATTAAGTTTCTGCAAATGGGCGTAGCAGGCAGAAGGTGGCGTGGCAGACCCCATTAAGTATATATTCTTGATCAGCATCAACAGCCGACTCGATATAGCCATGTCCGTCTGTCTGTCCGTCTGTCCGATTTTTGAGTTCCTAGATCTCAGAGACTATAAGAGCTAGAGACACCAATTTTGGCATGTAGGTTCATCTATATCTTGCATTGATCAATTTTGTTTCAGATTTTTGCCACGCCCTCCTCTGCCTCTAGAAATTGAAAAACAAAATTTTAAAACCGAATTACAGGAGAATCTTTAAAACTGGCGCATTGACTTTTGGTATATATAACGAACACTATAGTCCAAACCTGTCCTGAAAATTTCATTCCATTTGGATGATAAACGCGATGATTCAACTAACAATGTTACGGGAAAAAGGAAGAAAAAAAAGAGACGCTAGCGAGCTCTATGTCTTCGTAGAGAACGGTCTGCACTCAAAAAGTACTGGGTCTCCTACTGTCGAGCTTGCTCCACTGTAGCTTACAGCATTTTTAAAATAATAATTTAATCAAAAAAAATACAGTAAGCTACAGTGGAGCAAGCTCGACAGTAGAGACCCAGTACTTTTTGAGTGCAAACCGTTCACTATTGATTGTTCTTCAATAATGCGTTCCAAACAATAGATGGCGCCACTACGAAGTTAATAAACACAGAGGTCGCTAACGTCTCTTCTTCTTCCTTTTGCCTTTAACAGTTAGTTGAATAACTTCCGTGTTTATCATCCGATTGGAATGAAATTTTCTGGACAGGTTTGGACCATAGTGTATATTATATATACCAATAATGAAGTCGCTAACATTGAAGGGGCTCCTTCAATTCGACTTCGAAATTTTGTATTTCAATTTCCGGGGGCGGAAGGGGGCGTGGCGAAAATCTAAAACAAACTTGATCAATGGGAGATATATATGAACCTACATACCAAATTTGATATCTCTAGCTGTTATAGTCTCTGAGATCTAGGTGTTCATATTTTCGAAATTTCGATCAGCCGTATACTATCCGTTTATTATCCGATCCGGATAAAACTTTCAGGACAGGATTGGACTATAAAGTTTATCATGTGTAAAAAATCATATCGCTAGCATTAAAGGTGCTTTCTTTATTCGACTTTTAAATTTTGTTTCAAATTTACAGGGGCGGAGGGGGGCGTGGCAAAATTCTAAAACAAACTTCATCAATGCGATATACAGATGAACCTTCATGCCAAATTTGGTGGCTCTAGCTCTTATAGTCTCTGAGATATAGGTGTTCAAAAAGGGACAGACAGACGGACAGACGGACAGACGGACATGGCTATATCGACTCGGCTGTTGATGCTGATCAAGAATATATATACTTTATGGGGTCTGCCACGCCTCCTTCTGCCTGTTACGCACATTTTTTTTTGCACAAACTTAATAGACCCATTTGTACTTTTTTAAAGTACTGGGTCTAAAAAAGATTTCTTTTACAACTAAGTAAGTGTTGTGTTTACTTGTTTGAATATTCTTGTAGTTACTTAAAGAAAGTATTTGTAAGCCATCTATTAATATATGTACATGTAATTTCTTGCTCACTTTAATCAAAAAGTGGAGAATCTATTCTAATTCCTTTTTAAGTATCAACTCTCCCGTTATGATTGATCACGAACTGTTTTTCTATTCTTTCTTTAGTTTCCCAACTGAAAAACCGCAAAGTTCGTAATGCTGTGCCACAAGATTGTGATCAGGGTTATGAAATACCATCAAAATTCAATAAATACAAAGCATATAAAGCATTCAATCAATCATAAGACGCTCATACAGACACGCAAATCCTTAAGGAAATCAAACAAAGACGCCACGAGAGATCGAGCTGAGGTTAACACTGAGATTCAGGGTGAAGTAATAATGATGCGCGTGCGCAGCACACGATACCATTATATGCTAACGCTATTGTACTCCATATGCAGGTCGACAGGCAGACCTAGATCCAGACCCAGACTGAGGATCACTCCGGAAACTCACAAATTTCGTGTGTCAATATCGCGACCCTTGATGGCATTTGGCTGCTGCTGCTGCCCTCGGCACACGCGGCCTTTGCAATGCTTAAGATGCGTAGTCTGACCCTGGGGTTCAAATATGCATTCATATTTGGTCTGCCTATGATAAATGTTAACTTATAAATAGTTTTTGAATGTTTCGTCCTTTGGGGTTTCTTTGTGTTTCGTTTAAATGAGCGCGAGGTTAAGTTAGACATGGTAATGTGTGTGTTTTTCTAAATTCCTCAGCCATGAAAATTTGTTGCCTTTTGTTTTAAGCGATTTGTTTAAAATTGCATCTGTGTGTGTGTTCTCTTGATGGGTAGAAAAGTGTGCGGGGAAAACATTGTATTTTAAAAATTTGTAGAATCTTCAATAAATAATATACTGAGAAGCTATTTTAAAAAAAACTTTTAAGCCTTATATACAGGTCGGTTCCGACTTTTACTTTTGGTATTTATCTTTGAGCTGGTGAATTTAGATTCAATAAAGTGAAAAACAATCATTTTCATGGTATAAGTAAATTAAGCCAATTTAATAACTGCTAAGTTTGGTTAAGATACAACAAGAAAAAATGCAGTAAGCTACAGTGGAGCAAGCTCGACAGTAGGAGACCCAGTACTTTTTGAGAGCAAACCGTTCACTATAGACTGTTCATCAATGTTCCCTACCATTCAATAGATGGCGCCACTACGAAGATAAGTTAAAAAACACAGGGGTCGCTAGCGTCTCTTCTTTCTTTTGCCCGTAACATTGTTAGTTGAATAACTTCCGCGTTTATCTTCCGATTTGAATTTGAAATTTGCAGGACAGATTTGGAAAGTAGTGTGTATTATATGTACCAAAAATTAAGGCGCTAGCATTAAAGGTGCTCTTGTAATTCGACTTCGAAATTTTGTATTTCAATTTCCAGGGGCGGAGGAGGGCGTGGAAAAAGTCTAAAACAAACTTGATCAATGGGAGATATAGATGTACCTACATGCCAAATTTGGGGTCTCTAGCTCTTATAGTCTCTGAGATCTAGGCGACATAAAAAGGGACAGACAGACGGACAGACGGACATGGTTATATCGACTCGGCTGATGATGCTGATCAAGAATATATATACTTTATGGGCTCTGTCACGCCTCCTGCCTGTTACGCACATTTTTTTTGGACAAACTTAATAGACCCATTTGTACTTTTTAAAGTACTGGGTCTAAAAACAAAGATTTCCATTCTAACCATTTATTTAAAAATCATCAGGGCATATAAAATAATCCGAAAGTTAAATTCGGATTAATTGATATGTACTACTAAAAAATAATCGTTATCGAAAACATTTTTGTTCATCATATACATTCATATTAACTCTATATTTATAGTCATGACAAGCATAAGAAAGCAAAACAAGTTTTTTTTATTATTATGACTGGGTTTTTGCCAATTGCCGTTTTACAATAATTACGATAAAATTACTGTTCTTTTAAGAGGCGACTTCGATTTCACGGCTATCTGCTATGTCACTATCGGACCAATTAGAACAAGACAATCGTTCGCCTGAATAAAATAAAGAATTTCTCTTCAACTAATCCCGTCACCGTGTGATTGGCGTGCTGCAGCTCAGCCGGCTTAGATCGACTTGGAGATTTCAATCGTGGGACGATGCATGAATGAGATTTGGATTCAGATCGCCAGCAATATGAAAATGTCACGCTTATCTCGATAGGGACCAAGCTGAATGGTAGCAGTTGCCTTTGCCTTTGGCTTATGTTGTGGTTCAGAAAGTACTCTACGCCGCTGCCTCGCCTAGAACACAGTGTCAGACTCAGTTTTAGTGTTTCATTCGCATTCTTGGTCTTTTGGTGTGGTTGTTTTTGTCGCCGATGGCACCGACGCCGCAGTCGATGTTACACCAGGCAGAGGGTATATGAAACCGGATGAAACATGAAAGTAATAACAATATGAGTGTGTATCCTGTGCCAGGATATTGACGCGCTGCCACATTTAAATCGTATTTTCATGACAACAACGAACAGATTTGCCCCGAAATGAGATGCAGGCGTTGCTGCTGCTGCTGCTGCTGCTACTGCTTGTATCCCGTAGATCTCATTCTCCTACAGGCACTCAACTCGGACTCCTCGTTCTGGCCGCGTGCCCGTCTATTTGGCACTGTCATTGTGCTGACGACCGTTATTTGAATGACATTTAAATTTGTATAGAGACCTGAATTACAATTCAGGCTGCCAATTCATTGTTTAGCTTACAAGGGCGTCAATTTGTTACAGGATGACTCACTCAATACGCATTCCGAGACCAAGATTGAGAATGAGCAGATGATGTCGATCAATAAGCATCTTAGTTACTAGGATTCGTTCTGAATAATTGAAAGTAGAACAAAATACTTCTACTATTACAATGTTCAAAGCACTCGTTGCTAAACGTCCGCGGAATGAAAAACTCCAATATAAAAAGATGCATAAAGCTGCAGTGCAGCAAGCTAGACAGTGGGAAAGACAAAATAGTGACAAGCAAACACACCGCAAACCTTTAACGATTTAGCGCCAGCGTCTTTTCTTTTTGCTATTGCCCGACGCTAAAAAAATTGTTTTTTTTTTTGAAAAACTTCGGAGTTTGTTGTCCGATCGAGATGAAATTTTCAGAACATGTTCGGACTAAAGTGAATATCATATGTAACAAAACCTCAAGAATATATATTGATATATACTTTGTTGCCTGTTTAATTTTAATAAACTTTATGGACATTTTTGTACTTTTTTCTAAAAACAACGAAAAATTATCTGTATCGAATTAAAGCTCTAGAGAAAATCGTTTATATAAAAGAAGAAGAATTTCAATTTTTAAATCTTTAAATATATCAAGGAATTGTTGTTTAAATTATAATAATAACACAGAGCTTAACAAAAGAAGAAACTTAATAATAATTAATAAATTAGTAATATGTATTTAAATTTAGTACATTAGGAAGATGAAATACATCGATTGAATTGCAAAGATATTCATCATTAAAAAATAATCAATTCCAAACAAGGCTCAGTACGTACACACTTAAAAAAGAAAGCAGAGTTCACTACACTTAAAAGGTTAATTACATAATAAGAACTCAGATGAAATACGATATCTACAACAATTTTCATGTCAATTGTGTTGTGGATGTAAAAAACACCCTATAAAAAGTGTGTGATAAGTGGCGCTAAGAATCATATTAGGGGTGCGTATGAGATTCCTTGATTACAACATAAATTTAAAAAACAACGCGTGTGTCGAGGGGAAGAGCAACAGGCACTAGGCGAAGGGCAAGGGATTCAGGGAAAAAACGAAAAAACGGATATAGTTTTTTTTTTTTATGAAGTGTTGCCTTTTTATTGGTGGTTAATTTGAGTGTGCACTCGATGAGATGAGGGTAGCTCGATGTCGATGATGATGCAACAAGTATGTGGCACGAGTCAGAGTTTAAACGGTTAACAGGAACAACAGCCAAGGATGTAAGGGTTCCCTATCGCTTTAGGCTATTTATAGGGATGTGACAAGCGAAGGGTTTGACTCGACGCGATTCTCTAATTGCCCAATGTATTGAAAGGGTAAGATAGCTGCATCACATTTAGAGCTCATTTTCAAGTTCAATGCCGGTGATTTTGTGGTCCCACGCGCCAAAAGATGCCGACAGCTCCGTGTAATCCCCTCTCTTTGATTGAACCGCTATTGAAGCATGTCTATTCTTATGTGACCTTAACAATGCAAAGAGAGAAGAAGTGATCTATAAATAAAAACAAACATTTTAAACTCTTTTTCGGCACTTTAAGGGTGTCATCTCATTTTGTTTTTATAGCATGCCGTTAATTTGGAATCTATATTCATCTATATGGCGGATTATTTAGGGAGCGCAAGAAAAGGGAAGATGGAACTAGAAGCCATGTGTGTGCGTGACAAAGTGTAACGATGTTAAGTCAAAAATGAAGATTTAAATTGTTGTGGGTTGGGCTTAGATCGGGAAACAGAAAATGGCGATCGACAAACAATGTTAGACTGCTTTATGATTTCAAAATTATTGATTTTCGTTTTTAATTAGACCCAGTACTTTAAAAAACTACAAATGGGTATATTAAGTTTGTGCAAAAAAAAATGTGCGTAACAGGCAGAAGGAGGCGTGGCAGACCCCATTAAGTATATATATTCTTGATCAGCGTCAACAGCCGAGTCGATATAGCCATGTCCGTCTGTCTGTCTGTCTGTCTGTCTGTCCCTTTTTTGAACACCTAGATCTCAGAGACTATAAAAGCCAGAGACACCAAATTTGGCATGTAGATTCATCTATATCTTGCATTGATCAAGTTTGTTTTAGATTTTTGCCACGCCCCCCTCCGCCCCCGTAAATTGAAAAACAAAATTTTAAAGACGAATTACAAGAGAACCTTTCAAACTAGCGCCTTGATTTTAAGTATATATAATACTTACTGTAGTCCAAACCTGTCCTGAAAATTTCATTTAAATCGGATGATAAGCGCGGAAGTTATTCAACTAACAATGTTACAGGCAAAAGGAAGAAGAAGAGACGCTAGCGACCTCTATGTTTATCAAGTGGCGACATCTATTGAATGGTACGCAACATTGAAGAACAATCTTAAGGCTTGCACTCAAAAAGTACTGGGTCTCCTATTGTCGAGCTTGCGCCACTGTAGCTTACTGCATTTTTTGGACTTGTTTCTGTATTGTTGAAAAAGTAATTGTCAATTTTTCATATTTTAAAATCAAGAAAATTGGAGATAACTCTGTATATCTATATATATAAATCTCTTTGTCTTAATTGACTGACTGACTGATCTTATTATCGTGCAATAAGACGGCGTTTTTCGATATTCCAACTATAAAGTTTCGATTTGGGGTCAAAAGTCAAATTAATTAGTATAACTTTTTTTTTGAGCTATCTCAAGCAAACTCACAGATTATGTATTCCTTACTCACTGTTACATCCTGGGAAAATTTGGTCAAGATCGGATGACTATGTCATATAGCTGCCATAGGAACAATCAGATGCAAATAAAACATACATATAAAACTCCTTGTCATGACTGATTCACTGAATGACTTATCAAGCTGCAACCGAAGCTGGTAAAGCTACCCGATTATCCCGATTTATTCCGATAAATCTAGCGTTTTTCCCGCTAAATCTGATTTTTTACTTCAAAATTAGATTATTAGTCCAATTGCGGCGAAAATTTTAAAGCAGCGAGCAGGGAAAAAGTAAATTTTCTATATAATATAATGTACTTCTATTATTTTAGGTCCAATAGCTGAGAGTAGATATACTATATAATTTAGTGTGAATCAGTCCTAAAAATTTAATCATGTTCGGATGCTACAACATACAAAGCTTGGTATTCACCATTATTTGCTCCTTTCCATAAGTCCACGATCTCCCGGTCAAGATTGCTCCACTCCTTTATAGATTTTCATTTTTTGCGTGAAATTAGAAATGAAGTAGAGAAACTGGAGGAATAAGGATCGGACAAAGTATTGAAAGAGTCTTAGTAATGAATAAATTCAAATGGCGCCTTGCAATGATTTCAAGCTGAAATACCCAATCCTGATTACAAGCAGCTGTTCCAATTGCAACCATTTGGATGTCAGAATTACCACCAGAAATGTATTAGATTTATTAACCCATACAAGCGCACAAAAAGGGTTAAAAATTCGTCAAAATAACACGTTTATTTGAGGGGTTTCACGCAGTGCAATGCAAAATGTTCGTTTTTCTGGATGAAAGACGAGACAATGATTTCGTTGCACTTCACTGATTTTGCAAAAATAAATGTCAGCAGCTGGAAAACGTGTTTAACCCTAGTCAATTGAATCAATAACAAAGCAAAATATTTGCAACATAATATATGCACTTTATCTTGAACAATAAACGACAGTTCTGATCGATGCAGTGGCAGACATTGTTGTCACCTGTGGAACTGGTGAGAAAAGGCTTATGATGCTTCCAGCTGTTTATTTCCATATTGAAAGGGAGTCTTAAAAGTTATTCCTTTACTAACAGTTAACTGAAATTCAAAACCAATATCCGCCCTCTTTATGTGTGGGATTCAATAAAAACTTTACATTCAAGAGTACCAGACAAATTCGGAGATATCACTTGACACTTGTTAGTTGGTTTGGCCTAATAATGATACCTTGTCGGGGCATATCTAATTGCTCACATTTCAGAATACCGTCTAGACTCTAGAGTGTTTCAACTGACATTTGCACTTCAGGCTTCACAAAGACCAATAAGTCGAACCATTTTGGAACCAAATATCACATTTATTTAGCAGCAACATGTGTTCCTTAGGGATAAAGTATCTGTTACTGAAAGATACAACAACAAACAAGTAGCCAACAATATCGAAAACTACCTGTTTTTTATTCACATGCGACAAGAAGTAAGAAGAAAAAACCTTTAAAAATCCAAAATTGCACTTCATTCTGCATTGTCAAATAGTTGCTATGGATATTGCAACCTTCCTCTGAGGGTGGATTCTATTACCCACCCTATTGTGTGATATTTGCAATTTTTTTCTACGTTTGGAAACATTTTTTGCTCATATATATTGGGTTGTGTTTTGAGCGGTTTTTTTTTGCAGTTTCTCTTATTTACTGGTTTTATTTATCTTTCCTACATTTTTATTGGTCGCAATAATTTTTTAGGGAAGGCGTTAAATTGATGCTGTAATTGGAGTTATATGAGTTTTTAGCATGTGCTGCAATCAGTTTGAGTGGCTTACAAAAATTATGAGTAACTGAATGAAGAACTACAAAAATTGTCGTAGGAGTCCCTGTGGTACAAATATTTTGGCTTATAAATGTAGGGCAATGTTGGGAGGACAGCTGAAAAAATTATACAGCGGATAAACCCCATTTGAACAAATCTTATGGTTGAAGCTTTCATATACGTATTAGTAGGAGGATACTTTAAAAGTCCAGGCCTCCACTATAATGGATGAGCTCCCAGGAATCTATGGTTACTCTGTTGATTTGAGGACATCTGCGTTGTCGGCCCAGTGCAAATAAAACAAACGACTGGGGAATAAAAAAAAGAGAAGTTAAAGGCAAAGAAATCGAATTCAATCGAGTAACCAACACAATTTTTATTGTTTGTGCGCTGCAAATGTGGCAACTGTTCAAACGAAGGAACCAACGGTCAAACTAGACATTCTCCGTCTGTCCAGTGCAAATAGTTAAGGACGAATATGAGGATGGGCTGAGTATGACGCGTGTGCAACCCCCACACTCACACACAAACACACACACACACAAAGTCTACAGGCGCACGCTGCTGTCGTTTATTTCGCTTCCTTTTTCTCTATAACGGATGCTGGACATTATCGATGGCACAGCCAGAAAACAACAACAATGAGATTTTTTTGTTTCCATGCTGCATGCATACCAGTATGTATCTGTATCTGAATATTTGTCTATGTATCTGTACATATACATGTATATTTTTAACCATTGTTATTTTACGTTAACTAAAGTGCCATCAATGGCAGATGTTTTTTCTATCACCCAATGCTCGTCGTGTAGGCGATTCTAGTTTTGTCTCTCCCTCCCTCTCCACCACATTCACAAGTAAGTGGACATTGTGGAACTGTAAAAATTGGTTGGTTTTAGAAGTGGATTTCATGGTATTTTGCCGAATCCGCTTCCCCAAATTATAGTTTCTACATTTACTTGTAACCTAGACCACAGACTCTGTGGCTTCTAACAATATGTGGACTTAATTTTTTCTTTTGGCAACCTCACGGGGCTTCGCGGTCTGAAGTATTGACATCATCATTATTTCCATATGCAAATAATAGGGTCTCCTGATTTTATACAGTTATCCATATATGTTATTAATCGCGATTTCACTTCAATTGCACAAAACAGTACTATTTATAAAGGTAGTTTCAAAGGGAAGCATTTATGTGGACTTTAATATAAGTATATCCGTCTTTCCACTACAAATATTAAGTTGATTTCTGCGCAAATTTTTGGACCCTGTATTTTAAAAAAGTACAAAAAGGGTCTAGTTACTTATTAGGTTTGTCCAATTTGAAGACGGCGTGGCAGAACCCATTAAGTATATATACATATATTTATCACCCAGCAAATTAAAAATTGATAAAATTGAGTTTTGCTACACATGTATGATATACACTGTACATAATCCGAATCTGTCCTGAAAATTTTATCTCGCTCGGATAATAAACTGTGAAGCTATTCAATATACCATTTTTTACAGCGTCGGGCAAAAGAATGAAGAAGTGACGCTAGAGCTACAACGCGTTGCAACGTACAAAGCTTGCTGTGTGTTTGCTTTTCACCACTATTTGCTCATTCCTAAGTACAAGGTCTTCCAATATTGGGCTACCTTTAGTCATAAACAATGTTTCAAAGTGCCTTGGATCCCCAAAATTCAGACTGCCAAAACAATCATCTGATTAAAGGGCAGTTATCATTTTCCTAGCTTGTTAGCAGCGCCTACTTAAAAATTGGTTTCACCTACCGCACAAGAAGAAGTCAATGGACGTAAGGCAGCTGTTGGACTGGTCAAGAGAATGAAAATTGTTGGCGTGGACCGTGCGCAATTCCAGTTAAAAATGTTTACAAAAATAAATTATCAGCTATACAACAAATCTTTCGGCGTATGTGTCTGTGTGTTCGAGGATTGCCAACTTAGGTGCCGACAAGTCGACACGTTCAGGATCAGAAGCGAGTTCATAATTGGCCACAGATGCTGATCCATGGAAATTTTTTAAGATAATGCGTAAAACTTTACAATTTATTCGTGTCGTTGTGTTGTGTTGAGTTGCTAATGTGTATGCCATATCTAAGAGAAATGGCGGTCAACAGCTCATCGACATCAGGCAACGGCTGTTTGATAAGGGCACATGCTTCGTGGTCCATGGTCAGCGTTAGAAGGGTATCTTCTGAGGTAATCATACTTGTATCAAGACTCATGCATGGTCTGTGGTCAAGAATAGTTAGAAATGGTGAATGTATCGAAGTTTTTTTACGGCACCCTTGTGTGCGTTAAGCAACTAAACACCCCCTCACGATGTACACTGTCTTTGATCTCCCCCTTCACATTATTTCCCCCTTCTTTTTGTAACACATGCGGTGCAGTGCCAGTTTTGGCATAGTGAAAAACCTTGTAACACTTTTCATCCCAACTCCGAACAGCCTCGAAATATTTAGGAATTGTTACTTGGTTTATTTTTATCCAAAATACGGAGAGTTCATCTGACGAAGGCTAAAAATGGCTACCCACATTCAAACTGAGCACCACAGCAACTCTACTCAAACTCCTAACGGCAACTCAATACAAGTATTCAATATGGCGTACGAACTGATGATTTTTTGTAGCCTTTATTGTTGTTGTTAGTTCTGGGGGTGGTTCGATTGTAAATACCAGTCCTGTGGGAGATTTTTCCATGGCATTGATAATACTTTTATGTTTAACATCGTGTGTTGGGTTGCGGTTCTTATGTAGATTGTCGGATAAGCCAAACGAATTAAACAAGAAGGGTAACTACAAAATGGATGTATTTCTCATACATCAGCATGTAGAGCAGCGTTATTTCTTATTGTTAGTTTAGTGCTAAAATAAGTAAATTTGATTATTCTTAGATAAACTTTTGGTTTTGTATTTTTACTTATTTATTTAATATTCGATTAGCTCCGATCTTCCAAAGCCCAATTTTTCTGGCATAATTTTTACCTTAATTATACAGTAATTATACAAAAATGAAATAAGAGATAATAAACACCTGATTTATAATCAGGGATCTTCGGAATGCGATTCCTTGTGATCAGAGATATAAGCCGTAAGTTCCGGTTTAGGTTTTGATTGGGATTTGATTATATGTTAACGCTTACGTACAACTTTTATAAATCGGGTTTTCTTAAGTTACGGCTTAGAAATACCGGTATTATTTTGGTTCCCAACATCAATAAAACACGCTTTTTCTTGTACACATATTTATGGATTTCGTAATAATTCTTAACAATATTGTTTCGTTTACAGCTTAAGTTAAGGTTACCAATTTTAATCGGTTAATTCCGGTTAACGGTTACGGTTAAAGTCCCTGCTTGTGAATAACACAACTATTTTTTTATGGAAGCAATTATAAAAATCTTACATATATGGCGCCACTACGAAGATATCAGTTGATAAACACAGTGGTCGCTCCCGTCTCTTCTTCTTTCGTTTGCCCGTAACATTGTTAGTTGAATAACTTCCGCGTTTATCATCCGAGTTGAATGACAGGACACGTTCGGACCAAAGTGAGTATTACATGTAGCGAAAATCAAGGCGCCAGCATTAAAGGTCCTCAGGTAATTCGTTTTGAAAATTTGGTTTTTCAATTTTCTAAAACAAACTTGATCAATGCAAGCTATAGATGAACCTACATGCCAAATTTGGTGTCTCTAGCTTTAAGACTCTAGGTCTTATAGTCTCTGAGATCTATGAACTCATAAAAAAAAGAAATGCACAGAGAAAATGTTGTAGCAAAAGGTGCAAAATGAGCAACAGCTGCCAGAAGAGAAGAGAATATAACAAAAAAAAAATTGGAACTCATGGCAATGATCAGACACCAAAAGTACACCTTTTAAATGGTCAGTCAGTTGGACGACCATTTGAAACTGTTAGTTATCCTGAATGACCCCGGCTAGTTGCACTTAACAAAAAGACTCTTTCTTATTTTTTGTCTGTGACTCGAACAAAGGGCCGCAAGGATGGAAGACAAGACCACAAGCCGGGATAAGAGCTAATAGTAAAGAATCGTTAGGTAGCACAATGAAGTAAGGGTCCTGATTCTGAAGATAAAGATCGTTAAACTCGCTTGCGTCTGCCACAAGCCAAAATGATGAAAGTCCATTGAGTATTAGCAACTTAAGTGCGGTCAAATGGTAAGGAGTCGCCCTTTGACCGACTAAAGGGATATGTAAAATCGAATTTTAGATTTCATCTGCTGCTATATCCCTACAATCTTTAATCTTCACTTTCATAGAGCAGTCTTTGCTTTCCCCTGGACTTAATTATTATCTATATATATAAAACTCTTTTCACTGACAGACTGATCACGCTGCAGCCCAAGCGGGGAAGGCTATCGTACAGAAATGTTGACCAACATAGCTGAGACATAATTATCGTGCAATAGGGCTCCGTTTTGACATATTGCAACTGAAAGAGGTTCAAATGGGGGTGTCAAATTTGCTTAGTATGAAAAATTGTTTTTTTTTTTAGCCATCTCAACCAAACTCACAGTTTACGTATTTTTGACTTTTTGTTACATTCTGAGAAAATTTTGTAAAGATCGGATGACTATATCATGTAGATGCCACAGGAACAATCGGATGCAAATTAGTTTTGTTGTTTTTTGAGCTATCTCAACCAAACTCATAAGTTGGGTTTATCCCGATAAATCAGACATTTTCCCGCCAAATCTAGCGTTTTCCCCGCCAAATCAGACTTTTAACTCCAAAGTCCAATTGCAGCGAAAACTTTAAAACGGCGAGCAGCTCTTTGTTGATTCACTGAGTAATCACGCTGTAGGCCAAACGATTCAAGATATTCAGCTGAAATTTTCGCACAACATAGCTAAGATATCCCCACTGGAAGGGGTTAAATTATATTATATGAAGTACTATAATTATAAGTCCAATTGCAGGGAAAAATTGAATTTACATTTCCCGCTTTCTTATAAGAAATGACATAAAGTCCGGCTTTAGCTGTGAGAAGTGTTCCCTATTTTCACTCTACATTTCTCCCCCAGATTTCAGCGAGCGAAGCGAGTAGGTATTGTATAAAGAACTATTTTTTAAGTCCAATTGCAGGGAAAAATTGAATTTACATTTCCCGCTTTCTTATAATAAATGAGAAGTGAGAAGTGCTCCCTATTTTCATTTTACATTCTCCCCGAGATTTCAGAGATATGTAGCGAGACGTAGGTTGACTAGCGAAGCGAGCAATTTTACCACTGGTAAAATTACACTATGCAAAAATTTTTAGCTTTTTTTCTTGTCCTCGGCCAAATTTGGCTTTTTATGGGTGTTGGCGAGCGATGCGAGCAGGCGGCAAACCCCCTAGTATTATATAAAACACTACTATTATTTTAGGTCCAATTGCAGGAAAAAGTTCCGCTTTCTTATAAAAAATTACATAATGATCGACCGACAAGGTACGGCTATTGCTATGAGCTCCCTAGTACACTCATAAATAACACTCACGCTTGGGGTGCACAAGTTTTAATTAGGACTAATAACATTTATTTTGAACCGGAAAAAAATGGTTTTTATTATTTGATGAACAAATACTCCATGTATTTGTTCCCCCTACTCAAATAATTTTTTAGCCAATCAAAAAGAAGCTGAAAAACTAATGATATGACGCCCAAAAAGGCAGCAAGAAAAGTGCGTTTAAGGGAAGGAAAAAGAAAAACCAATTTCCACTCAAGAGCACGCGACAGTTGTCTTTGTCGATGTTTTTGTTGTTGATGTGGCCCCGAGCGATCTTCGTTCCTGCAAACCCGATCCTTGCTGCATCATCAAAAAGGCGTTCCCATATGCGTGCTTATGCGTTTTTCATTATTATTCAATTTTCTTTTCCTTTCCGTTTTCACGCAAAATATCAGTAATCGATCAATGGAAACTCTTATTTCCCCACAGATCCGCACAGTTACAAGAATTTATCTTGCTAGTCCAATTTGTTTCGGTCGCCCGCACTTAATAGTTCGGTCAATTAGCACATGATGGAGCAGTTCTCTCATTATCCAAGGGCCAGCATTGTGTGGTTTTTGTGTTGGCGTTAACAATCATAAATCATCTCTGATGTAGTCCCAAATAACTTTCTACATAAGTACCTTGTTTTTTATTATAAATACTAAATATTACATAAAAACATTTGGAGAACTTAGTTATCTCTTTATATATACAAGTGTTTTTAAGAAATGGGAATCTAACTATACACTGGGTATCCAAGTTCTCTTGGCCTTTGGATTGTTGTTAAAATTGCTACAATTTGCTCATACTATAGCGTTTAGGTTGAGTTTGTAAATATTTGTTTATATAATTCATTTTTGGCTAATAATTCACAGTAGTATACATACTATTTTTAAATTTTAAAATGGCGTGGGTTTTGTATAAAATCGCTAGATTTGTACTTCCTTTTGATCTGTTCATTATTAAAAATATTGTCATAATGCCAAACATAATTACAGAATAATCATATAAAAATCAAATATATTGCTTTTTTATGTAAATTGTGTGCATTTATTTATTCGATTTTTGTTTAACTTAATGTGAAATTTGACTAACAAAATACTTGTTTTCTTTTACACTAATCTTTGCTTTTAAATTTGACTTTGGACTTTTTGCTGACTTGGCTTAATAACTGAGAACCTAATGTAAGACTTATATGCATGAGAATTTTTTAAACCTTTTTCAGGGTTTTTGTTCGGTGACATTCGTTTGGTTTGTTTCTACTTTTCAAAAAGCTTAACTAAGTTACACAAAAATATATTAAAGAAAGGGATGAAAGCAATTAGTTAATTAGATTAGAGATACTTATCGTTGTGACTTAGACTTAATTCTAGGGTTAGTTATTAGAGTGTTTTGTGCGATTATTGGCGTTATGTACAATTCTTGACAACAAAATCAAACTAAAATTACGAGTATTTACAATTTTGGGCAACGAAATAGGTTAATAATAATAAGAATAACAATTGTTGAGCCGCTGTGGAAGCCAATTCAGGAGTGCGCATTGCGGGCCATGTGGACAAAGAGACCAACGGGTCCGTCGCACTTCTCGCCGCACATGTTGCACTTAAAGACATCGTCGCAGCTGTGGTATCCCATGTGGATGGTGTACAAGACAGCGTCCTTGAAGTAAATATCACAATACTTGCATTCATAAATGGCCGGTGAGCTGCCCGCGGCGGACGATGAGCTGGATACAGAGGCATTAATATTGGCATTGGCATTGCTATTGGCAGTGACCGAGGCAGAGACGGGCGCAGAGACCGAGGCAGTGGCAGGTCGTGCAGCATTGCTGCTGGCATTTGAGCTATTGCCGGAACTAGATGCCGTTGAGCTGGCACTTGTGTTGGCCTGTGGCACATGGCTAGTTTCCATCGATTCATCTGCCGAACTGGCACCGGAGCAAGGATCATCCGCCAGTTGTTTTACGGAGTTGTTTCCGGCAATGGGAGATGAGGCTGTGGGGAGTTTCATCTGCTGTTCCGGAGATAACATTGCCGCAGATTTGAGTTGTAGCAGAGTGTCTAGCTTAAGAACACGTCCTTTACGGCGTGAGACTGTGCTACTGCTTATCAGTGGCGTATCTTCGTCATTTGCCTTTAGATTCATGGCCAAGTGGCTACTGTGGGGCAGCTGGTGGTAATCCTCCTTGACGGGTGTACCCTGGGACAGATCCATTGCCGAGTCAACGGATTTGCGCTCAAAGTCATCTTCGTTCTCATCGTCATCATCGTTGTCACTGTGAGCTGGCAAATTGTGTTGCAGCTGCAGATGTTTCTGCTGCAATTGATCATGCATGCGTGGCGACAACTGCGCAAGAACAGCAGCCTGTTGCTGTGCAGCGAGCATCTGCAGATTGAGATTCCAGTAGGGAAAGAAGGCCATGTTGCGGTTCTGTTGCAGTAAGCTGGCTAAAGGCGGCAGCAGAGCCGATGGCAAGTTTGTCGCCTGCTCCGTGCTGACAGCACTCTTGGTTGGCGATGGAGGCGTAGTTTGTGCCAAAAGCGCTGCAGCTGGAGCTGGAGCGGATGTTGGTGGAAGAGCAACAGCGGCCGGTACTTGCGCTGGGAATCCCTGCAGAGCTGACGACAACTGCGATTTTGGTGCTGGCGCCAAAACTGGTTGCTGCTGCTGTTGAGAAGTTGGTAGTGAAATAGTGCTTCGTTTGCTGGAACCACTGCAACTTGAGCTGCTGCCAGAGACGGACTTGCTCTTGGGACCACGGCGAGTGCCATATACATCAATTACCAGCGAAGGATTCGGAGTACCATCCTCGTCCAGCACCATGCCAGGCTTATGTCCATACTTTCGCAGATGCAACTTAAAGCTGTGGCAATACTTTGTGGCATAATCACAATCGGCACAACGATATTGATAGACGGAGCTGTGGGATTTGCGATGCGAATTCAGCATGGATTTGTTGACGCACGTATAACTGCACTTGTCACACTGAAAAGGTTTTTGATTCTTGTGCTTGCGGATGTGATATTCCAGGTGATGTTTAAACTCGGTGACAAACGGACACTTGGCACACTGGAGTATCTTGTCGGGCTTCATGTGGGTGCGTGTGTGAGCCCAGAAATCCACCTTGGTGATGGCCACAACGCCGCACGTCTTGCACTTGTAGTTCTTCATCTTGCCATGTGAATTGTAGATGGGCATGCGTATGTTGGTGTCATCATCCTCCGACTCGGCCATGTACTTCATGTCCTCACTCGAATTGGACATAAGATCGTGATCCTTCTCCGGTTCCGCATTCGATTGTTGTGACTTTGCCGGTGACTTTGGCGGAGTTACATCCATGGGCGGTGTCAATGCTTGTAATTTATCGCCAGCTTGCAACGTGGCTGCAGCACCAGCTGTTGTTGCTGCTGCTGTTGGAGTCGGCTGTGGGCTTGGACGCATGTTGCTGGCATAATAATGTTGAATGGGATTGGGCAATCCTGGCGGTGTTAAAGGATTGAAACCACCCAGTGCCAGGTGATGATTTTGCTGCTGTGTTTGTTGGGCGGCCTGAAAGTGTTGCTGATACTGCTGCTGCTGCAACAGTTGCTGCTGCAGTGTAGCATCAAAGTGTTGCAGACTGTTCTGATCATTATTGCTCGGCGACGGCGTCATTGCTGTTCCAAAAAGTGTATCCATGGGCTGTTGATGATGTTGCTGCTGCTTTAGATATTGCTCCAGTTGTGTGCTAGGCGGATTAGGCGATTGTCGTGGACTGCTGGCGCAGCTGTTGCTGTTGTTATCGTGCTGATGATGATGGGACATCGGCTCCTGCTTGATGTTGGCTGCAAACATGCTGTTATACCAGGAATTGTGTTGCTCATAGTTGGCCGACGCCGTGTTCGTCTCCCAGTTCTGCATGTTGCTCCTCCTGCTCAAAACGGCTGCAACAGACAGTGAGAGAAAGATAAGAAGTAATCGTTAATCGTTAGTTAACTGCGCCTGCGTCAAGTTTTTTTTTTGCTTCTCGCTTTTATTTTTTATTTTCGTTTTTTTTTCGCTTCTATTTTTATTTTTGCCACCCCTAAGCGCGCCACCCCTTGTATAAGGGGAGAGTCAGGGATGTTGAGTTGAGTGAGTTTCGCTTAATACAAAATGGAGGTATCCTTATGCTCACCTAGCGCTCTATTGCTTTATATATTCCAATGATTCTGTCAACGATGATCTAAAATTTGGGAATTCAATACGTCTAATTGCTTGACAAACAAAAATGTGACTGACTAACGAATGACAAATGCTTGTAGCTTATATGTTGCATGTTGTCTACTCAGGTAGATGCCACAGGCATCAAGGGATTAGATGAGAAAAAGGTGAAACGAATGTCAGGTATCGCGTCGCTAGCATGCAAATTCGCGACCAGCTCCTTGATCCATTCAAACTGGATTAGAGAACTCAACAAAAACAATAACCAAATGCTACAACAAAAAGTTGAAGAGAAAAAATTACGCGCGTTTAGGATTTGGATTTGGATGATCCGGGCCACGAATCTTAAGCTATGCAGATTAGAAAATGAACACAAAATACGACGAGTTTTCCCCTCGAAACCAAAACTGTTTTCGCAGTGGATTAAAGTTAATCAGCGAAGATCGAAGTGCCAAGAGTGGGATTTAGATGAGAAGGCGGAGTCAATGTTCATGGTAAACGCATTTCGCATTTAATAATAAAAAGCAAAAGGATTTAAGTTTATTGTCGGTACCTCTCTCTTTCCCTAGAGCGAGATATATACATCCATGGATCTGCTAGCAGCTGGCTTATTTATTTTAGTTCTTTAAAGCATTTCGCTCAACAAATTTTTGAACTTAATGGTTACTAAACTATTACTATTTTTATTTTTATATTTACTCTACGATATTTTTGCATAGCTACAAAAAGTCGAATAAATCGACCATTGCACACAAAAATAAGCTGAATATACTGTAAGTAATTGTATCTTTAGAATTTAGAAATGATTGTCGTTTTCTAATAATTAACCTAACCTAACCTAACCTTTATTTCAATCTAAATCTGAGTATCTCCACAAGTAAGCATATTTTTTTAAAATCATTTTAAATTAATTTTCATAGATGTTTACAAAAATGTGCAGATTAACTTTTAAGGAGTTCTCCAATTTCTAGACAGCTACGAACGTCTTTTAATTTAATGTCTTTCTGCGCACATGCGATTTGCGTAGTTTTCAGATTTAGCCATTACTTTTCTATATTTTTTTTCTAGCTGCTTTTTTGTTTTTGTTGTTGCCTATTGCAAATTTCATTGCAGTTGGCGCATATTTGGCCAATTGTTTGTGCTTTTAAGTAAATATTATTAAAAACGCAAAACGTCAGCAGAAAATGGATTGTGGAATCGGAAAAATTGAGCGGGACTGGGTCCGGGTAGCTAAAATATTTACAATAAACGTACTTATGTATTATTGATGGTACAGAAAATTTTGCGCTGCACAACAACGAAAACTATAGCAGTAAAAGCAACAACAAATAATAAGTGTATTGTATAATGCGCTTAGCATATTTATTAAATTTAGCTAATGATATTTTTAAGAGCCCAAATTAATTGGCTTGTCAGTGCAACAACAAAGAAGGCAACCGTTGCAACTTGTCGACTTTTTTGCACACCCAACAACAACAACAGCATTAACAACAACAACGGCAAAAACTAAAGGCCAAGTGTAAAATTAATACTACACCGGCAACAAGCAACGGCATGGTTATAGAGCGAGGGTCGAGGAGAAAGGAACAAAGGAAACAGGAGCAGCCAATGGGACGGAGATTGAGGATAAGATCAGGGTCAGGGGCATGCTATAAGGGGTATGGGAATCGAGTGCGAATGCAACGCAACCGAAACTGCAAAGTAAACTAAACATGTGCTAGTCGTTTGGCTAACCCCCCCCCCCCCTTTCTCCCCACCACGCCTTCAACACACCACATCAACCCACTCGCCACCCCCTCGTAGAAATATAGCGAAAAGGCAAATATGGAATATTCAGACGCAGAAAATGCGCCACAAAAAGTGTTTTTGTTGTAAAATGCCAACAGCATCAGCGGTTTTTAATATCGTGGGGCAGAAGATGGGAAGGGGGAAATACAAACTGCATGAATGTGCATTATAAAAAATTATTTATAATTACTTATTGGTGCTGTTGTTGTTAAAGCTTTTGCATGTATGTTTTAAAAAAAGCTACATGGAATCTGTGTTAGGGAGAGCTTTAAATGACAGAGATCACAAAAAGATGCCTTCAGATATGTATGTACATAACATACATACAAATGTGCAAACAAACATATGTACATACATACATATCTGTAATACTTGTATTTTTATTTGTACCACGTTCTATTGTCAGCAAATATTAAACGTGAACTTAAACAGCTGTTGCCAAAATAAAAAAACACATTATTTTATACGTTACAAATTTTTTAGAATTGCTCGGCTGGGAAGTACCCTGAACATAATCCTAAAGAGCGGACAACATAATTATATTTTATATGGGTGGAAAATAGGAGAAAGTTATTAACAATAAACAGGGTATTTAAAAGAAACGCAAAGCCGCAGCAAATTATCAAGTTATCCAATTAATGTACAATACAACGAGATTTTTTTACGTGTGCGAGTTATTACATAGTTCATAGAAACCTATTGAACTTTAAAGATCGAATAGATTTTTTAATGAAGAATAGACATCAAGAATCTTTTCAAAACTCCGCTCTACACATGTAGAAGAAGTTAACAAGCAGATTATTTTCATCTGGAAACGTACATGTTTTACAAGGATTGAATAAAGTAAGAAGAACTAAGGTCAACACGAAATTAATACTTCAGCTTTCATTCAGATATGCATTTTTGGCAAGCGAAAAGCGAACAAGTTCGGCATTAAAAAATTGCAACGTTGACTTTGAATTATAGTTGGATGTCTAAATTTAAAATATTAAAAAAAATATGTTCAAAAGAAATGATTAAAAAGTCTCAGACGACGGAGAGACAGAATGACGGGCAAAAAATTCACCATGCAGTCGTCGGACATGTAAACAAATAAAATTAGCTGTCAGGCAACAAGCGAACGAACAGGGCGCGGATGGAAGGACGGGAGGAGGGACAAGGGGTGGCTGCTGCAGTGGGATCTGGCAAACTGCACGGGCAAAAAACAAGTTCGCTAGATCGGCTAAAAGCCAGACAGATTTTGAAATATTGTTTGAGAATTTTTGCCGTTGCATTTTCAGCAAATTCTGCATGTATTTGAAGTTCTCTGTGTGTGTGTGTCTGTGCGATAGTGTGTTTCTAAGGTTAGACGCAAAAAGAACCAAACGACAACCAAATATTAACTAAGAAAAGACGAAAAAAAAATAGAAGGGTGAATCTGAATCTGTTTAATTCTTCTCATTTTAAGGGGCAATAATCTAACAGTAAGTCTCTTTTCACATATTCTCTTAATATTTACTTAAGTCATAATTCCATCTCTTATTAATTAGAAAGTATATCAGCATACCTGAGGCGTTACTTGCTAAATCTCCAAAATTTGACTTCAAAACTCGGGCTGCAGTTCAGAAGACTCTCGCTCTCTATAGACTTGACCGCGGCACCGTTAATTTCCACAGAGTGACGATTGAAGAGCGTGCGAAACAAAAAACGCACACTACACACAGTCATACACACTCACGGACACGCGCAAGCACACGGAGGTGTGTTGGTGTTAGTGGCTGCTCCTTTTATTCGTTTTTATCTATTTTTTTGGCTATTGCTTTTTAGTTTTATTTTTTTTTTCGCGCATGTGCAAAAAAACGTTTTGAAGGCTGGTTTAAAGATTATAAAACCCTGCTTTGTTGTTTATTTGTTATATGAAAAGTTTGCACACTTAGTATTTGTTTGTTCTTGTAGCTTTAAAACGTATGGGTAGCGTTTTTTTTTTTTGTTTTTTAATAGACGGTTTTTGGTTTTGTTTTCGTTCCTCTTGTCGTCCTTTTTAAAATTTCTGATTATGTTGCGGCTGCTGCTCCTGAACGACGTTCGGCTTATGCGAGGCACTGAGCACGACTGACACGAATTCGTACTCAACTGACATTAGTCATAGCTAAACATCTCCGCATAATGCAGAGCTGTGGCCCAAAAGCAACTCAAATGCACAAAAACAAATGGAAAAGTGCATGCACAAAAGCAAAAATACACAGAACTAACGAACCCAAACTCTCGCGCACACAAAAATGCACTCATACAGAGCAAAACGCACGCACAGCAGCCGAGTCAATAGAATGAGAGCGGGCCGCGCTCATTTTGCTCAATTACAACGGTAAAAACAAACCACTCACTGCTGGCTGAAATAGACTCAGAAATACTGAGTTGAACTCGCCCCAACCCCAAAACAGCCGACAGTGACTGGCTGCTGCCTCCACAAATACTCTCTCTCTCGCTCTCTCTGTGTAACCCACTGCCTCTCTTTTTAACTGAGTTCGTTCTCTTCGTCCTGCTGTTTCTCAATGAAAGCAAAGGCTAGAAGAGCTGAAAAATGTTTGAAAAAGTCGGAAAAGGCTATGAAAAAAGCCATAAAAAGCTGACAATTTTACGGAACATAAAAGCTATGCTCAGGAGAAACTCCTCAAGGTGGACTTAATGAGTTAAACCTGGCTTAAAACTCGCTCTATTTCCGCATTATCACATTGATGGCAACAGCCGCCAGCTCAACAAATTTACGGTTGCCATCATTTTACCAAAAAATCTCACTCCAAAAGTTTGTTCTATTGCTGATATTTGCTTATTTTATTATATAGTTTATCATATAATTTTAAAAATATTTTTTTCTTTAAACTACTCTAAAATTTCGCCGATTAACTTTTTTTGCAGGATAATTTTATCTTTTGGCATTTTAAATCTGTGCCTAAAAATTGACGCGCACTTATCGCTAATGATGATAGTTTGGCAAAAACTAGTGGTATTAGCACATATCGGTAAAAATAGTGATGAAGCTGCCACTTTTTTATACCTTTTATGTTTATGTTATTAAAATATGCGAAAAAAAGCACAAGTTAATTTTTTTAAAAGCCATTATTCCCGCTTCCCTCAATTCCCAGGTTTTTTCCGCCGATGGCCCTTAAAAACAGCTAGATTTGACGGGAAAAATGCGGGCTCGGGAGCACTGTGTGCCTCTAATGTGCATTCTTTCGGCACACGCTGCATTTGTTGCTGTTTGTATTCGCAGATGTCCTTAGTTACTCGTTAACTTAATTTTTGCCAAAATTTCTCTTCATTATTGATTATTGATTTTTGGTCGTATACGTCTCCAGCCTCTGCCCCCATGGTCACTGGCAGCTCCGCCGACAATGATAGCGATGCCATCACACTGTTGTGTGGAGGAAATTTTGGCGTTAAATCCTTAAAGTAAGCGGTTATGGAGTTGTGTACAATGTACGACAACTGTAATTGATTGAAGTAACGCGAACCACCAGCATATTGCGTATAACATGCAGCGGTAAACAAGTTCTTGTGGCTGTAAGTTCGTGCCGTTAAAATGTCACATTTAGTAAAAACAAATCCATTATTTTTGCATGCCATTAATCAAAACTGGCCAATTCTGAGCGATTGCTTCCTTAGAGCGGTTAGATTATTGACATGACAGATCCAAATTAAGACTTTCGCTATAGGTAAGCTTCCCAAGTTGATGGTTTCCTGCTTATTCCACCAAACCAACTGAAAACGTTCCATCGAAACAGAAAATCATCTAGCGTAATCTTTCTAAACTTAAATATTATTAAGTGTTGATTTAGCTATCTTTAAATAAGTCATAGAATTACTAACGAAGATTGAGTTTTTTTTAATATTTTCAAGATGACCAGCTTGATCGCGTTCTTCTGCCAGAAAAAAACCTTTAGGCAATATTTACAAAACAAACGATTGCCCAAAGAGCAAGCAAAACTCGAAAAACATGCAAATTGTTGGACCTCATTTGGAGAGGATGTGATGGCAGGTAGTCGGAGCAGGAGTATAAACATGCCAAGCAGACGGACATCATTGACATTGTCAACCGGATTATACATGCAACCGGACTTTGCTGCGGATTAAAGAACACTGAAGAAAGGATTAAAGGGCCTGGCTACCTGGCAAGAACTTGCCACGGTGTTCATTAATCCCGCATCCCACGAAGTAGCCGCGGTTGCTGGAAAACTAGAGCAACAATTTGAGCCTAGATTTAAAAGTTGGCTATACGACAGCATAATCCAACATTACGCAGCAAGCAGCGCGTAGAAGGATCAGAGTCGTTGATCCTTATCCAGTGTTGATCATGTGATTAGCGCTGCTTAAGGCGTGTGCGGGCGGGTGTGGAGCCGCTGATTCTTAGTACAAATTATGTAAAGTTGTCGCAAAGCCAACACAAATGTTTCTTTAGCCGCCATTGCGATCCTTTCTGATACCCCGATCACATCACAAGTCTACACATGTCCAGCCGCTTTGACGCTTGACATTTAAATTGATGATCGCCTTGATAATGATCGTCTTAATGCTCAGAGCCCAAAATCGACCGATTCGCGAGACAAATAATATGGTTTATATCAACTTTTGTTCTGCCAACGTCAACAGATCCTTTAGTTCAGTTTTTGACCCCGGTTCGCTTTGTTCTCTTTAGGTGGTGGAAATCTCATATGCAAATGCGAATCTTGAGGTTGATCAAATTTTAATCCCATACTCTATATCGCTTACAATTTTGAGGACCTCATTAGTTTTGTTTGCTTTTGGCGCACTTTTCCCCTAACCTCTCTTAAGATATTACCCTGAGTTTTTAAGTAGCTTTTTCATGCCAAGGATGATTTGCAATTTTCTTTATTAAGTGTTTGTGTGGTTTTTTGGTCTTTGCTCTATGATCTCAAGGGAAAATTGGATTCTCGGGCTACCTTGCAACCTAATTGACATCTGATGTTCTTAGCTGTTTAGAAAAATAAGAACTATGCAAAAGATTTCTAAATTTAAGCTTAACAAAAATTTGTGCATAATTAAAAACGAACACAAACACGCCTACTTGGGAGAGGGAACGAGAAGTTCCGCGGAAATATGCTAATAGAATATGGCGCATCCGTAAATCCTTTTTTAGCATGAAAACCCGAAGGATTAAAAAAGAAAAGTAGAGCAACGGACCAAATAGCCATAGAAACAAAGACAAGAAAAACAGATACATACTTGGGCATGACGAAATAGTTGCTCTAATTTTGATTGTTTGTCTTAATGTCTACGCAGTAAAAGTAGCTGAAAAGTAACAAAAGCTTGAAGGACATCGAACATAAAGGCAGAACAATTGCTCAGCTTGGTGGATTGGTGGGCAGTTTTATGAGGTCGTCCTACTCCGTACCTTCATACACACAAATACATGTTGCCACGACGATAACCCGGCATCAGGTAATGATGTTAGGCGTTGGCTTAACAATGAAACTCACAGGAAAATCTCGAGAAAGTTTCTAAGCTAAAGTTGAAGACGCCTTAGTTGAAAAGATAGAGAAACCGATACATATGTACATGTAAGCGTATCGTGCATTTGCTCACTTCACTGCTCTAGTTATGATTGTCCAAGGACTCTAGAGGGACATCAAGAAATCACTTCCTCGTAAACTAGTTTTTTAGAGATGCGCGAACTCTGTAAAATATTTAGTTTTTTATGACCCAGTCCAGCAGGTAGATCAGTCTATCGGTTTCAGAGTCTCGGTTTTTGTTTTTTGGTTTGCACCCTTAACCCTTTTACCATTAAGAAAAAAGAGGATCGCTTCATCCTGATGATACTTCTTTCTGTCTGTATCCTGCCGAATTCTAGTGAAACTCTCTTTTTTGTTTGCTTCCAACTAATGTTGCCCGCTTTGTTTTTTTATGATCTTACGGTTGTGTTTTTATGACACTCATTGTTTTTCACCTTGCATTGCCGATTGCCCCTACAAAAATTCCTACTTCCTTAACCCTTTAGCGAAATTTTTTGGATTCTCTGTCCGAACGGGTTAAATTAAACCCTGCACTTTTTATGATGCTCTTTGGACGAATAATGATTTTTTCTCAACTCGAGGAATGTTTGCTCTGTATTTTTGTGCTCAGCTAAAAACAAAAACAAAAAATTTACGAGGTGAAAAACTAGTGCCGAAAGGAGATTTGTGATTAAAAATGTTTGATATGAAATTTCGCGACAAAATATATTAAATTTAATATATGAACTATTCTAAAATAAAAATTTCTTAGGATCAAATAAACAAAAGCTAAGATCTGTGCAATAAATTTTGGAAAATAATGGACACTTTAATGTATAATGT
This sequence comes from Drosophila neotestacea, assembly GCA_035044365.1. NCBI lineage: Eukaryota > Metazoa > Arthropoda > Insecta > Diptera > Drosophilidae > Drosophila > Drosophila neotestacea. Next base: position 201,367 of record JAWNMD010000450.1, read on the forward strand.
AATGTAAATAGTTGTTAATGCTTAAATTTAGCCGTTACATCCCTCAGGTGACCATTGTGTTACATTTGTAATGCGACTGAAATTAACGCCACTAAGTCGCTGTCAAGGTCTAGAAATGAAAATGCATTTCAACAATGGCAAATTCGATTGTAAACTGAATCAGAATCTATTGCATAATGCCCATGCGGTGCGAATGTTGCTGTGCAAAGTCCCAAGCTTAGTCAATTGGCAATTTTGAAATAAGCGCCAAACATTCCAATCGATTTCACCCCGAATGTGCTCAAATTCAACCATCTAATCAGTCTGTTCGGTAGTTATACATTTTCACACTTTCCTGACTGACCCCTGCGGTGTCTTGCCACCAACACTGAGGGAGATAGTCCGGACCCAGGTACGGGGGTAGGGCAACGGTCATTGGTTGAAATATAGAACGCGCCACATTGCCGCCGCTGACCCCTTGTCAGCGTCATGTTTAGGAACGGCAGAGGTTTAAAATAAATGCGAAAACTGTGCATGTGTCACGGAAATTGCGTCAACTCGGGGTCACGCATAAGACGCAGGCTCAAGAAGGCATCGGCTTATAGGGGTGGCAAGGGTCAGGAGCGACCAGGGGCTGAGGCAGGGACTAACATTTTTAAATTTATTACTGCACAAACAAAAATGCTCTAAATTGAAACGATTTCGATTCGCATACATGGCAAAACTAAAAAAGGATTTTTGTTGTCAAATTTTCTATTGTTTTGCATATAGAGAAATAAATAGTTTCAGAATCGAAATCTGAGCTTCTACTGGGTTTCAATTGACCATTCGAACGGCCGGCTGCGGCTGACCCCTCGCCCCTAGCTTGACCTTTTTCAAATAGTTGACACGTTTAAATAATTTTCATTGCCACAGGAATCGAATCGACAATGTTCATCAGCGTTTTACTCTGCTTCCATTTTAAATGGCATTTAAGTGTTGGGCCTGGATAAGAACTAAAAACTGTGGCAAAAAAGCAGCTGCTCTTAGGGTACTAGTTTTAGGAAAGAGTCTCCGTATGTCCAGTTAAAAGATTCTTTGTTCCATTAAATGCTTAGAAAGCTTAACGATCTTTCAACTGCATTTTGGAAGAGTTTTCATACTTTTCCCTTCATAAAAATAATTTAAATAAATCGATTTTCATGAAAAATCGTTCTCTTTGCAAATCCTAAGCAACTGCTACAAAATACACATGTAAAAATTTCATTTCATAGAAAAGTTAAAGTTTAAAAACATGATGCAGTAAGTTTGAGCTATAATTTTATTAACGTATATATATATATACGATTTTTCATTTTTCATATATATATATATATATATATATATGAAAAATGAAAAATCGTCCTCTTTGCACATCCTTAGCGAACTCTACAAAATACACACGCGGTGTCAAAATTTCATTTTATTGAAAAGTTAAAGCTTACAATTGTGCTTTGGGACGCGATACGATGGGTTGCGATGGGATTCAAAGAAACGTGAAGGAATGCTACAAAATATACACGCGGTATTAAATTTTTATTTCAAAGAAAAGTAAAAGTTAACAATTAAGCTTTATGTATATAAATGACATAATTATAATAATTTACTGATCGCGAGCTGAGTTAAAATGTGTTAATGTGATCATGCCCTTTTGTATTTACATATATATGTACATATGAAAAATCGATCAATCGATGCCGAAATCTCCGATGTTTCGATCAATCGATATTTGCACGGACGATTTTAAGAATCCGATTTTTAAATCGATGTTTAGTTTGGAATTACATCACTAACAAAATTAGATTACGTTACTGATCGCGAGCTGGGTTAAAATCTGTTACGTGTTAAAGTGTTCATGCACCTTTCTGTGTTATTATATAAATATGAAAAATCTATCAATCGATGTCGAAATTTCCGATGTTTCGATGAATCGATATTTGCAGGGGCGATTTTAATAATCCGATTTTTAAATCGATGTTCAGTTTGGACTTACATCACTAAGTTGAGGTATATCCTCACAAAGAGTAACCCAATGTCATTATATGTTTAGTCCAGCACACTCGATTGAGAGCTTTCTTACTTGAATTCATTACAGCTTAGCAGTTTTTCTCCTCTGATGATGATCAAACAGATTACATAAATAGCATGCATCTGTTCCAGCTTCAACCACTGCACTATGGACCAGGCGACCACTTTTGTTGGCCATTATCAATAACTCAAGAACGGAACGAGATATTCTGGATTAGTTTTTTGCATTAGGCTTCTATCATCAATAGGAAGCTGTGCCAGGCAAATGGGCGTGGCACAGCGTTTTTTTAATTTTATGAGAGTATGCAAATTCGGTGCTTTCCAAGGCTGCTGTGTAATCAACCAATTAATACTTTGTCAAAAAAATGATTCAAATCGGACAACTATATTATATAGCTCCCAAAGGAACAATCGGTTAAAATACATCAAATTGTCACTCCACGTGCATTTCAATTTAAAATTGCTGTGTTAAACTGTTGATTTCGCGAATGGTCACTCTTTTTCTAATGCAGAGTGATCAAAATCATGTTTATTTCTTAACTTTTAAAAATGGACTTTTGGCCAACCAAAGTGGTCGTCTGGACCATAGTGCACTGTAACAATATTTTGCTAATGGAAAATGTCGTCAGCCATTTTGTGTACTGCAGACTAAGCCGGAAAACGTAGTGCAAATGTGAACAAAAATTTAACTGATTACAAAAGTATATGAGCCTATTAGACGCAGTCAACAAAGGACAAGAGTCAAAGTCTTTGTGTATGAGTATGGCAAAAGTTGAATTAGTTATGTCAACCAGGGTGATAACACACAGCACAGTACAACATAGTTTAGCCTAAGCGAAAGCGATGCAAAAGGCAACATATTCTATTTTCTAACAAATGCTCTGAAATTACAGATTTAAGATACTTCCGACTTAAGACACAATACGACAACACTGAATGTCAAATACGCTAGAAATACCTAGAAATACAAATGGTTTGACAAACGTGAAATATTAAAATTAAATTTAAAGTAAAATGTATGAAAAGTTATGTTTTTTGGATTGGGGCTATATAACTTGCTTTGAGTGGCATATGCCCCACAATCTGTGAGACACAGATACACTGGTATACGAGAGTGACCCCATCCATCTTCAGTTCTCTGACGCCGCCTTTGCCCCGTTGCCTGGATACATGGACTCGGAACTTACCGTTATACTATGAGTATAAACACCAGTGTCATTTATTTTTGTATTATCATAATGAGTGCTCGTATATTTTTATGTGTATTTCTTGCTTTTTGCACCAAACAATACTCCTAACACGCCCCGTCATAGATATGTGTGTGTGTAATGTGTCTAAAAAAGAAGAAAAGCGAAACTAAGTAAAATACAAAAACAAAATTCGCATTCGTTTGTTGTTAAATTATCACCCAAGACAGCAGCCACCCTAACTTTTCGAGGCTGGCTACTTATGCGCCAATCTACCTACCACCTCCAACCAACTTCACAAGAAAAACTTCTCGCACCCCCGCAAACATACTACATACCGATATGGGTTTCATTTTGGATGTCAAAGAAGGGTAGTAAACGTAAGAATTGTTTTGTATCTGTCTTCAAACTTATGCTAGGTTCACATTGCCGTGTGCCACTGTGTTCTGTGGCCCCTCTGCCAGTTTGTGGCGTGTGCCAGAGTGTTTAAATTGGTCGGCACATAAATTGTGCTCCACAGAGCTATGCCAGCTACTGTGCCAGATCTCAATGTGAACACTGCTGTTATTATCACAAGGCGGAACTTGTTCAAGTGTTCACAGCAATTGAACTTACTGCAAGATCGTGAAAAAAGAGTATGTAAGTTCCGCAAAGGGAATAATAACAAACTTTTGGTGCGTTCATTTGAAGTGCAATTAAAATTTGAAAAATATAGCACAGAAAATATGTGCCAGCCAAATGACACTGCCCTTCACATTTCTGTGCCACCTAATTTCTGTGGCAAAGCATTTATTGTTCACATTGAGCCCCTGTGGCACTGTGATGTGCCAGCCTGTGGCGCGTTGTGAACCTTGCATTACACTAAAGCTGGAGAAATTGAATACATACATTAGGGTGCATCGATTTTTTCACAAAAAATGGTACCCCATATTCTTAATATACGGTCAATTCTAAGATGTAAGATGAAATTGAATACATACATTAGGGTGCATCGATTTTTTCACAAAAAATGGTACCCCATATTCTTAATCTACGGTCAATTCTAAGATGTTTTCACGAAGATACTATAGTTCTGAAATCAATTCCTAGTCCGCGCTTTTTCAGTGGAAAACAATTTTTATTTAAAATTTTATTTTATTACAATTTCTTCAGTGTTTTTGGTTCGAGCCTGACAAAATTGATATCAACACTCTTGTTAGGACCAGGACTTTAAAAATTCCACAAAATCAAAGGACCAATTGTCCTTAAAACATAGTTTTCGTGAGTTGATTCTAGTAAGAAAGATCTAAAAAAAATCGTTAAAATCAACGCTTTATTAAAATATGGAATTTAAATTTAAATCAAATTTATATTTACATTTATGGGGTACAAATTACTCTTCTGCAACAGCAATTGCACTAAATTTTTTTAGCATGCTCTATTTATAGATCCAGTACTTTAAAAAAGTGCGAATGGGTCTATTAAGTTTGTGCAAAAAAAATGTGCGTAACGGGCAGAAGGAGCCGTGGCAGTATATATATTCTTGATCAGCGTCAACAGCCGAGTCGATATAGCCATGTCCGTCTGTCCGATTTTTGAGTTCCTAGATCTCAGAGTCTTTTAGAGCTAGATATACCAAATTTGGCATGAAGGTTCATCTATATCTTGCATTGAACAAATTTGTTTTAGATTTTTGCCACGCCCCCCTCCGCCCCCGGAAATTTAAAAACAAAATTTTAAATACGAATAACAAGGGAACCCTTAAAACTAGCGCCTTGACTCGGCTGTTGATGCTGATCAAGAATATATATACTTTATGGGGTCTGCCACGCCTTCTTCTGCCTGTTACGCACATTTTTTTTTTGCACAAACTTAATAGACCCATTTGTAATTTTTTAAAGTACTGGGTCTAAAAATTGTTTAAATCCAAATTCCATATTTTGATATAGCGTTGATTTTTACGATTTTTTTGAGATTTTTCTTACCAAAATCAACTCATGAAATTATCCATGCAATGTTTTAAGAACAATTGGTCTTTTTCAACTGAAAAAGCGCGGACTAGGAATTGATTTTAGAACTTAAGTATCTTCGTGAAAACATCTTAGAATTGTTTGTAGATTAAGAATAGGGAACCATTTTTCATTTTTTTCGGGCACATACAAATCGATGCACCCTAACATACATACATACATATATACCATTATTGCCTGTAACGAATTCTTTGAGATATCGCTATTGCATTTCTAAAATAATAGCAATGTTTGCAGCGGATCATTTGTAATCCGACATGATCTTTGTTTTATACTGACCCCCTTTTGTCTTTGTCATAGCCTATCTAAATCTCTCGAAATGACTTGAGAACAACAAGTTTAGAAACGAATTGGCCAAATATTTACATCAGGAAAACAAATTTTGATGAGGTTTTTAAAAAAAATATTTGAGCTTCGAAAATAATTTGCTGATAAAAATACCATTTCTTGTTTGCATTCGCGTTCATTGTACTCAGATACATACTTTTTGGAATGGGAATTTTTCGGCAAATCTATAGATAAAAAAAAATATATCATTTAGTCGGGATGGCTCAACAGTAAAATAACCTGCGCTGTAAAGGACGATATTAAATTCCATATGTATGCAAACAGAGTTAATTTATGTCCATCATTAATTTGAGTGAATAATTTTTATTAGATATAAATATAACATACAGACATGTCCATTCTGTGACACCGAAAATTTGTCTCAAATAGAGACTTTTTTGGAAGTGTGTGTGTGCTCCGAAACAACTTTATCAGCCCCAACCAAAATTTTTAAAATATTAGTGGGATTTCATAAAAAGTTTATATATTTGAACTTAAGGTTCGGGTTTGGGTTCGATCCTTGGTTCAATGCTATACATCTTTCTTGCTTTTATTATTGCTTTTTACTTAATGAATATTTTATATTCTCTTTTTATATCAAATTCTAAAATTGCAAAGTGTAAAGTCAAAACATTTATGCACAAAATTGGTCATAAGAACTTTGAATACAACGATAACACGTTCTTGAAGATTTGTTGAAAATATATCAAATTCTGTTTACAAAAAGGCCGGCAAAGCCAAAAAAAAAAACGAAATTTGTATCAAAATTTTTGTTAATCGCCACAAATTTTAAAGTCCAAACCCAACTTTTTTTTATGAAAGTTAAGTTTGTGCAAAAAAAAATGTGCGTAACAGGCAGAAGAAGGCGTGGCAGACCACATAAAGTATATATATTCTTGATCAGTATCAACAGCCGAGTCGATATAACCATGTCCGTCTGTCCCTTTTTTGAGATCCTAGATCTCAGAGACTATAAGAGCTAGAGACACCAAGTTTGGCATGTACGTTCATCTATAAGTTCCATTGATTAAGTTTGTTTTATATTTTGTTTATATTTTATAGCGCCTTGAATTTTGGTACATATAATATACACTATGGTCCAACCCTGTCCAGAAAATTTCATTTCAATCGGATGACAAACGCAGAAGTTATTCAACTAACAATGTTACGGGCAAAAGGTAGAAGAAGAGACGCTAGCGACTTCTATGTTTATCAACTGATATCTTCGTAGTGACGCCATCTATTGAATGGTACGCAACATTGAAGAACAATCTATAGTGAACGCTTTTCACTCAAAAAGTACTGGGTCTCCTACTGTTGAGCTTTCTCCACTGTAGCTTCCTGCATTTTTATATGTACATACATATGTATGTAGGAGTACTTTTGAGGCTCATCAAAACCCATCAACCATTCTACACACCCACATTTACCAACAGCAGCCAGCCAATAACATTTTATGGCACACGCCATTTCTATGTATGTGTCACACACTCAAACACACATACACAAACGCAACACATACTCACTTACTCGGGGTCAGGCGATCAACGAGTGTAAAAAGAAAAAATTCAGCATAAAAACTAATTCCACATAATGGCCAATCTACATAAAAAAAATCTCTCCAAATGAAAACCCAAAATCGATGAGCTTAACTGGAGTCAACAAACAACAACAACAGCAGTGGCATGAGCTCAAAAACAACAACAACGAATTAACTACTGAGTCAGAATATTGCCACCCCGCATAAATTTTGCAAATAATGGAAATAGTAAAAAAGAAATGTACACAAAGGCAACTACATATACACTTGCACAGATACACACACACAGCAGCACGTAGAGCTCGATAAGGGGCGACTAGCGAATGAAGTTCCAAATCTGAAGCACGAAATGAAAATCCACCCTCAAAAAAAAGTTGCAATGTTTTTCCTTTTTTCTTTTAGCCAGAAAAAAGAACGCAAAAAGTATCTCTTAATGCGTGCGTGTGTCTGTGTTTATGTTTGTGTGGGTGGCTGTTGAGTTGTTTCGCTTTAGCTTTGCTGGCAAAACAATCAAAAGCGAGCAAGTCGTCAACGGCGCACAGTGGCCCGTATCTTTGGAGTATTCTCCAAAGATTAAGAATCAAGGAGGATAGATCAGGTAAAAATTGTGGGCGGTACAGCCTCTCAAAGCTTACCCATTTTCGAGGTCGTGCTCTAATGTGCACATTGTTTACCAAAAAAGATTTTTTACCTGAAAGATTTAAAAAAAATGCAGTAAGCTAAAGTGGAGCAAGCTCGACATAAGGAGACCCAGTACTTTTTGAGTGAAAAGCGTTCACTAAAGATTGCTCTTCAATTTTGCGTACCATTCAATAGATGGCGCCACTACGAAGATAAGTTAAGAAACACAGAGGTCGCTAGCGTCTCTTCTTCTTCTTTTTGCCCGTAACATTGTTAGTTGAATAACTTCCGCGTTTATCATCCGATTGGTAAATTTTATGTACGAAAAATCAAGGCACTAGCACTAAAGAGGCTCTTGTAATTCGACTTCAAAATTTTCCGGGGGCGGAGGGGCGCGTTGCAAAAATCTTAAACAAACTTGATCAATGGGACTTATAGATGAACGTACATGCCAAATTTGGTGTCTCTAGCTCTTATAGTCTCTGAGATCTAGGAACTCAAAAGAGGGACAGACAGACGGACAGACGGACATGGCTATATCGACTCGGCTGTTGATGCTGATCAAGAATATATATACTCTACGGGGTCTGCCACGCCTCCTTCTGCCTGTTACGCACATTTTTTTTGCACAAACTTAATAGACCCATTTGTACTTTTTTAAAGTACTGGGTCTAAAAATACACTAAACTGTGGATGTTTTTAAGTGAATATTACTCTAACTAACTTATTTAGTTTTGGCTGCCCGTTCTTACCTGTTTACAAGTTAAATCAATAAAACTGATGAAACATCGCACTAAAAGCGAGCGGCAGGCTGACGGAAGAAGAAGAACGCATAGCAATCATTCCTTTGACAGCTGTATGATATATTATTCCGATTTTAACCAAACTAGGTCAAGTTGCGTAAGACAACACACAACATAACTAAGAAATTTGGTTGAGATATTTTAAGAAACAACAATTTTTTCACACCAAAGGATGACTTGGGACCGATTGTTCCTATGACAGCTACAGTATTGGCCAATTCTTAAGCACCCCCTAGGTCACTTATTTTCAAATGATAATTGTTTATGAAAACAAAGTTTTTAACTTACTTTTTTGGTTTTATTTATTTATTTATATATTTATTATTGATAAACAAGAAAACTTCAAAACTGAGAGACTTATTTGTATAGGAACAGACAGACATGGAACAGACATGGCTATCTCGACTTAGCTAGTCGTCCTGATCAGGAATATATATACTTTATGGTGAATGCCATTGGATGAGGACAAAGAACATTGGAAACATATTTCACACTGAAAAACGATCTAGACATATTGTAATATGCACTTGCAACTATTGTTCAAGTCTATCACAATATGGCGCGCTAAAGATAGCTTGCGATGTCTTTCTTTTTTAGCATTAATTTATGCAACTTCTCCTTACCCCACCCAAGGGCTTACGAACACCAAATATTAATAAAAATTGTCCCCATTAATCAACCACTTGACAGATGCTGACAGAGTACAGAAACATGATCATTTGCACCAAGAATATGTCGAGCCCTTCCCGCGAAAATATTATTATATGTGGGAAAAATATACTGCGACCTATTAGATCTATTGTATCCCCTTCTAAGTTTATAGCTCTCCCGCCAGCCCTATTTCTTGAATAAATTCGAGAATCTTAGTTGGGCTGAGGGCTGCAATATCTTTTGGCTGAATGATATGGTTACCTAGTATCCTACATCTTCTTCTTGATAAGGCGGCGCAGGTCGCTACTATGTGTTCTGAGGACTCTTCCTCGATATCGCAGTAGCGGCAATTTCCACTACTTACTATGCCTAGCTTATATAGGTGGCTTCTCAGTATACAATGTCCTGTCAAAAGACCGGTTAGTGTTCTGAGTCTATTCTTCCCCATACTTATGAGTTGCTTAAAACGCTTAAGGTTATAGTTACCTAAGAGACCCTTGGCCTGACGTAGCCCCTGAGTGTTGACCCAGCACAGTTGGCGCAGATGTCGCTCTTCATCTCTAAGGGATTCCCGTATCGTGTGGTTCCCTATGCCACAGAACGGTTCTGGCCCTATCAGATGCTCTTCTGCTCCTCTTCTAGCTAGCCTATCTGCTGCTTCATTCCCCGCTATATCATTATGCCCTGGGATCCATCTCAGTGTAAGCCTGTTGTCTGATCCCAGTAGATCTAGCTTCGTGCGGACTTCCCGCGAAAATAACGTAAGCAACATTTTTTTTCGAAATTGACTTTTTGATTCAAAATTTTTGTACTTTCGAAAACTCATCATCTGTTAAAATATTATAGCTTAAATCCTTATAGACCCGCAGAAAATGAACTTTATATTATGAAAATTTGTATGGAAGCCTATGCACAGATAAGCAGAAAAAACCATCCCCTGAAAAATTTGATATTTTTCTCTTACGTTATTTTCGCGAGACGGTTAAATATATTGGGATACTTTTTTTATCAAATACTCAAACTAGCGTAATATTTCCCGCATTGCAGAACATTTTGTATCAAATTACTTTAGTACACTTTTAAGAGCGCAAAATCATAGCTTCTACTTATGTTTGAATTAAGTTTGGTATAATTTTTAAAACGTAGTTTAAAAAAAATCATTTTATTTTCTAGCTCTATGGTTATGTACTTCTATGTATATGCACATAAGAACAGATATATGTACTCCTACTGGCGTACAGCACTGCGCAGACCTGTAATAAACGCGCATTATTATACATTTCGCTGGGTTTGCGTCCTTTCTATGTGCCTTTTTAGCAAATTACAAAACTGTGCCATTTTTTCTCCCTCCTATCCGCAGAGCACACACACAAGGCTTTGCGCCTATAAAGCAACACAAAGAAACTTCCAGTAGGACCTGTCACCTTGGAGGAGGTGCTAAATAAGTAGCTGCTAAATCCGACGGCTTTAATTCGCTTTTACACACGGTGAAATTCAGAAAGAACCTTACTTTTTAGAGTAAATTGGCAATGGGCAATGGGCAATCTGAGAAGACTTCTAGTAAAAGGCAGAATGTCAAGCGGTCGCTACAATAAATACATCCAGCAGACATTCGTTTGCAAGGTGCTTACGTGCTCCATTTTGCAACGACGCACAATTTTGTTCAGTGATGAGGCTCATTTTTGGTTGAATGGCTACGTCAACAAGCAAAATTGCCGCATTTGAGACCCTTGAGACGCCATTACATCCACAAAAACTGACTGTTTGGTGTGCTCTATGGGCTGGTGGAGTCATTGGGCCATACTTCTTCCGAAATGATGCTGGAGAGTCAGTAACCGTTAGTGGAAACCGGTATAGAGCCATGATAACCGACTATTTTGTTCCTGAATTGCATGGCATGAATGTGGATGAGATATGGTTCCAACAAGACGGCGCTACATGCCACACAGCGCACGTCACAATCGACTTATTGAAGGAAATATTCGATGAGCGCATAATTTCGCGCAGTGGACCTGTCAGTTGGCCACCAAGATCGTGGGATTTGACACCATTGGATTATTTTCTTTGGGGATATGTGAAGTCGCTCGTCTACGCCAACAAACCACACTTGGACTTGGAAGCCAACATTCGTCGCGTTATTTCCGACAAACGGCCCCAAATGCTCAAACAAGTGCTTAAAAATTGGACCTCTAGACTTGGCTTTATTCGAGCCAGCCGCGGCGGCCACATGCCGGAAATTATATTTAAACATTAATGGCATAAAACTATCCTTCCAATAAAGTCAAATTGATGAACATTAAAACAATTTTCTTGTGTTTTATTTCAATTCGAAGTTCTATAGCTCTAAAAAAAAACACCCTTCACAATTTACACCTTTTTAAATTTTTCCCAAACACTTGCTTGCAGCTCTGCTTCTTGCAGCTAACTTATTGCAGGGAAATTCAGATCATTTGTACAAAGAGTACAAAGAAAGATTTGTTTAAAAAAATGGTATTATGCAAATCAATTAATTCTATTTTTTTCTAATTTTCTTTTGTTCAAAAATCTCGATAAATGCCTAAATTTAACAATATTGTGTAACCACCGCAAAAAAACATGCTGGTAGTCTCTGCGTGAGCTAGCGACGCCGCATTTTCCCAATTGGAGGAAACGCACCCGCGTGTAAAAACCCAGTATAAAAGCCTACGGTAGGCATTGCTTGAGCAACTACGTTGCCTCAGGTCTGACTGGGTGGGCACACACACACACACACACGCAAACAGCATGGGAACAATTTTCTATGTTGCTGCCAGAAAATATGCAACACTTTTTGTATATTTTTGCTTCACAAAGTTTTGCGTCGTAACATTTTTTTTTCAGTTTTTTGTTACTTGTTGTCGTTTGTGTTGTTGTTGGTCAGGCTTTACCATATGCTTCTCTGTGTGTGTGTGCTTATGCTTTTTATGACCCAATATGGCCGCCAAGCGCGGCGAACGTGTTTGTTCCTGTTTCTGTCGTTATGCTTGTGTGGGTTTATGAATTATATACATAGATTTTTATGCGGTCGCATATTATTTTTGTTGCTCCTTTTTTCCTTTCATTTTCGTTATTGTTTTTGCTTGGCTTCACAGTCCTTTTGTAAGGCAATAAAAATGTCTTTTTATATGTGGTGATATCTTACAGATCTCTCTGCATAATGCTCGCTTGTTTTTGCTGCTCTTTGCCTGAGTTTGACTTTTATGTTATGTTAGAACTGAGCTGGCGGCATTCATTATTCCCATATTCATACAATTTATTTACTCTATATGTGCGTTCATATACATACATATGTACATACACAGTACATATACATATGAGTATACATGTTTGTACCCAGTAAAACCTGAGGTAATTGTATTCCAAATTCAGACCTGCTTGACGTATGAAAATAATGCAGGCTTTTTTTCAGTAAATGTGATAAATGTATACGCAGAGGCATGAAAAAAAATGTCTGAAATTTCAGGTCTTGGGTCGGCTAAATGCCAGGTCTTTTAAAACGTCGCCAGCGTCGACGATCTGTTAAAGAGACGAAAAGTCTGTTAACCACCACGATCAAACGTGCAAAGTCCAATAGGGACAAACAGTAGTTCTAATTTCGTTTTGTCTCTGTTATTCTTTGTGCTGATGGTTTGCATTTTCTAGCAATTAGTAAACAGCAAGAAGCAGAGCTGCAAGCAAGTGTACGGAAAACTTTAAAATTAGAGTGTGTAAATTGTGAAATTGTTATGTATTCATAGTGTAAGTATTGCATTTATATGTTGTGATCATTTGCGGTGCAAATGATATAATATAATAAAATAATAAATTTACATATATATTTTTAAATTTCATTTTCATGTCCTGGATAATGTGATCGCTTGCAGTTGATGAGTTGGCCATTTTATCAAATTGTTCCAATAATTGAAAGAGGTAATTATTATAGACATTGTTGTAAAATAATATTTGTAATAATAAGTCATTTTATTTTTTTCTCAAGGTTCGGGATTATGCCGAACATAAGCAGACGCCATTACAACAGATGCAAACAAGAAGAGGAAAGCAATCAAAACAACAAGAACAACGCTCTCAACAATAATTAATTATTTTATCTTATCTGCGAAAAAATCTAGTTTATTAAATAAATAATTTAATGTAAAATCTATCTGCATGCTTTCTGGATGTAGGATAACTGTAGCGAACGCTTCATGACATGACTTCTGACCTTCTATTTTCATACATCCGGACAACTGAAACTGGAAATGGGCATTGGTATGGGAAATGGGCTCTGTTAAGCCATTACAGAGCATTAACAGCGCCCATTGCCATTTCTCTTTACAAAGTATGCTTACTTCTGTGTTTCACCCCTGTATAATTGCGAATTAAAGAGTTCAGGTTTGGTAAGTACTTCTTTCCTGAATTTTCAGGCGTCGTTCAGGCGTTTTGGCAAGGTCCCAGGTCTTACTGGATAGTCACACGCTCTTTCCTTTTGCTACTCTCTTTTGAGCTGCTGCTTTTGTCATTTTTGCATTAATTTCATATTTTGTGTTTGCTGCTAACGCTGCACTATGGGGACTTTGACCGATTTTTTTGAATAAAGTTGTTCTGATCAAAAAACTTTTGATGGCAATATATAGAAAACATATCAATTATTTATGTTATGTAAACAAAATTTTAACAGGGGCCTATTCTGTTAACTTAACAGTTCTGTAACAGACCTGCTTCAAACGAGTAGCACGTGTTAATGTTAAACACATTATTTAATAAATAAAATTTTCGTTGAAATTTTACCTTTGAGAAGCGATTACTAATTTTGTTAGCATATATTAGCAATGTGACTGCATGCATTTCTAAGAGTGATCAATTCTCTCTCTATCTGGATACTAAAGCTTAAAACGCACTCGTGTGCACTTTTATCAAAAATTGAATTTTTAGCACACAACCTCTGTGTGAAATATGTCGGCATAGTGAAAAAATTACTGAAGCAGAAAGAGTAAACTTATTTTGAAGATGCCGTTTTATGGCGTTTTATAGCTTGCATTAGTTGAAACGAATATATCATATTTGATTGCTACAACAAAAACAACAATAAAATTTTTTTTCATACAAAAACTCATGTGTCGACTGATAGTTCCTAAGACAGCTATATGCTATAGTAGTACGATCTTGATAATTTTTTTTCAATATGTCAGGAGCATAGCATAACTCATATATAGAATGTTTGGTCCGGAAGTCTTGAAAAACAAAAAAGTTGTCAATGCGAATTACTAATAACTACTAATTTAAGGAATGAGAATAATTTTTATACAGAATGTTAATAGCATACTATTAACACATCAAACTTGCACATTTAGTCCAAATCGCTTGGAAAACAGCGAATTTGAATACTCTTTAAAAATAAAAATGGCGGTGCCACGCCCATTTTTCCAGCACAGCTTCCAATTGATGTTAGAAACCTAATGCAAAAAACTAGACAAAAAATACAGTAAGCTACAGTGGAGCAAGCTCGACAGTAGGAGACCCAGTACTTTTTGAGTGCAAACCGTTCACTATTGATTGTTCTTCAATAATGCGTACCAAACAATAGATGGCGCACTACGAAGTTAATTAACACAGAGGTCGCTAGCGTCTCTTCTTCTTCCTTTTGCCTGTAACATTGTTAGTTGAATAACTTCCGTGTTTATCATCCGATTGGAATGAAATTTTCTGGACAGGTTTAAGCCATAGTGTATATTATATAAACCAATAATCAAGTCGCTATCATTAAAGGGGCTCCTTCAATTCGACTTCTAAATTTTGTATTTCAATTTCCGGGGGCGAAGGGGGGCGTGGCGAAAATCTAAAACAAACTTGATAAATAAGAGATATAGATGAACCTACATACAAAATTTGATGTCTCTAGCTGTTACAGTCTCTGAGATCAAGGTGTTCATATTTTCGAAATTTCGATCAGCCGTATACTATCCGTTTATTATCCGATCCGGATAAAACTTTCAGGACAGGATTGGACTATAAAGTTTATCATGTGTGAAAAAAATCATATCGCTAGCATTAAAGGTGCTTTCGTTATTCGACTTTGAAATTTTGTTTCAAATTTATGGGGGCGGAGGGGGGCTTGGCAAAATTCTAAAACAAACTTTATCAATGCAATATATAGATGAAACTTTATGCCAAATTTGGTGGCTCTAGCTCTCATAGTCTCTGAGATATAGGTGTTCCAAAAAGGGACAGACAGTCGGACAGACGGACATGGCTATATCGACTCGGCTGTTGATGCTGATCAAGAATATACATATATACTTTATGGGGTCTACCACGCCTCCTTCTGCCTGTTACGCACATTTTTTTTTGCACAAACTTAATAGACCCATTTTTACTTTTTTAAAGTACTGGGTCTAAATATCTCGTCCCGTTCTTCAGTTATTAATTAATTCCAAAAAAAATGGTCAAAGTCCCCATTGTGCGCTGGATGTTTATTCCGCATAAATAATAAATATTTTAGGTTATTGCGTCTACACGGAATTAATAATATATTCCACACAGCACATGTACATACATATATGTATGTACATTGTATATACACACATATCGTATAGACAAATACACCATCTACATATGTATGTTTAGTGTACATACATATGTACTTGTATGTACGTACGTTATCATGCAGTCCGTGAGGCTGTCAGGACATCGCCCGGCCATGTTCTTTAATTTTAGCTAATTTTTCGTTATCAAAAAATTTGATATGCGTATTTTTATTTTTTATGCATACACAAATATTTGAAATTAAATATAGCACAAACTCACGCAAACAGTACAGTAAAAGCACTAACCATTGAATACATAGATGTGTCAAACCTCGACTTGCGTGATTGGGTCCCAGAAGCCTCGGGTTGCTTGCCGAGCGAGTGCTGCCGAGATGATCGAGAAGACAGAAAGCATCCAGCCTCAAGATAAGTTCAGTATCGAATTGACAATCAGCCCTACGCACAGAGTAAGATTTTGCCAATCTAGCGGGACTTAATTCACAAAATAAAATTATTTTTAAGGTCAATGAGCTTTAAGCAGTCGATTTAGAAATTTTCAAATATAACAAAAACAAGCACATAAGAAAAAAAAATTTTTTTCTGTTCAGAAGATAACTGTTCTTGAACCGGTGCATTTGAAATGCATGCGAAAATTGCATCGGACAGCGAGCAACAGTTGACAAAGTTTAGTCTTCTCAATTCGGTCGTGTGGTCACTGTGAGCTGCCAAATTTATTTTTTCCATAATCTTTGCATCATTATTAATATTTGGCGCTATAAATACAATCTCTAAGTGGCCTAAAAAATTTTATATTTTTCTTGAAATAAGTGCCAAAAAGTAAGTAGATTTTTAACAATACTTCATTTTTGATGAAAAAAAACTTTAATTATTCTGCGTTATTCTGTCTGACCAGAATATACACCTCTTGCAAAAAATCATTTGCCCAAAGACCTTCAATTTAGCAATAAGTGAAATAACATGCGCAGAGTTTTACGAACGGTTAAACTTAACTCACTTCTAGAGCACGCAGCGATAATTTTTGGCAATGATAAGGACCATATGAAGTTAAAGTTGCACTTAAAAAAACTGTGCAATGATTTTGAATTGAGATGGAATAAATCTAGAAGACATAAATCTAGATTTTTGACCGACAATGCAAGTTGGCTTCAGGGCACAATATATGCCGTCGATTATAAGATTGATGTCGTTCCTTCATCCTCAAGCGGCGGAAAAATAATAATTCCGTTTTCTGATTGCTGTCCAAAATTTCAGCAAAGAAAAGGTAAGGATCTGCTGTTAAAAATTTATGTCAATCAATTGATTGCAGCGACTGAGCTGACTTTCCGGTCTTCCGGAAAAAGGGATTAGGCGAAGTTCATTTATAAGTTGGCAAATGCTTCCCCGTCAACGGGTACAAACATTAAGAAATCCAGAATGTGCACAGAACTTCCAAAACATCTTGCATCACACCAATCGCTTGCATTAATGGTAGACACCATGTTATCAATGCACCAATGCAACACCTTACGGCGGCACTCGAAAATGGTCACTAGAATTGGTCGTCCAATGTTTTACCCATGATAAAATCTCGTCTATAAGTCATAAATCTTGTGCTATCCTTCTGGTACGACTTGGACTGAATAATTTGCTAAGATAAGTTAATAATCGCTGATAGATCACTTCTAAAACGGTTCAAAAGTGCCAAAAATTTGTAAGTCCAATTTGAGTTGTTTTTTTTTTAAACTAATAAAATAGTGAAAAATATAAAAATCACTTTTTTTATTCAATAAATCAACTACCTTTAAAACAAAACCGTTTTTTTACTTCTACGGCCAATAATTTTGAAGTTACAACCAAAAGCATGAGCGAATAACAAAATTGGTCAATTTAAGGGGAAAAAATGCAGTAAGCTACAGTGGAGCAAGCTCGACAGTAGGAGACCCAGTACTTTTTGAGTGCAAAGCGTTCACTAAAGATTGTTCTTCAATGTTGCGTAGCATCAATAGATGGCGCCACTTGATAAACATAGAGGCCGCTAGCGTCTCTTCTTCTTCCTTTTGCCTTTAACATTGTTAGTTGAATAACTTCCGTGTTTATCATCCGATTGGAATGAAATTTTCTGGACAGTTTTGGACCATAGTGTATATTATATATACCAATAATCAAGTCGCTAACATTAAAGGGGCTCCTTCAATTCGAATTCGAAATTTTGTATTTCAATTTCCGGGGGCGGAAGGGGGCGTGGCGAAAATCTAAAACAAACTTGATCAATGGGAGATATATATGAACCTACACACCAAATTTGATGTCTCTAGCTGTTATAGTCTCTGAGATCTAGGTGTTCATATTTTCGAAATTTCGATCAGCCGTATACTATCCGTTTATTATCCGATCCGGATAAAACTTTCAGGACAGGATTGGACTATAAAGTTTATCATGTGTGAAAAAAATCATATCGCTAGCATTAAAGGTGCTTTCGTTATTCGACTTTGAAATTTTGTTTCAAATTTACGGGGGCGGAGGGGGGCGTGGCAAAATTCTAAAACAAACTTCATCAATGCAATATATAGATGAACCTTCATGCCAAATTTGGTGGCTCTAGCTCTTATAGTCTCTGAGATATAGGTGTTCAAAAAAGGGACAGACAGACGGACAGACGGACAGACGGACATGGCTATATCGACTCGGCTGTTGATGCTGATCAAGAATATATATACTTTATGGGGTCTGCCACGCCTCCTTCTGCCTGTTACGCACATTTTTTTTTGCACAAACTTAATAGACCCATTTGTACTTTTTTAAAGTACTGGGTCTAAAAATGCAGTAAGCTGCAGTGGAGCAAGCTCGACAGTAGGAGACCCAGCACTTTTTGAGTGCAAAGCGTTAACTACCAATCCCATTCAATAGATGGCGCTACTACGAACATATCAGTTGATAAACAGAGATCTCGCTAGCGTCTCTTCTTCTTCCTATTGCTCGTAACTTTGTTAGTTGAATAACTTTCGCGTTTATCATCCGATTTGAATGAAATTTTCTGGACAGGTTTGGACAATAGTGTGTATTATATATACCAAAAATTAAGGCGCTAGCTTTAAAGTTTCTCTCATAATTCGACTTCGAAATTTTATTTTTCAATTTCCGGGGGCGGAGAAGGGCGCGGCAAAAATCTAAGATAAACTCGTTCAATGCAAGATATATATGAACGTACATGCCAAATTTGGTCTCTTTAGCTCTTATAGTCTCTGAGATCTAGGCGACACAAAATCGGACAGACAGACAGACGGACATCGCTATATCGACTCGGCTGTTGATGCTGATCAAGAATATATAGACTTTATGGGGTCTGCCACGCCTCCTTCTGCCTGTTACGCACATTTTTTTTTTGGACAAACTTAATAAACCCATTTGTACTTTTTCAAAGTACTGGGTCTAAAAATTCGGACAATAGTGTATATTATATGTAATCAAGGCGCTAGCTTTAAAGGTTCTCTTGTAATTCGATGTTGTTCTTTTTTTCATGGCGGTTTGTATGTAAAAAAAAGAGAAATGCCGGATTTTTGTGTATTTTACACCCTTAGCCACGCCCACTTTAATTTTTTGTCATAAAATTTCTTGGGGAATATGTGTTCATTTACTCCAAATTTCAAGACGATAGCTTTACAAATGCGACTGCTACGTATTTAAGTCCCCCTAGTTTTGCAAAATCTTACACTGTGCTACGGGACGTCTGCGCAACTTTGATTTTAATGTTTTTTGCAGACAGACACACATACATCCGCATGCAATTGGGGGTGGGTTAAATGAAAACTGACTACAACGCGTAGCGTTGATCAGTAGTGAGGTTCATTTGAAAATTTAAGAAGCACATTGACTTTGATGGCGCACAGTGGTTCGGCGTGTACAAAAATAATGTCTCCTGATTTTAATATTTCTGATCGACAAAATATGCTTGCTTATGTGTATATATAGATAACATATTTATATTTATATATATAAAAATTTTGGTCCTGACTGATTCACTGATGAGACTTCACGCTGTATAATATGTATATCGAGCTGAAATTTTCACACAACATAGCTGGTATTCCAGCTGTAAGGGGTTAAAATGGGGTGTCAAAGGTCAAAATGGCATGTTGTTGTTGTTGTTTTTTAAGCTATCTCAACCAAACTCACAGATTATGTATTTCTTACTCAAACTTAGTCAAGATCGGATGACTATATCAAATAGCTGCCATAGGAACAATCAGATGCAATTTTAAATTTTGTATGAAGAGCTTGTTGTTTTTTGAGCTATCTCAACCAAACTCACAGATTATGTATTTCTTTCTCGTTGTTACATTCTGAAAATTTTTTGTCAAGATCGAATGACTATATTATATAGCTGCCATAGGAACAATCAGATGCAAATTAAAATTTAATATGAAGAGCTTTGTTGTTATTTGCGCTTTCTCAACCAAACTCCGAGCTCAAACGTTATGATGAGTTCAGTATAGCCTGTTTGTTGTTAGGGTTTCTAATACGTATGCGTTATTCTTAGCCTAGAGAATAGAGTACGCGATCGGCTACATTTCGTTAGGTTGGCAACCCATTTTTAGTGTATTTCTATCAAAGTGTCTTTTGCGTTGAACAACGCATTTATTAAAGGGTAAGTCTTAAGGTAAGGTCAGTCAAGCTAAATATTTGATGCCAAATCGGACGTCAGCTAATCTGCGCAACATAAAACTAGTTAAAATTTTGGTTGCCGTTCACACGTATGGCAAAATCATCTGAAAAGTTGGCAGCGCTAATTTTGCACAAAATCGCTTTGTGTGCTAAAAACTTGCGTAGTATTCACACATTTGCAACTAAAATATATTCGAAACAAAATTATAACTAAATGTCTACGTTAGTCGATAACTCCGGTTTGAAGTTATCGTTAAGTGATAGAGTCGGCAAAAAGTAAGCAAATTTTAATTCTGAGTTGTGCTGCTTAGAGATGGGCGCGGGCCTGATTTTTCAGGCCCGGCCCGACCCGAGCCCGAAATTTCCGAAGGAAAATATGTTCGAACCCGTCCGATATTTTTTTTGGGAAGTCTGAACCCGCCCGGTCCGGCCCGGTCTAGCCCGAAAAATTTTCAAAAAGAGTTTAAATATGTAATTATTTAAAATTTTTATTTTAAAATAAAATCTTATCTACATTTGTTTGGATGTCCAAAGGCGAAGTTAACGTCTGAGCTTGTTCAGGAACTAAATAAAAAATTCACAGTAATATCGAAATTTTTGTGTATTGGTCGAGTTCGGGTAGCTTTAAAGTTAGGCCCGATCCCGGCCCGGCCCAAAATGCGACTTTTCGTCCCGAGCTCGAAAATGTTGTAAAAGGCTGCATCATTATATGCATTACATGCTATATATGATGATATAAAAACATAAAATTTTATGCATATCTGTTGCTGTTCCTGGCAAAAATATTTTTGTAATTACACTTATAACACTTTGAATTCAAAACATTAATTTAAATTAGCATTATGTATAAAGTGATTCACATATCTGAGATTTTTTTCTTTTAAATAATTCCAAAAACAGCCACATGTAATATACAACCCACAAAATAATTTTGTTAAACAAATTTGTTTCAATAAAATATTAAAAATCCTAAATATTGGAATTAAGTTGTATTAAAACTTGTATTTTTAACAATTTGAATCGATATCCTTGCAACTCATAGTCGAAAGCCCTGATTTTTATTAAAAAAGAAAATAAAGTTTACATTGATTTGTTGATGCATTTATTTTGTAAGAACAAACTTATTGTGAATTTACACTATTTGGGATTTTTCGGTTGCGTGAAAGGGTCACGCAAAAAATCCGAAAAGTGTTTCTATTGCATTTGCCGCATCCATAGTCAGCTGATTGCATGAGTACTTTTGCTGCCAGTACGAACATGAATATAATCCAGTGATGTTTGAACAATGTCTGAAAGCAGAATACACATTTTTCTTTATTTATCATATTAAAAAGGATATGGTTAATACAAAAACTTAAATAGTTCATTGTAAATTGGCAATAACGTTGCACATAGAAAAGTGCACCCTAAACTCGTTAATATTAGGAAGAAACAAATTCAATAGGTGCAGAGTAGTAACAGCTATATTAAAAATAAATACTATTATGGAAATTAATCATTTAAATTATTTTTTCAAATATTCTTTCACGGTTTTTTCTCAATCAGCTGTTTGTTCCCTGCAAAAATCTCGATAAATACTCAAATTTTATCGATATTGTGAGACCATCGCACAAAAAACAAGTCGGTAGTCCTTGCGTGAGCTAGCGACGCAAAATGTACTAATTTTCCGCTGCCCAACTCAGAGGATTGCACTCCGAATTCGTGTAAAAGTCTCATTCGCTTTTACATTAGCGTGGCCGGTGTAATTCGGTAGGAAATCCACACTAACCTACGGCAGGTTCCGATACGAACTCTAACGTTTTCCTGAGCTCGTCATAGACACATTCTGCAGGAAATTCAGTTTTCATTTCTGCTGTAGGGAAATTCTAGTTGGGAATTCTGGCTGGCATTTCTCCCTCCCTAGGGTTCTGGCTGCTGCAGAAATAAAAGCGTATACGTACACATATTTTTTTTCAACTATTTTCTTTAGTTTTATTTAATAAACATTTTCATACATGCACTTAATATTAATATTATTAAATTAATTAAAACTGAAAGAGATGAAACGAAAATGTATATACTTAAGTTTTTATTTTGAATATATTTCACTATTATTTGTGCATACTTACATTTCGTAAGAAGGAAATATTCCGCAGAAAAATGTACTAATTTGCCGCAGCCCGACTCAGAGGAATGCACTCCGAGCTCGTGTAAAATTCTCATTCGCTTTTACATTAGCGTGTCAAAGGTAACTCGGTAGGAAATACACACTTCCCTACGGCAGGTTCCGCTACGAACTCTTACGTTTTCCTGAGCTCGTCATAGACACATTCTGCAGGAAATTCAGTTTCCATTTCTGCTGTAGGGAAATTCTAGTTGGGAATTCTTGGAAATTCTATTTGGAATTCTTGCTGGCATTTCCCCCTCCCTAGGGATCTGGCTGCTGCAGAAATTAAAGCGTATATATACATATATTTTTTTCAAATTTATTCTTTAGTTTTATTTAATAAACAACATACAATAACTTAATATTAATATAATTAATTAATACTGAAAAGAGATGAAATTGAAGATTTATATACATTAGTTTTTATTTTGAATATATTTCACTATTATTTGTGTATACTTACATTTCGTGTCCAGTATTTTATTAACGCATTTGACTTAACCCACATAATGGCCAATTTAAGAATTTGTACCTGTATAAAAGAATTACACAATATAATGCAAGAAAAACTAAGACTTACCCATTTATAAATGCGTTGTTCATCCAACACGCGTTCAAATAGCACTGCTGCGCAAAAGACACTTTGATAGAAATACACAAAAAATGGGTTGCCAACATAACAAAATGTAGCCAATCGCGTGCTCTAGACTCTAAGCTAAAAGTACAGCAAACGTATTGACAACCCTTACAGCTAAGAAGATTTCCTAGCAGAATACTATGCTGCCCAGGCTATAGCAAACTCAGCAAACCGCTTGAGCTCGTAGCGGAAGCTGCCGTGGGAAATTCAAACCTCTGAGCAAGAATTCCAATCTGAGTAACATGCAGAGCAGTCAGTACCATACTCAGCAAAACGTTTGAGCTCGTAGCGGAAGCTGCTGTAGGAAATTCGCACCCTGAATCGAACAATTCTTACTACAGAGCGCGCTGCTGACAGCCTGCAGCCTGAGGGATCGATCCCTACTTCATGTAAAATTTTGGTACTGCGGCCGTAGCGACTTTGGTCTGTACGTGCCCTCTGGATCGACTGGGTACATATGTACATATATTTTTTTCAACTTTGTTCTTTAGTTTTATTTAATAAACATTTTCATACATGAACTTAATATTAATATTATTACATTAATTAATACTGAAAAGAGATGAAACGAAAATGTATATACGTTAGTTTTTATTTTGAATATATTTCACTATTATTTGTGTATACATACTTACATTTCGTGTGGGTCCACATAATGGCAAATTTAAGAATATGTACCTGTATAAAACAATTACACAATAAAATGCAAGAAAAACTAAGACTTACCCATTTATAAATGCATTGTTCATCCAACACGCGTTCAAATAGCACCGCAGCGCAAAAGACACTTTGATAGAAATACACAAAAAATGGGTTGCCAACATAACAAAATGTAGCCGATCGCATACTCTAGACCAGGGGTGCCCAGGCCCTATACACATAGTACACTTTTGTTTTTGTTTTACACTTCACTATGCTAGGCGTATAGGCTTACACAAATAGTACAGTTCCCATAAGGAACGCACACATACGCAAAATACACAATTAAAGCAAAGCACACTTCGGTTCATGACTATGCATTCGAGCCGGAAAACTATACGATAGTTACGATGGTTAAAAAATAATTGACTTTGATACCTCAGTAATGTTGAGGAAAGAAATTGTTGAGTTTATGGCTACAGAGTGTAAACATGATCCCATTATACACGAAATTCAATCGGAAATCTTCAACATAAATCTTGGATTTTTGACGGACCTTACAACGCAACTTAATAATCTAAATTTTGCACTACAAGGAAAAGGCAAATCAATTTTTGAAATGGTTGACTCTATCGATGCATTTTTAAAAAAAATCGATGTTCTTCAATATGATTTGAGCTTAAAAAGATTATGGCACTTTCCTTGCTTAAAAGCAAGCATACAAAAGTATGATTTCGCAATGTTTATAGATCGATACGAAGAACTTAAATCAAATTTTTGCCTTCGCTTCAAAGATTTTGAAATAATTCGAGAAAAGAAGCAACTTTTTTATAATCCAATGAAATGCCAAATAATTGCTCAGCATCCAGAATTTCAAATGGAATTGTGCACTTTGCAATGCGACACAGAGCTGCAGCTTTTAAATTCAAGTGGCATAGAATTTTGGGAGTCTGTCAAAAAAGAAAAGTATCCGTTACTGCACAAGCAGATCTTAAAATTATTTTCAATGTTCGGTAGCACATATATTTGTGAAAGTGCATTTTCTAGCCTAAAGCATATCAAAAACAATCATAGAAACAGAATAAGTAACGAGCATTTGGAGGCCGTCTTGAGACTGTCAAAAACAAATATTAACATAAACATTGATAATATAATTAAAAGCGGTGGACAAAATAAAAATAATTAATGCATATTATATAAAAATGATTATTTCTTTTTTAATGCGTACTTATATATTTTTTTAATTAACAAACTTGCTCGGTTTGGAAACAACTTAACAATCATTTTTTCCAGTGCACAAGTTGACAGGAAACAAAATTTTCCTTTATATGTGTTTGTGTTTTTATACACATGTATTAGTGAGTACACTGCCGTAAGCAGGCTTTGGGCACCCCTGCTCTAGACCAAGCTGAATTTACCAATTATTAGTAAATTCACCTTGCTCTAGACTCTAAGCTAAGAGTACCGCAAACGTATTGACAACCCTTACGGCTAAGAAGATTTCCTAGCAGAATACTATGCAGCACAGGCTATACCAAACTCAGCAAACCGCTTGAGTTCGTAGCGGAAGCTGCCGTGAGAAATTCAAAACTCTGAGAAAGAATTCCAATCTGAGTAACATGCAGAGCATGTCAATAAATACCTACCGAAATACCTCGGACACGCTTATGTAAATGCGAATGACACTTTTACAGGAAGTCGGCGTGCAATCCTCTGAGCAGGGCTGCCAATTTGGATTTTTTCCCGTCAAAACTGGCTTTTTTTAAAGGCCAACTGCGGGAAAAATTTGTGAATAGCGGGAAGCGAGAATTTTGGCTTTTTTAGAAATTCACTTGGCTTTTTCCCGATTTTTTTTTTGTGTTGTTAAGACTTAAGTACAAAATATGAAAAAGTGGCAGCCTTACGAAATTTTGGAGTTCCTGGAAGTCAAGAATATTTCTGAAATTGAACGCCAATACAACAACATCAATTTGATCAAGTGGGACAACATCAGCGACACAAACAAATTTTGGTTTAAGGTTCTAAACTTTAAAGATTCTGGTGGAAACCGCAGATTTTTTGAGTTGGCAACTGTGGCCATCCAAATGTTGTGTTTGCCCTGGTCAAACGCGGAAATAGAAAGGGCTTTTAGCCAGGTAAACCTAATCAAATCCAAATTAAGGAATTCGATGGGCCTCAGCATGACTAACAGCATTCTATGCATAAGGTAAAGTGTTAATTTCAAGCAAAAGATATACTGTGCTCATTATTATTTTAATATACAGATACGGTTTGCGAAGGATCGGAAAATGCTGCGTCGACTATGAAGTGCCTGCAAAATATCTGCGCATGATAGGCACTTTTACGTCATACGCAAATGAGGAAGACCAAGAAGACAAAATACTCGCCAAAATGTTCCTAAGCCAAATGCGCAGGCTGAAGCCGAAAATAGCAAAGGACTTGCGCATAAATATACTTGAACTCATATTGGAGGCAAAGAAGAAAGATGTCGAAGAAGAATGAATGAAAACGTTTGATATTTTAATTAATTTCACCACCGATCTATACTATAAAATTAGTAGTTAGTTAGTTGGTTGGTGGTCCCTTGAAGGGAAAATGGGAAATGGACCCAATCAATAAAATAATTTCTCTTAATCTTACTTATACTTATAGTGATTTTGAGGGGGACGTGTGTGTTAGGGGGGGCCCAGGAAGGAGGCCATTTTGCTGAAACCATTGAAATAAGTAAATAAGGCAAAGCGACCGTTACGACGACGGCAGCGGACAGCAGAGTTGCCAATACCCACGACAAAATTGTAGTTCTAAAAAAGAGGCGCTAGCAAACAAGAGGTGGCGCCAAAATTGGACACACCTGACAGCTCTGGTCACCGAAATCGAGTGACGCCGAAATTTTTTCGCTTGGACACTCGACAAATTCCACTCGAAAATAAAAATCATTGAAATTTTGCATAGATTTTTCGTAGAATTTTCTTTACCTTTCCTGAAATTTCCAGATGTTTTGGGACTCATTTGAAGGAACTAGGCCCCCGGAAGGGCTACAAAGTCGAAAGATATGTCAAAAGAATCCTCTTGAATTTATCTAATTTCGATATTGTTGCAAAAAAAATCGGTTCTTACTTAAAAAATAGTTTTCTATTTTATTTTTAAATAAGCGCGCGTTGCCCGTTCATGCTTTCATGCTGTTTCTCATGTTATCATGTTAGCCAAGGCTGCCACACGTTTCAAATATGTTGTGGTGGTGCTGTGTGTGGCTCAGTTTTGTGTAACGACATTTTTTTAACGGCATCAAATCGCGGTTTCACAAAAAAAGGTAAAATAATGGAAATCTTTTAAAAAAAATAAAATAAATTGTTATTTTTATGAGATTTTATCACTTTTTTGATCAATTTTTAAAGCTTTTTTTTTTATTTTTTGATCACTGTTTTCAGCTTTTTTCCAATTCTTCCCGTCAAAAACAGCTTTTTTTGCTGGTCAAAAGTTGGAACCACTGCCTCTGAGTCGGGCTGCGATAAAATGGTACATTTTTCTGCGGAATATTTCCTTCAGGGAACGCTAAACAATTTGTATGGAACAGCTGTGAACAGCCGATTGAAATAATCAAATCTTAAGCAAATCAAAATCAAACCAGTTGCAGGAATAGTACTTTTATTAGTGGTGTGTCCTTACCTTGGGGATATTACGATAAAGGGTGCGACAAGATCTGATGACGGATTTCGGAAGAACACGTCGAAATAAGACGAAAAAATTAAATAAATTTTTTTGATTTTCGGCTCGGTTCTCGAGATATTGGGACCGATAAGTCACCGATTCCCATACAAACTGGCCAGCGTGCCAGCTGCTCTTTGCACTGTATTGCCTAGAGCAGTGCTGTAAGGTGTCCGTTTCTACTTCACCGCTTGGCGCGGATATTCAAACCTTTTTATTTTATTACATTTCTAGCTAATTTATATATTGTTGTTGTTTTTTGTTGTTGGTGTTATTGTTTATGTTATTATTTCCCCTGTAGGAGACATAAGTGTATGACAAAAAGTGCCGTAGATAAAAATTTTTTTTTAAAAAAATCGCGCGATTTTTTTAAAAAAAATTTTTGCCTGCGGCGCTCATTTCACATTACTTTACAAATTGCATTCTTGTAAAAAATTATTGTATTTACCACACCCTGCATTTACTAATGTCTCATGTAGTATAAAAAATAGCAATAACAACAACAACTGTAAATTTATTCGATTTCAATATGTAAATTAGCAAGTAATGTAATAAAATAAAATAGTTTGAATATCCGCGCCAAGCGATGAAGTTGAAACGGACACTATACAGCACTGCTGTAAGAAATACTATCGGTGTCTCGCTCTAACACAGTGCAAAGAGCGGCTGGCACGCTGACCAGTTTGTATGGGAATCGGCGACTTATCGGTCCCAATATCTCGAGAACCGAGCCGAAAATCAAAAAATTTTATTTAATTTTTTCGTCTTATTTCGACGTGTTCTACCGGAATCCGTCGTCAGATCTTGTCGCACCGCTTATCGTAATCTTGCCCTTACCTTTTTAATTCACTGTACATATGTATGTACATAAGTAGCAAGTGCTAGTGCACCTATTCACAACGGGGCCAATGAACAATGGCCTTATCAGTAAAATAGGACCACATGTGCACCTATCGCAAGTCGCTCGATTGCTTAAGACTCAAGTGCTGTTGACAGCTGCTAATCCGGGCGATTAAAGCGTCAAAAGTATAATTTCTGTTTCTATTGTAATATACTTAGCTAAACTTTTTTGGTAGCAACAGCAACGACGCACTTTACACGATGACTGCAAGAGAGCGTGAGTGTGAGCACAGAAGAGAGCGAGTAATTGAGCAAAGGACAGAGGCGTAACAAACAATCAATAAACAGGGCAACGGTGGCGCATCCCAAAAAACTGCGCCTTTGACTAAGAGCCGTTATCATCTCGTGCAGTTGACTACACAGACAACAGCAAAAGCAAGTGCGTCGGAAAACAGCTATAGCATTATTAAATCGCACCTTCCAGCGGATGGTTTGCAATAAATTGGTGACCACAATCATAAATAAACACTCGCATATTAATAAAGTGTCGAGTTTAACACAGTGAAAGTCTTGACCATGACTGAGGAGTCGAGCGCAATTCGAGAAACAAGCCAAAATATAGCTTCAACTGAGCAACTTTACTTTGTGCGTGAGAATCTGCAAAAGTTTCAGTGCAAAGTGTTGTCCGACTTTGAGAAACGCATCTCCTGTATGATTGAGGATGTTTTGCAGGACATACGGCAACAAGAGCTGCGTGCGCACGAATTTCGTCAGTTTGATAATCCTAACCCCAGGGACAGAGGAAACAATTCAGGCGCCACATGGCACAATCGTGGTCAGCGAACATCTTCGACATTAGCATTAGCAACTTGTGACATCAGCGATAGTCCAAATGAGTTAGCGGATGTCCAAAATGAGACGCGACAGCACCAAAAGCAACAACAGACAAAACAACAAAGAGAAAGACGTCAGCTGCCGGATAAGGTTTTTGTGACCCGCGAATCGTACCTGACGGCGCTTTTGCAGGTGGAGCACATGCGGACTATTTATCACATATTCTATATTATTCTAGTCATGTTTCTGCTAAACGTTGCTTGTCATGACTACTTTGTCGAGGGTCGCATCAATTTAGGGCTGGGCACATTTCGCGGAGGTCTCAAGCGCCTGCATTGGGTGATGGGTGTCTGGGTGCTGGAGCATGTCTTTGTCCTGGCGCTGTACTATGCATTTCAAGGTTGGGCGCTGGTGCATGCCAAGTTGCAATCTCATAGTAAGTACAAAATATAAAAAATACCCAAGTCAGAAATTTTTTTTTGATTTTTAATTTTACAGACTCGTTGCAACGCTTCTGGTCGCACAGCTGCCTAATCATGTACATAAGCGCCCAGCTTGTCTTCGGTTACGTCTCGACATCATTGTGCCTCAAGTTCCGTCTACCCTTTGTCAGTGCCTGTGTACTGCTCCTCGAGAGCACTCGTCTGCTGATGAAAATGCACGCCTTTGTACGGTACAATTCGGAGAGAGTGCTAAAAGGAAAGCAAAAGACGGATGACAAGCAAACAGACCCAGTGGGACCACCCTTCGTTCCGCCCCTGCACTGCTATGTTTACTTCCTGTTCGCTCCTACACTTATTTATAGAGATAGCTATCCACGCACAGCCCACATTCGTTGGAAGTTTGCGCTAAACCGTCTGCTCGAGATGGTCGCTGTTGCCTTTTTATATGCCTTCATCCATGAGCGGCATATCCACGAGCATTTCGGACAGTTTGGCAAAGAGCCGACTGGAGCTCCGCAATTAGTTGTCAAGCTCTTCGGCATGATGCTACCGAGTGCGGTGATATTTTTATGTGGCTTTTATATGATTCTGCACTCGTGGCTGAACTTTACGTCGGAGCTACTACGCTTTGGGGACCGCATGTTTTACAAAGATTGGTGGACGTCGCACACCTATGATGGTTACTATCGTAATTGGAATGTTGTCGTCCACGATTGGCTGTACGAATACGTCTACAGAGATTTTTACACTCACATTTGCAAGGACTCCAAGCTAGCATCTGCGTTGCTGGTGTTCTTAATATCGGCGTTAGTCCATGAACAGGTTCTGGGATTCGCACTGCGCGTGTTCTTTCCTGTCATGTTTGTGCTCTTTGGATTTTTTGGCGTGGCGTTGGTGTTTATTATGCGTAGTGCGCCTAAAACTCTAGGCAACATCTTTCTATGGTTCTCCCTCATTCTGGGCAATGGCCTGCTGATCTCACTATATGCTATGGAATATTATGCGAAACGTAACTGTGACCTCCACTATGAGAGTTGGTCGGATTACTTAAAGCCCGCCATCTGGCGTTGTTACCACTAACAAGTTACACACGAATATCCCAGCAATCGAATTTTAGACTTAATTTGTACACTTTAGAGTACGCTCTAAATTTTAAGTAAATAAACATAATAAAACTAACTCTTTAGTAAAGGCCGAAACTGTTGGGCACAATAATGGCTCCTAATGGCTAGAATTTTAACAATATTTCAATTGGCTTGCTTATGTTAGTGGAAAATTATTTTGCATCAAGGTGACTGATGGTAAACTATTAATCTTATTAAATAAAATATTTTTTACAATATACGCTGTCAACTATAATATAATTTGAACAGCGTTCCAAAAAGTGTGGCTCCATCATACACAAATATTAACGTTATTAGCGGTGGTGGTAGTAGATCGCAGTGTTGGTATCTCCTCCTCATTCACGCGCTTGCGTCGAAATAGGATAACATGTGGTTCCGGAGCATGCATCATATAATGCACCCAACCTGGACTTTGCTGTACGCCCAAGTTGCGCCATTCCGTCTCTGTCATTAGATGAGACTTGGGTACATGTTTGGCCAGGTCCGCCGGTAAAATTACGTGCCTGCAAGCAGTAAAATAAATTAGGTACACAAATCTACAGTGACAAAGCAACCGTATTATACCTGTACTCAAATTTTTCATCAAAGTACTTCTCGGAGTATTGAATTTGATCGGCGGGCATGATTTCCTTTATTTAATGGTTTTGTATTTGTTGAGTACTATTTTATATTATTGTGTCGGTTGAACGATAACTGATAGAGCTGCAAAAATAATCCATGTAGCATCGATAGTATCGATGTTACCTAAAAATATTCAACATCGATGTTTTGCAAACATTGATTATCGTCACTAGCAGCCGAATACTAAATAGAGCTGGAAAACAATCGAAATTTACAGAATAACATCAGGTTTGATTGCTTTTTGTTTAACAATCTTTTTATTCTTTTATTTAGAACAAAATATGCAAAATATGAACAAAAAGCAACCAGAATTTTCTGCTGTGGCTTTTAACTGGTGCGGTCCCCAACAAAAGTTGCCTGCTAAAAGCACGAGCGTTTTTCAGCCGTGTTTTTAGCTACCATTATAGTGCGTTTACACAAGAAGATGCACAGCCGATAATGTTGTTACTTTAATTATAAAAAAAATAAAAGCAAAGTGCCTGAATTCGCGCCAGTTTTTTTTACTTACTTACTTACTTTTCACAAACTTGTCCGTTGCTCACACCTCTCTTACATCCAACACCACTTCTTCACGATTTATCTACAATTCACTATAAGTGGACTAAAATATACTTTGATCTTTACTGTAGCGTACAAGAAATTTCAATAGATGACTCGGATTACACATAGTGTATATTATATGTACCAAAAATCAAGGCGCTAGCATTAAAGATGCTTTTGTAATTCGACTTAGAAATTTTGTATTTCAATTTTCGGGGGCGGTGGGGGCGTGGCAAAAATATAAAACAAACTCGTTCAATGGAAGATACAGATGAACGTAACTGCTAAGTTTGGTGTCTCTAGCTATTATAATCTCTGAGATCTAGGTGACACAAAATGGGATAGGTGGACAGACAGACGGACATGGCTTTATCGACTCGGCTGTTCATGCTGACCAAGAATACATATACTTAATGGGGTCTGCTACGCCTCCTTCTGTCTGTTACACACTTTTTTTTGGACAAACTTAATGGACCCATTTGTACTTTTTTAAAGTACAGGGTCTAAAAATAAAAATTTTTCAATAGAAGCGAAATTGTACGTACAAGTTGTCTTCAATGCACAGATAATTTAAAAACAATCGATAGTTGCTACAAAACCTTTGGTATTTTGAAAAATGTAAAAACATCGATTGTATCGATAGTGCCATCGATTGTTTTCCAGCTTTGTTATGCTAGGCTTATGTTAAGTTTACATTGACTGGCACAGACTGGCACAGCGCGTCAGGGGTGCATTTGGGAGGCATCTTAGCCTTCGAAATTTGAATTACCAATTGTAATGCCCAAATTCACCCCTGAAGCGCTGTGCCAGTCTGTGCCAGTCAATGGAAACCTAGCATTACATACATGTGTATATCTTCATATTTGTGTTTTTTCCACTTTTTCGCATTCGTTTATATATCTAATATATAGAACTAATTTATTTTATTACATGATCATCAACTGTGTTGTACGATGTTGGAAATGAGGAAAATAATGTACCTGTTCCCAAGCTGACTAAAAAGGAAATATCCAAGGTTTGAGAGTTTTATCGAAAGGGTGCCAACCAAACTGCAATTTGTACACAATGGGGATAAGTGTATAGAACTTCGGGAAATACCAGCAATTTGATGCAGCATTTAAAGACTGCTCATCTGGTTCACTGCAGAGGAAGTTTTTGTGCTGGAAGACTTGTCAAATATCTTACAACCTTTCGAGCACGCTACCCGGTCTGTTTCGCTCGAAAAAGGGGTTTCAATTTCAATTCTCATTCCTCTTATCTGTGAGCTGAACAAAAAGATGGTGGACGTTAAACAAACAGTTAAGACCATCCATATCCATTTTCAATTATTTGACGGTTCGTATGCCAAAGCGCTTCAACCACTACGAATCGAGAACTGTCGACAGAATTGCTACCATTCTTGATCTTGGCCTTGAAAACGAGATCTGCAACACTTTGTCCAAGCTTCAACACGGTCCGCCAACACCACCATTACCAGAACCGGAAAAAAACAGCTCACTTTCCTGTAGCAAAAAGTCGCTGTAAAATCCAAGTGTGTCACGACAGACGCAATTATAATTCTGCGGCAATATTTGGAGGTTCCGAATTCGCCAGAGGATTGCGAGCCCTTAGCGTTCTACAAGTAATAACACTAGTTTACAGCCATTTTGCTCAGAGCCCTAAGTATTTATCCCGTATGATCTCGTAAATATGAAAAAGTATCTAAAAAACTTTTTCATGGTGTAGTTTTTCAGATATTTTTTGTTCTAAATTTTTTCATAGATGAATTAGCTTATTCGAGTATAAATCGTAAACGCGATTACCGTTTTCAACAACATTAGCCTTTAATTTAAGGTAATAAAATTTTCTAAAACTTTTCCATACAATGTTTTGAAATCAGCTCTATCGTTATAATGTTAGAGCCTCTTAAAGTTTAAAAATACCATTTTTTTTGCGAAGAAACACAATAAGAGGTACAAACAAAAATTCAAAAAGTTTATTAATCGCAAAAAAAAAATAAAATATATGTAGCATAGGGTTTGGACTTTCCAGAGTAAAACAAGCCATCGTTTATAAAAATCGGTTGATTAATTATGGAGTAATACGTCTTTTAATGGCAAACAACAAGTGCTAAAAATTTTTAATTGTCGATTTTCGTGCGCTACATCAATATCGATACTGGTTATCTTCGTGCGATATACGTGCGAAACACAATCGAACGAATATTCTTGTAATATGCAATAATATAAGTGAAAACACAGAAGCCAAAAATTTTAATCGAAAAAAATAATGATTATTTTTGAGTTTTATTATGTTACTCAAAAATAATGATTTTTTTTAACAAAGCCGTCAGATTTTTTTTACAAAATTTGTTAAATGTTGATTTCGAACCGATCGTTCCTATGGCAGCTATATGATATAGTAGTCCGATTTACACCAAATTTGGTCAGCCTTTTTAAAACTTAATCAAACACACAATGTGTATATTTGGTTGAGATATCTTGAGAAACAAAATGTTTTTCATACTAAATGTTTATTTCCAACCGATTGTTCCTAGGGCAGCTATATGATATAGTTATCCGATCCGGCCGGTTCCGACATATGTACTGCGTGCAGCAAAAAGACAGACCTGTAACAAGTTTCATCAAGATAGCTTCAAAACTTAGAGACTAGTTTGCATAGAAACAGACGGACACACGGACATGGCTATATCGACTCAGCTCGTCGCCCTGATCAAGAATATATATACTTTATGGGGTCTGTGAGTCTTCCTTCAATGCGTTACACATTTCGTGACAAAATTAAACTACCCTCTGCAAGGGTATAAAAAATGGTTTCGGAATGATGTCGAAAGGTTTTGACTGTCAGAACTGAAAGGCAGTATCCAGTGAATCAAAATGATAGAGTTGCCAGAAAGTGAAGAAAATTTTGCAACACTGTTTAACAACCAGCTGTTCGATTCTTAAAGCCTGGGACTTTGTTTGGAATTTTCATAGTTCTGGTTATCAAAATGAAGTGAAATGTCGCAGAACAAAGCAAACAAAACAAATAAAAACCGGATGGAGCTCTGCGATGAAGATAAAACATAATAACAAATAATAATAACATAACAATCCCATAATAACTGTACATATATGTCGCTGCAAATGCTCTTTTTAATTTTAATTGGCGGTCCATTTCAACTGGTTTTTGGTTATTTTCTCTTAGTTTATATTTTGCTTTTGAGTGTAACCACTCCACTTTTTTGTGATATTTTAAGTCCTTTTTGAGGTTTTTGTGGTATTTTTAGTATTATGCACTGACATTTTGATAGCCAGGCTCGAAATATATGGTACATTCTGCCTGGCAAACATTTCGCTGTACTGGATACCATGCTTAAGTGGGTGATTTTTTTCTTGAAAAAAAAAAAAAAACAAACAAACAAAATAATCATTATTTGCTGTTCCTGTTATTAAGTACAAATATCTCACCATGAATCCCTAGGAACATACACCAGTATCTTCCAAGCTGAAGTATGTGCAATAGGTCGGTGTGCAGACTTCAATTTAACACGTAACTATCAGAATAGAGATATCGCCATCCTATCTGATAGTCAAGCACCACTGAAGGCAATTAGCAACACGAAATTGACATCAAAGGTAGTCCGGGAAGTCCGTACAAAGCTAGATCAACTCGGATCAAATAACAGACTTACTCTGAGATGGATCCCAGGGCATAAGGATATAGCGGGAAATGAAGCAGCAGACAAGCTAGCACGTAAAGGGGCAGAGGAGTCCCTTACAGGACCTGAACCGTTTTGTGGTTTGTGTAACCACACAATACAGAAATCTCTCAGAGATGAAGAACGGCATTTGCGCCAGTTAGGCTGGGTCAGCACTCCAGGCTTGCGACAGGCCAAGGGCCAAGGGTTAAGCAAATCATACCTATGGGATAGAACAGACTCAGAATACTGACCGGTCTTTTGACAGGACACTGTAGACTGAGGGGTCACCTATATAAACTAGGAATAGTAAGTAGCGGAGCCTGCCGCTACTGCGACACCGAGGAGGAATCCTCGGAACATATAGTAGCGACCTGTACCGCCTTATCCAGAAGAAGATGTAGGATACTAGGTAACCATATTATTCAGCCAGAAAATATAGTAGTCCTCAACCCGACAAAAATTCTTGAATTCATTCAAGAAATAGGGCTGATGGGAGAGTTATAAACTCTGTAGGGGTACAATAGATCTAATAGGTCGCAGTAAAATTTCCCAAAACATAATAATAAGTACAAATATTTATATTGGTACTAATGTTATTTATACTTTTATTAACGTTATTATTATTACAATATTCATTTAAATTTAAATTTAGTGTTTTTAGCAACCTTTTTACTTTTTAGTTTGTAGTTTTTGCTGGCTCTGTGTTCTGTGTTTTTTGAAAAATTATATGTTGCCAATATATTTCGACAAGCCGTCGGCTATCGTCTACACGCGACTTCAAATAACATATAAAAGAAAAACATTACGAAACTTATAAATAACATTAAAATTCTTAAATTATTTTTAACCTACTTTCAGTTTGGTAACTAAGTACGTCTTAAGTAGGTGTCTGTATATATGCGCACAGTTGTCAGTGTCCGTTTTAACTACAAAACTCGAGAAAAATCAAAAAGCCACTCGAGCAACAAAAACAAGATCGGCATACTATGAACTACAACTGAAACTTATTAAATTTTATAGTTATATAAATCTTCATTAATGTAATTTATAAAATACATAAAGTCCCCTTTTCAACTTTCCTTCCCTTTCAATACACAGATAATCGCTCATTTACGACAATTTTCGTTGCATTTGTTTCCTCTTTTGAAATAACGGACAGCTACAGCAGCAGTGTTACCATTCAACTTTTCCTTATTTTACGTATTGTGTTGACATCTCTGATTTAGCTACCTACCAGTAATATATTTTGCACT
This sequence comes from Drosophila neotestacea, assembly GCA_035044365.1. Taxonomy (NCBI): domain Eukaryota; kingdom Metazoa; phylum Arthropoda; class Insecta; order Diptera; family Drosophilidae; genus Drosophila; species Drosophila neotestacea. Next base: position 238,177 of record JAWNMD010000450.1, read on the forward strand.
TTTAGTTTGCGCCTGACAAAACTTTACTAGGTACTAGGCTTAACTACTGCTGAAATTTTACTGTGACATATATTTTTATCATAACCTTCACCTGGCAGCAGGTGAAGTAAAAGCCAAAAAGTGCACCTGGATAACAATAACAACATCGGCAGACTATGAACCACAACTGAAACTTAGGGGACTCTACGAATCTTGGGGCGGACAGATCTGATGATGGATTCCGGTAGAACTCGTCAAAATAAGACGAAAAAATTAAATAAAATTTTTTGATTTTCGGCTCGGAAACGTCTGAAAAGTGATCCCTTTCATGAATAAATTGCAGATAGATTTTACATTACACAATTTATTTATTTAATAAACTAGATTTGACACAGATAAGATAAAATAATTAAATATTTTTGAGAGCGTTGTTGTCGTTGTTCTTGTTGTTTTGATTTCTTTCTTCTTCTTGTTTGCATCTGTTGTAATGGCGTCTGCTTAGTTTCGGCATAATCCCGAGCCTTGAGAAATAAATAAAATTAGTTATTATTACAAATATTATTTTAGAACAATGTCTATATTAATTACCTTTTTCAATTATTGCAACAATTTGATAAAATGGCAAACTCATCAAATCCAAGCGATCACATTATCCAGGACATAAAAAGAAATTAAACAATTTAAATGTAAATTTATTATTTTATTATATTATATCGTTTGCACAACATATAAATGCAATACTTACACGATGAATACATAACAATTTCACAATTTCACAATTTACGCACTTTAATTTTAAAGTTTTCCGTACACTTGCTTGCAGCTCTGCTTCTTGCTGTTTACTAATTGCTAGAAAATGCAAACCATCAGCACAAAGAATAACAGAGACAAAACGAAATTAGATGTACTGTTTGTCCCTATAGTACTTTGCACGTTCGATCGTGGTGGTTAACAGACTTTTCGTCTCTTTAACAGAGCTGCGACGCTCGCGACGTTTTAAAAGACCTGGCATTTAGCCGACCAAAGACCTGAAATTTCAGGCATTATTTTTCAGGCCTCTGCGTGTACATTTATCACTTAGTTAAAGGCATATACTGAAAAAAAGCCTGAATTTTCATACGTCAAGCAGGTCTGAATTTGGAATATACTTACCTCAGGTTTTACTGGGGTATTGCCTAGAGCAGTGCTGTAAGGTGTCCGTTTCTACTTCACCGCTTGGCGCGGATATTCAAACCTTTTTATTTTATTACATTTCTAGCTAATTTATATATTGTTGTTGTTTTTTGTTGTTGGTGTTATTGTTTATGTTATTATTTCCCCTGTAGGAGACATAAGTGTATGACAAAAAGTGCCGTAGATAAAAATTTTTTTTTAAAAAAATCGCGCGATTTTTTTAAAAAAAAATTTTTGGTTGCGGCGCTCATTTCACATTATTTTACAAATTGTTCTTGTAAAAAATTATTGTATTTACCACACTCTGTCATATACTAATGTCTCATGTAGTATAAAAAATAGCAATAACAACAACAACTGTAAATTTATTCGATTTCAATATGTAAATTAGCAAGTAATGTAGTAAAATAAAATAGTTTGAATATCCGCGCCAAGCGATGAAGTTGAAACGGACACTATACAGCACTGCTGTAAGAAATACTATCGGTGTCTCGCTCTAACACAGTGCAAAGAGCGGCTGGCACGCTGACCAGTTTGTATGGAAATCGGCGACTTATCGGTTCCAATATCTCGAGAACCAAGCCGAAAATCAAAAAATTTTATTTAATTTTTTCGTCTTATTTTGACGAGTTCTACCGGAATCCATCATCAGATCTGTCCGCCCCAAGATTCGTAGAACTGCCGAAACTTATTAATAAATTTGATATTTCTATACATCTTCATTTATGTAATTTATAAAATACATACTTAGTTTATTCTTTTTTGTGTTTTGTATTGTCTTTTTATTTTATTGCCGTGTTTGTTTATTTTAACCTAAATGTTATGAGTTTCGTGGAGTAAAAGTGTGCATTCTACTCGCTCCTTCTTGCGACTAATAATTCAGTTTTGTTTATTAAAATATTTTGAATATGTCTTTATACATTTTTTGCATTGTTGCATCTTACTTATAGTGCGTCAACACACGGATGCGTTAGCTCGGAAAATGAGGCGACGCACGTCCCTTGCCATACAAAATCATCGGCAACTTGTTGGTAAGCGGGAATTCCCTGTAGATAGCTTACTCAGGGACTACCAACTTGTTTTTTGTGAGATGGTCTCACGATATCGATCAAATGTAGGCATTTATCGATATTTTTGCTGATTGAGAAAAAACCGTAAAATAAAATTTGAAAATTTAATTGAATTGATTAATTTCCATAATAGTAGTTGTTTTTAATACAGCTGGTACCTCAAGCTGCAGGCTGTCAGCAGCGCGCTCTGTAGTAAGAATCGTTCGATTCAGGGTGCGCATTTCCTACAGCAGCTTTCGCTACGAGCTCAAACGTTTTACTGAGTATGGTACTGACTGCTCTGCATATTACTCAGACTGGAATTCTTGCTCAGAGGTTTGAATTTCCCACGGCAGCTTCCGTTTGCGGTACTCTTAGCTTAGAATCTAGAGTACGCGATCGGCTACATTTTGTTATGTTGGCAACCCATTTTTTGTGTATTTCTATCAAAGTGTCTTTTGCGCAGCAGTGCTATTTGAACGCGTGTTGGATGAACAACGCATTTATAAATGGGTAAGTCTTAGTTTTTCTTGCATTATATTGTGTAATTGTTTTATACAGGTACATATTCTTAAATAGGCCATTATGTGGGTTAAGTCAAATGCGTTAATAAAATACTGGACCCTCACGAAATGTAAGTATACACAAATAATAGTGAAATATATTCAAAATAAAAACTAATGTATAACCATTTTCGTTTCATCTCTTTTCAGTATTAAATAATTTAATAATATTAATATAAAGTTCATGTATGAAAATGTTTATTAAATAAAACTAAAGAGCAAAGTTGAATAAAATATATGTATGTATACGCTTTTATTTCTGCAGCAGCCAGATCCCTAGGGAGGGGGAAATGCCAGCAAGAATTCCAAATAGAATTTCCAAGAATTCCCAACTAGAATTTCCCTACAGCAGAAATGGAAAATGAATTTCCTGCAGAATGTGTCTATGCAGAGCTCAGAAAAACGTTAGAGTTCGTAGCGGAACCTGCCGTAGGGTAGTGTGGATTTCCTACCGAATTACGCCGGCCACGCTAATGTGGCCCCCTCACAAACAAATTGCCTATGATTTTGTAAGGCAAGTGACGTGCGTCGCCTCATTTTCCCAATTGGAGCAAACGCATCCTCGTGTGTAAACGCACTATTAGTAACCCCAAAAGTGGCCGGTAAGTTCAGATGGTCTTAAGCGTCTGCATCGGTAGGAGGAAAATGACACTTCCACAATGCCCCCTGTAAACAATGGAGTAAAATCGTGCGATTTACAAAAGCAAAAAAAAAAAGTTTTTGACTACGTCGACTTTATACGTCTTTATCTATCCCACAAGATTAATGCAGAGGAATAAAATACCATTTTCTGAACAAATTGGCCACCAATAAATGAAAAATGCACTGTTATACTGTGTTTACACTGGGCCGCATCATTGGATTTTTCCGTTAAACGGAACATGCGGCAATGATGCCCATAAGAACCCTGTGGATAGAGGAAGACAATGATGCGGCCGCATCTTAAATCATGCGACGCATCTTGGCAAGTGTTGCCGTATTCTGTTAGTATTTTTTTTTAATACTGCAATTTTTCGAGGTATCGCCAGCGAACAGCTGTTTTTTTTTCATCGAATATCGATAATCAATAGTAATATAGCTTAACCGCGGAAATAATAATTTCAAATAGAAACACAAAAGGCAAAATTCAAAGTCTTAAAAGCATTTTTGAAAGTGCACTGCAATTAACAATTGCACCATATACAACATTTGCCAGTTGAGAACTCATAATTGTCTCTATTTCAATAAATAAATCTGACATTGGCAGGCCAACAGCTGACAAATGATGCGAAAAAAGATGCGGCTCCAGTGTAAACGACGCGCATCATTTTTCCGCACCTTCGACAATGATGCGGCAGTGTAAAAACAGTATTAAGGATAGTTGACACGGTCTGACACATTGTAACGGGAAACTAACACGCTTAGCAGTTTGCATGGATATCATTTACATTTAAACCCCGATAGTACTAAGCCATGGATCAAGAAAGTTTGCATACATTTTTCTTCTTATTTCGACAAGTTTTACTAGAATTCATCATCATATTTTGGCGCCACGGAAACACCAGAATCCGCCTTACCTCTTCTGACCTATAACTATATTTCCATATCGGAAATGTATATAATCATTTAACATAAACGATTCGGAAAACTCTGTAGATGCCATATGCGCTCATGACAAACTATCGAAAACTATCGATAGTGCAGGTCTGCCACCGATAGCGCTTGGCCATCGATAGTTCCTCACCTCCACTAAAAGCAAAAATGAGGAATTTATTTATGTAAAAATCTAAATAGGCCCCCAAAAGAAAGTTACTGTCTATGTATAAATATATATGGTGTGACAGTCCTTCTCCCATCGGATTTGCTTGTGTATGGGGCAACAGTTACGCCGTATTGTGTTTGTGTGCGTGTGCAAAAGCGAACCAGCCAACAGAAAAGTAATTTGGTATTTATATAAGAGCAGTCGTTATTTTTTAACAATTTGTACTCATATAAAGAATACAGACATTCTGACATATGTATACGCATTTGGCCACAGCGCTACCACCGCAGCAAGGAAACTCCCATGACAACGCCAACCGAAAACAACACCAGCAGCGATAAAGTAAATATACATATACATATATTGGTAGACATAATTAAAAATAAACCAAGAGCGGAGCGACATTAACGTAACGTTCCAACCAACACTTATGTACACTTACGCACACGTATATACGTAAATGGAAGATTGTGTGTTTGTGTGTGAGCCACCTGCTGCTGTCCGTGCCTGGGTCACTTGTCAACTAGAACAACTGTAAATCGAAAACAACGCTCCTTAAATTATCAGTCGCTGCTGCTGCTACTGCCTAAAGCTGCCCCGGTGACAAAGAGAAACAGGGCAGATGCTGCCCCAGTTTAAGGGAAACAGGCATACATAGGACAACAGTAAAAGAAACAGCAAAAACAGCAGCAGCAGGAACAACAAGATGAACGCCAGTCTTATATATGAGATACTCATGTATTTGAACTCATTCTATTTTGGTATGTACGCCGCCTTCGAAGTGGGGGTGGGCGTTCTAAAGGGCATCAATCTGAATTATGGCGAAAACGATCTGTCACGTGAAGTAACCATTTTGCTCTCACTGTGCGTCATTGAAACGCTACGCATTGTGTTTGGGCGCAAAAGCAGCCTCAGCAACCGTGGTGAGTAATTCTAAAGGACAATGGTAGGAACGAACGGCCAGAACACAGACCGATTTATTACACATGTGAACATGATTACTTTGTACATATTTATTTACTTAAGGTTGTTGACAACAAACTGTTGTGGTTGGTGGACGAGAATACTATGATGACATGCTTAAATTATTTGCAGCCTTCTTACTGGCGCAACAACTTTGTCTTTAATTGAAATCGTCAAGCCGCAACCCTCCTAAACCTTGTCCGTTTGTTCACAGTTCAAAAACGTTTTTACTATCGCCGTGTTGATGAGCTTAATTTTCTCTTGCATCTACATACAGTTTATTGAGCATGAGTTTCCATATTAAATAAGTGCTATTTTAAACAATATTCAATATTTTGAATTAACTAGAGTTTTTAATGTAAATATATAATTAATGGAAATATAACATAGTGAATATAGATTTTTGGTATTTTTTACCTTAGCTGTTGAAAAAATTTTTTATATTATTTTTTTTTTATAAAGGCAATATAACGTCACGAAATGTGTAACGCATATATATATTATTGAACTGACGGCTTATGCAGGACTCTGCAAGGGTATCCAAACTTTGGCGCGCCAAAGTAAGCTTGTGCTAAATTTTTTTTTACATTTTTTACATTTTTACTTTATAGACTTTAAAACTATTTCGTGTTGCATCATTTAAAATATGCATATACTATTAATCTGAATAGCATAATTAAAGGCATCGAATTCATTTTTTTGAATGCATTTGTTTGTTTATTAACTGTTGTAATCTTTGTCAGTTAAAGGTCGTCTGTGATGAAACAAATATATAATACTGTGTACAAATATGAACCAGACTGTTGAATTTCCCATGAATGTGTGATTCGAAAGTGATTCTTTTCAATTTAAAGTTGGTAACCCTGTCAGAATTACCTATTTTGAATTTCAAGCTAATACCTTGCAGATTGCATTTTTGCGCTTAAGTTTTGTAAATTCGGAAATCTGACTTGTTCGATTTGTCGGAAAAAAAAGCAAACAAGTTTATTGAATTGGGTAAAAATTTAAATTTTACGGGTCGAAATGCTTCTGAACTCCTTTGGATGACACTGAATTTCAATAATATAAACATTTTAATGACAAACAATATTCAGAGAGGATTCGGAAAGGATACCAAAAATTTCATATGATGACGCTAGGCAAATAAATTAAAAGCACCTGTCCGAAAACTCCATTTTGATACGATTCTGAAGTTTAAAGCCGAATCGATGAAGGTGCTTGTGGTCATTTTGGAAAAGGACTTTTTAGGATACTTAGAAGATTGGAAAAAAGCTAGCATAAATGCGCTGCATTAGGAAGGGAGAATTTCAAAGGTGACCAAATTTGAAGAATAATAAAATATTATAAATTTGTGTGTTTAGATGGCTCGAGGTCCAAATAAAATAATTGCTTATTAATGTATTATTATTAAATGCCGATATATTTCGACAAGCCGTCGGCTGTCGTCTTCAGGGCGAAACTACAAGAAATACATTTAAACATTAAAATAATATAAACTTATACTTAGCATTGAACACTAAACATTTTTAAATAAATTAACGTACTTTCTATTTGTTTTACAAGTCCGCGTCTTGTCAGTACGGCTTGGAGTTTGTAACTGATTTTTGTTAAGTAAGTGTCGGTATATGTGTGCGCAGTTGTCAGTGTCCGTTTTGTAGTTGAGTCTTTGGCTTGTGGGTGTATTTATGATGTGAAGCATCTCTAAGGTGTAACGTTTTTTGTAGTGTAGTTCTTGTTGTAATATTGTTGTTTTTTCAAAATTGGCTATGTGGCCGCTAGCTACGCATTGTGTAGCTAGCGCAGTTTTTTGAATATTTGATTGTAGTCGAAGTTTGCTGTCCGATTTATGTTGTGATAATCTAATTTTTATACCCTTGCAGAGGGTATTATAATTTTGTCACGAAGTTTGTAACGCAGTGAAGGAGGCGTGTCAGACCCCATAAAGTATATATATTCTTGATCAGGGCGACGAGCTGAGTCGATATAGCCATGTCCGTCTGTCCGTCTGTCTGTCCGTCTGTTTCTATGCAAACTAGTCTCTCAGTTTTGAAGCTATCTTGATGAAACTTGGTACAGGTCCGTCTTTTTGCTGCACGCAGTACATATGTCGGAACCGACCGGATCGGATAACTATATCATATAGCTGCCATAGGAACGATCGGTTGGAAATAAATATTTAGTATGAAAAACTTTTTTGTTTCTCAAGATATCTCAACCAAATATACACATTATGTTTTTGATTAAGTTTTAAACAGGCTGACCAAATTTGGTGTAAATCGGGCTACTATATCATATAGCTGCCATAGGAACGATCGGTTCGAAAACAACATTTAGTATGAAAAACTTTTTTGTTTCTCAAAATATCTCAACCAAATAAACACATTGTGTGTTTGATTTAGTTTTAAACAAGCTGACCAAATTTGGTGTAAATCGGACTACTATATCTTATACCTGCCAAAGGAACGATCGGTTCGAAAACAACATTTAGTATGAAAAACTTTTTTGTTTCTCAAAATATCTCAACCAAATATACATATTGTGTGTTTGATTTAGTTTTAAACAGGCTGACCAAATTTGGTGTAAATCGGACTACTATATCATATAGCTGCCATAGGAACGATCGGTTCAAAATCAACCTTTAACAAATTCTGTAAAAAATCTGACGGCTTACGCAGGGCACTGCAAGGGTATCCAAACTTTGGCGCGCCAAAGTTAGCTTGCGCTATATTTAATTTTGATTTTGTGGTTCCGATATATACCTTGTTGCAACTATTCTGGTGATTGCCACTACAAGGTATTTTGTAAATTACATTACTTCTATCCATTAGATTAATTCTGCTTTTTGTTTTATTGAAAAAGAGTTTCATGGTGCGGGTTGGTTTGTGTGCTATTTGTATGTTATGTTTGTCATAACATTCTGTACTATTAAATCTTTCAGAGAACTTCGGAATATATATAAGGGACCTATATGTCTTGGATTGTTCGGGTTGTTGTTTAATTTTTGTATTATGTAATTGTTGTTTGATTAATGTTCGGATTAACCTATGGGGAAAATTATTGTTTGAAAGTATTTCTGTTATTTCTTTTTTGATGTCTTCATGGAAAGTACGGTCGCTTAGTGTGATCATTCTATTGATGCAACTAAGAGCTGTGTTAATAATCATAGTTTTAGGATGTTTTGAAAAATAATTGATTATTCTACCTGATGCGGTTGGTTTCTTATACCATTTTAATTTAAGTTTATTATTGTGTCTATGAATAGTTGTGTCTAAATAGTTTAGTCTGTCTTCTTCTTCTACTTCATGTGTGAATTTAATATGTTTATTGTAGGAATTAAGTGCATCTAAAATGTTGTTGACTTCTTTTCTCTTAACTATTGCAAACAAATCGTCTACATATTTCGTCAACAATCTCGGTGTGTATTTAAGATTTTGTAAGGCGCTGTCCAGCAAATCTTCCATTACGATATCTGCTATAACAGGGGAAGCAGGCGATCCCATGGGCATGCCTTTTAACTGGGTATATATCTTGTCTTCAAGTTTAAAATATCTATTTTCTGTGACGCAGAATCTGATAATGTCCATAAAAAGTTGTTTTGGAATGTCAGTGTGATTTTTGATTTCTGTCCATTTTCTGTTTATGATATCTATTGCAAGATCCGTTGGTATATATATCGGAACCACAAAATCAAAATTAAAAATTAGATTATCACAACATAAATCGGACAGCAAACTTCGACTACAATCAAACATTCAAAAAACTGCGCTAGCTACACACTGCGTAGCTAGCGGCCACATAGCCAATTTTGAAAAAACAACAATATTACAACAAGAACTACATTACAAAAAACGTTACACCTTAGAGATGCTTCACATCATAAATACACCCACAAGCCAAAGACTCAACTACAAAACGGACACTGACAACTGCGCACACATATACCGACACTTACTTAACAAAAATCAGTTACAAACTCCAAGCCGTACTGACAAGACGCGGACTTGTAAAACAAATAGAAAGTACGTTAATTTATTTAAAAATGTTTAGTGTTCAATGTTAAGTATAAGTTTATATTATTTTAATGTTTAAATGTATTTCTTGTAGTTTCGCCCTGAAGACGACAGCCGACGGCTTGTCGAAATATATCGGCATTTAATAATAATAAATTAATAAACAATTATTTTATTTGGACCTCGAGCCAGCTAAACACACAAATTTAACAATTAAAAAGGTCGCCAAAAACCCACAATTTTAATAAAATATTATATTGTTATTTGTATGCAGTATAATATATATGTATGTTGAGAAGATAGAAAATATAAAAAAAACATCAATGCTAATTGGTTTTTGAATTTCATACCCTTTTATTGGAATAATAACTCTTGAAGCCCACGTCTTGAGAGGAAAATAGATCTAGAGTACACGTTCGTATACGACATTTGATAGATAATATTAGATCCATTTTATAAGCGAATCGCATATTCGAAAATATAATTATTTATAATTATGTTGAGGATAATCATGAGAATGGGAAAAATTCTTTGCTTGCTCATAGATTTCTTGTTTTTGTACCCTTGCGGGTATTATAATTTTGTCACGAAATGTGTAACACATTGAAGGAGGTCTCACAGACCCCATAAATTAATATATTCTTGATCAGGGCGACAAGCTGAGTCAATATAGCCATGTCCGTCTATTTCTATGCAAACTAGTCTCTCAGTTTTTATGCTATCTTGATGAAACTTGGTACAGGTCCGTCTTTTTTCAGCACGCAGTAGATATGTCGGAACCCGGATCGGATCACTATATCATATAGCTGTCATAGGAACGATCGGTTCAAAATCAACATTTAGTATGAACAACTTTTTTGTTTCTTAAGATATCTCAACCAAACTCACAGATTGTGTGTTTAGTATAGTTTTAAACATCCTTATCAAATTTGGTTCAAATCGGACAATGACATAGTATGTACTTATAACAAATTTTGTAAAAAATCTAACGGCTTACACGGGGCACTGCAAGGGTATCCAAACTTTGGCACGCCAAATTTAGTTTGCGCTATATTTATTTACACTAATTGGATTCTCTTACTCTATTTGTACTCCCACAGGCTGGCAAGCAACTGCATCCGTAATATTAACACTGCCCAGTCTTGCTATTGTTATCTATTTGTGTTGTTTTCAAACGTTTGTTCTTAAACTCGAAATTCTTCTTAGTGCCTTAATGATCATTCTACAAGGTACTGAACTAGTCTACGCCAGCATATTCATTTGTACAATGTGTCGACCCGTAACATACACCTAGCAGTTGATCAACGTTGCCACGTCGGTGCCAAAGATCAGACGACCAACAGCATTACTTGATCCAGTTGTTGTAACTGGAACAATACGACGACGACAACGCGACCTTTGGTATAATTATGTCAAACTGTTTTCGTTAAAGCTGAGCTACACTGATGTTGGCTAAGCTACATTATTCACAACGAATACAATAACACAACCTTAAGGATCGATACAAAACGAGATATTAGATGATAAACCAAAGTACGCTGGAGTATTCCTACAGTCAGTTCAAAACTCAACTCTGCAAACTCAAAACCAAACGACAAAGCAAAGGTGCAAATCCGCAAAGAACCCGAAGTTAAAGATTTTCTAACGAGGTTTGTATTGATGTAAACACAATATAGTATATCATATAGTATCTTATATAAGATCTATTACACTGTTAAACACAAGCGAGCAACACGATGCGATGCGACACAACTTGTCCGATTTGATCAAAAGCGGCATTTGATTTGAATTCAGACCGCATTCTTTCTTTTGTCCGGCCTTTGTCGCCTGGCTCGCTCGTTGTTGGTGTATTTTTATACACTTATAATGATCTAAAATTATATGCAGTGGGAGCAGCATCGGTTGGCACCGTTGCCGCTGCTGTTCATTTCAATGGTGCAATGTACACTTCTAATTCAAGTGTAATATATACGGGACTAACAGCTATTTTGAGTAGGTTGACTAGATTAAGATTGGCATTAGTATTCAATTTAAAAATGAAGTCTTAAATCAAAGAAGTTTTTCTTCTTTAATTTATCATTAAGGGGTTACACCACTGCAGTGGTGCAGTGGTACAGTGCACTGTAATCGTTGTTTATGGATCTTTTTTTCTCGATTATTTTTTAGACCACAAGGAACAGGAGTAAGTGAATGCAATTTGGGGACATTGTTAAACATACATAAAAAAAAAAAAAATTTGATCATGCAAAAAAATTTAATCTGGCGGCGATGTTGCCGGCGCCCTGATACGTGTTTCGCTGGAAGGAAACACTGACAGATTTTTAAAAATATTGATTTTTGTAAATTTGACGAAGGTTTAAACGAAAAAGACATAATTTCAACCAAAAAATTGTCAGTTTTTGGTTGATTAAAAATCTGTTAGTAAATTTATCTAAAAATTCGTACGTGTTTTTCTGCGTATTCGCGTTCTGAAGATACATATGGTTAAAATTTAATGCGAAAATTTTGAAAATTATTCGAGTCGTGGCGATTTCACAAAATGTGTTTCGAGAAAAACGCGATCAAAGTATTGGTAGTCGCTCTGTGGCGAACGGAGGCTCCCGCAAAGAAATTCGAAATAAGGGTCAAGGATAAGGCTTTCCCGCTAAAAAATTTTTTTTACTTTTTTCTAAAATAGTTAAACTATTTTTTTTTTCGTTTGAAAATTTTACAGTCCCAGTCAGTCCCAGAACTGAATTTTGTTTATTATAATTGTTTTGTTATTATTGTTCTCCAAGTTTTAACAACTCTATCTATAGAAGTATAGCTAAGCTTATCATTAATTGAACATTCCCGACCAATTAAATAGAGATAAATGCAAATAAGAAACACATTTTGAACATTTAAACCAATGGCGACAGCGACCAACAGCACATAATTGAAACGAAAGGCAGCAACAAAATGAGAGACGACGACTGAGCCAATGGCCAACACAGCAAGTCGACATTATTATTATGGTCGGCAGTCTAAAAATATAGCGCTCAACGTAAGCAACGCGATGCCCATTGCAATCTCTGTCGGGATCACATTGATGCAGTGATTTTATACCGATCGCGGGTGGTTTTGGGGGGTCTGTGAAAGTCGGAAAAGTAAGTTTAAAGTATAAATGCCTCCAAAGCGACCACCGCCGCTTGTGCCAAAGAAGCCAAATCCCAGCATGAACTACGAGGTGTTAATCTATCTGAACAGCTTCTACTTTGGCATGTTTGCCTGCTGTGAAATGGCCATGGGTTTGCTAAAGGCTATTAATCTGAGCTACACGGGTCACACACTCGCCCAGGACTCCGCGGTAATGATAAGCTTTATAGTCCTGGAGACATTTCGTCTGATAATGGGACGTAAGGGAACTCTGGCTGAGCGAGGTAGACAGATAGTTCTATTTATATTTATTATCAATGTGTTCTTTGTTTTTTTTTTTACTGATCCCTATTTCTTTTTGCTTTTTCTATAGGTTGGTCAGCCATACTGTCTGTCTTTATGACCGTCCCCTGTTTTGTGGCCGTCTCGTATCTGCTGTTGCTTCAGACCTACAAGCTGCGTCTAGAATACTGCCTTGGGACGCTGCAGATCGGGCTCTACTTGACCGAAGTGTGGTATGCCATAGTCTTCGTTTTCTCAATGTGTCGTCCAGTAACTTATGACTAGTAACATACAGCAAGGCGAGACATTTATACATTAACTAAAAATTAATATACCCCACAGGGTATCACAAACATGGAATAGAAATAAGATGGTAAACAAGCAAAGGTTCAATTGAAATGAAATGAGAAATGAAATGGTCCCCAAACCAAATTTACATATACATACGTTGATATATACATAATTATATATATAATTATATATATATATATATATATGTATATATGCTTAGATGTTAACTAAATTCTTCAATATAAAACAGTTCTAAATATACCAATATATATATATATATATATATATATATACAGTTATTATACATTATAATATATTATAATGTATATATATATATATATATATATATATATATATATATATTATAATGTATAATAACTGTATATTTAGAACTGTTTTATATTGAAGAATTTAGTTAACATCTAAGCATCACTTGGAACCAATACTACAAGACAAAAAGAAGAACAGAAATTATGAACATGAATGATTTTCAAATTTATATAACAAATTTTTTTTATACAAAAAATTATATACATATTTAAGTGACCTATAGAAATTATAACGAAAAAGCTTCAACACTTGAGCATATATAAATAAAACTGTAAAAAAATAAGAATGATTACAAAAAATCTAAATGGCAATTTGTGTACTTTAATAAAATACTTTGTATAAATCTAGCATATAAGCAATAGCAAATTTAAGCCGACCCGATAAAAAATATGCTGAGGCACCAATAAATTCAATGCTCTCTTATTACTCCATTTAGTCAGAAAGAAAATCTTATGCTTTCTTTCAAGTATCAATTATGTGAAGCAAGCAACTCTATTGAAATCCAATGGAACTATGAACTAACCTTAGTTGACAACTCTAATTGTATAATATATATATAAACTTCTTTGTTGAAATGCATAGTGTTAACATGCACACCAAAGAATGAAACACAATTAAGTTAAAAAAAATGAAATACAAACAAAATAAGATTTAATGACAAATTATGTACTTGATGAAAATACCAATTAAACAAGAAAAACAATGCAACTACTCTTATGGTATTTTTTACTAAGGGTACAGTCAAAAAATATGGCAGGCTTTGCCAATTAAGTCGTACGTACCCAAAATCTTTGTTACATTTAAAAAATCGAGAAAAAAAACACAACACACTTGTTCTAGATTTCCATTGGCTCCAATTTGAACATAACATCCTAGAATCTCGCATTCTGTAGTATTATTTTGCAATGGAAAAGAATCAAAAATCTGGTAAGAGGGTTTCCTTAAGTATATACATATAATTATTTTAAAAACATATTTTGTTAAAAACTGCACAGCGGAAAATGTTATCAATTCGCAATCAAGCAGCAGTCGTGTGATGTGGAAGGTGTGCAAAGACGATGAGGAAGTCTTTGACTCGGTTGTCAATTATAAACTCTTGATGCCGTTCAACCCGACTAGCTCCAAGTTTGAGAAAAAACTGCCGAGGTTAAGCAAACCGATGGTTTTCGCCGATGAGACAGTAGATGCGGCGACCAAGTCATTAACTAGGCTGGCCTTATGCTACAAAGCATCGCATGAAACGCTTGATGATATGGCAATCAAAAGGAGAGCTCGCGTCTTGGGATATTGGCAACGCCTATTTGATCTTCTGCGCATCCAAGCATCACCCAGTTTAACGTTGCGCTACAAATCATCGTATGAATCTCTAAAAATTCAACGTAGCATTGATGCGCTTCAAGAGCGAGCACCATCTAGATGCGCAAATCCGGCCAATGCAAACCCGGTGACTACTGGCGTGAAATTGGAGACGTGCTTTTTTCCTTCCTATCAGACAGCTGTAGTTCGCGAAGTCGCACCCACTTTCGCCCACCGCATGTTTACTCCAGATAACTCTGACCCGCGTTGTTCCCAGTCCAGAATGCTTCGAACCCCTCCGTTAAAGTCGTCAAAAGTAAGCACAGTACTCAATGCGAAAGCCGACAAGGCGTCTACTCCTGAGAGCACAATAACTAACGGACAAATTGCAGTCGCGGACGATAATGCAAAGTTCAAATCTATTAAAAAGTCAGCAGGGTCTTCGATTGGTGGTGCTGGTGTCACCGCCTTGAAAGAAAATTGCAATAGATCAGCACCGATTGGAAGTCCAAACTTCACTTTACAAACATTACAACAGCGACAACATGAACTGCATCAATATCGTGTGCTGATTGAGAAGCGCCGTCTGGAGTTGCTGGATTTAAAGATTGTCAGAGAGCGGGAAGATGCCTTGCGTCATAAGATACTATTTCATAAGGACTTAAAGCTGAAACACAATCAAATTAAATCGTACGAGGACAATAACAGCTCCCAGGCATAAATGAGTTCAATACGTTTTAAAAAACAAAAAAATATTCAGTATTATACAAAATCTATAGATTAGTTCTAGCAGAGTGCAATAAAATTATAGTTTTACTTATAACCCATGACACAAAAGTGTAATTTTATTTTTTTTAATTTTATTACATTTATTTCGGTTTTAGGAAATTAATAATAAAGCCCTGCGACATAGTTTAAAAAGTTGCAACAAACGTTGAAAGCGTTGCGTGTAGTGTTGCCAATTTAGCTATTTTACCGCTATATCAATATTGAAGGTACGTCCACCTTATTAAGTGGTCTAATCTAATAGGTACCACAACCTTTTGGAATGAAGTTCCAAGCAGAAAATCAAAGATTTTCAGCACTGGCATTATTTGCACTAAGCAAATATGGCTGCCATGGTCGAACGCAGATGTGGAAAAGTCCTTAGCCAAATGAACAATGTCAAAACTAAAGTTCGAAATTAAATAGCCAATTTAACATTAAACTCAATTTCACACGTAAGGTATTTTATCTGTTCATCCGTCGGATAAGTACTGTCATAATTATGAAGTGCAGCTGTATGCTTATATGAGATAGGGACCAATAAGATCTACATAAGTTCAGCTGTAAAAGACGACATGTTTGACGAACTTGATAAGTCCTCAAAAGTACTAGATTCCTCATCTTCTCGATAAGGCCTACATTATGAAAATGTTGCTTTACCAAAAATATAGGATTTAGCATTTTCAGTTTTCTTGCCAATTGTATATGGAAGACACTCAGATTTCTGTAACTAACTACTACTAGATACTATTTTTATTTATTTATTATTATCTATCATCCTTGACCTACAAGGTCTCCCTTATAAATTAATTCACTAGTCGCAATGTGTTAATTTACTATCTTATTCGAGATGAATTCATATTCATATATTTACTTACTTATCTAACAATAAGGTTAAATTTAAAATTAAATTAAATTAAAAAACTATTATGTCTATTTTGGTTTTGTATATGTATATGATTTAATTTGTATTAATATTATATATCTCTCAGAAATAGTTTTAGTCTGTCCCTAAAGTTTGCTGCGCTACTTATTAATTTTAATTGGTGTGGCAATTGGTTCCAAATGCGAATAGTGTGCACAATCAAGTGTCGCTCTGAATGTGCAAGCGTTTATCGAATGTTGTTAATATAACAGGTTCTTGTGGATGTGCTGAAATTTAATTTGTCATATAAATAACCAGGCTTTTAGAGTAGACAATTTTTTGCAAGAACAGCAAAATTCTAAAATCAGTCCATATCTAGCAATGCTATTATATGTAACATTTAGTTTACGCTGGGATGCAGCATCACAGCTCCCAAAAATGTCTATTCCATAGCAAAGCATGGGCGTCAAATATGTTTTTGCAATTAGCATTCTAATGTTAGTAGGTACAAATCTCGAGTCATGTAAAGCTGCCTGAGTATTCCATAAGATTTTCTAGTCGCTCTAGCAATGTGATCACTCCATGTCAAGGATTCAAGATTTTCAAGAGTCAAGATTTTCTGCTTTTTCTACATATTCTATTGGAGTGTCGTCTATTTTAAGACTCGGCAGATGTACAGTACTTTTTATACACGACAATACATTTACGTTTAGACGGATTAAGCTTTATCCCATTGCAACTAGCCCATTTACTCACATTTCACAATTCACTATTACATATGTATATCAAGACACTCAATTAATATGTCACAATATCTGTTAGCTGTCAACTTTTGCTGGGGATCGCACCAGCTAATAGTCACAGCAGAAAATTCTGTTTGCTTTTAGATACTGCTTTTTTTTATACAGCGTATACGATTATTCAGTGCTGGGTACTAAGTTTAAGAGTCGGCGCATGATCATCATGTTGGCCAAAATGTGATGGATCTGCGGAAAAAACAACGCTTTCGAATATATTCCACAAATCTCTTCGTATTAAAATTAATACTCGATTCCAAAAATAATTTTATATTCAAATGTTGACTGGATTGCGGGTAGTATGCACCTGTGTCCATATATTTTTGCTGTCAATCGAACCTCAAATTGGACATTATTTTCC
Source organism: Drosophila neotestacea (assembly GCA_035044365.1). Classification (NCBI taxonomy): domain Eukaryota; kingdom Metazoa; phylum Arthropoda; class Insecta; order Diptera; family Drosophilidae; genus Drosophila; species Drosophila neotestacea. Next base: position 255,759 of record JAWNMD010000450.1, read on the forward strand.
AAAGACTTTGTATGAAAATCCAAAAGAAATGGAATCAGTGATGAATAAAAATGAAAACTTCTCGTTAAGTGAAAAAGCGAGTCCAAGTCCTGGTCCCAATCCAACGACGCGTCGCGACGCCAATCCGCCAGCTCCACAATAAAACCGTCATAGAAACAGCGACTCGGACGAGGAGCCACAGCAAATAGTAAAAGTTATGATTAAAGAACCCAAAATAAGACAGAGCACAGAAACATGATCATCTGCAAGTTTTACAGCTTCCGAAAGCTAATGAATATATTATTATTGTTATTATTTAAACCAAGATTATTATTTGAACTTTATTAATTTTCATCATCTGAATTTAGAGCACACATCTGCTCCTTATAGTTCATTATTTTTTGCTGCAATGTCATATCAGCTTTAAGATGATTTGGTTGTATAAAAATTTCGCTTGCACATCCAACAAACGGACAACGTACGGTCAGATTAACAGTGATAACAGACGTTACAGAATCAAGATCATAGTGATGGCCACACTTGATGTTGCGCATGGGTTTCGTCATGAGTTTTTTAGTCCATGGGTCATACATTGAGCAAGCAGTGTTTCCGTTTTCCACGATTTCCATTGGTATATCACAGTCTCCATCGGATTTTGATACACTCTTTTTACCAAGTATTTCTTCCTTAAACTGCTTGTACTCAGTGGTAGACTTCACATTAGCACGATTATTTTCTTCAGCTTTATTTAATTCCTTAATCTTTTGTTCAATTTCGTCTAAGTTATTGCTTTCGGCGACTGCCTTTTGTAAGTTTTGATCAAGACGTTTCTGTTTGTTTTTCAAGCGAATTAGAGTTTCGCCCATATCCAATCGCTTGTTGTTCATTTCATCATTGAGCTTCTTAAGCTCATCTTCAAATGATCCTTTAAAATAAATGATTTAAGCATGTACAACATTAAAACTGATAGCCGACGGCAACTTACCTTCAAAGGACTTCATAAACTGAGCGTTTTCAGCTAAAGTTTTTTTCATTTTGTCAATATCATTTATAAAATCCATGGCACACAATTTTTATCAAAACAAAAAATTATAAAAGTCACTGGCAAACAAATGCAAGCAACACCGATTGAAAGAACGAAGTACGCATTAAGTAACATAAAGAGCAGAAATTACGTCTGTTAAATAACATATGCAGTCGAATATGGCGTGCAGACTAAAGAGTTAGCAGAATCTAACATAATAATGTTAAAGGCGTGTGGCGCGCCAAACTTTGACGGCCGCTTTGCTGTTATTTGTTTTGGTTTCTTGTTTTGCTTTGTGTGTGCCTACAAAACTTATGATGAAACGATGCCACACTTCATATCATGTTGTTGTTGTCACAAGTCTGAATTTTGTCTACTTCAAAGTTAATTCGCAAAGCTCCACACTTGTATTCTTTTCCATACGATTTGTATGCAATGAGTTTTGTACCATGGAGCTTTTTGGTTAGAATAAATTAATATATGTGCATAAGTTCGTCTTTCGTCAGCCGATTCTTATAAACGATGGCTTGTTTTGCTCGACAAAGTCCGAACTTTATGCCTAACTCATAAAACTGGAGTTATTTTTGCGATTAATATATTTTTTATATATTGTATACCGTATTTTTGACACCAAAAATTTAATTTTTTAAACTTTAAAAGTCTACCATTTAAACGATCCAACTGATTTAGAACTTTTATATAAAATTTTTAGGAGATCTCATTACCTTAAATTGGAGACTACTCTTGTACAAATCAGCAACCGCGATTACGATTTATGATTAAAAAGCTGAGTCACCTCATAAAAAATTTAAAAAAAATTATACCTAGAAAACTAATTTGAGAAATTTTTTTTCAATTTTATTTTTGTGTTTAGGATGCCAAAATCTATGGAATTAAATATTAAGATTTCTGAGGCAAAATGACTGTAGTCGATTAAAGTGCCTGCATAAAATAAGCTGTGACCTAAAAATTTCAGTATTTTGATATTTTGTTTGTTATTGTTAATTAAAAGAAAATTTAGACAACAAATGAAGTCACAATGTTAAAGTAAACATTTTTTCCTTCAATTTGGTATTTTTTTGGTTTAGATACTATTACTTGTTTTGATTCTATGAAGTGTTAAAATCTAGCATCTGCACTGCATACTTTAAGCTGTGAGCCACTGTATAAACGATTGCATTAGTCACTAAATTATATTTCATAACTTACTAAATTCTTAATAATGATAAACACGAAAGATAGAAGCAATTGTTCAATTCTTCACTTCAATGTGTTTGTTGCTCTCTTTGCTTATAAGCGAATATATATATTCGATGAATGCATACATTCAAACATATATGCATATGCATGTAAGTGCACGCTGTGTTAGAGTGAGTTATCGCGCTCTTTCGAGTTATCTCGGTTTAGATGTTCACACAATCAGTAGAGGTGGATAGGAGATCGTGGTTTAAGTCCCAGTTAGGGGAGAGTCCGATGTCATGGGCGACAATTAAATAACAATTTTTGATTTTCGGATCGGTTCTCGAGATATTGGGACCGATAAGTTACCGATTCCCATACAAACTACTCAGCGTGCCAGCTGCTCTTTGCACTGTATTGCCTAGAGCATTTTTGTAAGGTGTCTGTTTCTACTTCATCGCTTGGCTCGGATATTCAAACTATTTTATTTCATTAACTTTTTTATATATTTTGCTAATTTATAAATTATAATCGAATAAATTTACGGATGTGAAATCGCGCGATTTAAAAAAATAATTTTATTTTTATTGTTATTTTTTTTTATTTTGTAGAAGATATTAGTATATCTTTTATCGCATCATTTGTCAGCTGTTGGCCTACCAATGTCAGATTTATTTATTGAAATAGAGACAATTATGAGTTCTAAACTGGTAAATATTGTAAATGGTGCAATTGGTAATTGCAGTGCACTTTCAAAAATGCTTTTAAGACTTTGAATTTTGTCTTTTGTGTTGCTATTTAAAATTATTATTTCCGCGGTTCAAATATATTGCTATTGATTATCGATATTCGATGAAAAAAAACAGCTGTTCGCTGTCGATACCCCATCGATACCCCGCAAAATTGCAGTATTAAAAAAATTCTATCAGAATACGGTAACACTTGACAATATTCAAGATGCTGCCGCATGTTCCGTTTAACGGAAAAATCCAATGATGCGGCCCAGTGTAAACACAGTGTAATACTGTGTTTACACTGTGCCGCATCATTGGATTTTCCCGTTAAACGGAACATGCGGCAATGATGCCCATAAGAACCCTGTGGATAAAAGAAGACAATGATGCGGCCGCATCTTAAATCATGCGACGCATCATTGGCAAGTGTTGCCGTATTCTGTTAGTATTTTTTTTTAATACTGCAATTTTTCGGGGTATCGATGGGGTATCGTTTGTTAACCTTAGTAGGCCGGCATCATTTTTCAACTGTGTATGTCTACCAAAGTGTCTTTTGCGCAGCAGTGCTATTTGAACGCGTGTTGGATGAACAACGCATTTATAAATGGGTAAGTCTTAGTTTTTCTTGCATTATATTGTGTAATTGTTTTATACAGGTACATATTCTTAAATAGGCCATTATGTGGGTTAAGTCAAATGCGTTAATAAAATACTGGACCCACACGAAATGTAAGTATACACAAATAATAGTGAAATATATTCAAAATAAAAACTAATGTATATACATTTTCGTTTCATCTCTTTTCAGTATTAAATAATTTAATAATATTAATATAAAGTTCATGTATGAAAATGTTTATTAAATAAAACTAAAGAACAAAGTTGAAAAAAATATATGTATGTATAAGCAGTATTTAGACTCGCATCAAAATGAAATCGTAAAAAATCTGGTTTTTTCACTCATCTAACAGAATATTAGTATTTTGTTATCGATATACGTGTTCGATATCGATATATGTGTTATCTACGCTGTTATTGTGGCCGCTTTATATAAATCAGCTGTTGTTGCTGCTGTTAAACAAAACAAATTAAATGCTGCCACTTATAAACAAAATAATAATATAGTCGCTTTCTGGCCTGATGCTACATTATGATCATATAATATATTTATTTTGTCAGGCACATCATTTTAATTAAATTAAATAAAGCCTAATTAACTTGTTTGGTCCTTATGACCTTTGATAATCTGCGGTATTTAAGCAGTGACCTCCAATTAAACGTCGTTAATTCCCTCACACCACATTTTCCCCAAATTTTACTATTCAATAGGTCATAATTTCATCATTCTCTGATGAAATAAGGGGTGGAGGCTTATTTCATTACGTCAAATTGAAATGGCGCGCAAACTGTGCTATGTTAAGTCTAACAGTGCCATTTTGAGTTTAGCAGAACGGCAGGCCCTTACGTTATGAAGAGAAGTGTGAACCAACTTTGAAATGAAAAACGGGAAAAAAAATTTCGCTGTTTTTTTTTTAAGGAGTTTTTCATTTCCACGGCGTTTTGACGCGAGTCTAAATACTGCTATACGCTTTAATTTCTTCAGCAGCCAGATCCCTAGGGAGGGGGAAATGCCAGCAAGAATTCCAAATAGAATTTCCAAGAATTCCCAAATAGAATTTCCCTACAGCAGAAATGGAAAATGAATTTCCTGCAGAATGTGTTTATGAAGAGCTCAGGAAAACGTTAGAGATCGTACCGGAACCTGCCGTAGGGTAGTGTGGATTTCCTACCAAATTACCCCGATCACGCTAATGTAAAAGCGAATGAGACTTTTACATGAACTCGGAGTGCAATCCTCTGAGTTGGGCTGCGACAAATTAGTACATTTTTCTGCGGAATATTTCCTTCTGGGATTGTATGGCAAGTAACGGGCGTCGCCTCATTTTCCCAATTGGAGCAAACGCATCCTCGTGTGTAAACGCACTTTTATATTTTGCTTTTGAGTGGAACCACTCAACATTTTTTGGGATATTTTTAGACCTTTGTGCAGTTTTTGTAGTATTTTTAGTATTATGCTTTCACACTGACATTTTGATAGCCAGGCTCGATATATATGGTACATTCTGCTTGGCAAACATTTCGGTCTACTGGATACTATGCTTAAAGCACTGAAACCCACTTTCAACAAAACGTTGACTGCGCCTTACCATTTCAAACAATGGGAAGAATTCATATACTGCTCATAGGAAATTATGAGAAAGAATTTCCCGGAACGGCAACTTATAGGACATTAGTGCCACAAAAATACTTTATCATATGACGTCACAACTATGAAAGACAATGGCAATACAACCCTATAAATCAAGTAGTTGGCAACACGCGAGACATCCGCGCATCTTTTTTCTTCAATATTATTATTATAAAATTTGTTTATATAAAAAACTATGGCAAAAGTAACAAATAAATTGCTGAAGAACACATGCAGGGTGTGCGGCAAATACGCTAGCTTTAAAAAATCTTGCAAGCTATTCGACAAGGCAAACAGAAAACAGTTGGGAAACATACAAGCGCTCACGGGTCTGCAGGTAAGCGAGCAGAGACATTACATTATCATAAAACACATATATAATACGATTTATTTGTAGTTAGAAAGCTATGTTAGCTTGCCAGAACTTATGTGCGAATGCTGCAACATTGAATTGGCAAGTGCCATCAGATTCCGTGACAGATGTATTGGTGCACAGCGTGAACTTCTGGAGGGGCTAACCAAAAGGCAATTTGAGGAAATTCCTGTACAATACAGGGCTGCAGTAATGGGAATTAATACACCAACATCGCCAGATAATGAACAACAACAAGTTGAAACCGAGTCCGATCCTGAAGCTGAGACTGAGACTATGCGTGAAACTGAATCTGAAGCTAATCAAGCAGAGGAAGACCTAATAAAATTCATACCAGAAAGTAGTGGTGATACTATCACTAAAGTTAAATATGAAGTGGGGCATGTACTGACGAGCTTTATTGAAGCTGACGACGACGATGATGACACAATGGTTGAAGAATCTTCATACGAATGTCTCATTGCCGATGATGAAGTAAATGTGAAAATTGAAGAAATGTCTACTGAAACTGAACAATATATTGTACCCGATCCCACTGAAACTTACCTATATGATTCTGACGACGAGGTTGCTGTCTTGGACAATGTGTTGGACGATGAATATGAGCATGAAAATGTTGTGAAAAAGTCTAGCCTGCCACCAAAGCCTAAGATAAAACCAGATGATCCACGGCGACGAGGAGCTGGAGGTGTATACATTTGCGATCAATGCGGCAATCATATTAAGGGACGGATGGCCTTCGAGTTGCATTGTCGTCGACATCGCGGCGAGAAGGATTTTCAGTGCGAGTGAGTTTGCTCTAGAAGGCAACACATATAAACATCTCTCAATTTCGATGACCATTTTTATTGCTAGAATCTGTGACAAATGTTTCTGTACCACTTCGGAACTTAAGCGCCACATGCGTAAGCATACCGGAGAGCGTCCTTTTGCCTGCCAATACTGTGGACGCTGTTTCTCCGACTATACAACCCGAGTTAAGCACGAGCGAACCCACACTAATGAGCGGCCCTATGCATGTGGCACCTGCGGAAAAGCCTTTACGACAGGCTACATTCTCAAAAACCATATGCTTACACATTCCGGCTTACGTTCCTATAGGTAAGTTCCTATAGGCAGAGTTGGGGTTTGCTTATTTTCCGTATAAAAAGCAAAAACGTCAACAAAATATAGCGCAAGCTAACTTTGGCGCGCCAAAGTTTGGATACCCTTGCAGTGCCCTGTGTAAGCCGTCAGATTTTTTACAAAATTTGTTGATTTTGAACCGATCGATCCTATGGCAGCTATATGATATAGTTGTCCGACTTACACCAAATTTGGTCAGCCTGTTTAAAACTTAGTCAAACACAGAATGTGTATATTTGGTTGAGATATTTTGAGAAACAAAAAAGTTTTTCATACTAAATATTGTTTTCGATCCGATCGTTCCTATGGCAGCTATATGATATAGTAGTCCGATTTACACCAAATTTGGTCAGACTGTTTAAAACTTAATCAAACACACAATGTGTATATTTGGTTAAGATATCTTGAGAAACAAAAAGTTTTTCATACTAAATGTTGTTTTCGATCCGATCGTTCCTATGGCAGCTATATGATATAGTAGTCCGATTTACACCAAATTTGGTCAGCCTGTTTAAAACTTAGTCAAACACAGAATGTGTATATTTGGTTGAGATATTTTGAGAAACAAAAAAGTTTTTCATACTAAATGTTGTTTTCGATCCGATCGTTCCTATGGCAGCTATATGATATAGTAGTCCGATTCACACCAAATTTGGTCAGCCTGTTTAAAACTTAATCAAACACACAATGTGTATATTTGGTTAAGATATCTTGAGAAACAAAAAGTTTTTCATACTAAATGTTTATTTCCAACCGATCGTTCCTATGGCAGCTATATGATATAGTTATCCGATCCGGCCGGCTCCGACATATGTGCTGCGTGCAGCAAAAAGACGGATCTGTACCAAATTTCATCGAGATAGCTTTAAAACTGAGAGACTAGTTTGCATAGAAACAGACGGACACACGGACAGACAGACGGACAGACGGACATGGCTATATCGACTCAGCTCGTCGCCCTGATCAAGAATATATATACTTTATGGGGTCTGTGAGGCTTCCTTCAATGCGTTACACATTTCGTGACAAAATTATAATACCCTCTGCAAGGGTATAAAAACAGGATAAAATGCTGAAAAAAGTACAGTACGGTTCCTTAATTAAGTTTTTATCAACTTGTTGGCAGGTTGAGAAAGTTTTTTTTGTCTTTATATAGTTACCAGTTTCGGAAAATTTCAAGAAAGGCAGTATAGAATCTTTTTCGGATCGCAGAGAACGAATCTAAAAAAGGCCAGATTTGCGGATAGGGGACGTTTAAGATTTTTCCCTGCTGAACATCTAAAAATAAAAATTGCTCACGAGCAAGTAAACAAAAAAGAGGTGTTCACTAAACTAAACGCAAATTCTCAGCCAAATCGTAATAAACTTGATCACCACCGATAGATAAGAAACAAACCGACTTCCAAAGCACCATGATTCCCTCTTCAAATGAAATTATAGCACAAATTTAGCGAAATCTCAATCTTATAAGACATCTATGGCAGAAACCTCTTAAAATCTTTTTTCTCAACTGTTTTTCATTTCATATAAGATGCGAACTGTGCGATAAGTCGTTTATGCTTCCCACTCATCTCAGCACACATATGCGAACTGGTGTCCATAAGCGTACCGTTGAAAAGTATCAATTGAAGCAACAAATGCAACACGATCCGGCTCTTCAGCTCAAATTAGAAATGGACGAAGAAAGTTTGCACTTTCAAGATTAAGAAATACTTTTTTAATATAAAATCTTAACTATCTAATAAAAGATTGCACCATACTTTTATATATTAGATAAAATAAAAGAATTTAAACCTATTCCATTGATACATCACATACATATACAGGGGTGTTCCTCAAAGCTCTAGCAACCCAAAAGCAACTGAAAAGCAATTTTTGGTGGTTTCAAACAAGCAACCATTGCTTTCAAATGTGAAAAAAATTATTCAAACCTTTAAACAAACTTAAATTTTTTTAAATTAAATTTAAATAATTAATAAAAATAAACATTTGGAACAGTTGTTTACAAAAGCCATTGTCGGCAAAAGGTCTATAGCTTTGTGGAACACCCCTGATATATCAATATATCAAATATATGTGTATATATATATACATACATATAGCAGAGTTAATTGTTAATCCATAATTTTAATGTTTAATATAAGTAATGTATGCGATTTCTGAATTAGATGTTTTGTGCTACAAATGTCCCACGAGATTATTGCTTTAGCGGACGGTCTTATCTCTTAAGCCTAGTCCCCAGCATTGAAAAATAGTGTACGCTGGCTGTCAACTAAAGCAGTATTTTCACTCGACCTGAAACGCCGTGGAAATAAAAAACACCATATAAAAAAAACAGCGAACAATTTTTTCCCGTTTTTCATTTCAAAGTTGGTTCACACTTCTCGTTACGTTTCATAACGTAAGGGCCTACCGTTCTGCTAAACTCAAATGGCACTGTTAGACTTAACATAGCCGGCCGTTTTATTTTGACGTAATAAATAAGCCTCCACCCCTTATTTCATCAGAGAATGATGAAATTATGACCTTTTGAATAGTAAAATTTGGGGAAATTTGGTTGGTACACCACTCAGCAAAAAACGAAAGAAAGTTGCCACTAGAAGTACGAGCGTTTTTTAAATAAAATTTTTTTTTTTTTTGGTTTTAAGTTGCAACACCATACGATGTGGAGTTACATATTTGGCCGTCCGCTTATAGCGTCCTTACACTGCCACCGCTAAGCAAAAACCGACACCGGCAAAGCTGCATACTTTGGAGACAATGCCGATAAAAAGGCCGCCAACTTGACGTAATCAGCTGTTTTTTGTTTACTATAAATCAAACAGTCATATAATTTATTGCAAAAACGTAATTGATGCAGCGAATTTGCTTCACAGACTGTGGAAATGTGCGCATATATAAACCCGAATAGGCCCTTGATCGTAAATAGGTCATACTCTCTTATTGAGTTGACCACTTCTGCATATAAGCAGTATTTACACTCGACCTGAAACGCCGTGAAAATAAAAAGCTCCATATAAAAAAATCAGTGAAAAATTGTTTCCCGTTTTTTCATATTAAAGTTGGTTCACACTTCTCTTTACGTTTCATAACGTAAGGGCCTATTGTTCTGCTAAACTCAAATGGCACTCTTAAGCAGTATTTACACTCAGATCAAAAAGAAATCGTCAAAAATCTGGTTTTTTCACTCCGCTAACAGAATATTAGTATTTTGCTATCGATATACGTGTTCGATATCGATATACGTGTTATCTACGCTGTTATTGTGGCCGCTTTATATAAATTAGCTGTTGTTGCTGCTAATAAGCAAAACAAATTTAATGCTGCCACTTTTAAATAAAATAATAATATAGCCGCTATCTGGCCTGATGATACATTATAATTATATAATATATTTATTTTGTTAGGCATATCATTTTAAATAAATAAATAAAGTCTAATTAACTTGTCTATTTAAGAAGTGACCTCCAATTAAACGTCGTTAATTCCCTCACACCACATTTTCCCCCAATTTTACTATTCAAAAGGTCATAATTTCATCTTTCTCTGATGAAATAAGGGGTGGAGGCTTATTTCATTACGTCAAAATGAAATGGCCCGCAAACTGTGCTATGTTAAGTCTAAAAGTGCCATTTTGAGTTTAACAGAACGGCAGACCCTTACGTTATGAAACGTAACGAGAAGTGTGAACCAACTTTGAAATGAAAAACGGGGAAAAAAATGTTCGCTGTTTGTTTTATATGGAGTTTTTCATTTCCACGGCGTTTTGAGGCGAGTGTAAATATTGCTTAATGCAGTATTTACACAAATCGAAAAGAAATCGTCAAAAATCTGTTTTTTTTCACTCAGCTAACAGAATATCAGTATTTTGTTATCGATATACGTGTTCGATATCGATATATGTATTATCTACGCTGTTATTGTGGCCGTTTTATATAAATCAGCTGTTGTTGCTGCTCATAAGCAAAACAAATTTAATGCTACCACTTTTAAATAAAATAATAATATAGTCGCTTTCTGATATGGATTCCGGTAGAACACGTCGAAATAAGACGAAAAAATTAAATCAAATTTTAGGATATTCGGCTCGGTTCTTGAGATATTGAGACCGATAAGTTGAACGATTCTATACAATCTGCTCAGCGTGCTAACCGCACCTTGCACTGTGTAAGAGCGAGACACCGATAGTATTTCATACAGCAGAGCTGTATAGTGTCCGTTTCAACTTCATCGCTTGACGCGGATATTCAAACCATTTTATTTTATTGCATTTCTTGCTAGTTTATGTATTGCAATCGAATAAATTTACGGTTTTTAGACCCAGTACTTTAAAAAAGTACAAATGGGTCTATTACGTTTGTGCAAAAAAAAAATGTGCGTAACAGGCAGAACGAGGCGTGGCAGACCCCATAAAGTATATATATTCTTGATCAGCATCAACAGCCGAGTCGATATAGCCATGTCCGTCTGTCTGTCTGTCCGTCTGTCCGATTTTTGAGTTCCTAGATCTCAGAGACTATAAGAGCTATAGACACCAAATTTGGCATGTAGGTTCATCTATATCTTGCATTGATCAAGTTTGTTTTAGATATTTGCCACGCCCCCTCCGCCCCTAGAAATTGAAAAACAAAATTTTAAAGACGAATTACAAGAGAACCTTAAATATTTGTATATATAATTTTTGGTATATATAATACTCTATATAGTCCAAACCTGTCATTAAAATTTCATTCCAATCGGTTGGTAAACGCGGAAGTTATTTAACTAACAATGTTACAGGCAAAAGGAAGAAGAAGGGACGCTAGCGGCCTCTATGTTTATCAAGTGGCGCCATCTATTGATGGTACGCAACATTGAAGAACAATCTTTAGTGAACGCTTTGCACTCAAAAAGTACTGGGTCTCCTACTGGGGCTCCACTGTAGCTTACTGCATTTTTGTTGTTATTATTGTTATTGCTAGTTTTTATCCTACATGAGACATTAGTAAATGAAAGGTGTGCCAAAGGTATTTATTTTGTACAAGGACACATTTTGTGAAGTATGGTGAAATGAGCACCGCATGCAAAAATTTTATTTTAAAAAGTCGCGCGATTTAAAAAAAAAACAAAATAAATGTTTACCTACGGCGTTTCTTGTCATACACTTATGTCTCCTACAAGGAATAAAATTATATTAGCAATAACACCAACAACAAAAAACAAGAAGAACTGTAAATTTATTCCATTACAATATATAAATGAGCAAAATAAACAAAAAGCTTATAAAATAAAATAGTTTGAATATCCGCACCAAGCGGTGAAGTAGAAAAGTACACCTTACAACACTGCTCTAGGCAATACAGTGCAAAGAACAGCTGGCACACTGAGCAGTTTGTATATGAATCGGCCAACTTATCGGCCCCAATATCTCGAGAACCAAGCCGAATTTACAAAAATTTTATTTAATTTGTTCGTCTTATTTCGACGTGCTCTACCGGAATCCATTATCAGATCTTGTCGCACCGGAAACTTTAATATCCCCCAAAAATGTTGATTCATGGTTGGATGTGCATCACTGCCGCTCAGAAAAAAATCATAAAAATTTCATAGATTTTTTGTCATCGATTTGTGCTGGTGAACGCGATCTATTTTCCTTTCGAGAAGTTCAAAATATATGAGCTGGTCCGTATAAACGTAATAACAGCTGGTGCTACCTGACAACATATTAATCGAGCTCAAGTTAGTTTTATTAAAAAGTAAAATGCTTAAGGATATGTGCCGAGTCTGTGGTAGATATGCGGCCCACAAAAGATCTATACGAATATTTGCTGATCAAAGTATTATTTGGAAGCTTCAAGTTCTTACGGGCATAGTTGTAAGTACATATTTTGTTTTATATTGCATTGTACTCTTAACACATAATTAATCTATGCTACAGATAGAAAATTCAGAATGTTTGCCGGATCTTATATGTATTTGCTGCCAAACAGAATTGCGGGAGGCAATCAGATTTCGTAATAGAGTAATTGAAGCACAGCAAGAGCTTTTGGTAGGATTAACGGAGGAGCAGTTAAGGGAGATACCTGTGGAATATAGAGATGTTGTAATGGAAATGGCTGGCAACAGCAGCCAAAAAGGAACAAACTACATTAATTCTGAGTCAGAATCAGAGTGCAAAACTCAAAGTACGCATGAGGAACACTTAAACTTAATCATTGCAACGCAACCTAAAGAATTTGAGAAATGTGAGAACCAAAATGGTAAGCAGGAAGATCTGATGGAGTACGATATCATCATTGATAATGATTTAATAAAAGAGGAGGCAGAAGAACAAGAGGGTGGAGACGTTGAAGTAGTAACGGTTCCCAATGATGAGCATCAATTCACTGTTGAAGCAACTGTGGATTATATTCTACCAGATAAGGAATCGGATGAAGAATGTGCGATGTTAGATAGAGTATTAAACGACGAGATAGCGGTGGCACAAAATTCAACTAAAGTTAAAAAGAATTCAGGACGTAATCGTCACGGAAGTCTAGTATTTATTTGTAACGAATGTGGCAATCATATATCTGGACGTATGGCTTTTGATCTACACTGCAGGCGACATCGTGGTGACAAGCAGTTCGAATGCGAGTGAGATTTAAAACAATGTTTATAAATAATGTACATATATGGGACTTAAATCAGTTTTATTTTCTTCAGCATCTGCCGGGATCGCTTTTGTACCAGCTCAGAATTGAAACGCCATATGCGCAGACACACTGGCGAGCGTCCATTTGCCTGTCGGTATTGTAAGCGCAGCTTCACGGACTACAGCACGCGGGTGAAGCACGAGCGGACACACACTAATGAACGACCCTACGTATGCCAAAGCTGTGGAAAGGCTTTTACCACCGCCTATATTCTTAAAAATCACATGCTGATACATTCCGGCGAGCGTGCTTTCAGGTGAGCTCCTCTTTCATCTTGGTGTGCGAAAGTTATGCTCTTTTATTGTCATCCTTAATTGCAGTTGTGAATTTTGCAATAAATCATTCATACGCCATACGCATCTTGTAACGCATTACCGGTCCAGTGCGCACAAACGCAAAATGGAAAGCGAATCCCGGGAAAATACGCTGAATATGAAATTTTAGATTATTTATGAATTTTTTTATTATAATAACTTATTGTGATTTCTCAGCTTAGACCACAAGAACTACCAAAGCTGGTTTGGTTCGTAATTTTGGGGACGAACCTTAAAAAGTACTTTAAAAAACAAACAAACAAAAAACACTTATGGCCGATCTCTCATCTTCTCGTTAAGAACCTACTTTATATAAATATTACTTTACCATAAATATAGAATTTAAAATTTTTTGTTTTCTCATCTACCGTTATCAAAATATTTAAATTTTGTAATAATGATTTTTAATCAAAATAAGATATCGAAAAACTTCTTAATCTTTGAAATGAATGCAAAATCTTAAAAATCGAGTAGTAAACCTATTTCCCACAGGTAGTCAAAGTTGGATTTTGTTTTTACATGATTTTATACGATAGCTTTGCATTAGAAGCATGCAATAATCAAACAATATTGTATTCACTATAAATGCTCGAAATTACAAATCTATATATAGATATATCGCAATAGATCTTTTAGTTTTTTAATACTTATAAATGAATTTAAATTAATATTTTAGTTCCATTTACTGTAGCGAGCATATTTAATAAAATTCAAGTTTCCAATACATTTCTTTCATGTCAATTCCTATTAAAATAAAATGTAAATAAAATAATCTTAAAAAAAAATCTTTTAAATTTGTTTTAAATTAATTTAAAAATATAGCGCAAGCTAACTTCAGCACGCTAAAGTTTGGATAACCTATATATGATATAGTAGTCCGATTGCAAATTTAGTCAGGCTATATAAATCTGTATCAAACACACAATCTGTGACTTTCGTTGAGATATCTCAAGACACAAAATACGTTTTTGAAACGTTTTCATACTAAATGTTGATTTTAAACCTATGACAGCTATATGATATAGTTGTCCGATTTGAATCAGATTTGGTAAGGGTGTATAAAACTGTATCAAACACACCATTTCGATATTTCCATATCAGCTGCTTTTGTCGACGATTACCTAATTTTTAATCGACTACAGCCAGCGCTGCCACATTTTCTTTCAAAATTCAAGTCGATATTGACGCCGAATTGACAACAGCTCGCCCTAGCGTCGATATTCTTGAAACCAACTGTCAGTATTTTGTATGGTAGAGAACTTTTTTCCGGCGTCAAAGCGTCGATCTTTCGTTCCGGCATAATACCGGCGGCATTGTAAGAACGCTATAGGATTAGTTAAAAAAAAAAATTAAAAACAAATTTGAAATTGTTATTCATATTATAGTGTTAAATGTGTTATTTTTTGTGAACCAAATAAATAAAGCAAAGCCGGTTTGTAGGATTTCCGTTTCGTTAGTATTATTTATCAGATACTGAATAGAAAACTGTCAATTAAATAAAATGCATTAATGTGACCCGCTATATTTTATTTTTCAAATTCATTTTACGGCTTTGCTATGTTAACGAGTTCAACACTGGAATTTTAACGGAGTAGGCTTACGTTAAGTTAAGTCGTTAGGGCTAAAGGCATAATGAGAAATAGGCCCTTAGAATCATCGCAAACTTTTTCCCTCTCGACTAGAGAAATATTAAATAAATAATCGCAAAAAAAAAATTGAGGAAAAATTAAAAAGAAAAACCAAAACAAAAAAGAAAAGAAAACGCAAGCTATCTTTGGCGGGCCAATTTTTTTCTCGACAAAGCGGGGTTAGTATCGTAATCTACGACGAATTCTAAGAAAGTTTGCCTATGGAACCTTGGGTCTAAAGTCAAAATGGAGCTTCCGATTTTTAAGGACAGAGGGTATTATAATATGTGTAACGCATCGAAAGAGGAGTGTCAGACCCTGTAGATAGACCCTTTGATAGAAGTACACAAAAAATGGGTTGCCAACATTACAAAATGTAGCCGATCGCGTAATCTAGACTCTAAGCTAAGAGTACCGCAAACTTATAGACAACCCTTACAGTTAAGAAGAATTCCTAGCAGAATACTATGCAGCACAGGCCATAGCGAACCAAAACATTTGAGCTAGTAGCGGGAGCTGCTGTAGGAAATTCAAACCTCTAAGCAAGAATTTCAATCTGAGTACTATACAGAGCAGGCTGTTCAAAACTCAGCAAAACGTTTGAGCTCGTAGCGGAAGCTGCTGTAGGAAATTCGCACCCTGAGCGCGCTGCTGACAGCCTGCAGCTTGAGGGATCGATCCCTACTTCATGTAAAATTTTGGTCTGAACGTGCCCTCTGGATCGACTGGGGGGTTTTCCCCCTACTCGCTTCGCTCGCCAACCCCCGGCTCGCTACTTCTCACAGCTAAAGCCGGACCTTAGCTCAAAAAATAAACAATTTTTTCATACTAAGCAATTTTGAGCTTTGACCCCCCATTTTAACCCCTTTTAGTAAGAATATGGCAAAACGCAGAATTATTGCACGATAATTAAATCTCAGCTATGCTGTGTGAAAATTTCAGATGCTGAAATTCAGCCCCAAATCTCTTCACGTTTAGGCTGCTGCGTAATGTTTTGTCAGTCAATTAGGACAAAGAGTTTTGTATATAAAAAAAATGAGGTCTGACACGTCTCCTTAAATGCGTTACGTGACAAAATATATTAAGAATTATTTAGCTAGCCCCTAATCTAGATGTAAATATTTTTCACTGCCGGTACTAAAAACCTTCAAACGATTTCAATGTGTAAAACCTTAAACGACGCCTAATTAATGCCTCTAGCCATCTAACTTTTTTTAAAAAAGGATCTAGTTTTTCTTAAATTTTCCTTGAATTTTAAAGTAAAAAAATGGTAAAAAAGCATAATTTTCTAAATTTAAAATATATAATTGTTAAGCTATTTATTTAGTAGATACTCTCAATATCTTTCGGAACCTGTAAAGATTTTTAAGATTGGTTGTGCCGTTCTCGAATTATGATGCAAAATGTAAGAGAACAAAAAAATCCCTAGAAAAAACAGCTAAACTTAAAAAAATTAAAAAAAATTACACCCAGGAAAATTGTTTAAGTCGATTTTCGTCATCAGGGGGCCCATATGTATAGAAAATGTGATTTTTGGCCAGGGGAAGTTTTGGCTGTTGCCTAGTGTTATCCGACTCTGAAGCTAGAGATTCCGAGTTCGTTTCCCACATCGGTTCGATAAAAAGAAAACATGTATATTATAATAAAATATAATTAAACTGTTATTAAAATTGAAAGTTACATTAAAATACAGATATTTAGAAATATATATGAAATAAAAAAATATATTGTAATTAACATTTAATTTTATATTAAAACTCCAAAAGAGTCCCTTACTTTTTTTGTACTTGCTTAAATATTTACTTATACTGCTTAACTACTTGTACTAGCCTACTAGGGTGTACTAACAATTTTACTACTCCTTTGGTACCAGGGCAGTCGTTAGCGTATCGCTCGTTACATTTGCGGACGTGTAGTACAAAAATTCTTTAAGTAAACGCCATGCAAGTGTTCTCTTCGCAATTTTCTTGGTTTTCGCCGAGCACCCGTGCCTCTGGGACAGGTCAAATATGAATCTATAAATTTTTATATGTATGTATAAATTAATTACTTTGATTTTAAGAATTTAATAAAATAATTTGTTTTTTTATAAATAGTCAAAAATAGTCAAAAATAGTTAGAAATAATCGAAAATAATCGACAAAATTCAAAACAATCAAAAATAATCCGAATACTAAAAATGATTATTTTTGATTATTTTTTTTTTATTTATTTCGAATATTTGTAATAATTTTAGATTATTTCTGATTTTTTGTAATCGTAATCATTGAATAATTGTGCAAAATTTAATTGCACATTTAATCATTAGTTCGACTTTAAACAAAAATAATCTAATTACTAATGACTATGGTAAATAATCATTACTTAACAGCTATGATTATAAACGACGAAAACAGCTGGTATGGAAATATCGAAAATGAGCGCACTTGACGGTCCCACATTGTCGTACCAGACATCCTCAAAAGTGTTGCCTGACAATGTGTGTCAAGCTCTGTGGCGCAATGCAAACCTTGCGTAACGAAGCTATTAGCTCTATAGCTGGTTCTTATGAGCTATTGTTTGTTTAAAAGGCCATTTGCACGTGACAAAACACTGATCTCAGCGAAAATTAATGAAATATTTGTATATTTCTAGTTCAAAAGTGTTATGCACTACTGTATCTTAATACTGATTTTTGCTTCCTTTAAAAATATTAAGTAGTTTATTGATTATTTAATTAGGATCATTGTCGCACGTGACAGTTCGCAGATGACATATTTAGACCCTTTAGCAACACCAAACTTGGCATGTACGTTCACCGATTATTGTCACGCCCCCCTCCGCCCTCTGAAATTGAAAAACAAAATTTCGAAGTCGAATTACAAGAGAACCTTTGATGCTAGCGCCTTGGTACATAAGTATAATTATAGTGCAATAAAACGGGATTTTTAGAGATCCCCTCTGGAAGGGGCTAATATGCGGGGTCAATGGTAAAAATAGCTTAGCATGGAAATTTGGTAAAGACCGGATGGCTATATCATAGTGATGTAAAAAAACATCGAAACATCGATTGATACATTTTTGCATAAACGATTTTTAACTCGATCTATTTCTTGCCGATTTTATTAAATCGATTTTCCTGAAAAATCGTCCTCTTTGAACATCCTTAACAAACGCTACAAAATATGTACAAGCGCGGTGTCAAATTTCACTCATAGAAAAGTTAAATTAAACTAATATGCGATAGTAAGTGTGATCTACTTGGTCTGAAGAACTTGTGAGATGGTTCGGAGGGGGCTAAGCTGAGGCCTCCAGGCGGGTCGCAGGTTGCGGATAGCGAACGGCCCTCTTGCTTTCAAGAAGGTTAGCTGTTGAATAGCGAGATTCCTCATGAATAGACAGGCCGGACAAACAGCGGGTATGATACCGCTCATCATAGCGACAAGGTGTTTCAACAACTGCCCACACCCTCCCAAAATCCCAAACACTTACCTACCTCTATCGCATCTTACATCTCACACCGCACTAAGGGTGTCATTCTCGGCGGACTGGCTGGCAACAGTCGCGTCCACCAGAGACTGCGTGTCGACCATGATACAGGCGATGGGAGCTGCCCACACAACTGCTGTTGCATCGGCTTACCTCGCAGGGGAACACTGCCAAATGGAGAAGTTACCGCTCCTCATAGGTTGCGATGCCAACGCGCACCATGAGATATGAGGAAGTACAGATACAAACCAAAGGGATGAGTGTCTTTTTGAATTTATTTTAAATCAAAATCTAGAAATCGGCAATGTCGGAACCACTTCGACATTTGTAACCAGGGTCAGGGATTAAGACCTAGACGTCACCCTACTTAGTCGGTCTCTTAAAATACATCTTAGAGACTGGCACGTGTCGCCAGAAGAATCTATTTGAGATCATAGGATTATTCTGTATAAACTTCAATTAAATACAGATTGTAGCAAACAAACGCGTAATCCGAGGAAGACGAACTGGGAAAAGTTTTTAACGACGCTTGAACGCAATTTGGCTGGGATAACTTCTGGCATACCTAGAAATCCCTCAAATCTAGAAAGCTTAATAGCCTCAGTAAGCAAAAATATAATCAATGCTTACGAGGTAAGCTGCGCATTAGGGAAAAAGCGCAAAGCAAAAGAAGCCCCTTGGTTGTCAGACAGCCTTGAGAGGCTTCGAATAACCACTCGTCGACTCTTTAACAGGGCAAAGAGAGACGGCACATGGGACCAATACCGGGAAAGCCTGACTTCCTACAACAAGGAGATTAGGAAGGCAATACGGAAGAAGTATCGTGACTTCTGTCAACACCTACACTAGTAGCAACATAAATAAGTTGGAGCTACTGTTTGAAACTCACTTCCCGGGGAGTATCCCCATACAGGAAGGAACATATATAGGAACACCAGAAGACCGAGCTCGGCCAGTGTCTGGTAACTGGCAACTGGAATTTTTCAGCCATATAAGTCACCGGGCTTGGACGGTATATCACCAAACTCCTCCCCATCCTTACGAAGGTGATGATAAGTAGCCTAGCACTAGGATATATTCCGAGCGGATGGAACAAAGCTAGGGTGGTCTTCATCCCCAAGACTGGGAAGAAAGACAACACCAACCCCAAGCCCTCCAGACCCATCAGCTTAACGTCGTTTTTGCTTAAAACGATGGAAAAGCTAGTGGACTATAGAATAAGAAGCACAGTACTAAGGCATACGCCGCTGTAACCAATGCAGCATGCATTCAGGGCAGGAAGATCTACAGACACTGCCCTCTATCAACTGCATCGTATCTTACGCATGGCATCTGCCTTCCCAGATCTAGAGGGTGCCTTCGACAATGCGTCTCATGATGCTGTCCTAGCCGCCCTATCTAGAAGAGGCCTAGACCTTACTACCAGCAGATGGACTGTCTCTCTCTAAGGTCCAGACAGGCCACAGCAACAGTTCAAGACAGTACTGTTACTGTCACGACCACAAGAGGGTGTCCCCTAGGGGGTGTACTATCTCCTTTGTTATGGAGCCTGTTAGTAGACGAGCTACTCAGAAGACTTGCCGTCAAAGGAATACAATGCCAGGGCTATGCCGATGACATTGTAATCATTGCGCGGGGCAAATTCGAAGAAACACTCTGCGATATAATTCAGTTGGGGCTCAAGATGACGAGTGACTGGTGTAATGAGGTTGGCCTCAACCTTAATCCCACCAAAACAGTCATCGTCCCTTTACAAGAAGGTATAAACTGCAGAGACTAAGGCAAATAAGGCTTTTAGGAAGCGAATTAGCAACTAGTAAGTAGGTTAAATACCCAGAAGTTACTTTTGACAGTAAATTAAACTTCTACCCACATGTTAAAAATGCGATATCAAAATGCTCTAGAACACTTTACACATGTCGTAGTATAGCCGAAGATGGCTATACCTAATGGTTGACAGGCCCATGCTCACATATGAAAAAATTGCCTTGGGTGATAGAGTGCAACTCACCACCGTCTAGAAACAAATGCATAAGCTGCAGAGAATGGCCTGCGTTGTATAACAGGGGCAATGCGCACTTGTCCGACAGCAGCCATTGAAGTCCTATTGAAGTTTACGCCGCTTTACACATTCATAAGGCTTCAAGGAAAACCAACCCTGCTAAGAATGACAATGGAGGGAGATGGTAACAACTGTATCATCAGCCAGAGGGACGCAGATGCTCTATTAAGTAAACTCCCTTTGTTGGTACAACCAAGGGACGAAATGCCAGCCGAATACAAATTCGATTGCAATTTCAGAGTGAACTTGAGCAGTAAAAAGAAAAGAATGGACAATCCTAAAGGAGGTCCATCTGATGAATCGTCACACAATTAAGTGGTACACTAACGGATCTCTAACTAATCAAGGCACTGGCTTCGGAGTTGTAGGTCCTCGGTTATCCCACTATGAATCCCTAGGTACTCACACCAGCATCTTTCAAGCTGAGGTGTGCGCTATAGGAAGGTGTGCGGATTTCAACCTAACACGCAACT
Source organism: Drosophila neotestacea (assembly GCA_035044365.1). Lineage (NCBI taxonomy): Eukaryota > Metazoa > Arthropoda > Insecta > Diptera > Drosophilidae > Drosophila > Drosophila neotestacea. The sequence goes on from JAWNMD010000450.1 coordinate 277,040, forward strand.
ATCGGAATAGAGACATAGCCATTCTATCTGATAGTTGCACTGAAGGCAATTAGCAAGACTAGATTAACATCAAAAGTAGTCCGGGAAGTCCGGATAAAGCTAGATCTGCTGGGATCATATAACAGGCTTACTCTGCGATGGATTCCAGGTCACAAAGATATAGCGGGGAACGAGGCAGCAGATAGGCTAGCAAGAATGGGTGCTGAAAGCCCGCTTATAGAGCCTGAACCGTTCTGTGGCATTGAAAACCACACATTACGGAAATCTCTTAGAGAGGAAGAACAACATATGCGCCAGTTATGCTGGAATGATACTCAAGGCCTACGACAGGCAAAGAGTCTCCTGGGTAGCTACAACCTGCAAAGATTCAAGCAACTTATAGTCATGGGGAAGAACAGACTTAGAATACTGACCGGTCTTTTGACAGGACACTGTAGGCTGAGAAGTCACCTATGCAAAGGACGAAACCTCGGAACATATAGTAGTTACCTGTACCGCCTTAGCAAGCAGAAAATGTAGGTTTTTAGGTAACCATATCCTTCAACCAGAAGATATAGTAGCCCTCAACCCAACAAAAATTATGGATTTCATCCAAGAAATAGGAGTGATGGGAGAGTTATAAATTCTGAAGGGGATACAATAGACCCACTGGGTCGCAGTAAATTTCCCCCCCACACATAATAATAATAAGTGTGAGCTATACAATTATTAACGTATATGTATATAAATAACGTAATATGTAATTTTATGTTACTGATCGCAATTTGAGTTAAAATGTGTTATGTGTTAAAGTGTTTAAGTACTTTTCTGTGTATTTGTATGCGTATGAAAAATAGTTCAATCGATGTCGAAATTTCCGATGTTTCGATCTATAGATATTTTCGTAGGTGATTTTAAGAATCCGATTTTTTAATCGATGTTCAATTTGGATTTACATCACTATACCATATAGCTGCCATAGGAACAATCAGATGCAAATAAAACTTTGTTGTTTTTTTAGCTATCTCTACCAGAATCACAGATTATGTATTTCTTACTCATTGTTACGGGATTTTTTGATATCCCCACTGGAAGGGGCTAAAATGGGGGGTCAAAGGTCAAAATTGCTTAGTATGAATTTTTTTTTTTTTTGAGCTATCTTAACCAAACTCACAGATTATGTATTTCTTACTCACTGCTACATCCTGAGAAAATTTGGTCAAGATCGGGCCACTATATCATATAGCTGCCATAGGAACAACCAGATGCAAATTAAAACTTTGTATGAAGATCTTTGTTATTTTTTCAGATATCTCAACCAAACTCACAGATTATGTATTTCTTACTCACTGCTACATCCTGAGAAAATTTGGTCAAGATCGGACCACTATATCATATAGCTGCCATAGGAACAACCAGATGCAAATTAAAACTTTGTATGAAGATCTTTGTTATTTTTTGAGATATCTCAAACAAACTCACAGATTATGTATTTCTTACTCACTGCTACATCCTGAGAAAATTTGGTCAAGATCGGGCCACTATATCATATAGCTGCCATAGGAACAACCAGATGCAAATTAAAACTTTGTATGAAGATCTTTGTTATTTTTTGAGATATCTCAACCAAACTCACAGATTATGTATTTCTTACTCACTGGTACATTCTGAGAAAATTTGGTCAAGATCGGACCACTATATCATATAGCTGCCATAGGAACAACCAGATGCAAATTAAAACTTTGTATGAAGATCTTTGTTATTTTTTGAGATATCTCAACCAAACTCACAGATTATGTATTTCTTACTCACTGCTACATCCTGAGAAAATTTGGTCAAGATCGGACCACTATATCATATAGCTGCCATAGGAACAACCAGATGCAAATTAAAACTTTGTATGAAGATCTTTGTTATTTTTTGAGATATCTCAACCAAACTCACAGATTATGTATTTCTTACTCACTGGTACATTCTGAGAAAATTTGGTCAAGATCGGACCACTATATCATATAGCTGCCATAGGAACAATCAGATGCAAATTAAAACTTTGTATGAAGATCTTTGTTATTTTTTCAGATATCTCAACCAAACTCACAGATTATGGATTTCGTAGTCATTGTAAGATTCTGTAAAAATTTGGTCAAGATCGGATCACTATATCGTATAGCTGCCATAGGAACAGTGGCTTTTAATGCTATTAATAAACAATCAAAAGAAGATGGACAGGGGGATGGGGTGGTGGAGGGGGGGGGGGGTGTTACGATTCATTAGTGTTGCGACTTTCAAAATCAATTTTCAGTATATGGCACTGTTACTCGCTCTTGCTGCCATAATCCAATTGCAGCGAAAACTTTAAAACAGCGAGCAGCGAAAATGTAAATTCTCTATCTATATATATAAAACTCTTTGTCCTGACTGACTGACTGACTGACTGACTGACTGACTGACTGAGTCATCACGCTGTAGGCCAAACGGTTCAAGATATTGAGATGAAATTTTTACACAACATAGCTGAGACATAATTATCGTGCAATAAGACGGGATTTTTTGATATCCCCACTGGAAGGGGCTAAAATGGGGGGTCAAAGGTCAAAATTGCTTAGTATGAATTTTTTTTTGTTTTTGAGCTATCTTAACCAAACTCACAGATTATGTATTTCTTACTCACTGCTACATCCTGAGAAAATTTGGTCAAGATCGGGCCACTATATCATATAGCTGCCATAGGAACAACCAGATGCAAATTAAAACTTTGTATGAAGATCTTTGTTATTTTTTGAGATATCTCAACCAAACTCACAGATTATGTATTTCTTACTCACTGCTACATCCTGAGAAAATTTGGTCAAGATCGGACCACTATATCATATAGCTGCCATAGGAACAACCAGATGCAAATTAAAACTTTGTATGAAGATCTTTGTTATTTTTTGAGATATCTCAACCAAACTCACAGATTATGTATTTCTTACTCACTGCTACATCCTGAGAAAATTTGGTCAAGATCGGACCACTATATCATATAGCTGCCATAGGAACAACCAGATGCAAATTAAAACTTTGTATGAAGATCTTTGTTATTTTTTGAGATATCTCAACCAAACTCACAGATTATGTATTTCTTACTCACTGCTACATCCTGAGAAAATTTGGTCAAGATCGGGCCACTATATCATATAGCTGCCATAGGAACAACCAGATGCAAATTAAAACTTTGTATGAAGATCTTTGTTATTTTTTGAGATATCTCAACCAAACTCACAGATTATGTATTTCTTACTCACTGCTACATCCTGAGAAAATTTGGTCAAGATCGGACCACTATATCATATAGCTGCCATAGGAACAACCAGATGCAAATTAAAACTTTGTATGAAGATCTTTGTTATTTTTTGAGATATCTCAACCAAACTCACAGATTATGTATTTCTTACTCACTGCTACATCCTGAGAAAATTTGGTCAAGATCGGACCACTATTAAACATAGGCAAAGATGCAAATTAAAACTTTGTATGAAGATCTTGTTATTTTTTGAGATATCTAAAAACTCACAGATTATGGATCGTAGTCATTGTAAGATTCTGTAAAAATTTGGTCAAGATCGGATCACTATATCGTATAGCTGCCATAGGAACAGTGGCTTTTAATGCTATTAATAAACAATCAAAAGAAGATGGACAGGGGGATGGTGTGGAGGAGGGGGGGGGGTGTTACGATTCATTAGTGTTGCGACTTTCAAAATCAATTTTCAGTATATGGCACTGTTACTCGCTCTTGCTGCCATAATCCAATTGCAGCGAAAACTTTAAAACAGCGAGCAGCGAAAATGTAAATTCTCTATCTATATATATAAAACTCTTTGTCCTGACTGACTGACTGACTGACTGACTGAGTCATCACGCTGTAGGCCAAACGGTTCAAGATATTGAGATGAAATTTTTACACAACATAGCTGAGACATAATTATCGTGCAATAAGACGGGATTTTTTGATATCCCCACTGGAAGGGGCTAAAATGGGGGGTCAAAGGTCAAAATTGCTTAGTATGAATTTTTTTTTTTTTTTTTGAGCTATCTTAACCAAACTCACAGATTATGTATTTCTTACTCACTGCTACATCCTGAGAAAATTTGGTCAAGACGGGCATTTGTCAAGATCGGCCACTATATCATATAGCTGCCATAGGAACAACCAGATGCAAATTAAAACTTTGTATGAAGATCTTTGTTATTTTTTGAGATATCTCAACCAAACTCACAGATTATGTATTTCTTACTCACTGCTACATCCTGAGAAAATTTGGTCAAGATCGGACCACTATATCATATAGCTGCCATAGGAACAATCAGATGCAAATTAAAACTTTGTATGAAGATCTTTGTTATTTTTTCAGATATCTCAACCAAACTCACAGATTATGTATTTCTTACTCACTGCTACATCCTGAGAAAATTTGGTCAAGATCGGACCACTATATCATATAGCTGCCATAGGAACAACCAGATGCAAATTAAAACTTTGTATGAAGATCTTTGTTATTTTTTGAGATATCTCAAACAAACTCACAGATTATGTATTTCTTACTCACTGCTACATCCTGAGAAAATTTGGTCAAGATCGGGCCACTATATCATATAGCTGCCATAGGAACAACCAGATGCAAATTAAAACTTTGTATGAAGATCTTTGTTATTTTTTGAGATATCTCAACCAAACTCACAGATTATGTATTTCTTACTCACTGGTACATTCTGAGAAAATTTGGTCAAGATCGGACCACTATATCATATAGCTGCCATAGGAACAACCAGATGCAAATTAAAACTTTGTATGAAGATCTTTGTTATTTTTTGAGATATCTCAACCAAACTCACAGATTATGTATTTCTTACTCACTGCTACATCCTGAGAAAATTTGGTCAAGATCGGACCACTATATCATATAGCTGCCATAGGAACAATCAGATGCAAATTAAAACTTTGTATGAAGATCTTTGTTATTTTTTCAGATATCTCAACCAAACTCACAGATTATGGATTTCGTAGTCATTGTAAGATTCTGTAAAAATTTGGTCAAGATCGGATCACTATATCGTATAGCTGCCATAGGAACAGTGGCTTTTAATGCTATTAATAAACAATCAAAAGAAGATGGACAGGGGGATGGGGTGGTGGAGGGGGGGGGGGGTGTTACGATTCATTAGTGTTGCGACTTTCAAAATCAATTTTCAGTATATGGCACTGTTACTCGCTCTTGCTGCCATAATCCAATTGCAGCGAAAACTTTAAAACAGCGAGCAGCGAAAATGTAAATTCTCTATATTATATAAAGTACTACTTATTACTATTATCTTAAGTCCAACTATAGGGAAAAATTGAATTTACAATTCCCGATATCTAATTAGAAATGACATAAGGTTCTGGCTATAGCTGTGAGAAATGTTTCCTATTTTCACTCCACATTTTTCCCCGAGATTTCAGCGAGCGTAGCGAGCCGGGGGTTGGCGAGCGAAGCGAGCAGGGGGCAAACCCCTAGTATTATATAAAGTACTATTATTTTAAGTAAAATTGCAGGGAACAATTTAATTTACATTTTCTTATTAGGAATGACATAAGGTTCGGCTAAAGCTATGAGAAGTGTTCCCTATTTTCACTCCACATTTCTACCCGAGATTTCAGCAAGCGTAGCGAGCCCGGGGTTGGCGACCAAAGCGATCACTGGAGGGCTTGCAGGGGGCCAGCCCCTCCTCATAATATAAGGCTAATGCTTAAAGTTGGCAATGTAACAGTTTTCAGAATAACGTTATCCTATCGGGAGCTATCGCGTCAAATTTGGACTATTCCGGGAATATAATGTATCACATCTCAGATTGAAAAAAAAAATTTTTTTTTTGTCTTAATTTAAAAAATGCAGTAAGCGACAGTAGAGCAAGCTCGACAGTAGGAGACCCAGTACTTTTTGAGTGCAAAGAGTTCACTACAGATGGTTCTTCAATGTTGCGTACCATACAATAGATGGTGCCACTACGAAGTTGATAAACACAGAGGTCGCTAGCGTAGCTTCTTCTTCCTTTGCCTGTAACATTGTTTGTTGAATAACTTCCGTGTTTATCATCCGATTGGAATGAAATCTGGATAGGTTTGGATCATAGTGTATATTATATGTACCAATAACCAAGGCGCTAGCATTAAAGGGGCTCCTTTAATTCGACTTCGAAATTTTGTATTTTAATTTCTGGGGGCGGATAGGGGCGTGGCGAAAATCTAAAACAAACTTGATAAATGGGAGATATAGATGAACCTACATACCAAATTTGGTGTCTCTAGCTGTTATAGTCTCTGAGATCTAGGTGTTCATATTTTCGAAATTTTGATCAGCCGTATACTATCCGTTTATTATCCGATCCGGATAAAATTTTCAGGACAGGATTGGACTATAAAGTTTATCATGTTTGCCAAAAATCATATCGCTAGCATTAAAGGTGCTTTCGTTATTCGACTTTAAAATTTTGTTTCAAATTTGCGGGGCGGAGGGGGGCGTGGCAAAATTCTAAAACAAGTTTGATCAATGCAATATATAGATAAACCTTCAAGCCAAATTTGGTGGCTCAAGCTCTTATAGTCTCTGAGATATAGGTGTTCAAAAAAGGGACAGACAGACGGACATGGCTATATCGACTCGGCTGTTGATGCTGATCAAGAGTATATATACTTTATGGGGTCTGCCACGCCTCCTTCTGCCTGTTACGCACATTTTTTTTTGCACAAACTTAAAAGACTCATTGTACTTTTTTAAAGTACTGGGTCTCGTTTAGCCATAGTTAATCAGTTCGATCCGAAACATAATTTTCAAATCGTTCCTTCTCTTCAGATGCTATCTCGATAGTGATTTTGTAGGCTCGTTCTCATGATAGAACGATCCTACCGTTGATTTGTGTTTTTTTTTCTACCGGAACTTTCTTTCCTCTCTGCTTGTCCACTCTCACGAATTTTTAGACCCTGCACTTTACAAGAGGACAAAGGGTCTATTAAGTTTGTGTTTAAAAAAGTACAAGGGGTCTATTAAGTTTGTACAAAAATAGAAGTTTGTAACAGGTAGAAGGAGGCGTGTCAGACCCCATGAAGTATATATATTTTTGATCAGGGCGACGAGCTGAGTCGATATAGCCATGCCCGTCTGTTTGTCTGTCGGTATGAACGAAAGGATCTCAGAGATGGTAAGACCTAGGGACACCAAATTTGGTATAAAGACTTCTTATATTTGCACGCAAAACAAGTTTACTTCAACTTTGGGTGCCACGCCTCCTTCGCCCACAAATCGATAAAAACGATATAACTAAAGCAATGTTAAAGCTACAGAATTGAGATTTGGCACGTATGATGATTAAAAGGATCCGGACCGATAGGTAATTTTAAATTTTGGATGAGCGAAGGGGGATGGGAGAAGGGGGTGCTCCCTTAAATTACAGAAAACCACAACTTTGGCAATTATCAAGCTGAAGACTTGATATTCGGCATGAATGGTAGAGTGAGATAAGACCACCGTCAAAAATTGATTGTAATCGGATATTATACATGGAAAATGTTGGGAGACAATTATTCCAGATAGATAGCTCTAATACGTGTACATACTTGAGCAGATTATTTCTGTTTTTATGCATGGAATTTAACATCGTTCTTTACTCCTACGGGGTGTTTCACTGTCGGGCCCTCCCGACTGAATGATATATTTATATAACAATAAGGGGTTTTTCGCTGCTCGCTGTTTTAAATTTTTCGCTGCAATTGGATTATAGCAGGAAGAGCGAGTAACAGTGCCATATACTGCATATACTGCAAATTTATTTTGAAAGTCGGAACACCAATGAATCGTACCCCCCCCCCCCCCATTCTTCTTTTGATTGTTTATTAATAGCATTAAAAGCCACTGTTCCTATGGCAACTATAAGATATAGTGATACGATCTTGACCAAATTTTCACAGAAATACATAATCTGTGAGTTTGGTTAAGATAGCTCAAAAAACAACAAAGATCTTCATACAAAATTTTAATATGTATCTGATAGTTCTTATGGCAGCTATATGATATAGTTATCCGATCTTAACTAAATTTTCTCAGGATGAAGCAGTGAATAAGAAATACATAATCTGTGAATCTGGTTGAGGTAGCTAAAAAAAACACAACAAAAATTCATACTAAGCAATATTGACCTTTGACCCCCCATTTTAAACCCTTCCAGTGGGGATATCCAAAAATCCCGTCTTATTGAACGATAATTAATTAACGTCTCAGCTATGTTGTGTGAAAATTTCAGCTTGATATCTTAAGCCGTTTGGCCTACAGCGTGATGACTCAGTGAATCACGGCAAAGAGTTTTATATATATAGACTAGGGGGCTTGCCACCTCGCTTCGCTCGCCAACCCCCGGCTCCCACTCTCGCTGAAATATCGGAAAGAAATGTGGAGTAAAAACAGGGCACTCTTCTCACAGCTATAGTCGGACCTTATGTAATTTTTTGGCGGACAGCTGGACTTAAAATAATAGTGCCTTATATAATTATAGAATTTACACTTTCGTCACTCGCTGTTTTAATGTTTTTGCTTTGGAGAAAAAAATCAGATTTGACTGGAAAAGGTCAGATTTGTCGAGATAAAAACAATCTGTGTTGGTTGAGATAGCTTAGAAAAAAACCAAGCTTTTCATACTATACGTGATTTGCATCTGATTGTTCTTATGGCAGCTATATTACCTAGTCCCCCGATCTCGACCAAATTTGGTCGGTATATAACAAAGAGTAAAACATACATTGTGTGTGGGTTTGGTTGAGATAGCTGAAAAAACAAAAAAAAATCATACTAAGCAATTTTGACCTTTGACCCCCATTCTAACTCCTTCAAGTTAGAATATCAAAAAATATTATTTATTTATTTACAAAATTATGTTTAATAATAATACTTTTTTTTTTATTACTTGGCTTTTATTTATTGGATCTTCTCTTAATTTGAGACTAACAATAATTTTGCAAATCTTATAAATAAACAATAGTTAGCAGTCTTCTTGGACTGTAAATTGACACGCGGCCCTAAAGTCTATCGTTGGGTTGGTAGGTCAATACGACGAAGACGGGATCGGCTGCACAGCCTTATTAGGCCTCTCGCGAGGTGGTTAGGGTGCGTGGAAAGCTTGGCAAAGTACTTTGTCTTCTGTTCTGTTATTTCATCTTTAACCGGCTGGATATTCAGGTCGCTTTGTATGTTTTCGTTTCGAACGTACCACGGTGCCCCGGTGATGGTTTCTTAATATCTTTGACTGGGCTCGCTGGACAATATCAATATTGCTATTGCAAGCACTCCCCCATAATTGGGAGCCATAGGTCCAGATAGGTTTTAGCACAGAATTGTAGAGCAGAACCTTGTGATCTAGACTAAGGGGCGAGCGAGCGTTAATAAGCCAGTGAAGACTGTTGGCTTTTAGTTTTAGGTGTGTTCTCTTTGCTTCGATGTGTCTGCGCCATGTGAGTCTTCTGTCGAGGTGAACTCCCAGGTACGTCACTTCGTTTGCTTGAGGGAGTACGGTGTTGTTTAATCTGAGCGGTGGACAATTTTGCCTATTCAGGGTAAGCGTAACGTGCTTGCATTTCTGTTCGTTTATTTTTATCCGCCAGTCGGATAGCCATTTTTCTACTTCGACCAGGTGAAGAGCCAATTGCGCAGTTGCTTGTATTGGGCATCTTGAGCGGCTGAGAATAGCTGTATCATCAGCGAAGGTAGAAGTTGTTAGTTTCCTGCTTGTTGGAATGTCTGCTGTGTAGAGGACGTATAGTGTCGGCCCAAGTACGCTGCCTTGTGGAACTCCGGCTCCAATGGTGTGATCGTCGGATAAAGCTGTATTACATCTGACTGCAAATTTTCTGTTGTAGAGATATGACCTTAGGAGCTTGTGTGTGTTATTTGGAAGCGTTGATTTAATTTTATGCATTAGGCCGTCTAACCAGACTCTGTCAAATGCTTGAGAGACATCTAGAAATATTGCTGTGCAATACTCTCGATTTTCGAAGGCGTTTCGTATTTCTGATGTTATGCGGTTGACCTGCTCAATAGTTCCATGCTTTTCCCGAAAGCCGAATTGATGCGATAGGATTTTGTTGTGGAGTCTTATAAATGGATTTATCTGATTCAGCAGACATTTTTCGAAGAGCTTTGATAGACACGATAATAGGCTTATAGGTCTGTATGACGACGGGATAGTGTGATCCTTTCCTGGTTTCGGTTTCATTATAATGACCGACTTTTCCATCTCTGTGGGCAGTGGCCTAGTTTTGTGATAGCATTGTAGAGTTGTGTGACAGCGCATACCGCACAATATGGGAGCTCAATAATCATTTTGGGGGTTATTAGATCGCAGCCCGAGGATTTTTTGGGGTCCAGTTGCATTTTGATGGTGTTGGCGATCACATTTGGACGAAACTCGATTGGTGCATGTTGAGGCTGAGAGTCACTTCCATTTAATGTTGGTACACATTTTGAAGATGAGCCGCAAATGTGCTGGCTCTATCTTCATCGCTGCGGGTCCAACCGCCTACGGAGTTTCTGATGGGCATCACGGTTTCTGTCGGTGGAGAAAGGGTGGGGTGAGCTCTCCATAGTGAGTGTTTTTTACAAGATGTTGATAATTTCTCTATATAACGACGTTGAGCATGTGCTTCTTCCTGCTTTAAGGCTTTGGTGAGTTTACGTGTGGCGTCTTTTAGTCTTTGCCGTGCGGAAGGCGATCTGTAAAATTGCCATTCTCGACGTAATCGTCGCTTTTCTTGGACTAGCTGTTTCTAGATTTGACTTCTTTTGGATGTGTAGTACTTGTGTAGTTTCAGGAGTTGCAATACGAGCTGCGGTGACGAGGACGGACTCCAGTGTATTTACACAGTGTTCGATGTCAGCTTCAACGTTAAGGAGAGGTTTTAGTTCAATATGTGAACTAATATATTTTTTGTATCGAAGCCAATTGGTTTTATGTGAAGTCAGTCTAATCGGTTGATCTACGGACTCTGTTTGTCGAAGTAGTTTTATTAGAACAGGTGAGTGATCAGATGAGAGATCTGAAAGACATTCGGCGCTTATCAGACTTCGAGGAATATTTTAAGTAATTGCAAAGTCAATCAAATCGGGTAGGTTCTTGGAATCTGTTGGCCAGTAAGTTGGTCTACCGGGAGAAACGTGGCCTAGCTTATTGTTAGCTTTAATAACGGCATTGTAAAGCTGCTTTCCTTTAGGGTTAACGAGTCGAGATCCCCAGTGTGTGTGCTTGGCGTTGTAGTCTCCTCCTGCTATAAAGTGTTCTCCAAGTGAGTTAAAAAACTGCGTAAACTCACCTTCAGTTATGGTAAAGCGAGGGGGCAGTATACGGCGGCTAGAGTAAGTTGGTTACTATTGTCCAGCTTTATGTTTATAGATGTGGCCTGTAGGTAGTTTTCAACAAATTCTTTATGGCAGTGGTGCTTGATGCGGTTTCTAATCAGAATACCAGTACCACCATGTGCTTTACCATCGGGATGATTTGTTCCGTAGAACAAGTAGCCTCGTAGATTAAAATTATACTTGTTTGTAACGTGCGTTTCTGAGAGTAGCATAACGTCGATATGATTGTCGAGAAGAAATTGAGCTAACTCAAGTTTACGTTGTGAAACGCCATTAGCGTTCCACATAGATATACGTAGGGGAGCCATCGATTATTTTGCTTGTTGTGATAGCAGCATTTGTATCAAAAGATTTTTGTTTCGCATTAAATCTTGCATGGTTGTCCGCATAAATGCCATGAAGTCCATAAGGCTTTGCTGCAGGTTAAATAATATTGCATCAGAATTGCTTTGTTGCTGGAATGTTTGGCTGCTGGTACTTTCTTTGCTGAACTTGTGCAAGGAAGTGTTTATTCCTGACTGTATTTCGCTCCAAGATGGGGCAAGATGCATACGAGATAATACCCTAGGAATGAATAAGTCTAGCTCTTTGCTGTATAGGGCGCAGCGTCGGATAGTGGAGATGCATCTGTATGTTTTCTTTTGTTTCAAGGAGCTGGTAAAGTCCTAACTAATAGCGGGTTGAGGGAGCAGTAGATTTTTGGTATCAGCTTTAAAGTGTTTTGCTTTATCATTTCTTCAATGCTAGGTAATCCAGCCTCCGCCAAAATGCACCTGGTTGGAGATGTAGGGAACGCATTGATTGCTCGACGAACCACCGCATGAAATATGGGTGCTATTTGTTTGAGGTGGGTGGCCGCCGCCAGGCCATAGATTGGCAGCCCGTAATCAATTTTCGAAAGTAGGAGTGAGCGGGTAATGTTTATAAGGGTGGTGGTGTGGGTGTGATTGAACTTAGAAGTACGAAATTTGATAATGTTTAATCTGTTGCTTAATTGTTTTTTCAAAATTTGGCAATAAATGTAAATTTGGAGTCGAAGGTGATGCCTAATATCTTTAAATAGTTTTCTTGTTTAACCTTGCGGTTTTTATATGTTACATTAAGTGGGTTACAGTTATGTTTCCGGCATATGTGCAGAAGCTTACATTTTTCAATTGCTAGGGTGGCGCCAGATGTGGTGCCCCATACCTCTAAGTCAGATAGAAGTCTATTAAAAATGTTGTTAACAGTGTTAATGTTTTTAGACCCAGTACTTTAAAAAAGTACAAATGGGTCTATTAAGTTTGTGCAAAAAAAAATGTGCGTAACAGGCAGAAGGAGGCGTGGCAGACCCCATAAAGTATATATATTCTTGATCAGCATCAACAGCCGAGTCGATATAGCCATGTCCGTCTGTCCGCCTGTCTGTCCTATTTTGTGTCACCTAGATCTCAGAGACCATAAGAGCTAGAGACACCAAATTTGGCATGTAGGTTCATCTATATCTCCCATTGATCAAGTTTGTTTTGGATTTTTGCCACGCCCCCCTCCGCCCCCGGAAATTGAAAAACAAAATTTCAAAGTCGAGTTACAAGAGCCCCTTTAAGACTCGCGCCTTGATTATTGGTACATATAATATACACTATAGTTTAAACCCGTCCAGAAAATTTCATTTCAATCGGATGATAAACGCGGAAGTTATTCAACTAACAATGTTACGGGCAAAAGGAAGAAGAAGAGACGCTAGCGACCTCTGTGTTTATTAGCTTCGTAGTGGCGCCATCTATTGTTTGGTACGCATTATTGAAGAACAATCAATAGTGAACGCTTTGCACTCAAAAAGTACTGGGTCTCCTACTGTCGAGCTTGCTCCACTGTAGCTTACTTCATTTTTTTCTTTAGTAAAAATATTGGCGTCATCGGCATATAGTGAGGAGTTAATATTTTTAAATCTACGCAATATTGAGTTTACTTCGTCGAATACAATAATGAATAGGACTACCGAAAGAGGTGAACCCTGGGGTATGCTGTTATGCAATTTGTAAGTGGCCGATGTGTTGTTGTTGACCCGGACTTTGAAAGTACGTTAAGTCATGAAGGCTTTAAGCTTATAAAGCCTGGGACCTACACCCCATTGTTCGAGCCGGCATAATACTGCGTGCAATCCGACGCGATCAAAAGCCCTTTCAAAATCTGTTGTATGGTAACATGATTTTTTGTAGAAAGGGCGTTTGATACGAAGTGTTGGATGCGCAGGAGCGCATCGGTGGTGTTCTGTTGTTGCTTAAAAGCGACTTGATTTTGGGAAAGTAGGTTGTGTCTGTCGATAAATCACATCAAACGGCGAGCAATCATTTTCTCAATAGTTTTTGATGGACATGAAAGCAGAGAGATTGGGTGGTAACTATCTAATTTATGAGGAGGTTTATTGGGCTAAGGTATGGGGATAATAGTCGCTAAACGCCACATATGCGGATATGTGCCGGTTTCGAGCATAGTGTTGTATATCTCTATTAGTTTACACTTGGCCATAATGGGAAGGCTTTTTAACATAGGATAAGAAATCCTGTCTGACCCGGGAGTCCGGCCTTTGGTGTACTGAAGAGCTGTTTCTAGTTCGAGTAAGGTGAAGTCTAGCTCTAATAATTTTGCTGTGGTGGACAGTGTGCGAGGACATAGGATTTGGGAGAGACAGGAATTTTTCTTTTCGATGTATGTGGGCGAGAAATTGGAGTCAGCGGAATAGTCGGACTATGTGCATGCAAAGGACTCTGTGATATCGCCCTCGGTGCTCAACACTTTATTTCCATGTTGTAAGTATTTAAATTGAGTAGGTGGGACACCCGTAAGAGTCTTTATATGGGCCCATACCTTTTTGGTGGAGGAAGATGGAGATATACGGGATGTAAATGCTTCGAATGCGCCTCTTTTTGCAGCAAGTACCGACTTTTTAAAGACTGCGTTAGCATTCTTATACCGAAGCAAGTTATCTGTTGACATGCAACGTCTATAATTATGCCAATACTGTTGTTTTTCAGTGCGGAGTTTTTGGAGATCGGCATTCCACCAGGGGACTGACGATCTGTGGACGACAATTTTTGTTTGGGGGTTGCTGCCGTTGGCTGCCCCACGTATGGATTTGGTTAATCGGGCGACTGCTTGGTTTAGGCTGTCTTGATTATGCTCTCCCAAGAGTGATTCGCATTTTGTCGCGAAAATGGGCCAGTTTGCCAAGTCAGTTTTGTATTTTGGGATATGTTTAGTTTTGTTAAGTTTATTTTCGGAAATAATTTGAATTGTGATAGGGAAGTGGTCACTGCCGTGAAGACTATTTGAAATAGTCCAAGAGCATTTGTGGTATATTTGTGGGGAAACTAAAGATAGGGCGACGTGCGTGAGGGAATTGTAGGACGAAAAGTGGGTGGGTGAGCCATTATTGAGTATCATCCAGGATGTCATGGAGAGGGTGTGTTCCATTTTTTTGCCACGAGAGTTGGACTGAGGTGAACCCCATAGAGGACTCCAAGAGTTGAAATCGCCAAAAATCAACATCGGAGTGTTGATGTTGCTGGATAATTGGACTAAATCGGACGACGAGAACTGTTGGCTTGGGTGTATATAAAGGTTCAAAATTGTTATTGGGTTTCGGACCTTGAGCTGGAGGGATGTACAAAGCAGATTTGAGGATACCGTTTTGTATTCATGTGGAATGTGTTTTTAATTTAACACACCGATCCCTTGTTTAGCTTGTGTGTTGTGTTGGAAATTGTAAAAATAGCCAACATAAGCTTTTGGACAGATGAAGTTAAAGTTTTGGGGCAAGTGAGTCTCTTGCAAACATAAAACATCGGGGAGTGGTCTTTTAGCAAGTTCGTTATAGTTATTGAAAATGCCGTTTATGTTCCATTGCAAAATTTAAATAGACATTGTAAAAGTTAAGAGAATATGCGTTATGTTTGCAATATAAAAGGAATATCAATGGTAAGAGATCTGACTATGAGTCAAGTTCTTCCATTGGTCTATCCGAATCATCGGATATATTTTGCACGGGGGAATTGTATTCTTGTGAATATGTGATTTCGTTGGGTTTATTCGTGTTGATTTGATTTATGTTTTTTATTAAATCTTGTGCTGCTAATATAAGCGCGCGAGATTCTTCAATATGCTTTTGAGTGTTTTCGTCAAGGAGAGATGTTTGTGCAGTGGTGTTAGAGGCAGAGGGGTCCGCCGGGGGACTTGAGAATACGTATTGACGGGCTCTCGGAGAGTTTCTTGCTTATCGCGATTTACAGTTGTTTTTTTGTTTGTTGTGATCGCCGTAGAGGCTGTGATTGTTTGGTTTGCTGCGGTAGCAGCATACGGAGATAACGGAATTACGCTAAGTTTTGGTTGTTGCTGTTTTAGTATTATGCTTCCCGCATACTGCATTTCTTTGTTGTTTTTATTCTGAGGAGGTCTCTCTGATGTTGATATTGTGGGCATGCAGGGGAGGAGGCGGGGTGATCGCCGTTACAGTTAGCACAGAAAGTGCGAGTGCAGCGAAGCGGTTGTCCCCAAATTTGGGAGGCCCAGGGGCCATCGCTGAGAATTGGAGTTTTCTGTCGTTTGTTAAAGGCACAAGTGCGCGAATACGAAAACGAGTAGAACAAGAATAGCAAAAAAACACTGACCGTATATAAGACACAGACGTCCGCACTCGAAGAGAGATAGTCGGTGACTCTATCAAAAAATATCTCAGCTTTGTTGTGTGAAAATAAAAAAAAAATGTATTCCATATGTCGGTGACTCTATCAAAAAATATCTCAGCTATGTTGTGTGAAATTAAAAAAAAAATTTATTCCAAAAACCAGATCAAGCGATTACTTAAGAATTTGTAAGCTAGAAAAGTTAGTCAAAAATTTTGACTCAATATACTTTTGACCCCTAACATTTTTGAAAAATTTATATTTTTCTAAACGGTAAAATTTTGAACTACAGTTTATTGGCTTTTAAGAAGTATATTATGTTGTGAATAAATTCACAAGTTGTTATACTTTATAATTTTAATAAATTAAAGAAAACGCCGCAACAATCTTAGTTTTCTTAAGTCAAAATAGTTTTGGCCACCACTGTAGATTTCTTTAGTTAAGAACAGAGCTCACAAAATATGCTCAACCCATTTTTCATAAGCTGTCTGCTCACTGAAATAATAGGGAAAACTAAGGCAGACTCGTCTTTTTTGTTAGGGTTTCGTTGTTGCTTTATCTTTTTCATCACAGGCAAAGCGTGAAAGAGTGAGAGAAAAAGAGACGGACGCTAGCTGAGACATTATTCTATGCATGTGCATTTTTATACCCTTGCAGAGGGTATTATATTTTTGTCACGAAATGTGTAACGCATTGAAGGAGGCCTCACAGACCCCATAAAGTATATATATTCTTGATCAGGGCGACGAGCTGAGTCGATATAGCCATGTCCATCTGTCCGTGTGTCCGTGTGTCCGTCTGTTTCTATGCAAGCTACTCTCTCAGTTTTGAAGCTATCTTGATGAAACTTGGTACAGGTCCGTCTTAATGCTGCACGCAGTACATATGAGAAACAAAAAAGTTTTGCATACTAAATGTTGTTTTCGAAAAGATCATTACTATGGCAGCTATATGATATAGTAGTCCGATTTACACCAAATTTGGTCAGCCTGTTTAAAACTTAATCAAACACACAATGTGTATATTTGGTTGAGATATTTTAAGAAATAAAAAAGTTTTTCATAGTAAATGTTGTTTTCTAACCGATCGGTCCTATGGCAGCTATATGATATAGTTATCCGATCCGGCCGGTTTCGACATATGTACTGCGTGCAGCAAAAAGACGGACCTGTGCCAAGTTTCATCAAGATAGCTTCAAAACTGAGAGACTAGTTTGCATAGAAACAGACGGACAGACAGACAGACGGACATAGCTATATCAACTCAGCTCGTCGCCCTGATCAAGAATATATATACTTTATGGGGTCTGTGAGGCTTCCTTCAATGCGTTACATATTTCGTGACAAAATTATAATACCCTCTGCAAGGGTATAAAAAAGGAAAAAGCGTTTGTTAGAAAACTTCTTCAGCTTTAAATTGAATGTAAAATCTTAAAAATCGAGCAGTAAACCTGTTTTCCACAGGTAGTCAGGCAAAGTTGGATTTTGTTTTTACATGATTTTATACGATAGTTTTGCATTAGGAGCATGCAAACATCAAACAATTTCACTATAAATGTTCGAATTTACATATATATATCTATAGCAATATATCCTTAAGTATTTTAATACTTATAAATTAATTACAATTAATATTTTAGTTCCATGTACTGTAGCGAGCATTTTTATTATAATTCAAGTTTCTAATACATTTATATCGTGTTAATTCCTATGAAAACAAAATTTAAATAAAATAGATCTCTTTTTTAATTGTTTGAAATTAATTTTTATGCTATTTAGATTAATATCTACATTTAATCACAGTAAATGTTCCTGTTTACTTTAACTTTCTTCAACAATATCTTCAAGTTCATAGCCAAAATACATTAAATCTACCATATTTTTGGAATAAACCTCCTTCAGTTCTTTGTGACTACTTACAAATCTTTTCGTTGATAGTAGTGGATCTGAAGAAGCCGATAACATGTTAAAAAGATCTTCATTTAGTCTCATCCGTGACACCTTGCCAGTATTTGAGTCCCTAAATTTCTTGTATTCTTTGTTTTTTGATTCCTGTGCCTCTTCTGACGGTTCTCCAATTGGAAGACTTTGGTACTCGATAAGGTCTCTTCCGTGGTCCAAAATTTTATGAAGTGTAGGAGTCAATAGCTTATGAGGATATTTCTCTTTCAACATTGTTGCAGTTTCCATTGCATATTTTCTAAATCTCGTTCCATTCACCCTTTCCTTGCAGTTAAGGATATTTAAAATCACTTGAAATCTTTTGATGATCTCCCCATCAACACCAGTAATCCGCGCAGAATCTTTAAAGTTCCTAAAAAATGCCTAGGATGTATTTCCCACATTGCCTTTCCATATCCACACTTGGAGTGTCAACTTTCAGTCCAGTCTCAGCATAAAATAGGTCTTGTATTATTTTTTTTTCGATGGTTCATCTTTTCCTTGTCATCCGTGTCTTCCTTAAATACTTCACCTTCACGCGGAAGTGTGTATAACAATTTAAGAATAAACTCCAAACACTTTATTTTCGCATGTAGTGGTGATATTCCATACTCCAAATTGTTATCCTCTTGTATAGAATCATTCATATTCTGAAAGGCCTTTTAACTCTTGCTGCAAAGTGCACATGAGCTTGTTGAAGCTGTATTTGTAATTGTATTCAACACTTTGCCATCAATCATGGTGAGGAAGAATTCGTAGCGGATTACAATTGTCCTTCCATCTTCTGTTTTTATGTGGAGCTCCTGAATGTTTGCAATTTCCTCATTCACCTCACTAACAGTAGTTTTGATTAGGACTCTTTTCCATATTTAAACAAATTGGGACGACAAAGTTGAACAGATGATGGCCGAAAATTTCTTCAGTGGTCTGTGTCCCCGTCCCGAAGCCTCAAAGGTACAACGGATGCCATCTGTTGTAATGATTTTCTGTTTGTAGATGCTTTGACCGGATGATCCATCGCATCCCCGCTTGCTCATAAGTGTAAGATTATCTGGCAGTCGTTTTACTGTATCCTCAGGCATACTTTAAATTATTCGGCAGGCAGTGTGGTCCATCACGTCCTGCAACTTTACTTTGACTGAAGTATTTGTGACTTCTACGTTCTGTGGAACTGCCCGCTTTTTTGTTAGCCCTATTGTCGTATAGCTCGGAAGAATGTGGACATTGTGCAGCTTTAAAGCGCTTCGCAGAATACTGTACTTCTCCATAGAAAACCCAGATCCAGATATAGAGCCAAACCCTCATCAGGCGTGAAGTTGCTGATATCCTTGCTTGGTGGAGTGGGAACACTGGCTTTCATCCTTTTAAGTCGGGGTGGACTTGCCACTGTCACTGCTTTTGTAATATCCAAATTGACTCTTTCCTGTTCCCTTCTATACTGCATGGTCAATGCTCCCGAGAGGTGGCCACTAGCAATTGTTCCCGTTGCTTCCAGAAGTTTCCTTTTCCTTGTGTATTGTCGGATTTCCCAGGAGAATCTTGAATAGCATCAAAGTCCTCTTCCAGCCATTCCCCATATTTTATGTTGAAGGCTTCACTTTTGCGACGAATTTCATTCCATTTCGTCTTTAGCTTGTAGTAAACTTTACTAAGCTTCATTTCAATCGAGGCTGCTTCACGGGTATTTTCCTTCGACACATCAAGTCTACTCATCGCAATTGAAATGAACTCATTTTTGTCTTTTGAAATTACTAAAATTCCAAAAAGATCGCGAATTGTTACAGACATCTTACAGCTTTGGTGTATGAATTATATTGAAAAATACTATTCACTTTTAATTACAACTGTTTTCGTTAGATGCCACAATTTGACTGTAAGGCAGTGCACTCAATAAGCTGAATATATAACCTAGAATCCAATTAATACTTACCTATATTTGCAACAACAAAATAGGCTAACAAGTGCAATCCCTAAAAAATCCATAAGAATAGGTAGTTGGACTTTCTGCGAATAGAGGGCATTAGCCAATTTTGCGCAATACATAAAAACAACTACCTGCAAGGCGTGTGTATTCATATGTTAATATTAACTAAATATTGTTTATGTAAAAATGGGATATGTCAATATTATGAGTAGGTATAATAGGATATGCCAATTAGTACAATATTCACAAAGAAGCAAACTGCATGCAGGTAGCGCACAAAAGCGATCGCCGCTATGCAATTTTGCCTAAGCAAATTGCGCATTTTTAGGCTTGGTGCATTAATCGTATGTTAAACTGCGCCGAAAACGCAAAATTTCGCACTCTGGAATTATAAAAAATCGTTTTAAAAATAATCATAGTATCACGTGGTATAAGTCGCTTGCCTGGACTCGGTGTTAAAAGTCTATGTAATGTAGAAATATTGCTTCAAAAATAGAGGTTTAGTAAATAATTTATTTAAAATACTTCCATACTCAAAGTGTACAAAATTTTTATATTGCTTGCCATGGAATTGTCACAACTTTAAGTTAAAATTTAGAAACTTTAACTCAAATGAACCATTTGGATATAATGTTATCCCAAAGATGAACAATTTTTGCAAAAAATACACAAAAAAGCCAATATGAAAATATTGTTCATGTTTGAAGAGCTCTACCACCGAAGCAAATAACCTAATTGAAAAAGAAAAGTTAGGTCAGTAAACTTCA
This sequence comes from Drosophila neotestacea, assembly GCA_035044365.1. Taxonomy (NCBI): domain Eukaryota; kingdom Metazoa; phylum Arthropoda; class Insecta; order Diptera; family Drosophilidae; genus Drosophila; species Drosophila neotestacea. The sequence goes on from JAWNMD010000450.1 coordinate 297,734, forward strand.
AACAATTCTCTACCTAACTGCATTTCACGTTTTGCCAGATTCCGATTCGGGAGTTTTGATTTTTGCCACGTGAGTCTCGCGAATGAGCCACAGTGCGACGTTCAGCTCTCCTTTTGACTAATCCAATATGTGTTTGTTGCTCAAAGGCACTTCAACTGCAACAATCACTTCAGTCTGAGATCCAATGGTAGGATCAGCATTTATAAGCTGCTGTCCAGCACACAATTTTTCAGCATTTTGTTTGTGAGTATTTGAACGATAATGTGTTTTTAAGTGACTTGGCCGCGCAAAAGAGCGATCGCATAAATCACATCTGTTAGTGAAGACTTGTTTTATCAACCAAAGAAAGATTATTAGATGGTGTTTTAATACATTCCTGTACATCCGTTCGCCCGTATGCACCAGCATATGGTTCTTGAGTATGTAGGAGTTTGTGAAAGCCTTACCACATTGCAGACATGCAAATGGCCTCTCATTGGTGTGAGTGCGCTCGTGTCGTAGTCTTCCACTATAGTTAACATAAGTTCGTTCACAGTACCGACAGGGAAAGTTTCGGTCCCCGGTGTGCATCACTTGGTGGCCTTTTAGCTCCCCGGCAGACAGGAAACGCGCAGGGCAATGCCTAACGAGAAGATACACACATTTTCATTAACATGGAAGGCATTTAATATTCAAAGTTAAAAAGCTTACTCGCATTGGAAAGGCCTAATGCCGCTGTGCTTTCGCAGATGACGATCAAGGGCAGACTTGCCAGTCACATTGTTGCCACATTGATCACAGAAGAAAACCGGGAGTTTGTGCTTAGTGCTCGGCGGCTTTAAAACTGTGGTTTTGACTAGGCGTGGACGTCGTTTAATTTTTTTTTGTGTCACAATAAGCTCTTCTTTAGACACAGAAAAATCCACTCTATTATCAATACCAGTGCTCTTTTCCGAAACTAACTGATCTATACCGTCATGTTCACTTGCATCACACTTTGGATGTTTCACTGTAATTAACAATTTAACAGGACTAAGAGGCGATTCATCATTAACCTCGCAAGCAAATTTGTCGCAAATGAGTCCGCTTCGATGAATACAACTAACGTGAGATGACTGTAGACCTGAAATTGCCTCGGGGTCGACAGATTTCTTGGGTTGCCATCTCTTATGGTTACGCAGGCAACGTCGACGAAATTTTATGGCACAGTCCAAATCATTTAGACAGACTATGCAAATAGCGTCGGGCAAATCTGAGTTGGCCTCTAACTGTGGGTGGAACAAAACAATTACAGATTTTGAAAGATTTTCCATTTCGTGAACTTACAAAAACACCAGTGAGAAGATTAATTTGTCGCAACACTTTGCGAGCGCTCTTCTCAAATAGTTTAGTTAATTTACAGGAATTTGAGTCAATTGCACAGATGCGACAAATGTTTTGTAGCATTTTGGGCTTAATTCGTTTAGGTTTCGCGACCAGCTGCTCCAAACAAGATTTGCAGTAGAGCTGGAAAATACATCGACGATGTATCGATACATCGATGTTTTCCAATTTCTTAAAAACAGATGTTTTTAAACCGATGTTTTCCGATGTTCGAATTTTTTCTCATCTCAAAAAAGAAAAAAGCGGGAGGTAGCAATAAAATCGTCGTTGCAAATGTAAGCGAATTGTGAGTTTTTTCAAGAGCAGCTCAGAGGCTTACGCCAAATTCAAAGGAGCTCAAGAAACTGAAAAAACATACAGGAATACCTCACTAGGTGGAACAGCACTTTTTACATGACAGAGCGAATTTTACTGACAAGAGATGCAATCGCGAAGGGGCTTTTGAATACCCCAAAAGCTTTACTGCCATTATCAGCTGATGAGATTTTTTTTTACCGTTTGAGCATGCAACAGTCCAGACTTCGGGGATATTAGAGCAGCTGACACGCTGAGCAGTTTGTATAGAATCGGTCAACGGGGATATTACGATAAAGGGTGCGACAAAATCTGATGACGGATTCCGGTAGAACACGTCGAAATAAGACGAAAAAATTAAATACAATTTTTTGATTTTCGGCTCGGTTCTCGAGATATTGGGACCGATAAGTCACCGATTCCCATACAAACTGGCCAGCGTGCCAGCTGCTCTTTGCACTGTATTGCCTAGAGCAGTGCTGTAAGGTGTCCGTTTCTACTTCACCGCTTGGCGCGGATATTCAAACCTTTTTATTTTATTACATTTCTAGCTAATTTATATATTGTTGTTGTTATTGTTTATGTTATTATTTCCCCTGTAGGAGACATAAGTGAATGACAAAAAGTGCCGTAGATAAAAATTTTTTTTAAAAAAATCGCGCGATTTTTTAAAAAAAATTTTGCCTACGGCGCTCATTTCACATTACTTTACAAATTGCATTCTTGTAAAAATTATTGTATTTACCACACCCTGTCATATACTAATGTCTCATGTAGTATAAAAAATAGCAATAACAACAACAACTGTAAATTTATTCGATTTCAATATGTAAATTAGCAAGTAATGTAATAAAATAAAATAGTTTGAATATCCGCGCCAAGCGATGAAGTTGAAACGGACACTATACAGCACTGCTGTAAGAAATACTATCGGTGTCTCGCTCTAACACAGTGCAAAGAGCGGCTGGCACGCTGACCAGTTTGTATGGGAATCGGCGACTTATCGGTCCCAATATCTCGAGAACCGAGCCGAAAATCAAAAAATTTTATTTAATTTTTTCGTCTTATTTCGACGTGTTCTACCGGAATCCGTCGTCAGATCTTGTCGCACCGCTTATCGTAATCTTGCCCGGTCAACTTATCGGTCTCAATATCTCGAGAACCGAGCGGATAATCAAAGAAATTTATTTAATTTTTTCGTCTTATTTCGACGTGTTCTACCGGAATCCGTCGTCATCTTGTCCAGACTTCATCTAATTCATTGGTTAAAGCTTCTTTAATTATACTGGTGACTTGCGGACTCCTTCATAATTTAACAACTAAAAAAAAACTAAAGAGTGATGAAGGCCGTGACACCTGTAACTTTTTTAAAGGTGCAGTAAAGCAAAGACTGTTGCAATATGAAAACCGAACAGTCCCACGTATGGCATCATTGCTCGATCCATGCGGGATTGATTGTCAGCGAAAAACGGAGCTCATTGACATCAAAAAATGTTGATACATTAGTTTTTGTGAATCGAAACGAATGGATCTCAACCTAATTTAATACTCAAGTTATATATTTAATTGGTTTTAAGTTTTAAAAACCATGAGTTCAGTTATTTTCTTTCTAAACAAATAATGCTACAAGCATTATGTATATACGATTTTTGATTTAATACAACAAAACATATCATATATGCTGGTTGATTTTAATGGGTTAGGTTCAAGACGATATATCGATACATCGATGTTTTTCAGCTCTAATTTGCAGTGTACCTAGAACAAATATAGGAATAATTGTCATATTAATAGTGCGTTTCTACGTATGGATGCAAGAATTCCAATTGGGAGGTGAGGAACGTCAATAACTACGTTTATACGGACAATTTCTATTTCTAATTTCGTGAAATGAAATTTGTCCCGGCTTGTACAGCACACGACAAATTTACAAAATGATAAATGAATTATGCAAAATAAAGATGCTTTTTTGCCATTACCCAGTCGATCCAGAGGGCACGTACAGACCAAAGTCGCTACGGCCGCAGTACCAAAATTTTACATGAAGTAGGGATCGATCCCTCAGGCTGCAGGCTGACATCAGCGCGCTCTGTAGTAAGAATTGTTCGATTCAGGGTGCGAATTTCCTACAGCAGCTTCCGCTACGAGCTCAAACGTTTTGCTGAGTATGGTACTGACTGCTCTGCATGTTACTCAGGTGGGAATTCTTACTCAGAGGTTTGAATTTCCCACGGCAGCTTCCGCTACGAGCTCAAGCGGTTTGCTGAGATTGCTATAGCCTGGGCAGCATAGTATTCTGCTAGGAAATCTTCTTAGCTGTAAGGGTTGTCAATACGTTTGCGGTACTTTGAGCTTAGAGTCTAGAGCACGCGATTGGCTACATTTTGTTATGTTGGCAACCCATTTTTTGTGTATTTCTATCAAAGTGTCTTTTGCGCAGCAGTGCTATTTGAACGCGTGTTGGATGAACAACGCATTTATAAATGGGTAAGTCTTAGTTTTTCTTGCATTATATTGTGTAATTGTTTTATACAGGTACTTATTCTTAAATTCGCCATTATGTGGGTTAAATCAAATGCGTTAATAAAATACTGGACTCACACGAAATGTAAGTATACACAAATAATAGTGAAATATATTTCAAAATAAAAACTAATGTATATAAATCTTCAATTTCATCTCTTTTCAGTATTAATTAATTATATTAATATTAAGTTATTGTATGTTGTTTATTAAATAAAACTAAAGAATAAATTTGAAAAAAATATATGTATGTATACGCTTTTATTTCTGCAGCAGCCAGAACCCTAGGGAGGGAGAAATGCCAGCCAGAATTCCAAGTGGAATTTCACAAGAATTCCCAACTAGAATTTCCCTACAGCAGAAATGGAAACTGAATTTCCTGCAGAATGTGTCTATGACGAGCTCAGGAAAACGTTAGAGTTCGTAGCGGAACCTGCCGTAGGGAAGTGTGGATTTCCTACCGAATTACCCCGGCCACGCTAATGTAAAAGCGAATGAGACTTTTACACGAACTCGGAGTGCAATCCTCTGAGTTGGGCTGCGGCAAATTAGTACATTTTTCTGCGGAATATTTCCTTCTGGGTAGTGGAAAAATGAGGCGACGCACGTCACTTGTCATTCAAAGTCATAGGAAACTTGTTGTTGAGGGGTGAGGGCAATTCTCCGTCGCTGGCTCACGCAGGGACTACCAACTTGTTTTTTGTGCGATGGTTACACAATACCGATCAAAATTTGGGCATTTATAAAGATTTTGTAAGCATTAAACAGGTGACAGAGAACAGAACGCGTAATAGTGCGTTTACACACGAGAATGCGTTTGCTCCAACTGGGAAAATGAGGCGACGCACGTCACTTCCCAGAAGGAAATATTCCGCAGAAAAATGTACTAATTTGCCGCAGCCCAACTCAGAGGATTGCACTCCGAGTTCGTGTAAAAGTCTCATTCGCTTTTACATTAGCGTGGCCGGGGTAATTCGGTAGGAAATCCACACTTCCCTACGGCAGGTTCCGCTACGAACTCTAACGTTTTCCTGAGCTCGTCATAGACACATTCTGCAGGAAATTCAGTTTCCATTTCTGCTGTAGGGAAATTCTAGTTGGGAATGCTTGTGAAATTCCACTTGGAATTCTGGCTGGCATTTCTCCCTCCCTAGGGTTCTGGCTGCTGCAGAAATAAAAGCGTATACATACATATATTTTTTTTCAAATTTATTCTTTAGTTTTATTTAATAAACAACATACAATAACTTAATATTAATATAATTAATTAATACTGAAAAGAGATGAAATTGAAGATTTATATACATTAGTTTTTATTTTGAAATATATTTCACTATTATTTGTGTATACTTACATTTCGTGTGAGTCCAGTATTTTATTAACGCATTTGAATTAACCCACATAATGGCCAATTTAAGAATATGTACCTGTATAAAACAATTACACAATATATTGCAAGAAAAACTTACCCATTTATAAATGCGTTGTTCATCCAACACGCGTTCAAATAGCACTGCTGCGCAAAAGACACTTTGATAGAAATACACAAAAAATGGGTTGCCAACATAACAAAATGTAGCCAATCGCGTACTCTAGTCTCTAAGCTAAGAGTACCGCAAACGTATTGACAACCCTTATAGCTAAGAAGATTTCCTAGCAGAATACTATGCAGCACAGGCTATACCAAACTCAGCAAACCGCTTGAGCTCGTAACGGAAGCTGCCGTGGGAAATTCAGACCTCTGAGTAAGAATTCCAATCTGAGTAATATGCAGAGCAGTCAGTACCATACTCAGTAAAACGATTGAGCTCGTAGTGGAAGCTGCTATAGGAAATTCGCACCCTGACTCGAACGATTCTTACTACAGAGCGCGCTGCTGACAGCCTGCAGCTTGAGGGATCGATCCCTACTTCATGTAAAATTTTGGTACTGCGGCCGTAGCGACTTTGGTCTGTACGTGCCCTCTGGATCGACTGGGTTGCCATACAAAATCATAAGCAACTTGTGGGTGGGGGGGGGGAAGGGAAAATTCTGCGTCGCTACCCAGTCGATCCAGTGGGCACGTACAGACCAAAGTCGCTACGGCCGCAGTACCAAAATTTTACGTGAAGTAGGGATCGATCCCTCAAGCTGCAGGCTGTCAGCAGCGCGCTCTGTAGTAAGAATCGTTCGAGTCAGGGTGCGAATTTCCTATAGCAGCTTCCACTACGAGCTCAATCGTTTTACTGAGTATGGTACTGACTGCTCTGCATATTACTCAGATTGGAATTCTTACTCAGAGGTCTGAATTTCCCACGGCAGCTTCCGTTACGAGCTCAAGCGGTTTGCTGAGTTTGGTATAGCCTGTGCTGCATAGTATTCTGCTAGGAAATCTTCTTAGCTATAAGGGTTGTCAATACGTTTGCGGTACTCTTAGCTTAGAGACTAGAGTACGCGATTGGCTACATTTTGTTATGTTGGCAACCCATTTTTTGTGTATTTCTATCAAAGTGTCTTTTGCGCAGCAGTGCTATTTGAACGCGTGTTGGATGAACAACGCATTTATAAATGGGTAAGTTTTTCTTGCAATATATTGTGTAATTGTTTTATACAGGTACATATTCTTAAATTGGCCATTATGTGGGTTAATTCAAATGCGTTAATAAAATACTGGAACCACACGAAATGTAAGTATACACTAATTAAAGTGAAATATATTCAAAATCAAAACTAATGTATATACATTTTCGTTACATTTCTTTTCAGTATTAATTAATTTAATAATATTAATGTTAAGTTCATGTATGAAAATGTTTATTAAATAAAAATAAAGAAACAAAGTCGAAAAAAATATATGTATGTAAACGCTTTTATTTCTGCAGCAGCCAGAACCCTAGGGAGGGAGAAATGCCAGCCAGAATTCCAAGTAGAATTTTCAAGATTTCCCAACTAGAATTTCCCTACAGCAGAAATCGAAACTGAATTTCCTGCAGAATGTGTCTATGACGAGCTCAGGAAAACGTAAGTGTTCGTAGCGGAACCTGCCGTAGGGTACTGTGGATTTCCTACCGAATTACCCCGGCCACGCTAATGTAAAAGCGAATGAGACTTTTACACGAACTCGGAGTGCAATCCTCTGAGTTGGGCTGCGGCAAATTAGTACATTTTCTGCGGAATATTTCCTTCTGGGTAGCTCACGCTGCCGGAAATTCATTTTCCATTTCTGCTGTAGGAAAATTCTAGTTGGAAATTCCATTTGGAATTCTTGCTGGCATTTCCCCCTTCCTAGGGAAAATAAAAGCTTATACATACATATATTTTTTTCAACTTTGTTCTTTAGTTTTATTTATTTCAGCTGGCACGCTGAGCAGTTTGTTTGGGAAGCGGCAACTTATCGGTCCCAATATCTCGAGAACCGAGCCGAAAATCAAAAAGTCTTGTTTAATTTTTTCGTCTTATTTTAACGAGTTCCACCGGAATCCATCATCAGATCTGGGCGCCCCAAGATTCGTAGAATCCCCTTACATTTATTTCTGCCGTTTTTAGACAAGGTAAAAAATGTATAGTAAGAGTCTATGTTGGGCATCGATGTATCGATATTAACATCGATGTTGAAAATTAGACATCGATGATGAACTTTTTTTTAAAATCGAAACATCGTGATACATCGATGTATTGTCAAACCTCTGCTTCACTTGGAATTTGGTGTACCACCACAAACTCAAATGTCGAATTTGGAATGGTAAGGTTTTAATGAAAATTAACAAAAATTCTTTGCAACAAGTCAATCACACGTACAGGTCTTGCGTGCCGCGCTGCTATCAGGTAACCAAAATTCACTTACGTAGATATGCGGCAAAAGAACATCCGCTTGATCAGCAAACTGTCAGCGTTGCGGTGAGTAAATGAAAAACCCATAGTGAAAATTTAATTAAGGTATTTACCAGGCTATCGGCAACAAGCCGCTGAGCTTAGCCTTGGCACTCGAAGGCACTGACCCATTGTCTCAGTTTGCCCGTCAGGAGCAAGAGATAAACAATCCATTGGATCAATTGGCCAGCGGGTTTGTAAGTAAATTGCGGTTGTTTATTGTTGTTTGTTTATTGCGGATATCTTAAATTTTGCAGTCCAAAGGCAACAATACTATTGAGGCCGAAGATAATACGTTGAACTGGAGCACTCGGCGTCTTGGTATATTGAATCGCTTTACCACCAATGAGAGGCTCTCGTTGTCGACCAGTTTTCTGTGCACCAGCAGCACGGAAGGGGGAGGAGAGACCTGTAAGAATCATGAATTCAGAGTATGAATTAGAGAACTGTACTTGTTAAAAATGCTCTACTTACATTATGTGGCAATTTTTCAATGCAGTCAAAGCACACACGGTGGTCGCTGACAAGGTAAAGTATCGGCTAGAACAGCTGGATCATTTTGATGATGGCAGCATGCGACACATGATGAATCTAACGCAACAGGAGTATATTCAGCGGTTCGATCAGCTTAAACAGGAGCTTATCCAATCCTGGTACAGTGATCAGCGAGTCAAGGCCCTTAAAATAGCCATACAATGTGCCAAAATGCTCTCAGACACAAGAGTGTTACACTTTTATCCCAGTCAGTATGTACTCATCACAGACATTCTTGACGTATTTGGCAAGTTGGTTTACGAACGATTACGCGTCAAGGCGGAGGGTGCGCGAGGTACTTCGGCATCAACGCTGCTACATGAACAAGAAGCTGCACGCGATACCTGTCAGAATTGGTTCTATAAAATTGCTTCCATACGTGAGTTGTTGCCGCGTCTTTACTTGGAAATGGCCATATTCAAGTGCTATGAGTTTCTGGCTGAATCGCACCAAGAAATCGAGCAAGTTCTGCTCCGTTTGACAAGTCAGCTTCGTGGCATTGGTGATCCACTGGTGTCCACATATTTGCGTTGTTATTTGGTACGTGTAGGGGTGCCAGTAACTGCGAGTAAGTTGTATATACGCAACAATTTAACCGATTTTTTTATTATATATCCACAGGTAAGTTCGTCGAATTATCATGATTAAAACATGTAATTTACCATGTCTTCTTTTATTTCAGATCTTTCGCTTGGTTGCCCGCTACAACTTACATCCAGAGATAATAACGTCCTGCGCCTATTTACAATTGTATAGTTCAGCTTTAGAATTTATGCTGCAGTGCCTCGTTTACAAGTGTGAACTGTACGCTCAAGAGATATTCGACGAGTGTACGCAGTTGAAAAATAAGTAAGTGCATACTTATTTCTAAAAGAACAACTGGCGAATATCTTTTTTTTATCAATCGTTCTAGCGGCGCAATGCTTTTATCCATTCTCAACTCTTTCAAAGGGGAGTTCATTGCCACACATTCCTTGGAGTTTTTGGAGCTAATTAATAATTGCGATACTCCTGGCGTTTCCAAGTCTCAATTGCTGCGACCGTTGGGCAGTTGTGTTAGCACTTGTGCACCATTACAGGAGCTGCGTGTTCATTTTCTGAATGTCGCCTTTCAAATCATCAACACGCTTACTGATCCCAATGAATACATAAACTGTGTGGAAACCTGGACACCCTTTGTAGCGCAGTACTTTACCGTTAGTATTGATCCTGTTGATTATCAAAATCTGTATACCACTTACTCGTAGAGTATTCTATTTTGTATTCCAACAAACTCGTTCAATGCTAGATATAGATGAACGTAATTGCCAAGTTTGGTGTCTCTAGCTCTTATAGTCTCTGAGATCTAGTTGTTCAAAAAAGGGACAGACGGACATGGCTATATCGACTCGGCTGTTGATGCTGATCAAGAATATATATACTTTATGGGGTCTGCCACGCCTCGTTCTGCCTGTTACGCACATTTTTTTTTGCACAAACGTAATAGACCCATTTGTACTTTTTTAAAGTACTGGGTCTAAAAAGATAACGCGAGCTATCTTTGGGGCGCCAAAGATTGTATACCCTCGCAGAGACCTGCATTCAAATTTCCACATGACAGATTTATAGCATAGTAGGCCGTTTTTAGCCAAACTTGGTCAGATTGTATATAACGATAATTATATTATACCAGTTTGGTTGAGATATCTTAAGAAACACTTTCATACTAAATGTTGGTACAGGTCCGTCTTTTTGCTGCACGCAGTACATATGTTGGGACCGGCCGGATCGGATAACCATATCCTATAGATGCCATAGGTTCGGTCGGTTCGAAATCAACATTTAGTATAAAAAAACTTTTTTGTTTCTCATGATATCTCAACCAAATTCACAGATTGTGTGCTTGTTTCAAACTGGCTGACCAAATTTGGTGTAATCGGCCTACTATATCATATAGCTGCTATAGAAACGATCAGTTCGAAATCAACATTTTACAAATTTTGTAAAATATCTGACGGCTTACACAGGGCACTGCAAAAGTATCCAAACTTTGGCGCGCTAAAGTTAGTTTGTGCTATATTTTTATCTGAAATAATTTTTTACGTAAGCCGTTCTTATTCTTATGGACGAATTTCCGATACCAATTGTCATATTGGATTCGCCATGTTGGTTTTTGAAATCCCTTCATACTTTTTCCAGGCACATTAATTACCAATTAATTTAGCCCAAAACTTGTCGAATCGAAATTCAAGCTTTTTTCACTTGTATATGTACAAAACACATATATATAAATATAAATGTTTATAATAGGAGCTTCGCATATACATATGTATGTATAACGCGTATATATGTTCTTGAAGAGCATAAACAGGAGATTTTCACGCAAACCCACCCCACATACGCATGTACATACATATGTCCGTCCTCAACAAAAACATAAGATCAAAAGCGGCACAGATATCGCGTAGCTCTGATTGTCGATTCGATACTGAACAGTGATACCAACTATTTTCCGAAAAATAATGCAAAACGGCCAAAGAACATAAGGGAAAAAGTCTGAAAAACTGAAAAACAATTTTTTTTTATTTCATTTAAAAGTTTGAGTGCATCCTCGATTATTTTTTCCTCGCCCTTTTATTTTTCATCATATGTCGCCATGGCTCCAATTAGGTATTTGTTGTATTGAATTGGGTATTTGCCAGGTAATTTATTTAAAGAATTGTATCGACACAATCCGAATTTTTAGAAGATAAAATGTACATATGCATGTAATAATATATATAATATATACCTTAAAATAAGTATCGAAAAAGCATTTGTCGTCTCCATTTCTAGACGGTTCCTCAATTTTGTTTTCATCAAACTTTTTTGGCTAAGAATCCTCAGACCATGGCAACGAAAGAAGATCGAAAATCACCAGTTCTGAGTACGCGTTAAAGAGTTGCGATATTTTTTTTGCCTCGGACCAAAACTTTTACGCAGGGAATGAAACCGGAACCGTTAACCGAAATTAACAGTTTCAAATGAAATACCGTAACCGGAACCGGAACCGAAATAAATTATTTTTCAAGAACCGAAAACCGAAACGTTCGTACCGGTACGGTTTCGGTACATTCAAAAAAATGTGATTGTTATTTTACGTACGAACATGGTTTTGCACTATAAAAAAATGTCTCGAATTATGTCAGACTTAACATGCTAAAATGCATGTACGTTTATACATACACAAATATTTGTTGATAAAATTCGATTTTCTTTACTTTAAAATTTTTTTTAAAAAGGACTTTACTGTACCGGTATGGATCGATACGAGAACCGGAACCGAAAGGACAACACCGAAATAGAACCTTTTACCGAAATACTCGTTTCGGTACGTACCGGAACCGTAACCGAAATTCGTTTCGGTTTCATTCCCTGCTTTTACGTATTTTCAACAATCTCCCATTTTATAAGGTGAATGTTCACATATTTGGAAACTATTTTTGTCCTTTTATCGTTACGAATTTCAAAAGCTCAAAGATTGGCAGTACAGAATCATTTTTGGATCGTAGAGCACGCATCTAAATTAGGCAAAATTTTCAGATAGAGGATGATTTTTCCCGGCTGAAGCTGTTAAGAATAGGACAAATCTATCCGAAAAAGACCAAATCGGCATCATTGATTCTGAAGTTAGCTTACGCAAGATCGTTTTGATCTTCTTAATTATCTCGGCTGCACTCGTTGCTCCCTCGGATGGGTCGTTATGGGGTTCGGCAACTTTGCCTAACTCACTGGGGCCCATTGAGTTCATTCGAAATGCAATCCCAAAATTTGAGGTTTGACACACCTATGTATTCAATGGTTAGTGCTAAAACGTTATTGCTTGTTCAATTACCTTTTTTTTATTGCAGATTCAAGAGGTAAATCAACTGCTGGGGGAACTTAATTCGCGCATGTGCCTGGGCAAGGCCTATGAAAAGCACTATGCCCAGCTTCTGAGTATTTTAACGAGAATAATGCAAAACAATCGCTGCATCGAGCTATTGCTTATACAGACAAATTTTCTGCCTTACCTAGATCTGTTTCACAAGGAGTCGGTGCGCGTAGAAGTCTGCAAATCCGTATTGGGTTATTATCAACAAAACAGTGAGGAACAAACTTGCGATGCTGTCGTTACTAATGCCCTCATGTATCTAGGCAAGATTCTCAACGACTCGGTCAAGTTAGTCGCAACAAATAACTCTTTATATAATTTATATAATTATGATTCCAATGCAGTGCACTTACTGTGGAGGATGAACGTCGTCAGATTTCGCAGCTCATCAATGGTTTCATAAATAAAGTTCACTTTGGCAAGGACTTGGAGCAGCAGCTTAGCTTCTATGTGGAGGCACGTGGCACATTTACCAATTTGGATGCTGTGTATATAACTTTAGTGCATGCTGCATGTAAATTGACAATGTGCTCTTCCAAAAGACAATTGACCAAATCTTTGGGTTTTATTAAAGCCTGCATCGCCTACTGTTTTATAACCATCCCTAGCATTACGGCCGTCCAGCAGAAAATGGACTTGTATCTGCTTTGCGGTCAGCTAGCACTGCGACATCTCTGCCTGGGACAGGGTATGTCTTACTTTTAGTAATCAAAATTATATTATTATTAAATGTTTATTTTTCTCAGCTGATGCCTGTTTTGAAGCTGCATTACAGCTGATTAACGAGCTGCCCACCGTCACTGTTGACTTTGAGGGCAAACCTCGCTGCCTGGAACGCTATCTGGTCGCTTACTTGTGCAATATGCTAGCGACATTGATTGTAGTACCAGATAGTCCAGAGCAGGGCGCGTTATATTTCCTGCGCTTGTTGCTTGATGTTGTAGGCAGGCGATCCTTTAAGACGAACAGTACAGCTCCAACTATCATCTATTTGCATGCTTTAGACATGCTCTATGTACAAAGCCTAGAGCAGTTTCCCTATCACATTGACGGCGGTAACCAATAGATATGCGCTATATTTTCCACATGTTTAATAATAGTCTATATTTTTTAAGTGGTTTCAAATGATGGTCTTTATGGTCATGATCGCAAGTTCATGAAGGAGGTGAACAATCTTTGCGGTCAGGTTGTTGAAGCTATTTTGCTGCAACTTCGATCTCTTGGCGCGGGTCAGCAGCAACGTGCCCAAGCACAACTATCCATGGAACTATTTATGCGCATTGTACGCTATGCAGATCTAGAAAAGGAGACACTTTGCCAACTAGCAGTGAAGCTATGGCAGCTCGCCATCAAGACACAGTCTGAACTAGATACCGAAACTATTGTGCGTGTAATCATCTTGTTTATTCTTTAAACAATTCAATTATAACATTGTTAACTTGTCTTGCAGCCACAAACGCTGTGCAGTGTAGAGCATTTTTACAAATTGGTAAAGGATGCGTCACCGTCGCGTGCCCAGACCATTGCTATGCTGCTGTTGCGTATGCGGGACAGTTGAAACTGAGACATATTCAAATACATTGTGCATAAGTTGGTTAACCTGAAACTACTTGATTTTCTTTGTGCAATCAATTGGCTGAATTAAGACTTAAGTATTTACAAAAAAAAAATATATATATATATGTAACTTACTTTTGACTAAGACATGCTAGTTATCATTGTAGTAAAGACAATTCAATAATTCAACTCCATTTAAATAGTATTAAATGCTCATTTTTGTATGCGTTTATTAAAATTGTTTTTTCTGTAGGCCTTTTTAGCACAAGCATTACGGTGTTGATTACCAGCGCCATATCGTGAATTTGTGTTTGGCATCACGATTTATTTAAGGTGTAAAAATATGAAATACATCACATTTTTTGTTGTATAGTTTAAAACATTTGAGGCAATTGTCGATTTTGATTCGCGTTTGTGGCAAAGCTGTGGCTGACAAACTTGAAAGATCAAACATGACAACTTATAAGAAAGCTACACGAATAAAATATTTATGCTTGTATTTTAAACTATATGTACATTGTACATGTTTATGAGTATTTTTTTAAATCTATAAATATTTATATTTTTTATATTTATAAATAGTATAAATACGTTTGAGTGTGTGTGTGTTTAGAAATTTGTTTCCTTGAATTCCTTGGATTGCAAAACAGGCGCTACATTGCCATTCCCACCTCCACCGCCGCCAGATGTCTCCTTTTTTGATTCATCCGTTGGTGCTCCACCTACGGTATAAGCCAAAACAGTGGCATGGTCCAGTTTACCAGGCAATGCGACAAAGGCGCTGCTGTCGACGATGCGTTTCCGTGCTGCTCTGTGTTGCATGCGATTCAGTTGTACCTCACGCTTGACACCATCGGGACCCGTGGATAGCTTGTAAAAGAGTTCACGCTGCTCGAGAGTCTTGCGGCGGGCCGAGGTAATCATGCGCACGAAATCTATCAGGAGATGGCAAAGTCTGCGCGCCGAAGAGCATGGTTGGAAGGTGCCGTTGATGCCGTAGCTAAGCAGATCCTCTAAACGATAAAGCGTTAACGAATGACGTTGCGGTCCGGTAACCAATGGGAGACCCATCGCTGACTTAGGTACACGCTGAAGCGCCGGCGTTAGAGAGTTTGACGGAGAACCTGCTGTGACGCCGTGACGTGCATCAATAAGGGTCTGGGAACGCATATACTTGGGCCGACTGGGCATATTATTAGGTGGACTGCTCGCATTCGGCTGTCGTGTTTGACCAGATGGTGTAGCCGATGACGGATGCAATCGCGCGTATATCGCTGAGGCGCTCTTATTTTGTCGTTTGGGTGCTAGATTGCCGGGGTGTAATTGTTGTAGCTTCACATCCGGAGACCAGGCCTCAGCAAACTTTCCCACGACCGGATCAAAGTTATCACTGATTCCGTCTGACGTAAGAAACACAATGTCGCCACGCTCCAAACAGGTCATAGAGAATGTCAGATTACTTAGCTCTGGCTTGTTACCATCCGCAGGTCCCAGTGCTCCCAAAGCATCGCGCATGTCCCGCATGGAGCTAATGTCATGGGAACCTTGTGTCAACTCTCGAACGCCATATTTCTTGGAGTACACATAGCCCAGAGAATCACCCACGTTGCAGGAGCATACCACATACTTTTCAGGTGCACCGTCCAACGGCAGCACCACAGCAATTGTCAGCGTCGACAAAGCACCTCCCACCTCTAAAATACACCCATGTCCTTCCCACAAACTGCGTAACAGACTCACAAATAGCTCTTGCGTTGTGGTGGCCAGACTTTCATGTGTCTTTCCAAACACTGCACGGTCCAAGTAGTCCAAGCAACCCTGCACTGCGGATCGAGCAGCCAAACGAGCTCCATCGCCTAAGGATTAAAAAGGGGTAAATTGAGAACAGAGGGAGACAGAGATAAATGTGATCTAAACATTACCGAACTGTTCATTTAAATGAGGGGGTGGGGGCAGCACTACAGCAACAAAAATGTAAAACCACCGTCACAGTCACTCAACTCTTGCAGAAGTTGTTATAATTTGGTCACGAAACGTGTATCGCATTGAAGGAGGCAGACTCCATCTGTATAGTACAGTATATATACATATATAGTGTATGTATTTATAAACTCTTTGTACTGATTCACTGGCTGATTTATTAACTGATTCACTCACGAGACAGTAGCAGTAGCTCAAACGGGTAAAGATATCGAGCTGAAATTTTTACATAACATAGCTGATTATCGTGCAATAAAACGCCGTTTTTCGATATTCCAACTGGAAGTGGTTAAAATGGAGGTCAAAGGTTCAAATTTGCTTAGTATGAAAAAAATTGTTAGTTTCTAAGCTATCGCAACCAAATTCACAGATTATGTATTTTTTACTCACTGCTACATCCTGAGAATTTTGTTAAGATCGGATGAATATATCATATAGCTGTTATAGGAACAATCAGATGCAAATTAATATTTTGTATGTAGAGCTTTGTTGTTTTTTGAGCTATGTCAACGAAACTCTCTGATTATGTATTTCCTACTCAATGCTAGATCCTGAGAAAATTTGGTTAAGATCATATGACTATATCATATAGCTGCCATTGGAACAATCAGATGCAAATTAAAATATTGTATGAAGATCTTTGTTGATTTTTGAGCTATCTCAACAAAAGTCACAGATTTTGTATTTCTTACTCAATGCTCTGTGAACATTTGGTAAAGATCGGATCATATAGCTGCCATAGGAACAGTGGGTTTTGATGCTATTAATAAACAATCAAAAGTAGTAAGGGGTGGGGGGGATTACGTTTCATTGGTGTTGCGACTTTTAAATTCAATTTGCAGTATATGCCACTGTTACTCGCTCTTGCTGCTATAATTCAAGTACAGCGAAAACTCTAAAACAACGAGCAGCGAAAATGTAAATTCTCTATATTATATAAAGTACTGTTATTTTTAATCGAATTGCAGGGAAAATTGAATTTAAATTTCCTGCTTTCTTATTAAATGACTTTAGGCCCGGCTATAGCTGTGTGAAGTGTTCCCTATTTTCACTCCACATTTATCCCCGAGATATGAGAAGTGTTCCCCATTTTTACTTTACATTTCTCCCTGAGATTTCAGCGAGCGTAGCGAGCCTGGGGTTGGCGAGCGAAGCGAGCAGGGGGCCAGCCCCCTAGTATTATATAAAGTTCTACTATTATTCTCCACATTTCCACTCCACATTTCTTCCCAGCGAGCGTAGCGAACCGTGGGTTGGAGAGCGAAGCGAGGGCAAGCCCACTAGTATTGAATAGTTGTTATTAAATAGCTTCCGTGTTTATTATCCGATCAAATTTGTACGGTGGTGTAACATCACTCCAAGTATTATTTATACCAAAACTCATCTCCAGCTTGTTAATTCCCAGAGTTATAGTTTTTTTGCAAATTTGTAGAAAGGAGTGGCACATATAAAATTTGAAACTACCGGTCGGTCCGGGGTCTCCTAATCATCATACCTGCCAAATCTTAAATCTGTAACATTGCTTTAGAATTATGCGACGAACATCGGTAAGCTTAAGCGTTCGGCCAGCCGGCGTTCGCATAGCCTAACCCTTGTAATCCACAGTACAGATGTAGACAAAATGTATTGTATTCTCTGCCGCTGTTAGAGTCGATTTTAATTATAAGAGCTTTCCAAGTAGTGCCTTAATTTAACATTGTATATTTTTTGTCTGTCCGTATGTTTTACAAAAACTAGCTTAAATCAAAAAATTTGATTCGCTTTAAAAAAAAAACTAATGAAGACCACTAATGTACCACAATAGATTTCTCCCCTTTACAAAAAATTAGCTTTGAGACTGCATGCTATAAAAATATAAAGCTCGGCTATTTTAAGCCACACTGATCAACAAACTTACCCCAGTTGACGCCATCAGCCATGGCCATGGCAGCGGCTCCGCCACGCACCACACAGCCATAACAGTCGGCAATGGGATTGCCCATGGGCTCTTTGGTTAGCATGTTATTCTCGTACAGCGAAACCGAGATGCCGTAGGCAAAGTCGCAATCCATTTGCCAGTTATCCACTCCTGCTACTGGAGTAGACAAAGTGCTGATGTTGTTAATGTTTGGCGTTGTTGTTGCAGTGGTGGGATTGCCGCTTTGATTGCTAACCGCCTCTCGGAGTAGACGCTCCCGTTCTGAGTTACTATTTCCGGTTGAGGAGGCTTCAGTTTTGGCATTCAACAGATTCTTGTTGTTCTGACCCTGCGAGGGATTGCTGCCGTTGACCATGCCGACCGCTATGGTTGTGGCCTTGCCCCCGGCTTCTGTCGATGTAGCTGGCACAGCGGTAATGCTGTTCTTGGAATTCTTCCTGGAGCGCATGCCTGCATTGACCGTATTGCCGAAGGAACCTGTTGCTGGCGCTGTCTGATCCGCATTACTTTGCCGCCTGGAACCTGTGGGTCGAGCAAACTTGTTGCTCAGCCGCGCCGCAGTGGACACTGGAGGCGTGCTCTTTCGAACACCAAAGGCATCCTCGTTCTCTTGCTGCGTATCGATGAAGTCAATATCATCCGCATAGCTCGCGCTTAAATGCAATTTCGAGCGCTTAATGCCTGTTAAGCCTTCGTCGGGACCTGTACAGGCGGCAGTGATGGTGTCGGAGCTGCTGGCATAATGGCCCAGCTTCAGGACGGGCATGTCTGTGGGATTCTGGCCATTGTAGATCTCTGGTCCGCCGGTCACAAACTCGCGCTTCATGCGCCTGCAACAGAGACAAATTAGTTAATTAGGTGCTCCACAGTTGATACTTGGAAAGATGGTTGGGCTCACCCCTCTAGATATTTGGTTATAAAGCTGCCATCGTCTGTTTCCACGTTTTCATTGAAATGTCGGCGGTCATCGCGAGGCTCTGCAATGAAACTCAATTGACGAAAGTACGTGGTGACCTTTTGACGCAGCGATGGCATCTTAATGCCTGTGAACTTTCGAACTTTTAATTAACGATGTGCTTTAATTGCTCTTTCGGAGAAGTGGAAGTATGGTTGGGAGGGATGGGGTTCACCGTCTGTAATTATGGTGCATTCACCTCATCAACAACAATTGTTGTGGCAGTCGTCGCCTGAAGAAGTCGGAGTAAAGAATTTGAACATTTAGTTATCAATAAATTATGCAATAAATGGGAGGCACCATCATTAGGATCTGCTTTTAAAGGCTGCGGGCCACATAGACGAGGACTGAATTCGATGATTATCACCTTCTCATTTCGCATCGTACCCTAGCCTTCATTTAAAATGGGCTCTCAACTATTGCTCGTTTCAAATGCAGATATCAACTAGTCTCAAAAACAGATTTGGGATAGTTACGTGATATGAGCACCGATTGAATTCAATTTCATTGAGATTTCTATCATTTTTCTGTCTGTGTCAGCATGTCGTTCTGGGTAGAGAATGTATGTTCTTTAGCATAGGATAAAATTATTTCATCCTAGCCCAGTGGGTAGGGTACCCGACTCTGAAGCTTTCAGGTCCCGAGTTCGTTTCCCACATCGGTTCGGTTTTTAAATAAAACATATATGTATATTGAAACTTTAAAAATTAACAAACTGTATTATTAAAAATATAAATAAATTTAAATTTTATAAGTGATAACTAAAAAAATAAAACAAATGTTAAATAAATAAAGAAACAATAAAAAAATGTTTTTGTAAATGTATATAAAAGTAAAATAAAAAAATACAGTAAGCTACAGTGGAGCAAGCTCGACAGTAGGAGACCCAGTACTTTTTGAGTGCAAAGCGTTCACTATACATTGTTCTTCAATGTTGCGTACCATACAATAGATGGCGCCACTACGAAGTTAATAAGGTCGCTAGCGTCTCTTCTTCTTCTTTTGCCCGTAACATTGTTATTTGAAAAACTTTCGTGTTTATCATCCGATTGGAATGAAATTTTCTGGACAGGTTTGGACTATAGTGTATACTATATGTACCAATAATCAAGGCGCTAACATTAAAGGGGCTTCTTTAATTCGACATTTTGTATTTCAATTTCCGGAGGCGGATAGGGGCGTGGCAAAAATCTAAAACAAACTTGATCAATGGTAGATATAGATGATCCTACATAAAAAATTTGGTGTCTCTAGCTCTTATAGTCTCTGAGATCTAGGTGTTCATATTTTCAAAATTTCGAACAGCCGTATACTATCCGTTTATTATCCGATCCGGATAAAACTTTCAGGACAGGATTGGACTATAGAGTTAATCATGTGTGCCAAAATTATATCGCTAGCATTAAAGGTGCTTTCGTAATTCGACTTTGAAATTTTGTTTCAAATTTACGGGGGCGGATCAATGCAAAAAATTCATGCCAAATTTGGTGGCTCTAGCTCTTATAGTCTCTGAAATATAGATGTTCAAAAAAGGGACAGACGGACAGACAGACGGACATGGCTATATCGACTCGGCTGTTGATAATTATCAAGAATATATATGCTTTATGGGGTCTGCAACGCCTCCTTCTGCCTGTTACGCACTTTTTTTTTTGCACAAACTTAATAGACCCATTTGTACTTTTTTAAAGAACTGGGTCAAAAAATACCATTTACAATAAAATAAATAAAATTATTTTTGAATATTGCAATGCATTAATTAAGTAATATGGAGCTTTATTTTTATTACAAAATTTATTTAAATTTATAAAACTGGTACAAATCTGGTTACAGGAGGACTAGTTCAGAGCTAGAATAAATGCTACTAGTACGTAAGTGGCTACAAAATGGTTAGTTAGGGGCAAGTGACACCGTCCTATGACATGCCTATGTAAAATGGACGACTTCGTTCCAAAGGTTTGGGATAGAACTGGACTAGTTGCTAGTCCCTTTGAGGTTAGTCTAGAAATAGTTCAGAGCTAGACATTTTCCCTGCTGGGTATCTCTAAAAAATGTTTCATACTTTATACTTCAATAATTTAAAAAATATTGTTTTCAACATTTTAAATCTAGAGTTTTTGTATTGAATTAGCTCTAGATATCAAAATTTTAAATTTGAAACTGAAGTAACGGAAAACGGAGAAAGCGTCGCCGAAGCTTTGTCGTCCTTTCAAGCTTCAACTGATGTAACTTCGGCAGGATTTGCATGATTATTAAACTGATAGTTGTTGTTCCCAACAAAATCTGGCACTTCTGAAACAGATCCCCAAACTTCAATTACAATAAAGTATCTGAGGATTAGTTTGATTGCGATTAGTAGAGCAACAATTGCAGTGAATAGATATGTATGTACATATATCAAAAACAAAATTTTTTAACAATGACTTTAAATCAAGGGTGTCCAAATCCAGCACACGGCCCGGGGACTCACAAATAAAAACACCTATACCAACAACAAAATGACATTGACGTTGGGTAAGGCAAAAACAATGTCATTGCAATTGTTGTTGTTCATTTCGCTTGCACACCAATACAAAGAAGGGAACAAAACCTATATGTTTTGTTTCTGAGCAGTGCATACACGCGCAAGTTTTACAGTTTGTTCGCTTTGCCTATCCTCGGGGCCGCGATAGAATCCGGCGGAGATAGATGAATTTGCGCACTTAAGTTGAATAGTGAACGACTAGTAGCTACCCTGTAAAATAATCCAGTATGCTATATTGTTGCTTTCCTATGATCCTCACAACAGAAAGAAGTTACTTATCTCATTTAAATGGTCGTAGATTTCCTTGTCTTTTAATATACCACCTTTTTTACTCACTGCTTTACTGTCAATAACAATAACTGATGACAACTGTTGACGATTGTATAAGAAATTTCATGTAACAGAAATCAAGCGGGCGTCATTGTAAGCAAATCTCAGAAATGTTACACCGTAGAGCTACTTTACAATAATATTCTATACGGGCTATAAAGCTACAGTGGAGCAAGCTCGACAGTAAGAGAACTTGTACCTATGGGAAAGTGTAAAAAGTGGTAAAAAGAAATAAAAAACAAAAAGGTGTAACGCCAATAGTGGTAAAAAACAAATAAAAATAAAAAGGTGTAAGGCCAACGGTGGTGTAAAATAAACACAACGCAAGCTTTGTGCGTTTTACCTCTAGCGGCCCTTTTTCATCCTTTTGCCCAACGCTGTGAAAAATGATTTGTTGAATAACTTGCGAGTTTATTACCCAATCAAAGTGAGGTTCAGGGCATGCATGCTCATGCGCATGGTCCTAAAATCAAGGCGCACGCATAAAACCTGCTTGTTTTATCAATTTAAAATTTGATTTATTAATTTGAGGGGGAGGTAGGGACGAGGTAAAATTCTAAAACAAACTTGATCTGGACAAGATTTAAATAAACTTACATAGCAAATTTGGTGTCTCTAGCTCCTTTAGTCTCTTAGATCTGGGTGTTCGAAAAAGGTACAGACGGACGGAATTACTGGGTCTAAAAAAACGACTTTACACAAGTGTAAGCGTACCTTTAGAAAAACCTCAAACCAGGCCAACCAGTTTCCATTTGATTACTTTTTGAATGCAGTACAAAGACTCACTTAACGTTACTTAAGATTTTTTGTGGTTATTTAATGGCACGTGTCACAGCACTGCAAATGTTTATTCGGAAGAGGGACGCCTGGTTGCTCTTGAGATCTTGTTGTCACTATGGACGGAAGTTTTTTGTTGTGACGAAAGCAAACACCAAAAACACACACGCAACGCTGTTTGCTGGGCTGCAGGCCACTAGCTTTACATACAGAATGTTTTTGGTACAGAAATGTTATGGACCGTTTACAATAATTGATATTTTGTTAGAAAGGTAGTTTAGTTTTACAAAAGAAATTTTAGTCAAATTCCGTATACGAGGGTCATTCAACAAATACTTAGCCTACAAAAGAAAACGAAAATTTTGGAAAAGTAGCAATTTATTTTTTAACATAATCCCCTTGTACCTCGATACACTTGGCCCAGCGATGATCTAACTTTTTCAACCCGCCCAAAAATATGTTTCCTCAATGTCTTTAAAATAGGCCTTCGTGGCGAAGAGGGCCTCCCCAAAAAGAAGTCGCTGGGGGCCAAATCTGGAGAACTTGGCCTTTGCGACCTCGAAGATCTCCCGGTTACGCTGGTTTTACAGTGTGGTAACAACATCGTGCAGAATAGAATGCACCCTTTTTCGTGCGATGCCTACAGTCTCAGCTATCTCACGTACCTTTAATCGGCGGTCTGCCAACACAAGATCAAGGACTTTTTTTAGGTTCTCGTCCGTAGTAGCCGTTTTCGGTGCACCTGGGCGGGGCTCATCATAAACCGAGACTTTCAAAAACAAGACTTGATTCACCAAAAGATGTTGCTCAACTTACATTTCTTGAAACCGACCGACACGCGCGCTTTTTAAACGCTATCAAAACAAAACTTATGAAGAGAATTGACTGAAATTTTGACAGTAGGCTACTAAAAGAATGTGCTGTACGCCGGTGGAATAGCAGCGCCCTCAAGCAGTGAGGCTAGGTACTTGTTGAATGCCCCTCGTAGTTTCAGATGATTTAGGGCTAGACATGATACTGCCACGAATTATTAAAAAGCTAATTAATTGAAGCAATCCTCCAGCAAACAATAAAATTAAATACTTGCGACGATCTGTAATTATACCGTATCTAGATTCGCTGATATCGGCTTTGAAACTACGGCTTTCGAATGAAATTACACCGGCCTTTGCACTATCTAAATTGCACCTAATGCATATGGGTGCTTCCAGGATCGCGAATGCGACATACGTGCGAAAATGAACATTATCAATATTTAAGTTTTCTCTTTGCATTTTAATTCGGTTTTTGCTCATTCAAAAGCGGTTTTGTGGAATAATCCTTACATTTCATACTGTCCATTTCAAAATTGGAGAAAGTTACCAATTAAAAAAATGTTTGAGTGCCACGCGTTCACAAAAGATTGTTCTCCAATGTTGCGTACCAGAAATTTCAGACAGATTCAAATCATGACAGATTCGAAAAATAGTGAACATTATTTATATATATATAACTCTTTGTCCTGACTGACTGATTGACTGAGTCATCACGCTGTAGGCCAAACGGTTCAAGATATTGAGATGAAATTACACAACATAGCTGAGACATAATTATCGTGCAATAAGACGGGATATTTTGATATCTCCACTGGAAGAGAAGAAATTAACCCAACTCACAGATTATGTATTTCTTACTCATTGTAACATTCTGTGAAAATTTGATCAAGATCGGATTACTATATCGTATAGCTGCCATAGGAACAGTGCCTTTTAATGCTATTAATAAACAATCAAATGAAGAGAGGGGGGTTACAATTCATTGGTGTTGCGACTTTCAAAATAAATTTTCAGGATTGCAGGGAAAAATTAAATTTACAATTCCCGCTATCTAATTAGAAATGACATAAGTTCTGGCGTAGCGAGCCGGGGGTTGGCGAGCGAAGCGAGCAGGGGGCAAACCCCCTAGTATGTATAAAAATGCAGTAAGCTACAGTGAAGCAAGCTCGACAGTAGGAGACCCAGAACTTTTTGAGTGCAAAGCGTTCACTATAGATTGTTCTTCAATGTTGCGTACCATTCAATAGAGTGCGCCACTACGAAGATATCAGTTGATAAACATAGAGGTCGCTAGCGTCTCTCCTTTTTCCTTTTGCCCGTAACATTGTTAGTTGAATAACTTCCGCGTTTATCATCCGATTGGAATGAAATTTTCAGGATAGATTCGGACTGTAGTGTGTATTATATATACCAAAAATATAGCGCAAGTTTACTTTGGCGCGAAAAAGTTTGGATACCCTTGCAGTGCCCTGTGTAAGCCGTCAGATTTTTTACAAAATTTGTTAAATGTTGATTTTGAACCGATCGTTCCTATGGCAGCTATATGATATAGTAATCCGATTTACACCAAATTTGGTCAGCCTGTTTAAAACTTAATCAAACACACAATGTGTATATTTGGTTAAGATATTTTGAGAAACAATAAAGTTTTTAAAACTAAATGTTGTTTTCGAACCGATCGTTCCTATGGCAGCTATATGATATAGTAATCCGATTTACACCAAATTTGGTCAGCCTGTTTAAAACTTAGTCAAACACACAATGTGTATATTTGGTTGAGATATTTTGAGAAACAAAAAAGTTTTTCATACTAAATGTTGTTTTCGAACCGATTGTTCCTATGGCAGCTATATGATATAGTAGTCCGATTTACACCAAATTTGGTCAGCCTGTTGAAATCTTAATCAAACACACAATGTGTATATTTGGTTGAGATATTTTGAGAAACAAAAAAGTTTTTCATACTAAATGTTGTTTTCGAACCGATTGTTCCTATGGCAGCTATATGATATAGTAGTCCGATTTACACCAAATTTGGTCAGCCTGTTTAAAACTTAATCAAACACACAATGTGTATATTTGGTTGAGATATTTTGAGAAACAAAAAAGTTTTTCATACTAAATGTTGTTTTCGAACCGATCGTTCCTATGGCAGCTATATGATATAGTAGTCCGATTTACACCAAATTTGGTCAGCCTGTTGAAAACTTAATCAAACACACAATGTGTATATTTGGTTGAGATATTTTGAGAAACAAAAAAGTTTTTCATACTAAATGTTTATTTCCAACCGATCGTTCCTATGGCAGCTATATGATATAGTTCTCCGATTTACACCAAATTTGATCAGCCTGTTTAAAACTTAATCAAACACACAATGTGTATATTTGGTTGAGATATTTTGAGAAACAAAAAAGTTTTTCATACTAAATGTTGTTTTCGAACCGATTGTTCCTATGGCAGCTATATGATATAGTAGTCCGATTTACACCAAATTTGATCAGCCTGTTTAAAACTTAATCAAACACACAATGTGCATATTTGGTTGAGATATCTTGAGAAACAAAAAGTTTTTCATACTAAATGTTTATTTCCAACCGATCGTTCCTATGGCAGCTATATGATATAGTTATCCGATCCGGCCGGTTTCGACATATGTACTGCGTGCAGCAAAAAGACGGACCTGTACCAAGTTTCATCAAGATAGCTTCAAAACTGAGAGACTAGTTTGCATAGAAACTGACGGACAGACAGACGGACATGGCTATATCGATTCAGCTTGTCGCCCAGATCAAGAATATATATACTTTATGGGGTCTGTGAGGCTTCCTTCAATGCGTTACACATTTCGTGACAAAATTATAATACCCTCTGCAAGGGTATAAAAAGGCGATAGTTTTAAAGGTTCTCTTGTAATTCGTCTTTAAAATTTTGTTTTTCAATTTCTAGGGGCGGAGGGGGGCGTGGCAAAA
This sequence comes from Drosophila neotestacea, assembly GCA_035044365.1. Classification (NCBI taxonomy): domain Eukaryota; kingdom Metazoa; phylum Arthropoda; class Insecta; order Diptera; family Drosophilidae; genus Drosophila; species Drosophila neotestacea. The sequence goes on from JAWNMD010000450.1 coordinate 324,016, forward strand.
ATCGAAAACTTACTTCATCAATGCAAGATATAGATGAACCTAAAAATCACAAATCTACAAATCTTGGAATTCAAAAATCGGACATGACTAGATCGACTCGGTTGATGCTGATCAAGAATATATATACTATATGGGGTCTGCCACGCCTCCTTCTGCCTGTTACGCACATTTGTACAAACGTAATAGACCTATTTGTACTTTTTTAAAGTACTGGGTCTAAATATAGCGCAGTATGTATTAAAACTGTGTGAATTAAACTACAATTTTGGGGAAAAAACCTCACTGTGAGATGGTTTGGCTTTAGGCTTTGTTCAATATTCTCCGACAGTCTTGTGTGTTTGGCATAATAAAAGGTTGCAGCAATTGAAAAATCACCTCCTCAATTTCCCGACGCAAATATATTTGCTGGTGGGACAGCCATGAAGATAAGGACAGACAAAGTCAAAATACGAAGCAAAAATGTAAATGAAATCTAAAGACAAAACAGACAAGACAAACCGCAATTGCAATTGGAAGGTCCCCGCCCCAAGTCATCCCCTCAAGCTTCCATTCTTAGGTTGACCGACTGGCGCTGGAGTCATATGTCTGCCCACTGACATCGCCAACGGTCAACAATTTTGCTGTGACTGGTGTTGAGCCCGATACCTAACTTTTATTTACGTTGCATTGACTGGGTTAGTCATCGTATTAGTTTGTTGACCAGTCAAAGGAGACGACGCATGCTTAAAGGGAATTACAGTGCGTAAGTTGAAAATGAATTTAATAAACTTTGTTTCACATTGGCAACGTTTTGAGTAAATTGTTTTTTAATTACCATGATTAAAATAAAGTCGAATCCCTATAATTCGTCCCCCGCTAAATCGAAAACTTCAATAATTCGTAAATAAAATCCTGTCCCATTGAAAGAAATTCGATAAATAAATCGAATTCCTGTGTAATTCGTAAAAGATGTGATCCCCTTGCCAATTCGAGTTATCGGAACTGTAATTCATTTTGAGAGCTGATTTTCTAAGCTAATCAATAATTAATAAAAGTTAGATCTTCTCATGCTAAATAGTCATTTATTCAACCCAAGGCTCAAACTTAACCTATTTATAGCCTCACTTTTCATCATTGACTAAGCAGTCGGACCACAATAAATAGTTAACTCTATAGCTCTGTAAAATAAGGTTAAAAGCATTAAACAAGCAAACAAATCAACACAAAACAGACTAAAGTATGTATATTATAAAATGGCAATGTTACAACACAGGAGAAACCGAGTGGAACCTAAGTGGGTCTATGGGTACATGGGTGGATATCTAGCCGGCGCCATTGTTGAGAATGGGAACGCACTAGTTGTGGATGGAGCTAGACAGACCAGCAACAGTTGCCCGAATAATCAACTCCAAAAAGAACTTCCACAGAAGCGTTTGAAGAGAAATGAAACATAGTTCAATGTCAGCTAATGGTTAAACAACAACACAAATAAGACCATAAGAACAACCATCATAAGAAAAATTAAATTCTTTGCCTTTTGGCGAAAGTGATTAAATTTCAACTAGATGCGTGGTGCCACTAAAATTGTGTGATTAAACAAAACCCAAGATTCTGTGGAGACTTTTTATACCCTTGCAGAGGGTAATATAATTTTGTCACGAGATGTATTATAATTTTGTCTTTTTTGTTTCTCAAGATAACCTAACCAAACTCACAGATTGTGTGCTTGATACAGTTTCATACATCCTTACCAAATCTGGTTCAAATCGGACAACTATATCATATTTGAAATATATGGAAATCCACATTTAGTATGAAAAATTTTTTTGTTTCTTGAGATATCCCAACAAAAGTCACAGATTTTGTGTTTGGTACAGATTTATATAGCCTGACCGAATTTGGTGCAAATCGGACTACTATATCATATTTGTAGCTGACATAGGAACGCTCGGTTCGAAATCCACATCTTTCGGCTTATACAGGGCACTGCAAGGGTATCCAAACTTTGGCGCGCCAAAGTTAGTTTGCGCAATATTTTTTTCTGTTGTAGCCGTAGTGTGAGGTTGGCGTCGCAGCTGCTGACCTTTTGCTGTTAGTAAAGTTAACAGACTCTCCCTAACATGGCTAGTTATTGAATAACTGTTATTCGTAAAACGTAGAGACAAAAATCGGCAGGCAGTCTCCGTAAAAAGCAAAAGATAAAACAATGAGATTTCATTGGCCAAGTTGAACTACAAAATTTAAAAAAAAAAAAAATCACGTATACTTACACATGCATACATTTGCATATATAGTATGAACATACATACATACATTTGCTTACACACTAGAGATGGGCACGGGCCGAGTCTCGGGACCCATGGGCCTTTTACAAAATGCCGGGCTCGAGCCTAACTTTAAAGCCCGAAACAACAAAGTTCCTTTCATTTTTTTGCTACGCGAATTCGACCACTACACAAAAATTCCGTTATAACTGACAATTTATTAACTTAATTCCTGAACAAGCTCAGACGTTTATTTAACTTATATCGTTCTTGCACTGCCGCCGGCATAGAAAAATTGCTGCTTTGATGCCGGAAAGTTTGTCGCTACCATACAAATATGGTGACAGTTGGGTTCAAAATCAAAAACTGCGTGCCGCTGTCAGTACGGCAAAATTTGAGCAAAATAGTTGACGGAAAGTGTGGCAACGCTGGCTGTTTTCGATTAAAAATTAGATAATCGACAACAAAAGCAGCTGATATGGAATATTGAAAATGGCTCAATTATATTTTTTTATGTTATTTTGTTTTATTTCTATTACTTTTGTTTTTTAAAGTAAGAGGAAACAATAACCGCGAAGCGTAAAAGGTTAATGGTGGACATGAGCACTTTTTTTATGAAAATATGGGGGACGTATTGAATGATCTGAGTGGGGCCCAAAAAATATGCTTAAATATGCAGAAATGGTCAACACTATAAGACAATATGGCCTATTTACGTTTATATATGCGCACATTGCCACAGTCTGTGAAGCAAATTCGCTGCATCAATTACGTTTTTGAAATAAATTATATGACTGTTTGATTTATAGTAAACAGCTGACTACCGCAAGTTGATGTAAGCAGCTTTGCCGGTAAGATATCGGTTTTTGCCTAGCGGCGACAGTGTAAGGACGCCATTATGGTCATCCAAATAAATTTAGATAAGATTTTATTTTTAAATAAAGATTTTAAATAGCTACAAACTTAAAATCTTTTTGAAATATTTTCGGGCTAGACCGTGGCCGGGCGGGTTCGGACTTTACAAAAAAAATATCGGGTGGCATTTTTTCCATCGGGAATTTCGGGTCAGGCCGGGCCTGAAAAATGAGGCACGCGCCCATCTCTATTACACACGACACTAAGTGAAGCAAGGCACAAAGCAAAATAAGATAAAAATAAAGAGCCAAAACGAAATCGACTAAAAATCAATAGAAGTGACAAACAAAAGACACAATAATAAAAAATTATACATATGTATTATACTTACAATAATTGATGCTTTTGTTACTGTTGAGTGCGTCGATGAATGCTTTTACATACATACATACATATGTTTGGGCCACACACGCACGCTCTAATAAAAGCAGGGGGCCTTCGTCAGGCCAAATATGCGCTGCTGAAGTTAACAAATATTTAAACAACAGGGGGTGAATAGTTTATTAAGTCAATGGATAAGTTCATATGCTGCACATTTTGAATTTTAAACTGTTTAGAAATGCTTTCATATGGCTCATTGCCGATTGTTTATTTAGATGTCATTAAGTTGTCATTACAATAAATAAAATTATGAAAACGATAAGAAACATTCAACCGCTCTGACTTCTAAAATGTAACTATTATCAGTGCTACACGACAGCTTTGCCGATGATTTAAAATACGTTCGAGTAATGCTAGGTTCACATTGTCGCCACAGTATGGCATTGTATTCTGTGGCACCTGTGCCTGTATGTGGAGTGTGCAAGAGTGTTCACAATTGGCGACACAAAAATTATGTTCCACAGAGATTTGCCAACTACAGTGCCTGGCACAGTGTGCCAGCGCTCAATGAGAACACTACTGTCATTTTCGCACAGCGCCACAAGGCGACAAGGCTTGTTCAAATGTTCACAGCAATGGAACTTAGATCAAGATCGTGAACAAAGAGCAAGTTCCACAAAAGGAATAATAATAAACTTTTGGGCTTTCAGTTGAAGTCCAATCAAATTAAAACAGGGAATGAAACCGGAACCGGAACCGTTAACCGAAATTAACAGTTTCAAATGAAATACCGTAACCGGAACCGGAACCGAAATAAATTATTTTTCAAGAACCGAAAACCGAAACGTTCGTACCGGTACGGTTTCGGTACATTCAAAAAAATGTGATTGTTATTTTACGTACGAACATGGCTTTGCACTATAAAAAAATGTCTCGAATTATATGTCAGACTTAACATGCTAAAATGCATGCATTTGTACGTTTATACATACACAAATATTTGTTGATAAAATTCGATTTTCTTTACTTTAAAATTTTTTAAAAAGGACTTTACTGTACCGGTATGGACCGATACGAGAGCCGGAACCGAAAGGACAACACCGAAATATAACCTTTTACCGAAATACTCGTTTCGGTACGTACCGGAACCGGAACCGTAACCGAAATTCGTTTCGGTTTCATTCCCTGAATTTAAAAAAAAAATAGCGCTTAAAATTGACTTTATGATGCACGTGTTACCATTTATTAACATTCTGAATCAATCTACAATCTAATTGAAGGCGTAAGGAGCAGGGAATGAAAAAAGATTATATTTCGGTTTTGTCCTTTCGGTTCCGGTTCTCGTATCGGTCCATACCAGTACAGCAAAGTAATTTTCAAAAATTAAAAATTTTAAAGAAAATCGAATTTTATCAACAAATATATGTGTATGTATAAACGTACTAATGCATGCATTTCAGCATGGTAAGTCTTACCTATAATTCGATCAATTTTTTTGTGGTGCAAAACCATGTTCATACAAAAAATAACAAAAAATAAATTTTTTTAATTGTACCGAAACTGTACCGGTGCGAACGTATCGGTTTTCGGTTCTTGAAAAATAATTTATTTCGGTTTCGGTTCCGGTACTACATTTAAAACGGCTAATTTCGGTCAACGGTTCCGGTTCCGGCTACGGTTTCATTCCCTAGGAAGGTTCGGAATACCTCTGGAAAGATACAAATGAAAACTATAGATATTTAAAGTCTTTCTAATTAAGGGGACGACCCAAATAACTAGCTAGTTGAACGTATTCGGTTCAGTGCGCAAATGATTCTAATAGTGCGTTTACACAGAAGGATGTGTTTGCTCCAATTGGGAAAATGATACGACGCACGTCACTTGCCATACAAAATCATAGGCAACTTGTTTGTGAGGTTGGGAGGGAAAATTCTGCGTCGCTAGCTCACGCAGGAACTACCAACTTTTTTTTAGTGATATGGTCTCACAATATCGATAAAATTTATCGAGATTTTAGCAGGCAATAAACAGCTGAATGAGAATAAACCGTGAAAGAAAATTTGAAAAAATAATTGAATTGACTAATTTCCATAAATGTATTGGTTTTTAATATAGCTGGTACTGAAATGGATTTCTACAGTGACTATGTACCTTTTGATTTCGTTTTTTAATAATATTAACGAGTTTAGGGTGCACCTTTCTATCTGCAACGTCATTGCCAATTTACAATGAACTATTTAAGTTTTTGTGTTAACCATATCCTTTTTAACATAATAAATAAAGAAAGAAGTTTATTCTACCTTCAGACTTTGTTAAAACATCACTGCATTATATTCATGCTCGTGCAGACAGCAAAAGTACCCATGCAAGCAGCTGACTATGGATGCGGAAAACGCAATAGAAACACTTTTCGGATTTTTTGCGTGACCCCTCACGCAACCAAAAAATCCCAGCTAGTGTAAACACAGTATAAAATTTGTGTGGAGTAGTGTTGGCTTGCTCGTGAGTGAGTGAGCCAAAAAGAGTTGTTCCCTAAGCTGAGCAAGTGATCAAGCTCTTTCCTTATTGCTCTTTTTGGCTCACTTGTTCTTTATGACTCACTTGTTCCTTTTGGCTCAATTGCTCTTATTGGCTCACTTGCTCATATTGGCTCAGATTACTCTCTTCTGCTCAGCTACTCTTTTTTGCTCAGTGTTCCCTCAGAGTGGTCAAGGATCTGAATTAGAGGTGAGCGCGTGCCTCATTTTTCAGGCCCGGCCCGACCCGAGCCCGAAAATTCCGAAGGAAAAAAGGCCCGAGCCCGCCCGTTATTCTTTTTGTGAGCTCTGAACCCGCCCGGCCCGGTTTAGCCCGAAAATTTTTCAAAAAGAGTTTAAATTTGTAATTATTTAAAACTTTCATTTAAAATAAAATCTTACTTATATTTGTTTGGATGCCCAAAGGCGAAATAAACGTCTGAGCTTTTTCAGGAATTAAATAAAAAATTCACAGTAATATCGGAATTTTTGTGTATTGGTCGTAAAAAAATTAAATGAACTTTGTTGTGTTTCGGGCTATCGGGCTTTAAAGTTAGGCCCGAGCCCGACCCGGCCTCACCCGAAATGCGATTTTTCGGCCCGAACCTGAAAATTTTGTAAAAGGCCCATGGGTCCCGAGGCCCGGCCCGGCCCGTGCCCATCTCTAATCTGAATGCAGAACCATAGTAGTCGGGATTGCGCACGGTGTATTTCTAAACAAGGAGATTGTTGAGCGTGCCAAGCAGTTGTCTGTGCGTGGGGCAAATCCCAACGGTCATCTTCGTTGAAATTTCATTCTATTTTTAAAAAAAATAACAAGTGAACATGCTCACCCAAAAGGGCGATCTTTATCCAACACTTGTTTGGAGTATTTCACAGCTTCTTTCTTCCGCCCGAGTCAAATTGAGTTTGTTCACCCAACAAGAGTGCTTGCCCCGTTTTCATCATCATTGAGCAGCCATAGCCCAATCACCGCAAATGCAATCTCTCGGGAATATATATGTATCTTTCATTTAAACATTTAAAACTATTAAAATCAATTACAAAAACGGGGAGAGTCCGATATCATGGACGCCAAGAGCAGCTTGCACGCTGAGCAGTTTGTATGTGAATCGGCAACTTATCGGTCCCAATATCTCGAGAACCGAGCCGAAAGTAAAAAAAAATTGTATTTAATTTTTTCGTCTTATTTCGACGTGTTCTACTGGTTCTTGGCGCCCATGATATCGGACTCTTGTCACAAAAACATAAGAAATGGACAAATTAACCTATTTTATGCTTATAAATAAATCAATTTATATTCTTTAATCACAATTTTTATCGATTATTCGCTAAAGCTTAGTACCCAGCACTGAAAAATCGTGTACGCTGACTTGCAACTCCATATAAAAAAAACAGTAGCTAAAAGCAAACAGAATTTTCTGCTGTGACTTTTAGCTGGTGCGATCCTCAGCAAAAAAATTGTTCATTTGAGCTGCTTCAACTGAAACAGCTGTTGAAATAATTTGTGTATGTTTTGTGCCAGCCTCTGCCACAGAAAATATGTGGCAACCAAAAGACACTGCCGTTCACAATACTGTGACACATTTCTGTGCCAGCTAATTTCTGTGGCACAGCATTTAGTATTCACATTGACCTGTGACCCTGTGGCACCTTTGAACCTAGCATAAGCTGAGCCAAAATGCGCAAGAGAGCAAAAAAGAACAAGTGAGAGAGAAAGAGCAATAAGGAAAAAGCTTGTTCACTCGCTCAGTTTAGGGAACAACTCTTTTTGGCTCACTCACTCATGAGCAATCAAACTCAAATGGACTGCGTGTGGTATTTATCGATAGGCTATCTATCATTCGTCTGTGTTGTTTTACATTTGGCGGCGCTTCCTCGCGTAATTTTCGCAAATTATCGCCATTTAAGTAATAATTAAAGTAAGGAAGCTGTAAAGGTTTGTGTTTGGATAACTAGACTCTTAAATCACAGGTAAGTTATAGTTAACCACTTAAGGAACTACCAATTTGCACGCACATACACTCGGACGTTGCTAACAAATACATTTGGACATGATTTAGCGAATCCCTGTATGAAACTTGGTTATCTGATTCTATTTTATGCTCTTAGCTATTGTTAAAATTATGTTTTTCTTACTATAAGCTTTATGGCAAATTGAATTGCCGGTTTTTTTTTGCGCGGGAGCCAGCGGTGTATGTATATGTACATAAACGATGAGGCGCGCATAAAACACGCATTCCCATACACTCAAATAAGCACGCACTCGCACAGGTGAATGAACTTTTTTGCGATGTTTTTTTTTATGCTGTACATACATGGTTAAGTACGCATGAATATGTGTCCATACATATATATTTGTCTTGAGTGCGTGATAATAAAAATCAGTCTTTACATTGTCTCAACTGTGGCTTATTGTTAGTTGAAGTGCCTGAACTAAAAGCCAAGGTGATGATCCTTAATGTGTTACGTTTAAACGCTATCACATTTGCTGCTGCATTTTTTTAACAATACAAATTTAATAAATAATTTTGTAAAATTGACAGCGATGTCGCTCTGTCTATCAGTCGCTTTATAACTGTTATAGGTCCGAGCGCAGTTGTGCTCTCCTTTTTCCCATGAAACAAAATTAAAAAGTTTTCGCTTATAAAGAAATCTCAATATTTTCATATTTTTATAGCTATAATTTATTTTCGTTTTGGTTTTTCTATTAAGGCAAAGCGTTTTGCATAAAAATACATTTCTTGGTTAAGTTAACAGCATTTTTCTGTTGTTCTTATGGAAATATAACAATTTAGGTTTTGTAAACCTTCGTTTAAAGCACTCTATGTGCTTTAAATTTTTATGTATTTAATCTGTTTACCTTGCTTTTGTACGAATACTACAATATACCTCAGAAATAAATTGATTTGCATATTTGCGTAGGTTAGAAGCCAGCGAAATTGTTACTAATTAAGCGCATCAAAGCAAATGCCTGGTTGGTAATTTGTAAATAAACCCCGAAAATTTCATGCTCTTCTTGTTCTATGTATGTATGTATGTATTTATGTATGTAGATAGCGTAAAGTTTTCTTGTCTTACTTTCATTAGTTTTTGATTTTTGTAGAACTGCCAAATGTATATGTGTTGTATAAAAAAATGTACATATGTGTTTTTTTTAGAAAAAAGATAATTGTAAATTTGATTTACATTAGATTAAGACATAATTTAATAAGTATAAGAGTAAATATACGTTCATAAATATTAATAACAAGGCAATTTATTTTGTTGCGGGCTTTTTTTTTTAGCTTTACATTTTTCCTAACACTCAACAAATTAAGATTCATCGAAATTGAACGTAAAACACACAGTGTGTAAGCGGATAGACAGATGAAGTTAAATATATGAGGAGCTCATAGTTTGCATTTTCCCTTGCCCCGATGCTCCGCTTGTCGTGTCGACGATGTGGCACCCGCCAACATATAACTGGCGCTAGCTAGGCTGCTTGAACTGTTGATGCTGCCGTAGCCGCCGTAACTATCGTTGCTTCCAAAGCTTGCATAGCCGCCGAGCGGCAGGGCGTTTAGCTAAATCATTAGTGCCGAGAAGGGATTGTAGCGCATGATCTTTGAAAGAAGAATCCACAGCACAGATGTAATTGCACACAATACAACACCACCCCAGCCCAGATCAAGGCTCCATGAAGTTAGGAATACTCGTGCGCCCAACAGTGGTTTTGCCACAATGGCCACGCCTCCTGGACGTGCCACAATGCCATCGACGGTGCCGTCATAATCGCTGTCTAGCATCGGGCGTCCCTGCTGTCGCTTAAAGTGTATAATCATCAGCGTGAAAAGCGCAAAGAGAGCTAAAAGCAAAACAGAAAGAGAAAGAGAGAAACTTAGTAGACAGTCCCTTATCAAACAATTTTTTAGACATTTTCTTACCTGCCAGCAGATACATGACACCCGTTATAAGAATGGCGCTTATTTGACGCTGACAGACGCCAAAAGCGCCAACCAAAGCGGCGCTGCCCAGAATGATGAGACAGACTAGTGAACAGGATATAGACAAGTTTTGCATTCCTACCGCAGTCAAAAAAAGTGATTTGATCAGATACTTCATTAAAACCATTTTGTATACAGTTGAACACAATATTATATATGATAAAAGTGGACTTAATTTACAAGGGGTAATGAATTAAAACTGATACATTTACATAGATTGCCAAAGCCAAGCTGTAAGCGGTTTATGGAGACATGAATGATCAAAGATAAGGAATCAACGCAGTATATATGTACAGAGGTAGTCAAAAGTATTTACACAAAACTAAAGTTGAATCTATCCGTCATTTAAAGTTACTTCATGTACATTTTGGTATCAATGGAAAGTTATTCCAAAAATATAGAGCAAACTAACTTTGGCGCGCCGTCATATTTAAAAAAAAAAATTTTATATGTCGATTTCGAACCGATCGCTCCTACGGCTGCTATACAATATAGTAGTCCGATTTACGCCAAACTTAGTAATGATGTATATAAATTTGTTAAACACACAATCTGTGAATTTGGTTGAGATATCTGGAGAAACAAAAAAGTTTTTCATACTAAATGTTGATTTCGAACCAATTATTCCTATGGCAGCTATATGATATAGTTGTCCGATTTGAACCAAATTTGGTAAGAATGTATGAAAATGTGTCAAACACACAATCCGAGAGACTAGTTTGCATAGAAACAGAAGGACATACGGACAGACGGACATGGCTATATCGACTCAGCTCGTCGCCGTGATCAAGAATATATATACTTTATGGGGTCTGTGAGGCCTCCTTCAATGCGTTACACATTTCATGACAAAATTATAATACCCTCTGCAACGGTATGAAAATATAGTTGTAACAAAACGATGTAGTTCAAGGTTATTTTTGGACCCAGTACTTTAAAAAAGTACAAATGGGTCTATTACGTTTGTGCAAATGTGCGTAACAGGCTGATAAACAATTATTCAGTTAAGGTCGAGGTTCAAGCCTCAGTTGCGATTTTGACTTTAAATTTATATATTTATTTAGTTCGAAGGTAACGTGCAACTGAGTGTTGTTACGACTGTCAAAATGGTATGTTTTGTGTTGAGGATGTTGAGATGGGATGTGTGTTTTCGATATCGACAGTGGGTTGACAGTAAATTCAGTTAGTAACTGCTGATAATTACTCTTTGTTTGTATTTTTATACATTTCATGTCTTTTGGACATTCGTGTCCCCAGTTGTTGCTGTTTCGCTGTCCTGCATGATGTACTTATCTTATGGAATCTTTTCTCTGGGGGATTTGTGTTAATGACTTGTGAAATTTGCAGGCAGGTGGAAGGCAACAATTTAAGCTTGTGTGAATGAGAAGAGACTCGGTGATCCAAAAAAATGTATAAGTTCTGTGCACATGTTGTGTGTTCTGGCTTGGCGAAAAGCATAAAAAAATTCGAGAAATACGAAAAAAGATTTGTTTTTTGTATTTATTTATTTATTTATATTTTGTTCTGCGTTAGCCGGTCTCTACATACATCTAAGGTGACGTCTACGGCACAACCTCTTTGGTCAGTGTGAAAAAGGATTTTTTGTGAAATCAACAGATAAAGCATTAATCTATTTAGTGTCAATCAAGAACTCAAGTAGAAAAACGCAAATTAATAAATTTGAAGTTATAAACCAAATGGTTATGAGAATCACTCAAATCATTTGATTTCATGCTCATGCACGATTTTAATACTTTTTCTAAAAGGTTGATACTACTATATTTCTATTTCAGTTAATTTCCCAAACATCGCAGAAATGTCCGTAGAAGCCGAAGCGATTGTCACAACGGCTGCTGCCGATGCGCTGTCAGAGAATAAATCCGTTGAGCCCGTCGACGCGGACACTATTCCTGATAAAGTGATGCCCGTAGATGACATGGCCAAAAAGGAGAAAGATCGTGAGGAAAAAATACTGAAAGGCAAGGAGCTGTTCAGTCAAGGATCTCGCAACTTTCTAGTGAAGAGTTACGATGAGGCAGCCGATGAGCTAAGTCAAGTGTGCCAAATATACGAGGATATTTATGGTGAATTAGCTGATGAACTTGGACAGCCCTTGTTGCTGTGAGTAAATGAAACGCTTTAATGGAACGAGGGCAAACAACTAATAAATTTTACTTGTAGTTATGCAAAGTCGCTAATTGCCATGGCATTGGATGAGAACAAAGTAATTGATGTACCCGACGAAGACGACGATGACGATGAAGACGTTGATGATAATGAGGAGAGCGAAGCTAACGATGAGAAGTCGGCTTTGCCTAAGGCAATTGGAGCCAGTACCACAAATGGTAAAAAATTAGACAGCCTTAAGAATAGCACCGCCGATGAGGCCGATTCCACAGGCGATGCCGAGAACTCTATGGCTGAAAAGACAGGGTGCAGTTCAAAGCCACCCACGGGAGTTGATGAAGTAAGCAGCAGCAATGGAACAGTTGCTGCGACCATTAACGATGATGAGCGTCCCAGCACCTCGAATGGAGGTGTAACGGCCGGTACTAGCAATGGTGCCTCAGCAGCCATGGATGTGGAGCAGGAAGATGATAACGAGGAGTGCGAGGGTGTAAGCGGCAGTTTACAGTTAGCCTGGGAGATACTCGAGGCGGCAGCCAAGATATTTTCACGTCAAGGACTTAGTAGTTTGCCGTATTTGGCAGATGTGCAAACAGAGCTGGCCAATATCGAATTTGAGAATGGTATTCTGGATGCAGCACGCGAGGATTACGGTAGAATTGTTTGATAGTTCACATCATCCCAATTTGTTAAATTGCTTTTTCATTCGCAGAGAAAGCTTTAAAGATACATGGTGAATTGCCCAGCAAGAATCGTCGTATTCTGGCCGAATTGTACTACAAGATTGGGCTCACCTATCTTATGCAACAGATGAACAAGGAAGGCGCCACAGCATTGCGCAACTCCAGTGAGCTTATTGATGAGGAAATCAAGGAAGCAAAGGCCAATGAGAATCTCACCGAGCGTGAGAAGAGCAACATGCTGGACTTGGAGGAGACCAGACAGGAGATTCTTGTCAAGATTCAGGAAATAGAGGAGACACAGGCTCAGGTTAGCTCTGCAGTAAAATATATAAATTAAATGATGCTAGTCTTGGAGAATTTACAGACAATTGCTGAGGTTCGCGCTGCCTTGGACAGTTATATAAAGCCCATGAGTAGCAGCGGTGGCGCCAGAGCTAGAATTGGAGAAGGTGCATCTGCCTCGTCGTCGACAGCAGCTACCGCTACCGTTAGTAATGGAGCCGCGTCCAGTACCTCATCTTCTCCAGCACCGGCGTCGACTGCCTCCTCTTCGGCCATCAGCAGCAGTTCGGCCAAGCCAACAGATATTACGCATCTAATTAAGCGCAAGAAGCCCGAGGAGCCCGGCTCGGAGGCCGAAGCTCTCTGTTCGCCAGCCAAGCGGGCTGCGGTCTAGAGCTCGAATCAAAACTGCACATTCCAATTACACACACGCACACTTATCCACACATACATTCACACATTAGCTACTTAAAAACATACATATACAGTGGCTCACAGCTTAATTCAACCGGCATATGGGAAAACACCAATCAACTATAACGTCTAAAAACATAAAAAAGAACATACAAAATATTTGAAGTTTTATTTGATAAGTTAAAACATATGTATGGCAGTGCAATCTGCATTTTAATTATTTTGACTGCTATTTTAGTTTAGATGTAATTGAAGTTTTTTATTGAAGTTATCTTTTGTACTGGTTGAATTAAGCTGGGCGTCACTGTACATGAACATCTTCCTTGTTCATATATTTTTACAGTATACACTTTTTGTTTGCTGTTTAATTATCATCCTTTTTAAATCTGTAAGTGTACCATCACAATTAGTGCTAAGCGGGTGCAAAAACTCCTTCTTTTATATAAAAAGAGTGATTACAAAATCGTTTATGATACTAATAAAGGAAAAATAGCCTCAAAAAAAAATACTAAAAGGAAAATCATATGTAATGAGCTAGAATAGGTTCAATATTTTAATTCACTCCAGGATTGCGCCAAAATACGTACTTAGATGCGGCTGCAGTGTGATGACCTGAGACTCACTGTGCTGCCAATCATTCCTCTGCTCCTCACCCCTCGCGTTCTCCATGGACCCCGCCAAATAGTTGACACACGGCGGCGCACCACGTGGAAATTTCGGGTTGCGACGCAACTCCTGCAGCTGCTGAACGGTCAGATCAATGCACAGTGTCCAAATTCCACCATGCATTGGAACCAGAAACACGGAATCACGCCGATATCGATGATCTGTTGTGATTTATAATGGGAAACGACAATAGTTTGTATAATCATAAGTATTGTACGATTATTTTTATAGTTTGTATATGTGGGTACATGTATTTATTACTAAGGCGTTGCAAAACACTTAAAGTATATCGAGCCCTTCCCGCGAAAATAACATAAGCGACAAATATCAACATTTTCAGAAGTGAATATTTTTGGTTTTTTTTTTCTTTTAAATAATGGCTCGGTGGCAGAAGCTCAAAAGGAACGAGGCAGACCAAATAATTTAACGATTTTCTATAAAGAAATCATAAAAAAATTTGCATCAACTGAAGATTGCAATCGATTGTGTAAAAATGATACCCAACAAAAGAAACAATAAATGTATCAAGAAAATATTGCAACCCAATTTTTGTTGACCCGGTCCCCCAAATGTCTAGCTCCATTGCAATGGCATTGTTCAAACTTTGGTCAACATAGATTTTAATGTGTTTTTTTTAGACCCTGTACCTTAAAAAGTAAAACATGATCTATTAAGTTTGTCAAAAAAATGTGCACGTAAGACATTTGTAACTATTCAAATAATTTTTTATTTCAAGAATTTAGAGACTAATGCAATCGTTTATATGCAGCATTAGGAAATCAAATAATATATAAAATTAAATATAATATTATTTTATATAATAATAATATTGTTAAAAATTAATTAAATCAAATATTGCACGCATTTCCTTAATATTATGTCATTTCAATTTACTCGCACATAACACCCGATCAACGTAGGGTAAGCGCAGGCTGAGGACATTGCTTCGAATCAACTTTGAAATAGGCAAAATTCAGATTTGTAACAACAACAACATGATACGAGATGTGGCAACTGCGCATTTTTCGTCATACGCCAGAAGCTGCCACTGAGTGCACAGAGTACACACAAAGCAAAGCACAAATCAAAACAAAAACGCAAAGCATGCGTCTGATCTCTGTTAAGTAACAGAATTTCATTAACATGGAACTGTTTAATCCTACTTGGCGCGGCACAGCCGCAAGCCAATTCTTTTAGCCAGTCAATTCATCTCTTGTTGTTACTTACTCAATGGATACCCCGAAAAATTGCAGTATTAAAAAAATACTAACCGAATACGGCAGAACTTGCTAATGATGCGAAGCATGATTTAACAAGCGGCCGCATTATTGTCTTCTTCTATCCACAGAGTTCTTATGGACATCAATTCCGCATTTTCCATTTAAGCAGTATTTAGACTCGCGTCAAAACGCCGTGGAAATGAAAAACTCCATATAATTTCATATCATTTCAAAGTTGGTTCACACTTCTCGTTACGTTTCATAACGTAAGGGCCTGCCGTTCTGCTAAACTCAAAATGGCACTGTTAGACTTAACATAGCACAGTTTGCGGGCCATTTCAATTTGACGTAATGAAATAAGCCTCCACCTCTTATTTCATCAGAGAATGATGAAATTATGGCCTTTTGAATAGTAAAATTTGGGGAAAATGTGGTGTGAGGGAATTAACGACGTTTAATTGGAGGTCACTGCTTCAATACCGCAGATTATCAAAGGTCATAAGGACCAAACAAGTTAATTAGGCTTTATTTAATTTAATTAAAATGATGTGCCTGACAAAATAAATATATTATATGATCATAATGTAGCATCAGGCCAGAAAGCGACTATATTATTATTTTGTTTATAAGTGGCAGCATTAAATTTGTTTTGTTTAACAGCAGCAACAACAGCTGATTTATATAAAGCGGCCACAATAACAGCGTAGATAACACATATATCGATATCGAACACGTATATCGATAACAAAATACTAATATTCTGTTAGATGAGTGAAAAACCAGATTTTTTACGATTTCATTTTGTCGCGAGTCTAAATACTGCTTTAACGAAAAAATCCAATGATGCGGCCCAGTGTAAATACAGTATTGTCTATGACCTCACATCATTTTAACGTAAACATCGTCTATCTTTTTAATAAATGCGTTCCCCTCCATCATAAAATTGTTAAGCCTACGCATAAACCATGGCTTACCCAAAATATCAAAGATGCTATTATAAACCGCGACAAGGCTTACGCTAAATGGATACGATACCAAACCTCTAACCACTATTGTAACTACAAAGCACTTAGAAGACACGTCGGGTATCTGATCAAAACTTCTAAAAGAGATCACTACTATACAGTTTTTAATAGTGCTGTAAACTCAAATCGTATGTGGAACCAGTTACGAAACTTAGGCATAGGCAAGCAGACAAATAATTTGACTTTTATCGATACAGATATAAACGACCTGAACCTTAATTTTACTCAAACTCAAGTACCTGAAGCAGCTGAGAACCCGTAGCTGAAAGCCCGTTCGCGTAACAACTGTGATAGTAGTTTTAGTTTTGCATGTGTTAAGGTTTGTGATGTCCTACAGTCCATTATAGCAAATAAGTCTAATGCAACAGGCCTCGCTGACGTCAATCCTAAACTCCTAAAAACATTACTGCCTAAGCTCTTGCCCCTTAAAACACATATTTTCAATACTATCCTTACAACATCTACCTTCCCAAATATCTGGAAAGACGCCCGGATCATTTATATTTCTAAGCCTAATGGCAAGTTTAGACCCATTTCCATCCTCCCGTTCCTATCAAAAGTCTTTGAACACCTCATGGCAGGGCAAATAATCACTTTCATCAGTGTAAATTCGCTAATTAAGCAGTATTTACACTCGCCTCAAAACGCCGTGGTAATGAAAAACTCCATATAAAAAAAACAGCGAAAATTTTTTTTCCCGTTTTTCATTTCAAAGTTGGTTCACACTTCTCGTTACGTTTCATAACGTAAGGGCCTGCCGTTCTGTTAAACTCAAAATGGCACTGTTAGACTTAACATAGCACAGTTTGCTGGCCATTTCATTTTGACGTAATGAAATAAGCCTCCACCCCTTATTTCATCAGAGAATAATGAAATTATGACCTTTTGAATAGTAAAATTTGGGGAAAATGTGGTGTGAGGGAATTAACGACGTTTAATTGGAGGTCACTGCCTTAACACCGCAGATTTTCAAAGGTCATAAGAACCAAAAAAGTTAATTAGGCTTCATTTAATTTAATTAAAATGATGTGCCTGACAAAATAAATATATTATATGATCATAATGTAGCATCAGGCCAGAAAGCGACTATATTATTATTTTGTTTATAAGTGGCAGCATTAAATTTGTTTTGCTTATGAGCAATAACAGCGTAGATAACACGTATATCGATATCGAACACGTATATCGATAACAAATTACTAATATTCTGTTAACGGAGTGAAAAAACCAGATTTTTGACGATTTCTTTTGGATCTGAGTGTAAATACTGCTTTAGTATTAAACAGTCTGGTTTTAGGAAAAGTAGAAGATGCGTGACAGCTATGTTAAAAATTACGGATGACATTCGAGCACAACTTGACAAAGGCAATGTAACTTTTCTTACCCTACTTAACTACAGTAAAGCATTTGACACAGTTAATCAAAGTATACTTTGTGCAAACTAGCCAATATTTTTAATTTTACACTACCTGCTACAAGACTGTTACGGACTTATCTGAGTAATCGGCACCGTCACACCGTCTAGTTGTTCATCGTACGTTTTGCTGAGTCGTGGTGCCCCCAAAGCTTTGTTGGGGCCTTTGTAAATTTCATTATAAGTATAATTATGATCTGCCTGATGTTTTGTGTAATTGTGAAGTGCACATGTATGCTGATGATGTTCAGTTTTATGTTTGTCGCCCGTTAAGTCTAATTAGTGAATGTATTAATGTTTGTAATAGCGAGTTAACAGCTGTAAATGAGTGCGCGAGGAATAATGGACTAAGTTTGAACTAGGGCTGCAAAACTATCGATGTTACTATCGATAGTATCGAGGTTTTCAAAATGGTCCGATGTATCGATGTTAAAAATTGAACATCGATATATCGGATGCTTCACTGCATCAGTGCTGCCAGATTTTTTGGGTCGATTTTTACAATTATTATTAGTTGAAATACGACAAAATTTGATTAATAAGCAAAAAAAAAAGGTCAATTTGGTTAAACGCAGCATTATGGAAAAGACTCAATTTAAAAAATAATATTTACCATCAAAAATCAAATATGTGAATGGAAAAGACTTAATTTTAATGTTAAAAAATAATTATCTGTGAATTGAAAAGACTTCCATTTTATGTTTATTTAGTTTTAAGAACCAATTAATGAAGCAATTGTTTTTGTTCTTCTAATTTTAAGATATGAATATTAATGAGTGAGATTTGAATTATGAAGACATAATTTTTGTTTTTTAATTATAAGAAATGAGCCTTAATATTTGTTTTTTTTTAATATTAAGAAATAAATATGAATAACTAAGCTTTAACTTGTAAAGACATTATATTTGATTTTTTATTTTATGAAATGAGCATTTAATATTTGTTTTTTTAATTTTAAGAAAAAAAATTTGAATAAAAAAGCTTTAAATTGTGAAGACCTAATTTTTGTTTTTTTAAATTAAAAAAAAAATGAAAATATAAATTTTGTTCGTTTATTATTAAGAAATTAATAACATTATTTTACACAAACAAAATTAATGTTTGCCTTTTCTATATTTTTCTTAATATAGCATAAGATAAATGGTATTTACCGCAATCTGAAATATTTGAAAAATTTTCGATGTTTTAACGATATATTGATGTTTTTTTGGAAAACATCGAGGTTTTGAAACATCGAAGTTAAAAACTGTCGATGTACCCACTATCGATAGTTTTGCAGCCCTAGTTTGAACCCCCAAAAATGTAAATGTATTATAATTTATAAAAAACCACTCCCTTATAATCACTTAGATAAGGTGATACGTGGCAATATACCCTTACAATACCCCGATAAGGTAGATAATTAGGTATTATTATCAACCAAACTCTCGCCTGGAATGACCACATTTGTAAGATACTCGGACCAACTTACGGCTTAAGCAGTATTTAGACTCGCGTCAAAATGAAATCGTAAAAAATCTGGTTTTTTCAGTCATCTAACAGAATATTAGTATTTTGTTATCGATATACGTGTTCGATATCGATATATGTGTTATCTACGCTGTTATTGTGGCCGCTTTAAATAAATCAGCTGCTGTTGCTGCTGTTAAGCAAAACAAATTAAATGCTGCCATTTTTAAGCAAAATTATAATATAGTCGCTTTCTGGCCTGATGCTACATTATGATCATATAATATATTTATTTTGTCAGGCACATCATTTTAATTAAATTAAATAAAGCCTAATTAACTTGTTTAGTCCTTATGACCTTTGATAATCTGCGGTATTTAAGCAGTGACCTCCAATTAAACGTCGTTAATTCCCTCACACCACATTTTCCCCAAATTTTACTATTCAAAAGGTCATAATTTCATCATTCTCTGATGAAATAAGGGGTGGAGGCTTATTTCATTACGTCAAATTGAAATGGCCCGCAAACTGTGCTATGTTAAGTCTAACAGTGCCATTTTGAGTTTAGCAGAACGGCAGGCCCTTACGTTATGAAACGTAACGAGAAGTGTGAACCAACTTTGAAATGAAAAACGGGAAAAAAAATTTCGCTGTTTTTTTTATATGGAGTTTTTCATTTCCACGGCGTTTTGACGCGAGTCTAAATACTGCTTTACTGAGACAACTATATGCCAATCAAACGTATTTACCCAGCAAAACTCGACTATTAGTTGCCAAATCGTATCTTGTCCCTTATATGCTTTATGGAGTAGAACTTTTTGCTTGAGACAAACATGGAATAAAAATTACCTTTAACAATATAGCAAGGTATAATTTTAATATTAATAGGACCGACCACATAACTTTAAACCCCAATAAAATTTTTAATCTGACCTTGACTTCTTGGATTAGTTCTAGAGTTTTAATTCAATTGTATAAAATAATCACAACTTGTGAGCCTATTTATCAATATGAAAAGATCAAATTTACTTCCTCACAACATAGTAACATACAGGAACAGACTAGTTAAATCCAAACAACACTTTTTTGTTGCATGCAGTTAACAGGTTGGCTGATAAGTCCCCGGTCTAACAAAGAAAAACACATTTTTTTGTCAAAATTCGTTTTTATTATTCAACATAGTTCCCTTCAAGAGCGATGCAACGATTATAACGACCTTCCAATTTTTTGATACCATTTTGGTAGTACTCCTTCGGTTTTGCCTCAAAATAGGCCTCAGTTTCGGCGATCACCTCTTCATTGCAGCCAAATTTTTCCCTGCGAGCATCCTTTTGAGGTCTGAGAACAAGAAAAAGTCGCTGGGGGCCAGATCTGGAGAATACGGTGGGTGGGGAAGCAATTCGAAGCCCAATTCATGAATTTTTGCCATCGTTCTCAATGACTTGTGGCACGGTGCGTTGTCTTGGTGGAACAACACTTTTTTCTTCTTCATATGGGGCCGTTTTGCCGCGATTTCGACCTTCAAATGCTCCAATAACGCCATATAATAGTCACTGTTGATGGTTTTTCCCTTCTCAAGATAATCGATAAAAATTATTCCACGCGCATCCCAAAAAACAGAGGCCATTACTTTGCCAGCGGACTTTTGAGTCTTTCCACGCTTCGGAGTCGGTTCACCGGTCGCTGTCCACTCAGCCGACTGTCGATTGGACTCAGGAGTGTAGTGATGGAGAAATGTTTCATCCATTGTCACATATCGACGCAAAAACTCGGGTGTATTACGAGTTAACAGCTGCAAACACCGCTCAGAATCATCAACACGTTGTTGTTTTTGGTCAAATGTGAGCTCGCGCGGCACCCATTTTGCACAGAGCTTCCGCATATCCAAATGTTGATGAATGATATGACCAACACGTTCCTTTGATATCTTTAAGGCCTCTGCTATCTCGATCAACTTTATTTTACGGTCATTCAAAATCATTTTGTGTGGATTTTTTTGATGTTTTCGACGGTAACCACCTCTTTCGGGCGTCCACTGCGTTCACCGTCCTCCGTGCTCATTTCACCACGCTTGAATTTTGCATACCAATCAATTATTGTGGATTTCCCTGGGGCAGACTCCGGAAACTCATTATCAAGCCAAGTTTTCGCTTCCAGTGTATTTTTTCCCTTCAGAAAACAGTATTTTATCAAAACACGAAATTCCTTTTTTTCCATTTTTTCCACAATAACAAAAGTTGCTTCACAAAAGACGCTCTATCTCACAAACTAATTGACTGACAGACTTCAAATTTTGACACGAATCATCTGAAAGTTAGTACTATATAAAAATAATATGCATTCAATTCTAGCGACGCCATCTATGTGTCAGACCGGGGACTTATCAGCCAACCTAGTAGACTTTGGAATGACTTACCCAATAGTAGTAAAAGTATTCAGAGCGCGTTGCAATTTAAAATTAATTTAATAAGTTATTTTAAAAGTTTAAAAAGCCTATAATTTCTCTGCTTTCTTAATTTCATAATTATTTTTTTTCTTTTTTATCATTTTATATTTGATATCTGTAAGTTAGGTTAATATGATAACAATTATCATAAGTATATCATATACCAATTTGTTAAACAAACATAGTGTCTAATGCTATAAATTAAAAGTCTTAATGAACTTGTTGCATTAGGATGATTTATATAAAATAAATAAATGAATAGTCAATGTTTTTAATTTTAATCAATAATTTAACAAATATGTAGAAATGCATTCGGAGTATATCACCGTACAAGTTGGTCGTTTCTGAGTTTTGACGTTAAAGCGTTAGCGACTCTTCTTCTTCCTTTCGCCCTACGCTGTAGGGTGCGAATATAAGAAGTCTTCATACCAAGTTTGGTGTCCCTAAGTCTTATAATTTTAAATTTTTATGTTCGCCATATTGGATACGCCATTTTGAATTTTCGAAAGTGATCTGTCATCCCTAGAACCTCCTAATCTCTCTTGGACATCCGATTCGTGTTCAGCAGAGAAATTTGTATGGAAACACTGTCTTATTTTATTCGCAGGATAAAAAGTATAATTTTGCTGGACTGTGTAATTGTTTTTTGAAAAATCTTTCGCTATTGTTATCAGTGGCGCAATGAGAACATAGCAGAGTTAAGGGAATGACGAGGTGAACAAAACTAAATATTGGAGGCGATATTACTTATGTCGGTATTTTAACATTGACGTACATAACGTAGTTACTTTAAATATTGAAAATAGTCGTTTAGTTGTAATAACTCAACGCGCATATAGGCACCTTCTGACAAGCACTATTCGTCGTTTGTTCTCGATGTTTTTATTTTTTTTTATTTGAGCATGATCGTCAACGATTAAAACGTTTTAATGAACTAACTGAAGCGGTCAGAGATAGCGGAAATCTCCAGATTTAACTGTATTTAACGCCTCTAGACTTTGTGGGGTTATTTGAAAAGCAAAATAATC
Organism: Drosophila neotestacea; assembly: GCA_035044365.1. Taxonomy (NCBI): domain Eukaryota; kingdom Metazoa; phylum Arthropoda; class Insecta; order Diptera; family Drosophilidae; genus Drosophila; species Drosophila neotestacea. The sequence goes on from JAWNMD010000450.1 coordinate 346,751, forward strand.
GGCGCAGATCGTTCGATCTTGACCAAACACTTTTTTCAGAACGTAACAAATAGTTCAAAATACATATAAGCTCGGCTGAAAAGTTCGTATGGTTTCTATTAGAGCGCACCACTAGAACAAAATCTGTACCATTTTTGAGGAGAATCAACCTTCAAAGGATATACATATGTTGTAATTTCATAGGTTTCAGACTTATATTTTTTAAGATATAGCATTTTGGGTGAAACTACTTTTGTTATTTAAAAAAAAAAAAAATGGATAAGGAATTTCGCTTGTTGATGAAACATTGTTTTAAACAAACTTGATCAATGGGAGATATAGATGAACCTACGTGCCAAATTTGGTGTCTCTAACTCTTATAGTCTCTGAGATCTAGGTGACACAAAAGGGACAGACAGACGGACATGGCTGTATCGACTCGGCTGTTGATGCTGATCAGGAATATATATACTTTATGGGGTGTGCCACGACTCCTTCTGCCTGTTACGCACATTTTTTTTTTGCACAAACTTAATAGGCCCATTTGTACTTTTCTAAAGTACTGAGTCTAAAAATGCTGCTGATGCCAAAAAGTGACTTGATAAGTGTTACCCGGACTCTGCACCAGGAGAAGCAACTATTCGCAAGTGCTTTGCTATATTCCGTACAGTGCACAGTGGTTCCTCCAACAAGCCAAAACTAAAAAAGTCAAAGTTAAAATTTTGACTTTAAATGTATCATCACTTTTTTATAATTGGTCTAGCTTTTAAACTGTATTCTTGTTTTTGTTTTGCTCTAACTGTCCTCTTCAAGAGCAGCATCGAAAGAGACAGCATGATATTATTTTGATAGTACAAATACAAAAATTAATAAAGCATTTAAAATAAAGTTATTGTGCAATGGAAGGTAATAATATTATAAATAAAGGTATTAAGTATATTTGTGCAATAAAAAGTATATGTACTTCCTGCTGTGTTTTGTGTAAATGGGTATTGTGTTAAGTACGTTATTGTGGACGTTCTGTGTTTGTCTCTGCTGTGTTTCGTTAGAGTTTTCGTTATGAAGGTCATCACATAACTCAACTAATCTTTTTGTACATTATTTATTAATATTTAAAGATTAAAGAGATTTTTAATTCAAGTGCTGATAGGTGCCCAGGCTCTTTCTATATCAAAAAGTTTTTCATACTTAATGTTGATTTTGAACCGATCGTTCCTATGGCAGCTATATGGTATAGTGGTCCGATCCGCTTGGTTTTTATGCATCATCTTACTATAAATTTATAAAACTTTTGTGATAAGTTTCAAGCCTCTACCTCAACTAGAAGTATGTTATACAACAACAACAACAGTAACCAGTGCGCACTTGTCCAATATTATTATGGTCGAAATATGTTATTGTGCAGCCAAAAAGTCTGCACTATAATTTTTTGGAGTGTGGGCCTAAATCAGTGTTGCCAGATTAGTCAGATTAGATTTCAGGCTAGATCTAGCATATTTTAAAATAGAATAGCTTATAAAATTTGCAAAATTGCTTCTAGCTATAAATCTAGCATATTTTAAGCCCATACAAATATACATATATGGTTTTCGTAAAATTTACGTATTTAATATTTTATTTGCCATTCAAATGCTCCTATTGCCGTGGTCAAAAACGGCCATGAAACGCGTTCTCAGTCAGTTGAATATTGTAAAATCGAAGTTGCGCAACAAAGTGCACTTAATAACTTAAAATAGGGGGTTTTTTTTTTAAATTAAAACTCATAAATAAAATAATACTTAACTAATTTAATTTAAATTTAACTCTAATGATTGTGTATGTGTTCTTGCATTTGGATATACTAGCTTGTTGTAAGCGACATAATTCCGAAATTAACTTTTTAATTCAAAATTGTTCAACTTTCCAAAACACGTCATTCGTTTAAATATTGTAGCTTAAATCCTTATACATACGCAAAAAATTAACTGTTTATTATGCCAATTTTTATGCAAGCGAATGCACAGATAAGCAGAAAAAGCCCTCTCCTGAAAAGTTGCTTTTTGGCGCTTATGCTAGGTTTACATTGTCTGGCACAGCGCGTCAGGAGTGCATTTGGGCATCTGAGCCTTCGAAATTTAAATTACCGATAGCAATGCCCAAATGCACCCCTGACGCGCTGTGCCAGGCTGTGCCAGTCAGAGTAAACCTAGCATTACGTTGTTTTCGCAAATAGGGCTCTACATATATATGTATATATCTATTTATATATTTTACTTTTAACATCTTTTAGCTTATTTTTACTCAGAATCTAGATTATGCGAGCGCTTAACACCTGGCAACACTGCCCTAAATAGTAAAGCGAAGCATATTAAAACTAGCCCTGAAAAGAAATAAATAAATAAATAGGCACACCCACGAAGTATACTTGTTAATAAGATAGGTTATTATCCCTGCAGTGTATATTTGGTTGTATCCTTCAGGCCCATATTACTGTCAAATAAAATATTAGCGCCAATTGTTTTTGAGACCTAAATTAGTTGACCATACATATATGTTAGCTTGTAGTCAGCTGATTAGACAGCAAAACGGAAACTCGGTAGAAAAGTGCCGAAAACAAGGGAATAGAGATTTTCGACTTACAGCTGAACCTCGAGCCAACAAGCGCAAAAAAAAAAATTCTAAAGTGAAGTAAAGTACTGAAAATTAATTTTACATAAAAAAAAGGAATTTTTGCTAAAATTGAGTGCGGAGAAAGAAATAACTAAAAGTTCGTTGTGCCTTTTCTATTAAAAAGGTAATAAATTCAATTCGTTTAATATATTGCTATTTTTTTTGTCGCTTACGATTTCTCAATTTCATTTTTGCAAGTACATGCATAAGTAAAACAGCCAACAATAAAAGCGTTACTTGACCTACACATACATGCATACGCACCAACGACTCTGTATGTCAGTATAAATTGAACGCCCAATTAAGACGTGCGGATGATATTGAGGCTCTTCATGTTTCCGGAACAAACAAAAACGGAAGTGGTACGGAAGTGGAATTAGTCTTAGCAAACGTCATAGACGTGTGTCCGCAATGAAGATCGGAGCCGTGCAATGTGTGTGCAGAGCCAGAGAATTGTTGTTCCTCCTCCACTCTACTCTACGTGTGTCTCATTGCCAAGATCAGGGCCAAAATATGGGTCCATACGGCTACATCCACCAAAAGAATTGTGGAAATAGTAGCTCTATTTATTTATATTTAATTCTTTTTTTATTTTTGTGCGCATTTAATTGACTTTCTTTTTGCAATTGAGCTAACAAAGCTTTTGCTTTTTTACGTATAATCGTTATTTCTCCCTCACACAGCCACAACAAGCAACGCAACAAAAGACTTTTCTGTGTAAGCTGTCTCTTTCATTCATGTAAGTTAGAACGATATCGAGATAAAAGCTTGTCTTACGTTTGCTGATAACAATTACACTAGTTTACAAATTAATTATCTGTGTCTGGCTTTTAGACCTTAGTATTTTTCCTGTATAGATTTTGACCTTCTAAACATGAAAAAGTATCTTAAAAATTTTTCTATGGAGTAGTTTTTGAGATATTATTTTTTTTTAAATTTTTTCATAGGTGACTCAGCTTCTGCGAGTATAAATCGTAAACGCGATAACCGTTTTCAACAAAATTAGGTTTCAACTAAAAGTAATGAAATTTTCTAAAACTTTTTTATTCAAAGTTTTGAAATCAGCTCTATCTTCATAATGTTAGAGCCTCTTAAAGTGAAAAATTCAATTTTTTTGCGAAAAAAACACAAAAAGGGGTACAAACAAAAATTCATAAAGTATATTTAACGCAAAAATAAAAATATAATTTTTTTATTAAAGCAGTATTTAGACTCGCGTCAAAATGAAATCGTAAAAAATCTGGTTTTTTCAGTCATCTAACAGAATATTAGTATTTTGTTATCGATATACGTGTTCGATATCGATATATGTGTTATCTACGCTGTTATTGTGGCCGCTTTATATAAATCAGCTGTTGTTGCTGCTGTTAAACAAAACAAATTAAATGCTGCCACTTATAAACAAAATAATAATATAGTCGCTTTCTGGCCTGATGCTACATTATGATCATATAATATATTTATTTTGTCAGGCACATCATTTTAATTAAATTAAATAAAGCCTAATTAACTTGTTTGGTCCTTATGACCTTTGATAATCTGCGGTATTTAAGCAGTGACCTCCAATTAAACGTCGTTAATTCCCTTACACCACATTTTCCCCAAATTTTACTATTCAAAAGGTCATAATTTCATCATTCTCTGATGAAATAAGGGGTGGAGGCTTATTTCATTACGTCAAATTGAAATGGCCCGCAAACTGTGCTATGTTAAGTCTAACAGTGCCATTTTGAGTTTAGCAGAACGGCAGGCCCATACGTTATGAAACGTAACGAGAAGTGTGAACCAACTTTGAAATGAAAAACAGGAAAAAAAATTTCGCTGTGTTTTTTATATGGAGTTTTTCATTTCCACGGCGTTTTGACGCGAGTCTAAGTACTGCTTAAGTCTTAAAGTTGAAAAATTCAATTTTTTTGCGAAAAAAAACACAAAAAGGGGTACAAACAAAAATTCATAAAGTATATTTAACGCAAAAATAAAAATTTAATTTTTTTATTGTTATTTTTGCGTTAAATATACTTTATGAATTTTTGTTTGTAACCCTTTTTGTTTTTTTTCGCAAAAAATTTGAATTTTTCAACTTTAAGAGGCTCTAACATTATGAAGATCGAGCTGATTTCAAAACTTTATATGAAAAAGTTTTAGAAAATTTCATTACCTTTAGTTGAAACCTAATTTTGTTGAAAACGGTTATCGCGTTTACGATTTATACTCGCAGAAGCTGAGTCACCTATGAAAAAATTAAAAAAAAAAATATCTCAAAAACTACTCCATAGAAAAATTTTTAAGATACTTTTTCATGTTTAGAAGGTCAAAATCTATACGGGAAAAATACTTTGAGCTAAGAGCAAAAGTGGCTGTAAACTGGTGTTATTAGAGCATGATGAAATTTTATTATAGTGTTTTCTTCGCCGAAAATTTTAAATATGAATTGCAATGTTCTTTTTTTTTTCAGTGTACACATTGAAATAAAAAAAAATACAGTAAGCTACAGTGGAGCAAGCTCGACAGTAGGAGACCCAGTACTTTTTGAGAGCAAAGCGTTCACCATAGATTGTTCTTCAATGTTGCGTACCATTCAATAGATGGCGCCACTACGAAGATATCAGTTGATAAACATAGAGATCGCTAGCGTCTCTTCTTCTTCTGCCTTTTGCCCGTAACATTGATAGTTGAATAATTTCCGGGTTCATCATCCGATTGGAATGAAATTTCAGGACAGCTTCGGACTATAGTGTGTATTATACATACCAAAAATCAAGCCGCTAGTTTTAAAGGTTCTCTTGTAATTCATCTTTAAAAATTTGTTTTTCAATTTCTATGGGCGGAAAAGGGGGTGGCAAAAATTTAAAACAAACTTGATCAATGTAAGATTTAGATAAACCTACATGCCAAATTTGGTGTCTCTAGCTCTTATAGTCTCTGAGATCTAGGAAACCAAAAATGGATAAGAGATTTTACTCTCTTAGATCACTAGCTTTGACCGAATTTTGCAAGTAAAATAAAGTAATCAGCTGCTAGCATTGCAAATAACTTACACACTCGCTCAAAGTAAATGTTTTAATTTTTCCTTTTTTCTTATGTTATATTTCGTTTAAACTGAATTAAGTGCAGAAAAATGATTTCGTATTATCAAAACTAATAAATTCCTTATATTATTTGTATGTATAACTTGGTCTAAAGAACTTGTGAGATGGTTCGGAGGGGGCTGAGCTGAGGCCACCAGGCGGGTCGCAGGTTGCGGATGGCGAACGGCCCTCTTGTTTTCAAGAAGGTTAGCTGTTGAATAGCGAGATTCCTCGTGAATAGACAGCCCCGGACAAACAGCGGATATGATACCGATCATCATACCGACAAGGTGTTTGTGTTGCCGCCTTTCAACAGCTGCCCTCCCAATATCCCTCACACTTACCTACCTCCATCCCATCCGACATCTCACCCCGGGCCGGACTAAGGGTGTCATTCGGACCGTGCCGAGAGTCAGCTTGGCTGGGGGCCCGGGTCTAAAAATAGCCCAGTCGCGATCGGTGGGCTCAGGCAAGTGGCGACCGCCTGTTCTAAACAGCCTTACCCGGGCATGCGAGCCTCTGCTCGGGTGGACCGTTCCTTGTTTCGCTTTTCGTGGGACCAAAAAGAATTAAGACGAACAAAAATATTAAATTTCCGAAGGATCTCGCAGCGGCGAGTGTCGCAAGACAGTTTGAAGATCGGGATCTCGATCGATTGCGGCCAAGTGTGGTAGACCATCCTCCACGCAACCAGGCAAGTGCTCCAAGAGCAAACCAGGGCCATAATAATGGTCGACAATTGGCGCGGTCATACCCGCGGCAAGTTCGCATGGGAGCTCGGCCGGACCATCCCGACCGAAGCGCCCCATGCTGACCGCTGACAGGCGCTAAGGGCAGCAGCGCCAAAATAAAAAGGATGCGCTACTACCATCCAGGGGGCAACCAGGTGGGCTGGACGACCCAAATAGGCGCAACCTGTGCGGCTCTAGGGTCAAATGGTACCTGAGGGATCTGAGCCAAGGCTTGCCCCCTGGAGGTCTTAGCGAAGGAGCCGCGACCAGCAGCTCAAACGGCTACAACTGCTCCGAAGAGGTCCAGCAGCACGCTGACTCCTCCCACGGGCACCCCAAAACGTCTCTGTGCATCAACACCAGCTACATCACAGGCGGTGGAGCTTGTGACGCCTGAGACGCTGGACGTGCGGTTGTGGTTGCATCGGCTTACCTCGCAGGGGACGGGCCCTGCCCACCCCCAGAGATCATGAGACTGGTGGAACACTGCCAAAAGAAGAAGCTACCGCTCCTCATCGGTTGCGATGCCAACGCGCACCATGAGATATTGGGAAGTACGGATACAAACCAAAGGGGGTGAGTGTCTTTTTGAATTTATTTTAACTCATAATCTAGAAATTGGTAATGTCGGAACCACTCCGACATTTGTAACCAGGGTTATGGATGAAGTCCTAGACGTTACCCTACTTAGTCGGTCCCTTAAAATACATCTTAGGGACTGGCACGTGTCGCCAGAAGAATCTATGTCAGACCATAGGATTATTCTGTATAAACTACAACTAAATACAGACTGCAGCAAGCAAACGCGCAACCCCAGGAAGACGAACTGGGGTAAGTTTTCAACGACGCTTGAACGCAATTTGGCTGGGATAATTTCTGGCATACCCAGAAATCCCCCAAATCTGGAGAGCGTAATAGCCTCGGTGAACAATAGTATAATCAATGCTTACGAGGTGAGCTGCGCACTAGGGAAGACGCGCAAAGCAAAAGATGCCTCTTGGTGGTCCGACAGCCTCGAGAGGCTTCGAAAAATCACTCGTCAACTCTTTAATAGGGCAAAGAGAGACGGCACATGGGACAAATACCGGGAAAGCCTGACTTCCTACAACAAGGAGATCAGAAAGGCAAAACGGAAGAACTATCGTGACTTCTGTGAAAACATAGAAAACACGACTGAGGGTGCCCGGCTACATAGGGCACTGTCAAAGAAGGCACCAGGCAAACGTGGGAATAACACCTACACTAGTAGCAACATAAATAAGTTGGAGCTACTATTTGAAACTCACTTCCCGGGGAGTATCCCCATACAGGAAGGAACAAATTTAGGAAGACCAGAAGACCGAGCACGGCCAGTGTCTGATGACTGGGCAATTGCCAAGTCAATAATCACGCTGGATAGACTAGAATGGGCAATTGGAACTTTCCATCCCTATAAGTCACCGGGCTTTGACGGTATATCACCAGCCTTCCTACAGCAAGGGAAGGCCAAACTCCTCCCCATTCTTAGGAAGGTGATGATAAGTAGCCTAGCACTAGGATATATTCCGAGCGCATGGATCAGAGCTAGGGTGGTCTCGGGAAATCATGGGGAACATCACCGAAGATATTAAGATGGCTATACCTTATGGTTGTCAGGCCCATGCTCACATATGGAGCAATTGCCTGGGGTGATAGAGTGCAACTCACCACCGTTCAAAAACAACTGCATAAGCTGCAGAGAATGGCTAGCGCTTGCATAACAGGGGCAATGCGCCCTTGTCCGACAGCAGCCATTGAAGTCCTATTGGAGTTTACACCGCTCCATACATTCATAGGGCTTCAAAGAAAAGCAACCCTGCTAAGAATGGCAATGGAGAGAGTTGACAACAACTGCATTCTCAGTCAGAGGGACGCTGATGCTCTATCAAGTGAGCTCCCCCTGTTGATACAACCAAGGGACGAAATGCCAGCCGAATACAAATTCGATCGCAATTTCAGAGTGAACTTGAGCAGTAAAAAGGAATGGAATGAATCATGAATCACCATACAATTAAGTGGTACACTGACGGATCCCTAACTAATCAAGGCACTGGCCTCGGAGTTGTTGGTCCTCGGTTATCCCACTATGAATCCTTAGGTACTCACACCAGCATCTTTCAGGCTGAAGTGTGCGCTATAGGAAGATGTGCGGATTTTAACCTAACACGCAACTATCGGAATAGAGACATAGCCATTCTATCGGATAGTCAAGCGGCACTGAAGGCAATCAGCAAGAGTAGACTGACATCAAAAGTAGTCCGGGAAGTCCGGATAAAGCTAGATCTGCTGGGATCATATAACAGGCTTACTCTGCGATGGATTCCAGGGCATACAGATATAGCGGGGAACGAGGCAGCAGATAGGCTAGCAAGAATGGGTGCTGAAAGCCTCCTAATAGGACCTGAACCGTTTTGTGGCATTGGGAACCACACATTACGGAAATCTCTTAGAGAAGAAGAAAAGCATTTGCGCCAGTTATGCTGGAATGATACTCAAGGCCTGCGACAGGCAGAGAGTCTCCTGGGTAGCTACAATCTGCAAAGATTCAAGCAACTTAGAGTCATGGGGAAGAACAGACTTAGAATACTGACCGGTCTTTTGACAGGACACTGTAGACTGAGAAGCCACTTATGCAAACTAGGCATAGTAAGCATCGGTACTTGCCGATACTGTGATATCGAGGACGAAACCTCTGAACATATAGTAGCGACATGTACCGCCGTAGCAAGGAGAAGATGTAGGTTTTTAGGTAACCATACCTTCCAACTAGAAGATATTGTAGCTCAACCCGACAAAAATAATGGATTTCATCCAAGAAATAGGGCTGATGAGAGAGTTATAAACTCTGAAGGGGATACAATAGACCCACTGGGTCGCAGTAAATTTTCCCCCCCACACATAATAATAATGTATGTATAACCTGTATTATAATTATTTATATGCATGCACATATCTATGTTATTTAAATATAAGCTTATATTTATATTTATTATAAATAACCTTATTTACAGCAATTCATAAATACTTGCATATGTTAGTCCCAAATTGTTCTTTAATGTATCTGATCAGAATTGATAGTAGGAGATATTTCTTATTGTAAACTAAAAATATAGCTATGTATGTCTGCTTACATTTTTTTTGTTTTTTTTTTTTTGGAACCATGCAAACCCGAATGGAGGTAACCTAGCCAATCTTGGTCTACAAATAGGGATCCTGAAAAGCTTTCCTTGGCATTATACAGGATCAATGGCAGGGCGGGCAGGGCATTTATCATCTGTGCCCCAACACCAAGTTATCCTAGTATTTTCTTTTTTGACCTCTTACTTTCTGCTATTTCTTTCCATATACTTTATTGTACATACACTCCATATCCCCTTGCCTATTCGGTTGTAAAAATAGTACGTAAAATGGTATGATTATATACATGGGAGCGAAGTATAACACGGTTGAACGGTCGAACGGTACTACAAAAATGGTATACAAAAGTTGAAAGATCGGTATGCTAGCTGTATCGCCCTCAACAACACAACTTAGCTGAGACATAATCATCGTGCAATAAGACGGGATTTTTTGATATCCCCAGTGGAAAGGGCTAAAATGAGGGTCAAAGGTCAAAATTACTTGGAATTAATTTTGTTTTGTTTTTTGAGCTATCTTAACCAACCTCACAGATTATGTGTTTCTTACTCACTGCTACATCCTGAGCAAATTTGGTCAAGATCGGATCACTATATCATATAGCTGCCATAGGAACAATCAGATGCAAATTAATATTTTGTATGAAGATCTTCGTTGTTTTTGTAGCTATTTTAACCAAACTCACAGATTATGTATTTCTTACTCATTGTAACATTACTCATTGTGAAAATTTTGGATCACTCTATCGTACAGCTTCCATAGGAACAGTGGCTTTTAATGCTATTAATAAACAATGCTGCTATAATCCAATTGCAGCGATCACTTTAAAACAGCGAGCAGCGAAAATGTAAATTCTCTATATTATATAAAGTACTATTACTATTATTTTAAGTTCAATTGCAGGGAATAATTGAATTTACATTTCCCGCTTTCTTATTACAAATGACATAAGGTCCGGCCATAGCTGTGAGAAGTGTTCCTTATTTTCACTCCACATTTCTCCCCGAGATTTCAGCGAGAATAGCGAGCTGCGGGTTGGCCAGCGAAGCGAGCATTAGAGGGCTTGCCCCCTGCTTATACAAAGTAATATTATTTTAAGTCCGATTGCAGGGAACAATTGAAATAACATTTACCGCTTTCTTATTACAAATGACATAAGGTCTGGGTATAGCTGTGGGAAGTGTTCCCTATATTCACTCCACATTTCTTCCCGAGATTGCAGCGAGCGTAGCGAGCCTTTGGGCATATTGTTAAACATATTTGAAGAATACAAAAAAATAAATTCAAAGTGACGGCAATATCGCCGGCGCCGTGAGACGTGTTTTGCTGGAAGGCCTCCGCAGCACGCAGCATAGGTGGTGTAAATTTGAATTTTGGAATAGAAACACGTTTGGATTTTAAAAAATGCAGTAAGCTACAGTGGAGCAAGCTCGACAGTAGGAGACCCTGTACTTATAGAAAAGAGCAAAAAGTGGTTATAGTCGAAATGGTGAAATTGGCGAAAGTCACCAATTAAAACTATTTTTGAGTGCAACGCGTTTACAAAAGTTTGTTCTTCAAAGTTGCGTACCAGGAATTTCAATAGATGGCGCCACTGCAACGATATCAGTTGATAAACACAAAGGTCGACAGCGTCTCTTCTTCTTCCTTTTCCGCGTTTATCGACCGAATGGAATGAAATTTTCAGGACAAATTCTAAATCAAGACTATATCGACTCGGCTGTTGATGCTGATCAAGAATATATATACTTTATGGCAGAAGGGGGCGTGGCAGACACCATAAAGTATATAAATTCTTGATCAGTATCAGAAGCCGAGTCGATATAGCAATGTCCGTCTGTCCGTCGTCCGTATAAACGAAAGGATCTCAGAGGTGGAAAGACCTAGAAACACCAAATTTGGTATGAAGAGATTATAAAGTCGATATATTTAAGCTAGAGGATTCCGGTCATCCGGAACTTGACGACTACACGTCCGACGCGTCGTCAAATACGAGGCACCTTAAAGCCCTCTGTCGGCTCGCCGACATGGAGGTCCTCATCCATCGAGGAGGACAACGGTGTGACAGTGGTGGAGGCCAAGTCTTCAGAAGTCGATAAGACTTCTGCAAATCAACCTCCACCATTGTAAGGTATCATCAGCTACTCTTTTGCTCCGCCTGGCTGGGGGTGGAGCAGACATAGTCTTGATCCAGGAACCTTGGCTGGTAAGCGGCAAGGTTTCAGACTTGAGACCCCGGATTCCAAGTTTTTACTGCCTGAAGCACAAGGTAAAATTAGAACCTGTATACTCGCAAGAAAACAACTTAGTAATTTCTTGCTCCATAATTTTAGTAATGAAGACAACACACCGGTAAGTCTGGAGCTCCAGTCAGCTCTGATAAGGCTGCTATCATGCTATATGGCATAAGGCCTTGCGGACCCGCCAGAAAACATGACCAAAAGTCTCATAAAGAACTGCGAAAAACAGAAAATCGGTCTCATCGTCTGCTGTGTTGCCAACGCTTACCATACCCAGTGGGGTAGCACCAACACTAGTATCGATCTGTTGATCTGCAATAAAGGTAATGATCCTGCCTTCATCATTAAAAACAGAAAAGAGGTCATAGATTTGACCCTCGCCTCTCACCATATTTTCGACTCGATTCACGATTGGAAAGTTTCCACTGAACATTCATTCTTTGATCCTCGTTTCATAACCAATGTCAGGAAAACCAACTGGCCTCTTTATTGCAAAATTTTTAAAGAAAATATCCCTGAAGCTCCCCCAGTGGCTGCTGGCGCCAAGTGGTCTACGCGGACGACGTCGCCATCATATTTACGGGAAAATACCCTCACACACTGTGTGACCTAATGACGGCCAAGCATAAAAGGCTGGTCACCTGGGCCAAAAAAAGCGGCCTGGGGATCAATCCCGACAAAACTGAGTTAGTTCTGTTCCCTGGGAATTATAAAATCCCTCCACTTACTCCCCCCAAATTAAAGGGATCAAACCTCTCTTTTAACGAGAGCGCCAAATACTTAGGTCTGGTACTGGATAGGATAGGTACAGGACTGGAACCTTAATATTCAGGAACGTTGCAGGAAAGCAACTGTCACGCTTTTTACTTGCAGAAAAGTCATAGGACTCATATGGGGTATGTCTTCATACATTGTTCTATGGCTGTACACTGCGATATTTAGACCGATCCTACTATACGGGATCCTCGTATGGTGGTCTATGTTATCTAGATAGACAACTACAAATAAATTTAATAAAATACAAAAGATGGCAGAGCTGTGCATCACAGGAGCACGTAAAAACACCCTTCACAATTCTCATACCCCAAAAAGAATAATGGGAGAACAAAACTCCAGGTTACACCGGTGCCATCAACTTTTACACAGATGGATATGAGCTAAACAGTATGGTGGGAGGGGAAGTTTACTTCCTTAAGCTGAACTTAAACATATCTTTTAGACTTACGGATCACTGCAGTATCTTGCAAGCCGAAGTACGTGCGATCAAAGAAGCAGTAAAGCCATCAACATCTATAGTAATAGTCAAGCAGCCATTAAATCTCTGGAGGCGACAACAACTAAGTCGACTACAGTTATAATGTGCCGCAGATCTCTACTCGAAATGGCTGAGAGTTTGACATTAACCTAATATGTTTGCTGGGGCACCGAGATACCAAACTTTGTAAAATAGGTAAACCTGAATGCTCTGCAGTAATCAGGGCCATAACAGGGCACTGGATAATTGGCACACATGCACGTAGACTAAATGCTCTCTATAATGACTACTGTCGAAGTTGTAGAGGCGAAGAAGAGGAAGAATGCCCGGAACACTTTTGTCACTACCCGGCCTTAAACTGCAAAAAGTAACAGTTCCTGGGAAAATACTTCTTCGGAAATCTAGGCGAACTTGCCTCAAGTAGCCCGATTAAAATTGGCAAATTCATCCAGTCTACGAACGATCGATCCCTTAGTAAGTTACAAATTTTTCCACTCAGGGAAATTAAGGCCTATGTGGGTCGATCCAATCGACAACCATTTTAACCTAACCTAACATAAACCATTTTACAGCTACAGAGTTACGATTTGGCACGTGTGATGATTAGAAGGGTCCAGACCGATCGGGTATTTGAAATTTTGGATGATCAGCCTTCTTCTCCCACAAATCGCAAAAAAACATAACTCTAGCAATTATCAAGCTGGAGATTTGAGATTCGCCGTGAATGATATTAAGGGTAGTTTTACACCACCGCACTATGGGCAAAAAGTCCGTTTTTCTGGCATCATTACCAATTTTCAAGATAGAAACATGAAACTTTGTACATATACTTAAAAAATAAAGGTAGAATTTCGGATTTATTTGTTTTTCCAGTGGGACCACGCCTTCCATGCCGCCCACCTTACCATTACGTCAAAAAATGTTCGAATTCTTGTCTCAAATATTTTAATATAATATATTTAAGAAATATGCATTAAATGTAGTATAATTAAGGCATTTTTAGCAATTCACATTTTAAAGTTGATTTGGATCCCTGCAAAATTAAATCAAACATTAGTTACAGCCCAATATTAACTTTTATGACGCCATACCTTGATACCCAGTTAATAATTTATTCATCCCAAAACTCTTCCTCCAACTCCAGGGAATCCAGCCCGAAAATTTCTATTTCGTCATCTCCGCCTTCTTCTACCTGATTATTATTATTGTCTTCACATATCCCTGTTTTTGAAAGCTCAATATCAGGAGATTCCAAAAGAGCTATGACTTCTGTCGGTAGCCTTTTTTTATGATTTAATCTTTGGCGTTCCTTCAGATGTAGAGTAGAAAGCAGTGGGTCAGAAGAATCTAATGCTCTGTTAAACACGTCTGACATAGTATTTAGGCGGCTGCTTTTCCTTGCATGAGATAGCCTATCGCGTTTGTATAATTTGTTGCGCGCTTCTGACGCATTTTCGCCGAGAGCTCCTAGAGGAAGTACGGAGGTTTCCATAATTTGGTGCCCATGTACCAATACCTTGTGCACAGTTGGAGACATTGGATACCACTCATAAGTTTTAACGTATAAGTTAAACGTTTTTGTACATAAGTCTTTAAATTTGGCTGGGCATACCTTATACTCACAAGATGTGGCAATTAAAATGATATAAAAATTATTCAAAATGGTCTCGTTAAAACTTAAAATTGTTGATAAAGTTTTGACATCTGCTAAAGCTCTTCTAGCGGTATTTCCATCGTTGCTATTGCCACTTCCATTTTGCTTAGGATTGTCTACGTTCAGACCACAATCTCCGCTGAATAGTTTGTTTCCGTATTAAAACCTCATCTTTCTCAGAACCTGTGACTCGCCATTTCTTTAAGTCAATTCTGTACGATACTTTTAATACAAACTCGAAGAATCGTATCCATGCATGCAGAGGGCTGACTCCATATTTAAGGCTATCAGTATAGATATGAAAGTTTATTGAATCGATATTTTTTGTCTTCAAAAGTTGGTTTGGCTTAGCACCACATAATGGGCAGGATTTGCATGAATTGGTACCAGTTAACACATTTAAAACTTTGCCATCGATTAAAGTCAAATGTGCTTCATATTTTATTACTATTTTTTGGTTTTCGAAATTGTAGGTGTGCTCTTTAAGAGTACGTATTTGCTCGTCCAAGTTCCTTTTTTCATTTTTTATAAGTTCAGTAGTTTCCCTAATGAATTCCATTTTGAGGGGCCGGCAGAAACTGACTGATTGTGGAGAAGGATTTAGCCAAATAATTTGATTTTGGCAATCTATTAATTTTAAGGGAATTATTGTTGTTACAAACAGTGATTGATCCGATCCAACAGGCTTCTCCGTGTTAAATCGCTGTTTATATATACTTTGTCCTGTTGACCCATCGAACCCATAGCTAACAATTAATTTGAAATGCGTTGCTTGCGTATGAGCAATTACATCTTTCTGCATTTCAAATATGCGGTCAGCAGAATGATTTAATAAATTCTGTAGCGATACTTCGTTTCCGAATAAGTTATTTTGTCTTGTTCTGGTCTGCATTTTAATTTCATCTTTGTAAGTTCCGAATACGGCGGATAAATATCGCATCCATGAAGCTTATTTATGGCTTTTATATTAATGTATTGTTGTTTTGTTAGAGTATTTTCAATTAAAAATGCTAAAGCCTTTTCTGAACTTATTTTGGTGATCTCATTCTGATCAAATTGGCTCGCTATGCCAGCTATGTTTGCGCTGTTCAATGCTTTTTGCAGTAAAAGAGAAGTCTTGTCATTTTTAAATTTTTTTGCCGATACAGAAGCCGCATGCAACAACAGTGGCATTGAATTTTCTGTTTCATTTGCCAGTTCAGATGCTAATTTTCGCTTTAACCTTGGACCTGCCTCAGTATACGTCAAGCGTTTACGACCAGGCTTTTCGCGTGGAACATCATCTTTAAGAAACTCAATTTTTATCGAGGATGCAAGCCATTGCGCATGATTTTTTTTAAAGCGGTCGAGCATTCTGTTGCATTTTGGCAAATTAGTGTTGATGAATCCGAAAAACTGCTTTAGCTTATCTGTTATTAAGTTTTGCTGAACATCACTTAATTCAGTTTCATCGATATTTTGCAAAACAAACTGCTTCACTGCAGCTTGTTGGCGGTTGTTGTCGCTCCAAACATCAAGCAACGTTGAATGGCAAAACGTAAATGCAACTGCAACATTGAGTATTGCCGTAAATCGGGCAAAAACGGGCAAAAATGTTATCCACTATTTGATTGTTAACAGTTTAATTAATAACATTCAGCTTTTAAATTGCCTCAACTGGCCTTAACTCACAAGTTACACTCCACAGAAACACAAAGACTTTTGTTAGCAGGGACCTAAAAACATACCAACAACACATTGAACAATTGGACAATATATCACATGTACTAAACATTTAGTGTTAATAATATATTTTACATACCTTCACGATTAAGGTCCATGTTCAAGCTTTTTTGTTTTGTTTACAATTTCAAGATAAGTCTCACAGCAAAAATCACAAGCTTTCGCGCCTTTTTTTTTTTTTAGAGTGGCCAGATCGTAGTCTTTTTAATTTTGACAAATGACAAAATACCAACGAAGTCCAAAAAATATTAAAAATAAGTTTTAATGCCCTTAAAGTATTTTAATTCAGAAAATAAGGTCAATTTGATAATACGGAACTGCAAAAAAAATGTAAAAATGCCAAAATATGAGACTTTTTGCCTATAGTGCACCGTTAAAATTTGATCGCAATCGGATAATACTCAAAGACAATATTTACATAAATATGTACATACATGCATATGGAATTCAACATCGTCCTTTATTTCCACAGGGTATTTTATTGTCGGACCTTCCCGACTGAATGATATATTTGTATATTATATATATATATATATATATATATATATATTGATCAGGGCGACGAGCTGAGTCGATTTAACCATGTCCGTCTGTCTATTTCTATGCAAACTAGTCCCTCAGTTTTTAAGCTATCTTGATGAAACTTGGTAAAGGTCCGTCTTTTTGCTGCACGCCAGATCGGACCACTATATCATATAGCTGCCATAGGAACGATCGTTTTGAAATCAACCTTTAGTAAGAAACACTTTTTTGTTTCTCGAGATATGTCAAACAAACTTTCAGAGATTGAGTATGGTATAGATTTCCATAGCCTGACCAAATTTGGTTCAATTCGGACTACTTTAACATATGGCTGCCATAGAAAATATTGGCTTGAAATCAACATCTAGAAAATTTTGTAAAAAATCGGATGGCTTATACAGTGGTCTGCAAGGGTTATGTTATGTCAACGTAAGTATCATTCATGCCGAATCTCAAATCTCCAGCTTGATAATTGCAAGAGTTATGGATTTTTGCGGTTTGTGGGAGAACGGGAGTGGCATCCAAAACTTGAAGCTTGATTTGCATGCAAATATAAAAAGACTTCGTATCAAATTTGGTGTCCCTAGGTCTTACCATCTCTGAGATCCGTTTTTTCATACAGGCAGACGGACATGGCTATATCGACTCGGCTTCTGAAGCTGATTAAGAACATATAAACTTTATGGGGTTTGCTGCTCCTTTTTTTTTACCTGTTACATATTTTTTTTTTAAACAAACTTAATATACCCCCATATATATTAAAAAATTAAACAAATCTACACTTAAGAAAAAATTTGTTAAGTCGATATTATATGTAATATTTGGGTTTATGTGTATCATAAATAGTGATATTTGGTCGAGGACTATTGAATAAGCTACATTTAGTAACATAGTTTAAATTTAGGATTTATTATTCGATCGCGATTAAGAGTATATGCGGACTTTAAAAGTTAGAGACACCAAACTTGGAATGTAGCTTCCTCTGTATCTCAACAGATGACGTTTGTTTTCTCACAAAAACAAAACATCGATGTCGAGTTACAAGTGTACGTTTAGTGCTAGCGCCTTGAGTGTTGGTACATATGATAAAAACTATAGTCTACACATGTTCTGAAATTTTCATCTTAATCGCATAATAAACTCGGAAATTATTCAACAAACTATTTTTTACGGCGTTGGGCAAAATAAAAAAGTATAGACGCTAACGCCACAACGTACAAAACTGGCTGTGTGTTTACTTTTTTTTAGTATTAGCATTTCACCACTCTTTCCCGTAGTTACAGGGACTCTACTGTCGAGCTTGCTTCACTGCAGCTTGTTGTATTTTTTTTATGTTTTGGTATTTTTATATCCCGATTTTGTTATACACAGAATTTTTTAAACTCAGACTCTGTTATTTGTACTTTCTATTGTCATCCCAACTTTTCGTCACAATATAATATTTTATCAATTGATGACTCACCCCTCTTGTCAGGTTTGAGCACAACCACTTTCTCATCTAGGAGCCACTCCAGATGCAAATCTGATTTATTGGAGTATCGATCAAGACTGTTGCGATCCCACGTCACATGCTCCCAGTGATCAGTCATAATGGCGGCACACAACATAGCCGTGGCACTAGTCGTTATCAGGAGCGTGACAAAGAGAAATAGCACTGGTGGCGGACCCATGCAGCAACTGGAGCAACAGGCGGTGGCGCCTGTTCTACTACCCATGCCCAGACCGTCCATGTGCGAGCTGAGCGATGCGGATGTCTCCAAATCAGCGGTGCCCGTTCCGACACTTCCACTCCCTCGGCGTTGTATGACCTTGGCGCAACTATTCTGACGCAGGAGAATGCTGTTGCTCCTTCTCAGGTTCTCGACAGCGGCAGCTGCTGCCGCTGTGGTTGCTGCGTTGCCGGCAGCGTCAAACTGCAAGGAGCCCCCAACGACGGAAGAGGGATGCTCATAAATGCTATTGTGCCGACTTGGCGCGAAATAGTAGCACGTGGTTTGCTTGGGCGCAATTTCTGTTAACTCTGACCCAGCACCTGGTAGCTCCTCATTGCTGCTAGAGTAGACGATCGATTGCTTGAACTGATTGGAATAACAGTTCTGCTTAAAAGATTGCGACGATTGCTGTGTTGCGGCTGGTGTCTGTTGTTGCACGTAGAGTGCCTCGTAGTCGCAGTGATGCGGATTCCGATAGATCACAGGCCAGGATCGAGTCGTTTTTGAGTTGTGGCTGTAACTGTTGGTCGTTGTCGTTTCAGATGTGCTTTGTGCTGTGGCTGAGACTGTGGCAGCGGCGCAGAGCTCCTCTACCAGAGGTGTCAATTCGTTAGGGGCCTCAATGTCCTCTGTTGATTGTTGTTGTTGCTGCTCCTGGTCTTTCTGGACCTGACGCAGTTGTTGCTGATGCAGCTGTTGTTTTTGCTCCTCCAGTGGCGTGGTTGTGGTCAATTGTCGCTGCAGCACGTTTTTGCCGCTGCCACTAGCCGACCAGTTGACAGGTACCGACGTCAGCAAGCTGAAGTCCTCCTCCTCAACCAGAGTGGCGTTACCCACGGCTTTGCCTAAGCCTGGTAAAAAAATGGTGTTAGATGTTGGCTGTGAGCGGCTGCGCAGCAGCGTTACATGTTTATTCGGTGCTTCATGTTGTTGTTGCAGTTGCTTCTGCTGCGATGTCGGTGAAGTGATGCTTACCTCCGGCACACACCGAGCCGTCACCTTGTAACGGCTGCCGCTGCCAACGCTGACGCCGACACCGACTCCGACGCCAGCAGCGGCGGCCCTTGCTCGCCCCAGTCATAAGTCTGAACTCTCCCGTTTTTTGATCTTGTTCAAGCTCATATGGTTCGTGGTGGTTGTGGTGACTTTGGTGACGTTGGTGGGTTGCTTGGATGCTTTTATGGATGGTTTGTTGATAGTGCTGTTGTTGTTTTTATTTTTTGTTAAGATTGTTGTTGATGTGGCTGTTGTTATTGTTTCTGTTATTGTTATTGCGTATAATTAAATGTGCGACGTCTAAAAGTCTACCTTTGCCATGTGTAACATTGCTTGTGCCACAAAAGAAAACTACTAGCGGCTTTTCTTGTTCTTCTTGTTTGTTACTTGATCTTTTTGCAACAGGTTTAATCTCTTGATGCTTTTGTTGTTTACGTATGTACCAATTTACAGTTATGTTTGTTTTTGTTGTTGTTTTTGTTCGTTTTGATAATGATTTATTTATTTTGCTGTTGTTTTGTTTTCTTTTTTTTCTACGTTTTGCAAATTTGTTTCTTAGCAAGCTATAAAAAGACAAGGAATAGAGAAAGTTTACAACATGAGTTTTGAAAGAGTTGAAAGTGTCGAAAGTTGATTTTGAGACAGATTTTAGTATACAATAGTGACAGTAAAAATAACATTTAAGAAAAAATTTACATAAGCAAAGACACTTAAGGGCTTGCGAGCGACAGCGACAGCGAAAAACATGCAAATCAAACCTGTAAGTACATATGTATGTACATCAGGGGTCGGCACCCATACACTCTCATGTTAGCAGTGCGCGTGTGTGCGTGGCAACAGACACGAAGTCAGTGACGTTTTCTTGCTTTACACTGAAAAAACGCTCGCTAACGTTGCAAGATTACTTGTATTGCTTCAAAATTTAAATTAAGGGACAAATGGTAGTAAAAAAGAAGCAAAGGATGCAAGGCATCACCATCACAAAATTCAACGAAAAAGAAAAATTCTTCCCAAATTTCATCAAACATTTTTGCGCAGCAAGCGTAGCGTCACAGCGAGAGCCGAAGTGCTATTGCCGAAGCCACACGAACTTTCATAGCGTCGGTGTGCTGGCAGCGCTGCTTCAGTATGACAGCCTATGCACCGTGCATACGACGCGCCTAATGGCCTATTTCCACTCAGCAACATCTAATATATTTTGGCATGATGTGCCTATTAGGCCGGAGCAAAAACAACTCTTTTTTAAATTTTCCAATTTCTTGGGTGCATAATCGTTGACCCGCTATAAAATAATGTGTGCAAAAAATCAGATTTTTTGGAGCCCATCTTGAGGTGGCGCACCGACGTACTTTTTTGAAAAAACACTCAAAAATGGAAAAATTTGGGGAAAAATGTGATATAAAAAGAAAACCTGATCTTTTTCTACATAATGCTTATTTTTCATACGTAGCCCTAACATTTTTTTTTATATCACTGTATCAACTGTTAAAATCGGCTTAAAAATGTAGAAGCTAGAATTTTTTTTATGGATATTAAATTGGGTAATAACCGTCAGTTTGAATAAATATCGTCCGAAAGCGAACACAAAAAAATGTGTTTCGTAGTATGGAGCTTTTTGGTTAGGGGAAAATAAAATGTATGGATAAGTTCGTCATTCGTCAGCCGATTTTTATGAATGATAGCTTCTTTGGCTCGAGGAAGTCCAAACTCTATACTCAATTTGTCAAACTGAAGATATTTTTGCGATTTATAAACATTTTGAATTTTTTTTTGTACCTTTATCCGTGCTGTTTTCACAAAAAATTCAAATTTTTTAACTTTAAAAGGCTCTAACATCATAACGATCATGCCGATTTTAAAACGTTGTATGAAAACGTTTTAGGAAATGTTATTATACAAATTCGTTTTCGTATTTAGAAGGCCAAAATCTATATGAAAAAAATATAAAGATCTCTGAGGCAGGCAAAAAGTTCCATATTGTATACTAGTGCACTGTTATAGTCACATGCAAGCTGACGGTTATTACTCAACTCGACATCCATAAAAAAATTCTAGCTTTTACATTTTTAAACCAATCTTAACAGTTTATACAGTTATATAAAGGTCAACGTATTAAAAATAAGCTTTTTGTGGAAAACGACCATGATTTTTGTTTATATCACATTTTTCCCCAAATTTTTCAATTTTTTCATGATTTTTCAAAAAAGAACGTCGGTGCGCCACCCTTAGGATGGGCTCCAAAAAATCTGATTTTTTGCACACATTTTTATTTTATAGCGGGTCAACGATTCCGCACTCAAGAAATTGGAAAATAAAAAAAAGTGTTTTTCGCTCCGGTCTAATGTGCAGTACAAAAACAAATGTGCGTCGTGTGCATAGGCGCTGAGCACCCCTGCTTTATGGGGTCTGCCACGCCTCCTTCAGCCTGTTACTCAAATTTTATTTTTTTTGCACAAACTTTATAATTTTATACTTTCTTAAAGTACATGGTCTAAAAACAAGTTGAAACCGCCAAAAAATTTCTTTATCATAATTCATGATAAACCGGGATCGTGAATTTTAGAGAGGTTGTGCACAGGCTAGACATTTAAGCCTAGTACCCAGCAAAGTTGTGGCAGAAGCGAATATAGCCTGGCCAAATTTAGTGCAAATCGGACTACTATATCATATAGCTGCCAAATGAACGATCGGTTCTAAATCAACATTTTGTAAAAAGTCTGACGGCTTATGCAGGGATCTGCAAGGCTATCCAAACTTTGGCGCGCCAAAGTAAGCTTGCTCTATATTTATACCCTTGCAAAGGGTATTATAATTTTGTCACGAAATGTGTAACGCATTGAAGGAGGCCTCACAGACACCATAAAGTATATATATTCTTGATCAGGGCGACGAGCTGAGTCGATATAGCCATGTCCGTCTATCTGTCTGTCTGTCTGTTTTTATTCAAACTAGTCTCTCAGTTTTTAAGCTCTCTTGATGAAACTTGGTACAGGTTCGTTTTTTTGCTGCACGCAGTACATACGTCAGAACCGGCCGGATCGGATCAATATATCATATAGGTGCCATAGGAACGATCGGTTCGAAATCAATATTTATTATGAAATTATTATTATTTATATGGAATTGCCAGACTTCACGATTTTTCAGTGCTGGCTACTTAGCTTTTAAAAAATGGACTGACGGATGAAGACGGAGAAATTTTCGTTCATAAGGACGGACGGAGAGAGAGATATGGCAATATCTACTCGGCTATTCATGCTGATCAACAATATATATACTTTATAGGGTCTGTTGTACCTTTTGCCTATTACGCATTATTATACCATGGGGGAGCATTTAAAGTTTGTTAAAACGTAAAAGTACTTAACAGGTCTGTACTTTTTTAATACACTTTATTATACACGGGAACAGACACGTGTTAGCGGAGACACGCTCTCTTATAAATATGCATGCAATTGACAGACTAGTTAATTCAACATTTCTCTGCTGTTGTTGTTGCCTTGGAAACGTTTTATTTGCCGTTGTTGCCCTGGAGATTAACGGTCGCCCAACATTTTAAGACCCAGTACTTTAAAAAAGTACAAATGGGTCTATTACGTTTGTGCAATTGTGCGTAACAGGCAGAAGGGGGCGTTGCTGACCCCATAAAGCGTATATATTCTTGATCAGCATCAACAGCCCAGTCGTCATAGCCATGTCCGTCTGTCAAAGACTATAAGAGCTAGTGACACCAAATTTGGCATGTAAGTTCATCTATAACTTCCATTGATCAAGATTGTTTTAGATTTTTGCAAAGCCAACCTCCGCTCATGGAAATCGAAATACAAATTGAAATACAGTCGAATTATAAGAACACCATTAATGCTAGCGCCTTGATTATTGGTACATATAATATACATACACTATAGTCCAAACCAGTCCAGAAAATTTTATTTCAATCGGAATAAACGCGGAAGTTATTCAACTAACAATTTTACGGGCAAAAGGAAGAAAAAGAGACGCTAGCGACTTCTGTGTTTATCCACTGATTTCTTCGAAGTTGCGCTATCTATTAAATGGTACGCAACATTGATGAACAATAGTGAACGTTTTGCACTCAAAAAGTACTGTCGAGCTTGCTCCACTGTAGCTTACTGCATTTTTTAACCTACCCTGTTCACTTATAAATAGGTCACCATGAATTAGCCAAGGTAGACAAAGTCACTAGTTAAGACTCATATTGTCAGGCCGCTACTGAATTTATGTGTCTGCAGCGAGTCGCCAAATAAATGGCATTAAGTCGAATACTGCAGATATCGATCTGAAACTTGGTATATTTTATAAATATAACACTCTAAATATTTATCAAAATTTTAAGCTAATTTGACCCGACCCAAATATTGGCTTTTTTCAACTTCAGAAGTCTTAATATTTCTTCCTATAGATTTAAGACGAAAATAAAATTTAAAATTTAAAATTCCTCTAATTAGCTCAGCTTATTTAAGCAAAAATCGTAAACTCGGTTACCGTTTTAAACAAAAGTAGTTTCAAATTAAAAGTAATGAATTCTCCTAAAAATTTCTATAAATAGATGCTTCTAAAGTTTAAAATATGAAATTTTTAGTAAAAAAAATGATCCTGCAGTGGAGCAAGCTCGACAGTAGGAGACCCAGTACTTTTTGAGTGCAAAGCGCTCAATACAGCTTGTTCTTAAATGGTGCGTACCGTTCAATAGATGGCGCCAGTGCGGAGATAAGCTAATAAACACAGAGGTCGCTAGAGTCTCATCTTCTTCCTTTTGCCTGTTACATTGTTAATTAAACAACTTCCGCGTTTATCATCCGATTGGCATTAAATCATCTGGACTGGTTTGGACTATAGTGTACTTTAAATGTACCAATA
Organism: Drosophila neotestacea; assembly: GCA_035044365.1. NCBI lineage: Eukaryota > Metazoa > Arthropoda > Insecta > Diptera > Drosophilidae > Drosophila > Drosophila neotestacea. The sequence continues at coordinate 371,316 of JAWNMD010000450.1, forward strand.
ATCAAGGCGTTAGCATTAAAAAGGCCCTTGTAATTCGACTGAAATTACATTTTGTAATTTCCGGGGGCGGAGGGGGGCTTGGGAAAAATCTAAAACAAACTCGTTCAACGCAAGATATTCAGGAACGTACATGCCAAATTTGGTGTCCCTACCTCTTATAGTCTCTGAGATCTAGGTGTTCAAAAAAGGGTGTTATCGACTCGGCTGTTGGTGGTGATCAAGAATGTATATACTTTTTAAGTTCTGCCACGCCTCCTTCTACCTGTTACGCTCATTTGCGAAAACTTAATAGACACATTTCTACTTTTTTAAAGTACTGGGTCTTAACATAAAACTCATATAGTTTATTTTAAATTAAGAGTTTTAGCTGACTCGAGGTCTAAGTGTAATAATGTCGATATGACATTATTAGCACAAATTCAACAACAACAATACAGAATAGCAAGGAGAAATGGTTCGGTATACAGGCTGTTTCAAGAGACGCCAGTCTCTATCATCAGTACCGTTTTTGCTGACTATTCTTAGCGATCATTGACTATTTAAATGCAGTGAAGAGAGAATATCCACCTGCGAATTCTAACGCGCGGGCATGTTTGCAGTGATGCTATAAATAGAATAGCCCTATATGCATTTAAAAGAATGTTATATTTTTATCAGGGAATGAAACCGTAACCGTAACCGGAACCGGAACCGTTATCCGAAATTAACCGTTTCAATGAAATACCGTAGCCGAAACCGGAACCGAAATAAATTATTTTTCAAGAACCGAAAACCGAAACGTTCGTACCGGTACGGTTTCGGTACAAAATTTGTTTGTTATTTTTCGTACGAACATGGTTTTGCACTATAAAAAAAATTTCTCGAATTATATGTCAGACTTACCATGCTAAAATGCATTTGTCCGTTTATACATACACAAATATTTGTTGTAAAATTCAATTTTTTATACTTTTAAAACTTTTTAAAAATTACTTTGCTGTACCGGTATGGACCGATACGAGACCCGGAACCGAATTAGAATTCGCAGGTGGATATTCTCTCTTTACTGCATTTAAATAGTCAATGATCGCTAAGAATAGTCAGCAAAATCGGTACTGATGATAGAGATTGGCGTCTCTTGAAACAGCTTTTATACCGAACCATTGCTCCTTGCTATTCAATTAGCAAGTGATAGTGCTGTATTGTTGTTGTTGAATTTGTGTTAATAATGTCATATCGACATTATTACACTCGGACCTCGAGTCAGCTAAAACTCTTAAATTAAACATTAAAAATGTCACTAAAATCCACTAAAATTGATAGTTTATTTTAGAAAATTTACATTTTTGCTGCTTGCTGTTTTAAAGTTTTCGCAATTGTACTTTGGAGGAAAAAATCATTTCGCAAAGAATATCCGATTTCACCGGAAATGCGCCAGATTTATCGTGAAAAGATGAGATTTGTCGAGAAAAAACCAATCTGTGAATTTGGTTGAGATAGCTTAGAAAACAACAAAGCTCTTCATTATAAACGTTAATTTGCATCTGATTACACAGTGTTACACCAAAAAAAAAAAACCCTGGGAAATGATAGTGATTTTCAGGTAGGGCTTATCGAGTATAGCAATACTGCATACTTGGAATTTTGGGGACACCCCCAAAATCTGTATTTACCGCTAAAAAACCGAGTTTTGCTATGTGTAGGTACTTAACAGCTTGTAGCTTAGTGAATTTTATACCAAAAATAAACTTTTCAGCCGATTTAGAAAGAAGAAGAATGGCCCTTTCGATTGGTGTATATATGTATATATGACGTTTGACCAAACTTGAGACATCAATGCGTAATTGCCCCCCAAACCCATTTGTTTTTCACTTTTTTCAATATTTTTCAACTTTGACAATGGTTTTATGCACTATTTTCTATAAACACCATACTACTTATGGAATGTTTTAAAAAAATGTTTAATTCTGAGTATGACTTAGGTTTAATTTTAAAAATTGGATAGTAATTGACCAAGATAAGCCCTACCTATCACTATCATTTCCCAGGGTTTTCAACTTCATTCCAATTTGTAACACAGTGTTATTCCTATGACAGCAAAATTATATAGTCATCCGATCTTGACCATATTTTCTCAGAATGTTACAATGAGTAAGAAATACATAATATATGAGTTTGGTTTTGAAAGCTCTAAAAACAACAGCTGGCATCATACTAAAGTTTTATTTGCATCCGATTTTTCCTATGGCAGCTATATGGTCCATTTGAACTACAAAATATTTTTTGATTCTTCATACATTAATAATATAGTTTATGGGCCGTTTTCTCATCTGGCCGCTAACCTTTAAAGGAAGATAAAATTAAGATTTTGTTCTCTTAATGGCAGGTATATCTTCCCTTTAAGGTTAACGGCAAGATGAGAAAACGACCCTAAGTGTATTACATTAAAATTAAAATTTGCATAAACAAAATTTTCGACTTTATGCCAAGTATTTGGCGATTCCGCCCAAAGCACACTGTTTCCTGTTGTATTTTTATTTTTATAAATTTATAGTAAGATGATTTAAAAAAAAAATCAAATCAAAAAATCATATAGCTGCCATAGGAACGATCGGTACGAAATCAACATTTAGTATGAACAACTTTTTTGTTTCTCAAGATATCTCAAACAAAGTCACAGATTGTGTGTTTTATATAGTTTCGTACATCCTCATCAAATTTGGTTCAAATCGGGCTACTAAATTATATAGTTGCCATAGGAACGATCGATTCGAAATCAACATTTAGTATGAAAAACTTTTTTGGTTCTCAAGGCATCCCAAAAAAACTCACAAGTTGTGTTTTTGGTACAGTTTCATGCATCGTTACCGAGTTTGGTTCAAATCAGAAAGCTATATCATATAACTGCCATAGGAACGATCGGCTCAAAATAAACATTTAGTATGAAAAACTTTTTGATATAGCAAGAGCCTGGGCATCTATCGGCACTTGAATTAAACATCTCTTTAATCTTTAAATGTTAATAAATAATGTACAAAAAGATTAATTGAATTGTGTGATGACCTCCATAATGAAAACTCTAACGAAACACAGCAAAGACAAACACAGAACGTCCACAATAACGTACTTAACACAATACCGATATAAACAAAATACAGCAGGAAGTACATATAATTTTTGTTGCATTAATATAGTTAATACCTTTATTTATAATATAAATTCCTCCCATCGCACAATAACTTTTTTGAAATGCTTATTTAATAATCTGTATTGAGAGCTCTACTTGCAAGTTGCTTTCGCTTTGATATCAAAATAATATCATGTTGTCTCTTTCGATGCCATTCTTGAAGAGGCGGTTAGAGCAAAACAAAAACAAGAATACAAATGAATAGCTATACCAATTATAAAAAGGTTTTGATACATTTAAAGTCAAAATTTTAGCTTCGACTTTTTTTATTTTTGGCCTATGGGAGGATCTATTGTGCAGTGTGCAAAATTGAACAACTGAAATTCTGAAAATTGTTTTATTTCTACCGTAAATTATAAGCCTTATATAATGATATGGGATGCTTTTTATGCCCTTGCAGAGTGTATTATAATTTTGTCACGAAGTTTGTAATGCATTGGAGGAGGCCTCACAGACCCCATAAAGTATATATATTCTTGATCAGGACGACGAGCTGAGTCGATATCTGTCTGTCTGTCTTTCTGTCAGTCCGTCTGTCTGTCTGTTTCTATGCAAACTAGTCTCTCAGCTTTGAAGCTATTTTGATGAAACTTGGTACAGATCCGTCTTTTTGCTGCACGCAGTACATATGTATGTCAGAGCCGGCCGGATCGGATCACTGTATTATATAGATGCCATAGGAACGATCGGTTCGGAATAAACATTTAGTATGAAAAACTTTTTCGTTTCTCAAAATATCCCAAACAAGGTCACAGATTGTGTTTTTGACACAGTTATATACATCCTCACCAAATTTGGTTTAAATCGGACTACTATATTATATAGCTACCATAGGACCGACCGGTTCGAAATCAACATTTAGTATGAAAAACTTTTTTGTGTCTCAAGATATCTCAAACAAAGTCACAGATTGTGTGTTTGATATAGTTTCATACATCCTTACCAAATTTGGTTCAAATCGGGCTACTAAATTATATAGTTGCCATAGGAACAAACGGTTCGAAATCAACATCTAACAAATTTTGTAAATTTGCCAAATCTGCCATAGGAACAAACGGTTCGAAATCAACATCTAACAAATTTTGTAAATTTGCCAAATCTGCCATAGGAACAAACGGTTCGAAATCAGCATCTAACAAATTTTGTAAAAAATCGGAGGGCTTATGCAGGGCAGCAAGGGTATCCAAACTTTGGATCGCCATAGTTAGCTTGCGCTATATTTTTTAAACTAATGTGGCAGGGACAATATGTTTCGAACAAAGCTAACCAAGTCTTTAAACACTCCATCATTAAGACCATTTTTAAGTTTAGCAACCTCTTCCCAAAATACGGATATATCATCTTCTTTTTTATTTTAGTGGCTGTTAACTTTAGAATGGTCCACTGGGTAATAATTGCTTCCGGATCAGAGTCACACAAATAACACTTTTTAGCGTTTTTTATGGTCCTCGGCCAAATTTAGCTTTTTATGATAGATATGCCCCAAAGATTAAATTTATCGACTTTAAAAAATGTTTGTGGGTGTAGCTTTTTTTTTTTTGAATTTTTCAAATTTGACAGTTTTTTTTTTAATATTTTCATTGGGTACTCTTACTTAAAGAATTTTTTTCGAGAACGGCACAACCGATCTTAAAAATCTTTACAGATTCCGAAAGATAATGAATGTATTTATTAATCATGCCTACATTGCTTTTAATTTAAATCAATAGGTTAACAAATATGTATATATTTTTAAATTATAAAAAATGTGATATTTGTTTTTTAATAATTTTTTTCCTTTAAAATTCAAGAAAAATTAAAAAAAAATTAAGTCCTTTTTGTGTTTAAAGTTAAGTGGCTAGAAGCATTAATTAGGCGTCGTTTAAGGTATTACCCATCAAAATCGTAGGTAAGATAGTGGACTAAGAGCATTTTATAGGCAGACATGTTTTTTCACAAAATTTTTTAATTTCCTTGCGGAATCCTGACTTTAAGTCCAGAAAATCCGTCCCGAATTCCTTTTTCTGGCTCTTTGACTTTAAACACACATGCATTTTTGATTCAAGACTCTCGCAAAGTATTGATCATTAAAATAAATTCAGAAACGACCAATTCATACGATATTATACTCCGTGACAGATCGATCGTATGTCAGCTAAATGTTGGTTTTGAACCAAGATGTTATTGTATCATGGTCGCTACTGTGTGAGCTGTCGATAACGATTCGATAAACGTGCACACCACTGCTGTACAAACAATGCATCTTACAGCACGCATCTTTTCTACAGCAACAGTTAGTTTTAACAGCTGTTAGACTTAACAGTGGTCTGTTATGTAACATTTGAGGTATAGAACTTTATAGTTTGAAGTTTTCTAAAGATGTTAGCAAAAAAATAATATTAATTTTAATACTTTGAAAAAAAGACTAAATACTCGAAAAATGGAAATATACCCCATAGTGCACAGGCTAAAAATCCATGCGGGTGCGTTAAATTGTGTATTCGACGAATTGGCGATGGGCTTACGCGACGATTATTTACAGAGTTGCTTTTTTATTTTGGTCGCCGATGTATCAATAATTTTCAGTGCTATAAACGAAAATACCCAGATACAAATTGTGTTTCTGAGAAATATTCAAAATTATATTTTCTAAAGCCAATCATAAAAAAAGAGCCAATTCGAAAAAAAAAATGTCACTGCACCATCAGGAAAAAAGAGAGCCTGTGACGATCGGCCGATCGACCGCGGAACGCAACACAAGCAGAACGGATCGCCCCGGGAATTATATAAAAATAATAAAGCAACGAGGTGAGTGGCAAGTACACGGCCAGAGTGCAAGTTAAGTATTAGATAAAGCAGTATTTACACTCAAATCAAAAAGAAATCGTCAAAAAACTGGTTGTTTCACTCAGCTAACAGAATTTTATTATTTTGTTATCGATATATGTGTTCGATATCGATATACGTGTTCGATATCGATATACGTGTTATCTACGCTGTATTTGTGGCCGCTTTATATAAATCAAATGTTGTTGGTGCTCATAAGCAAAACAAATTTATTGCTGCCACTTTTAAATAAAATAATAATAAAGTCGCTTTCTGGCCTGATGCTACATTAAATTCATATAATATATTTATTTTGTTAGGCATATCATTTTAATTAAATAAATAAAGTCTAATTAACTTGTTTGGTCCTTATGACTTCTTTAACAACGTTTCATTGGATTTATTAGACCCAGTAATTTAAAAAAGTACAAATGGGTATATTACGTTTGTTCAAAAAAAAAATGTGCGTAACAGGCAGAAGGAGGCGTAGCAGACCCCCTAAAGTATATATATTCTTGATCAGTATCAACAGCCGAGTCGATATAGCCATAACCGTCTGTCTGTCTGTCACTTTTATGAGATCCTAAATCTCAGAGACTATAAGAGCTAGAGACACCAAATTTGGCATGTAGGTTTATCTATATCTTGAATTGATCAAGTTTGTTTTAGATTTTTGCCACGCCCCTCTCCGCCCCCGAAAATTGAAATACAAAATTTTTAAGTCGAATTACTAGAGCCCCTTTAATGCTATCCCATTGAATTTTTCTACTTAGAATATACACTATAGTCGAAAACTGTCCAGAGTTATTCAACTAACAATGTTACGGGCAAAAGGAAGAAGAAGACACGCTAGCGACCTCTGTGTTTAATAACTTTTAACTTATCTTCGTAGTAGCGCCATCTATTGAATGGTACGCAACATTGAAGAACAATCTATAGTGAACGGTTTGCACTCAAAAAGTACTGGGTCTCCTACTGTCGAGCATGCTCTATTTTATTTTGTCAGGCACATCATTTTAATTAAATTAAAAAAAGCCTAATTAACTTGTTTGCTCCTTACGACCTTTGAAAATCTGCGGTGTTAAAGCATTGACCTCCAATTGAACGTCGGTAATTCCCTCACACCACATTTTCCCCAAACTTTACTATTCAAAAGGTCATAATTTCATCATTTACTGATGTAATAAGGGGTAAATAATTATTTTCGAATGCAACCTAGAAATTTGTCATTCCCTACGAAAAAGTATACAAAGAATGATAAAAATAAGAAGCAACAACAATTTAAAATGGCCGCCGAACCATGTAAGTTCATAACGTTTAAAATTGATTTTAATAATTTAACTGCACATTTTATTAAAAGCGCCCAATAAACCAAGTTCCAGCTGCAGTAACACCAATGGGGTGCATTGGACCACAGCAATGGACAACATGGTGATTGATCTGTGGGCAGACAGTATTGAAGATCTGAGAGGGGTTCACAAAAACTCTCATGTTTACGTGGAGATGGCACAAAGCACTCTACAGCACTCTACTTAAAAAGCATCGTCATAGTGGCACGTCCTTCTCCCAAAGTCTGCCAAACCACTCCTAAAATATTTAAATAACGTGTTTTAATTAAATGTAATCAATATGTCCTCATATGATTTTTCATAAACTGTCCATATTAACTTTATTTTTTATTCAAATCACAAAATTTCACAAATTCACTGTTGAAGTTAGTTGAATTGATGTTAGATGTAAGATGTTGGCAGTGGGAATCGGTGTTTCACATATAACATGTTCCCATTTCGTTCCATCCCTGCCGGATTTGTAATCGAACCTGAGGTTTTCGATGGCCAGAGCGACGTCAGTGATGAATCCCTTGATGTTCGAGACATCAGGGAAGAAGATCGGCGGTGGCTTTATGGTCTTCACGGGGGCAGTAGGGACGGGGCCGGGATCGACGAGTGTCTCCTCCTCTGCTTCGTCAGCGTCCATGGTGTCGATGATAGCGGCATATCTATTGGAGCTCATGGTGGTCAGAGGGGTGGCATCAGCTGGCGGGGATTTCTGGTCGGGGCCTTGCGTCTGATCTCGCCCGGCTCCAGGCTGGACGAGCTGGTCTTTCCGTCGCTTCCACTGCGGTCGCGCTCTGGTGACGCCTTTAGCGTCTTAGGCGCTGATGGCCCGACCTTGGCCTTGGAAGCTCCTCCAAGTAGGAGCTTCGCTGGTGAGATCTGCCATTTGGGCTTGGTGGTGGCTGCGGGAGCTGCAGGGGCTGCGGGATCTGCGGGAGCAGCAGATGGAAATGAGGCATTTACAATTGGTAAATGCAACGGCAAATGAACACGTGCAGGCACACGTACACGCAAGTCAGCGCGTGTGTGTGAGCGTATTAGTGTGTCGAAGTCCAACGCGTGACTGGCTCGACCAATCAGAGGGCAGCTGTCGAAAAAGCAGATAACGGCACTTTATACGAAAAAGTTCCGCTGTTTTGTAGGCACGTCTTTACTCGGCGAGAGTTCGTACGAGACTGGCAAACATTGTTGTTCACTATACTTTTGCTAATATCTGATATGTCTTACTGTCTCGAATAGACGTCCGCACTCTGTTACTTGCACAGACGAAAGGGAAAAAGGCTGACTTATTAGTTTTGCTATAGACCACTTGGTTTAAAAGATATTTACATACATTTAATTTGTAGACCCAGTACTTTAAGAAAGTACAAAAAGGTCTATTAAGTTTGTGCAAAAAAAAAAATGTGCGTAACAGGCAGAAGGCGTGTCTGTCCCTTTTTTGAACGCCTATATCTCAGAGACCATCGGAGCTAGAGCCACCAAATTTAACATGTAGGTTCATCTATATTAGGTGGTCGCGGTATACAGGGCAGTTGTTAAAAATGGCGATTTCAATGGTTTCACTAGCTAAAAAGTTTCCATTCTGACTAAAAACAGCACACAGAATATTTGAACTCGATCGGAGATTTTTCGATTTAGGCATTTTTAACTAGCGGTCTGCATGAATGCATTCATTTCAAACTCCACAGAACTATAAAATACTGTACTGCACTCAAATAAACTCAAAGTTGTACAAAGTATGAGTGAATGAGCTTATTAGATGTTAATACAGCCGCTAATACAACATTCACTCACATTCATTCGAAGCTGTGCTGAATAACGAGCACCCTTTTTCTGAATGAATGGTTCATTTGGCCTTTTGAATGCATTCATGCAGACCTCTATTTTTAACCTTCGGAGCCGCAGAAAAAATATTTAATTTGATTATTTTATATTAATTAAGAACTTAAATATACTCAATTCTATCTAAATATAATACCTATAAATCATAAAAGTCAATTATACTCTTCTATATAGATCCAAAATGAATTATGAGTCAAAAATGGTAGATTTTTGCTAATTTTCGCTTTATTCACAATGCAAAAATTGTATTTTAAGAACTTTTTGGTAAGGCAGCAAACCTTCAAATTTTTTTTGGAGTGGTTCTGTTCGGCAGTTCGAACCCTAAAGTAACAATTTTGACTTATAATTCATTTGGAAATATATGGAAGAGTATAAATGTCTTTTATGATTTATATATATATATATAATATTTAGATAGAATTTAATATATGAAAACTCTTAATCAATATAAAATAATCAAATGAAATATTTTTTTACGGCTCCGAAGGATAAAAATGCATAAATCGAATAATCTGAACTTTGAACCCGATCCGGGTCCATTAATACTTCTCCGACCGAGTTCAAAATTTCTGTGTGCTGTCTATAGGCAGAATGGAAACTTTTTACCTTTTGACACCATTGAAATTCGATAATGTTGCAAAAATTGTCACCCTAATCTATATCTTGCATTGATCAAGTTTCTTTTAGAATTTTGCTACGCCCTCCTCCGCCACCGTAAATTTGAAACAAAATTTCAAAGTCAAATTACGAAAGCACCTTTAATGCTAGCGATCTGATTTTTGGCACACATGATAAACTCTACAGTCTAATCCTGTCCTGATAGTATAATAAACGGATAGCATATGGCTATTCGAAATTTCGAAAATATGAACACCTTTATTTCAGAGACTATAAGAGCTAGAGACATAAATTTTGGTACGTAGGTTCATCTATAACTCCCATTGATCAAGTTTTTTTTTTCGATTTTGGCCACGCCCCCCTCCGCCACCGGAAATTGAAATACAACATTTCGATGTCGAATTACAAGAGCCCCTTTAATGCTAATGCCTTGGTACATATAATATACACTATGGTCCGAACCTGTCCTGAAAGTTTCATTCCAATCGGATTATAAACGCCGTAGTTATTCATCTAACAATGTTACGGGCAAAAGGAAGAAGAAGAGACGCTAGCGACCTCTGCGTTTATTAACTTAACTTCGTAGTGGCGCCATCTACTGTATGGTACACAACATTGAAGAACAACCTATAGTGAACTCTTTGCACTCAAAAACTACTGGGTCTCCTACTGTCGAGCTTGCTCCACTGTAGCATGCACTTTTATTTTTGATTTTTAGACCCAGTACTTTAAAAAAGTACAAATGGGTCTATTAAGTTTGTCCAAAAAAAAAGTGCGTAACAGGCAGAAGGAGGCGTGGCAGACCCCATAAAGTATATATATTCTTGATCAGCATCAACAGCCGAGTCGATATAGCCATGTCCGTCTGTCTGTCTGTCCCTTTTTTGAGTTCCTAGATCTCAGAGACCATAAAAGCTAGAGACACCAAACTTGGCATGTAGGTACATCTATATCTCCCATTGATCGAGTTCGTTTTAGATTTTTGCCTCGCCCCTCTCCGCTCCCGGAAATTGGAATACAAAAATTTGAAGTCGAATTACAGGGGCACCTTTACAGCTAGCGCCTTGATTTTTTGTACAAATGATAAACACTATGGTCAAAACCTGTCCTGAAAATTTTAAACGGATTATAAACGCGGAAGTTATTCAACTAACAATGTTACGGGCAAAAGGAAGAAGAAGAGACGCTAGCGACCTCTGTGTTTATTAACTTATTTCGTAGTGGCGCCATCTATTACATGGTAGGGAACATTGAAGAACAATCTGTAGTGGACGCTTTGCTCTCAAAAAGTACTGGGTCTCCTACTGTCGAGCTTGCTCCACTGTAGCTTACTGGTTTGTTTCTCAATTTATCTCAACCAAACTCACAGATTGTGTGTTTGATATAGTTTTTATACAACCCTACCAAATCTGGCTCAAATCGAACAACTATATCATATAGCTGCCATAGGAACGATCGGCTCAAAATCTACATTTAGTAAGAAAAACTTTTTTGTTTTTTGAGATATCTCAACGAAAGTCACCAATTTTGAGTTTGATTCAGATTTTTATAGTCTGATCACTGATGGTGCAAATCGCACTACTATATCTTATAGCTGCCATAGGAACAAACGGTTCGAAATCAACATCTAACAAATTTTGTAAAAAATCGGACGGCTTATGCAGGGCTCTGCAAGGATATCCAAATCACCGTGGATATCACTCAACGACATAGTTGACATTTTTAATATATGTACATACCAACTTGATTAGAAAGTACGAGGAATGTGTTCAGGAAATGGAAATACAGCATTATACGTCAATATCGATATTATCCCCTTCAAAGTACTCCCCATGGACTGCACGTTCACGTTCACGTGCTCGCCATTCACTCGCTTGGTGTCTGGATTGTGTATCATACTCATAAATCAACGTCTCGTCTCTAGTAATGATCTATTTGATAAATGTTGGATCAGACTCGGCCTTGGAAATAATTTCTTTTGCGACGTCAACGCGTTTCCTTTTTTGCATGAAATTCAGGTCTATCCTCACCAGTTTTGCAGCGACACGTCTAAGGCCTGCCAATCCTCTCTTCATCCTTCACGGACTCCCGGCCCCTTGTGAACTATTCGTACCACCTATAAACCAGAGAGCGCCACACGGTGGGGTTTCCACGTACTTTTGGATCAAGGTAGTATATGTATTAAAACCAAATATAGCTCACTTGAAAAAAACAGCGAGTTACGTGGCCGTCAGACAACTACTAAGCCGAAAATTTGAGATCACTGCATATTTTGTTGTTCTTCATTTCATTTGCATCATCGAACTGTTCGAAATATGAGTGTGCAGGAAAATCAAACCAATCACATGTAGCTGATCAAGCTACATAATTAAATCATGAAAAAGAGTCAAAAAAGACTCTCCAAGAAGATTACGATCAGTAGGGATCTTACAATTGCTTTCTGGTTCGGGTGGTGTAGCAAATAAAATTGTTTCCCAGTGATGATTTTCTCTTTTCGTATATGGTACAGGCTCCAGCCGGCTGGTGTATTCTCTGATAAAGTGCATGTACTGCGTGAGCAGCTGTTAGTTTTATTGTAAGCGATCTACCAACTTAAAGCGTTTCAGAGCTCCTTGTAAAGTGTCTCCAAATTCAGCATCTGGTTTGTTGAATGAAAGTTCTACAACATACTTCCCTTTTCCATCTAGAGTATGTGTGGTGAGAAAGTGTTTCCCTACCTGTTTATCTTCAGGTTCCTTTTCAGTGCTGCAGTGAACACTTTCTAGCTCCCTAAACTCCTGGAGCGATGTAATAATATCGATTGTTGGGTGAGTGCAAATGTCAAATGACCTTGGTTATCGTACATCTTCCTACCAGTAAGCACCGAACAGACGTGTTCGCTACCCAAAAGTATTTAAAAAGCTGCGTTTGTGCTAAAATGTGTATTCGCCAATTGAAGATCCTTAAAAGCTCCTAGTGTAGATGCGTCAATAGTTCGCCTTTTCAGCGATGAAGTAATCTTTCCTAGTTCGTGGGCGTAGACAGCCAAGTGATTATCAGAGATATTGGACTTCATGTGAAGTGTGCTGCGTCTACTTGTGGTATCAGCTTTTACCGAAATATTCCCATAACCAAGTGACCACTTTACAGAAAATTTCTTAAAGTTACTGGAACTACTGATAGTGAGGAGCGTAATTTCAAATCACGAAGCTATGATTGCTAAGAGATGGGATTAAATTTGTATTGGACAACAGTTCCAAATATCCATGCATATATATATATGTATACATGTGCAGGCATAAGTCTATAAGTAAAATTAATAGTAGTAATACCCCTGGGTCGCAAACCGCGCTAATAGAATATCTATATACATTTATATGTCCATGCGTATATTATTTATCATATATATGCACATACATATATATATAATTAAATAGTTCTTTATTTACTGTGTTTTTAGTCGAATTAAAACCGCGCACAGTTCTAACGGTTACGTCGAAATAAACCAAGGTGATATTTCACGACATGTATGTTTATTGAAGAACAACTTAAAACTAACAGATAATTGCGCATTGCGTTATAACGAAAGCTAATTTAATGTTTACAATATTATAAAGGCTGGGAACGAAATGCTGGGGACGGAATTACTCGGCGTTGGCTGGGAACGCAAATCTGCTGACAGAGAGTTATTTTGATCAATGCTGATCGATGGGGGAGAAGCCCGGCTTAGCTGCTCTTTGTTTACAAGTGCAGCCTGCGAAAGTTTACATTATCGGTGGCTTGGCTACTCTTTGTTTACAATTGCAGCCTGTGAAAGTTTACATTTATTGGAATGGGGAATTTGGTGTCTAGACTTATGTATAGAATATATTATGTATAATGTAGACATGAATTTGGTGTTTAGACTTGTGTATAGAATATATTGTGTATAGTGTAGACATAGAATATGTCACTTCCCTCTCCTTAAGAGGCAAGCCTGCGAGTCAAGGTGACACTGAAGGGTAAAGTTTTGGCAATGTTGTTTGTGTCATCTCGATAATTGTGTCTCTTTGTTCTTCTTCTTCTGGTTGAACCGATGGCGTTGTTTGCTTTTTGGGTTCGTGAATTTGTTTCTTAAATTTTGTATGGATTAACATTATGGGATAAGAAGATACATATTTTATATATAAGATTATAATTATGAATATGATGGTTATGATTATGATGATTGCATATGTAAAGACATTATTTTGTGATACAATTTTTATAATGTCATCATGCTTGATAGGTTTAATTTTAATTATTTCTAAGGGGGGATACAATGGTGTAAGATTAACTTCTGGCTGTAGATAGTTGTCGCTTAAAATTATGTCATTTATTTGCATTTTGCATTGATTTATACTTATAATTTTATTGCTCTGAATATTAAGATCAACATTATTTTTCTGGCAATTTTGTTTTACAGTTGTATTAGTTATGTTCCAAGTTACAATGGTATTTGGTTCAATGTATTTTATCATTTCTTTGTTATTTATGCGTTCAAAGTTACAAATTGGTGTTGAGTGCTGTAAAATTTTTGTTATGCATTCGTCAATTACTGGTTTATTATCTCGCTTATAAATTTTATTATCTTTTTCAAAATAAGAAGTAGTACTAATGTAATCAAGTTGATAGCCATTATGATCAGGATATGGGATAATTTTGATAGTGTTAGTGGACTGAAAGTCAATTGGGATATGGGATATAATTAGTATGATATTATCTTGGTAGTTAATCCAAGTAGATGTTTTAATTAGTAGTATGTTTCGGTTATTGACGCTGTCAAGTTTGTCATAGGTAAGTAGTTTTGGATTGAAAAGTCCTAGTCTTGACAATTGCATACCCATTTCAATGTCTTCTATGTACTCTATAAATTGTGATAATTGGTAAGTTAAAGTATCTTGTATATTTTTCTTATTTTGATGTTCTTGTATTATTTTCATATCATTGTTGATTATGTTTATTATATCATTTATTTCATTAATTTGAACAATATTTAAAGATAGATTATTTATGTTTTTTTCGAACTCTACTCTGTCGTTATCGTCAAGTGTACCAAAAAGGAATTTGTATAATGAGCCTACTACATTGAACAGTCCGCGTTTATTACGATTTTCATGATGAAAGATTATACCATTTAGTTCTTGCTGTAATTTGTTGTATAAGTGATTAATTTGTGTTGAATTTTGAAATAAAGGAATAGATTTACGGAAATATTCGTTTGCTATTATTATTTCAGTTACATTAATTCGCAATGAGTGATGTTCGAATCTTGTTGGTAATTCTAAAGGTTTGTCTGAAAATAGTAAGTATCCGTGATCCGATTTGTTGGGTGTGACATATGTTAAAGAGGGTGAACGATAGTATGATTATGAAGTAGAAACCTGTGGAATTTGAATTTGGTTAATTTTCCTTAGTTTTTTAAATTGTGTTTTACAGTAGCGTGTAGTTCTATTTCTGTTAGTAATTTGATAGTGGTCTGGGTCTGTTTGTTCAACGTTTTTATTAGCTTTAAAAGGGTTTTCTAATTTTCCTTTTTGTAATGGTCCTTTTCAATATCTAGTATCAACTTCGTATTCTTGTCGGTCACTGTTAATTTTATTTATTACTTTTTCTTTTTTTTTCTTAGGTATCTAAATTTGGTTGTCCGGCATATAAGAAAATGTGTACAGGAGTTTGTCCAGTTGTGTCATGTTTTGTTTTGTGATTGTAAATGTAAAGAATTGTTTCTATTTTGCTGAGTTTATTTTCTTCGTCATTTAAAGTGTTAATTATTCTGATTTTTTCATTTATTCTTTTATGTAGTCTTTCGATGTCTGCTATTCCTGTCTTTGTTGTATTTAATTGTATTTCTACTCCTTCACTTTCAAGCCATTTTTTTAGTGCTAAGCTGGAAAATGCGCCGTCTCGGTCAGCTTTTAATAATATTGGTTTTCCTAACTGATTAAATATACGCATTAATGCATTTTTGCATTCTATCCAGTCTTTTGTTTTAATATTTTCAAGAGTAGCGAATTTTGAATAAATGTCCATGCAGCTAAGATAATGTTTGCCTTCAGAAGAATAAATGTCAATTACAAATTTGTCACGACAGTGTTCGGGCTTGGGTGTAATTTTCATTGGCATTTTTGTGTTTCTATGTTCTGATTTTGCTAAGTTGCAAATATGACATTCGTTTATTATGTTTTGTGTTAATATTTGGCTGTTAGGGAAATAATAGGTTTCACAAAAAAGTTTATTTGTTTTTTGAATTCCAGGGTGTAGGAGTTTTTCATGGGTTTTCAAAACAAGTTCTTTGAATTCGGCATAGGAGTTAATGTTTTTTAATTGAATGATACTTCGAAGAATTTTAGTATGGCTAGTGTTAATAATTTCCTTGTGTGCGTTTTGAATTATTTCAAAATCTGCACCACTGTCTATAAACATTGCACTGGTTTTTGTGCAAAAATGGTCTATTAAATATTTTTCGGCTTTATCTTTAGTCATGTTATCATATGTAATGTGAATTATTAATTTTTTGAAGTAGTTTTCTTTTTTTATGTTTGGGATGCCTTTAGAAAATATGTGTTTATTGGTTTCTCTGTAGTGAATATTAAATTACTATTGTCTTCGTCAGCACTATGTTATGTTGTGTTTCTTCTCCGAAATAAGTCTGTTCTATTTTTACTCGTGATAGAGCGTCAGCTATGTGGTTTTCTTTTCCTTTTATATATTTTATGTCAAAGTCATATTCAGATAATTTAACTCTCCATCGGGTTAGTTTTGAATTTGGTTCTTTCATTTTGTACAGCCAACATAATGGCTGATGGTCACTATTGATTTCGAATTGTCGTCCTAGTAGGTAATGTCTAAAAGTTTTTGTTGCCCATACAATGGCTAAAAGCTCTTTTTCTATGGCACTGTAGTTAGTTTCGTGTTCATTGAGAGTTCTGCTAATAAAACTAATGGGATGTCCGTCTTGAGAGAGTACTGCTCCAAGAGCTACATTACTTGCG
Organism: Drosophila neotestacea; assembly: GCA_035044365.1. Classification (NCBI taxonomy): domain Eukaryota; kingdom Metazoa; phylum Arthropoda; class Insecta; order Diptera; family Drosophilidae; genus Drosophila; species Drosophila neotestacea. Next base: position 388,076 of record JAWNMD010000450.1, read on the forward strand.
TCAGTGGTTAAAACGAATTTACTTTTGAAGTCTGGAATTTTTAGAATCGGGTCATTAGAAATTAGTTGTTTTAATTTTTCAAAAGCTCTAATGTATTCAGGATTTTTAATGTCAATTTTTGAGTCTTTTCTAAGTACTGCTGTCATTGGTTTGGCTATGTCTGCAAAATTTGGAATGAACTTTCTGTAGTAACCGGTTAATCCAAGAAAACATTTTATTTCTTTGGTTTTTGTGGGAATTGGATATTTCTGAATTGCATTGATTTTATCAGGATTGGGTTTTATTCCATCCTTAGTTATGACATGTCCTAGGAATGAAGTTTCTTGTTTTAGAAACTCGCATTTATCAAGTTGTTATTTGAGATTTGCTTCAGAAAGCTTCTCGAAAACTAATTGGAGTGATTGCAAATGTTCTTCTAAGGATGTTGAGAATACAATTATATCATTAAGATATACCAGACAATGTTTATTTAGTAACGGTCGTAAAACATTGTTCATGCAACGTTGAAAGGTTGCGGGTGCATTTTTTAATCCAAATGGCATACGAAGATATTCATAGTGGCCATGTTTAGTAGAGAAAGCTGTTTTTTGAATGGAATCTGGATGCATTTCAAGTTGGTGGAATCCTTTTGCAAGGTCGATTGTAGTGAAATAATTGCATCTTCCTAGTTTTTCTAAAATCTCGTCCATATTTGGTATTGGGTGCCTATCGCTTATGGTTACTTCATTCAATTTCCTATAGTCAATTACGATTCTGAATTTTTGTTTACCTGAAGCATCTTGCTTTTTCGGTACGATCCATATAGGACTACAATAAGGAGAATTGCTAGGCCGTATGATACCTTGATTAAGCATGTCTTGAATTTGATGTTCAACTTCCTGTTCATATGCTTGTGGATAACTGTATGGTTTTGTACGTAAGGCTGAATTGTGGGTAGTATTTATAATGTGTTTTTCTTGATTACTGAAACTAAGTTGGTCGCCTTCTTTATATTGTATGTGTTGATATTGTTTCAACAAACTGATTAAATTGATTCTTTCTTCTTCATTTAAATGATCTAATCGGTAAGGGCCTGAGTTTGCAGATCCTTGGTTATCGGAAATTTCTCTAATTGGATTTTTCAAATGTTGATTAGTTTCAAGATTTGGTTGGGCTAAGAAGTGGTTCTGATTTGTGATTGGAATATCGTTGGTTAGTTTATACTTTCTAATGTATAAAGTAACAGTTTGGGTTTTATAATCTATAACGGCTTGTGCTTCTGAAAGCAATTTTCTACCAATTAATAGATCATAGTCTGAGGAGAATTGGTGTAGAAGAAATTCATTATTGCCCTTGAATAGGTTATTGGAAAGGACGTTGACTTTCTTTGTGATAGTTAAAGGTCCGTTGCTGGTTTGAATGAAACAGTCGGTGTCATGAACTTGTAAATTTAAAACATTTGATGTCATCATATTTACAGTAGATCCTGTATCTATTAAACATTTCAGATTTTTTCCTTTATAAGTGATTACTATGTACTGTTGGTTTCCAAGGCTGGCAGCTGAAAATTTTCGGCTTGTTCGATTTCTATTTCATTTGGTTGTTCTGTCTCGTGTTCGGCTGATTGTGTGTATGTAAAGTCTGGGTTTTGTGGGTAACTTTCTGCTTGATAATATTGATAATATTGTGGATAATATTCAGGATAAGCAGCGCATTGATTATCGTATTCTTGTTGCATGTGATCATGATAATTTAGCTCTTTTTGATTTCTAGTTTCATGGTCAATACTCATCTTACTCTGTCCACTTTCTGCAGGTCTAACTCGTTTAGTCGGTTGGTTGGCTACGCCAGAGTTATTGAAAGAGTTTTGTTGTGGAGTCACTTGTCCGAAACGATTGATGTCGAATTGGTTCTGTCGGAAGTTTGGTCTGGGTGTAAAGTATGTTGGTCTGATTGGACTAGGTATTTGTTGCATTGGTTGAGGGGATGGTTGATGATATGGTTGTTGAATGTAAGGTTGATGGGGTCGATATGGGACATAGGGTTGATTTGGTTGAAGAAAAGTGGGGAATCTTTGAATATTTGGGTTTGGTTGATACAATGGCTTCAAATATTTTTCTTGTTTTACTTTATTTGGGGTTGGATTAAGACAGGGTTCGTTATAAAGATTTTTTTCTTGCAAAATATTAATTAGAGATATTAAATCGGGAATTTCGCAATTTATAATTCGAATGCAAATGTTTGTGGGTAATTTTTGAATAAGGTCGTCAATGCTAGTTTTGATTAGTCGCGCATACAATGTTTTTTCGTCAACGTTATTTTCTAGTTCTAGCTTACTCATTAATGTCTGCCTACGGTGTTCTGCTTCTTCCAGAAAAGCTCGTACGTTGCCTTTAAACGGGGTGCTCCTGAATTCCTCCAGTAGAATGTGGTTCTTAGTTTGCGTCTTGTAGTTCAACACTAGTTGCCTCCGAAGATCCGTCCAGGTCAAGTTGTTTACGCCAAGGGATAACATCACTTCACTGCTGATGCAGCGTTCCACAAGTCCAAAAAGAATTGACCTCTGCCTTGCATCGTTGGTGGGGTAGAGAGCCAAAATGTAGTCGATCCGGTTGATGAACGTGTACAAAGCATTCTTATCTCCAGTGAACTTCTCAATGTTTTTTTTAGTTGGTTGATCACTTGTGCCATCTTGGCATCGGTCAGGGGTTCCATTATTGTTGCTTTTTTTTTTTTTTTGTTTGTTGGTTTTATTATAATGAATTTTTGTTTTATATTTAATTATTTTTAATTTAGTTGTTTCACTTCAGTTTCTCTTATTTTAGGTCCAGTTTTTTTTTTTTTTTTTGTTGTTGATTATATTTTTTATTGTGTTCACTTAATTTGTTAAGTTATAGTTTAAAATGTTTGATTGGTTTGCACAGATAGCACTTTCGAATTTTTTTGAGATAACCAGAAGTTTCTGGAATTATTTTCTCTTCGAATTCTATCGCGTCTTCTTGAATTGTTTTTCAAGTTTTTTGCACAATCCGCAGTTTTGACAATATGCGAATTTTGGTATACACGTCACTGTCGAGGTTTAATAAAAACTTGACGCGATATTGACCGTCGCTTGGGTTGCCTTCGCGTTGGTTGTTTTAGCGGATAACAGTAAACGGAACACAAGAATTAATAACTTAGCTATTGCATCAGGATCCACAATTTATTGTTATCCTACCGGCTGCGCCAATTAAATAGTTCTTTATTTACTGTGTTTTTAGTCGAATTAAAACCGCGCACAGTTCTAACGGTTACGTCGAAATAAACCAAGGCGATATTTCACGACATGTATGTTTATTGAAGAACAACTTAAGACTAACAGATAATTGCGCATTGCGTTATAACGAAAGCTAATTTAATGTTTACAATATTATAAAGGCTGGGAACGAAATGCTGGGGACGGAATTACTCGGCGTTGGCTGGGAACGCAAATCTGCTGACAGAGAGTTATTTCGATCAATGCTGATCGATGGGGGAGAAGCCCGGCTTAGCTGCTCTTTGTTTACAAGTGCAGCCTGCGAAAGTTTACATTATCGGTGGCTTGGCTACTCTTTGTTTACAATTGCAGCCTGTGAAAGTTTACATTTATTGGAATGGGGAATTTGGTGTCTAGACTTATGTATAGAATATATTATGTATAATGTAGACATGAATTTGGTGTTTAGACTTGTGTATAGAATATATTGTGTAAAGTGTAGACATAGAATATGTCACTATATACATACATATATATATATATATATATGGACCGATACCCTATGTTACCTTCCCACGTTTCTGAACTTTTACGCGGCTTGAATAAACACGGTTCACAATCGCGTTCACAGCTGTGGCGAAACCAAAGCGGTTTCGGCGAGATTATGAACGAGGCAAAGATGAGATACCGCGGTGACTGTGGTGAAGCCTATGCAGCCACAACGAAATTTCGATCTGCGTGTTATTTGCTGGAGTCCCACTGGGTCACCTTTCTGCCGGCACTTACGCACATATACATACACACCCACGTTGCGCTTTTGCTTGCACTGGCTCTGCTAAAATGACTTATTACTTTGCTTTTCCGTGTTGGGCTTTTATATTTCTTTTATTTAAATATGTTTAGCATTATGATTTCTGTTTATATAATTCTAAAAACTCTGGGAGAAACCTGCACTCTGCTCGTGTTTGTGGTAACTCACCTCGTTGTTTTATATAAATCCTTACGTTTATTCTTGTTGTCTGGTGTGTTGTTGTTGTTTTTAAGTTTCGCTGTATAATAATTTCCCTCGTTGCGTGGGTATATGGTATTTGACCACGTGATGAAATGTGTTTTTCTCCGCAGCGTTTAACAAGACTTATGGTCACTTTCGCGGTCCTCGAGGAATAGAATGAGTGCAACCTTTATTGCGCCTCATTAACGCATATTTTTGCCAACTTCTCTGCTGGCGTCAGCGTCAGCGACAAGCCTCTCATTTGTCGCCTAGGTCAAGCATACACGCCTGCATAGTATGCAGTGGGCGTGTGTGTGTGTGCGTGAGCTTGCTCACGGCCGATCGTCGTTTTGCCTTGTGCGTGTGTTCTAATCCGTAGTAGGCATGCGCCGTCTCTCTCTGCTTCTCTCATTGCTTGTATGTGTGTGCGTACGTCTTGGCGTGTGCTGTACTGTCTTTTGCCAAAGCTGTACTTTTTGGCACTTTGCATCGCCGTTTGCTGATCGATGGTGTTTTTTTTTTTTTTTTAATTCTTTTTGTTAAAGGAGAAACGAAATTGCAAAACAAAAAATGCAGTAAGCTACAGTGGAGCAAGCTCGACAGTAGGAGACCCAGTACTTTTTGAGTGCAAACCGTTCACTATTGATTGTTCTTCAATAATGCGTACCAAACAATAGATGGCGCCACTACGAAGTTTATAAACACAGAGGTCGCTAGCGTCTCTTCTTCCTTTTGCCTGTAACATTGTTAGTTGAATAACTTCCGCGTTTATCAACCGATTGGAATGAAATTTTCTGGACAGGTTTGGACTATAGTGTATATTATATGTACCAATAATCAAGGCGCTAACATTAAAGGGTCTTCTTTAATTCGACTTTGAAATTTTGTTTTTCAATTTCCGGGGGCGGAGGGGGTCATGGCAAAAATCCAAAACAAACTTGATCAATGGGAGATATAGATGAACCTACATGCCAAATTTGGTGTCTCCAGCTGTTATAGTCTCTGAGATCTAGGTGTTCATATTTTCGAAATTTCGATCAGCCGTATACTATCCGTTTATTATCCGATCCGGATTAAACAGGACAGTCTTGGACTATAGAGTTTATCATGTATGCCAAAAATCATATCGCTAGCATTAAAGGAGCTTTCGTTATTCGACTTTGAAATTTTGTTTCAAATTTACGGGGGCGGAGGGGGGCGTGGCAAAAATCTAAAACAAACTCGTTTAATGCAAGACGCAGATGAACGTACATGCCAAATTTGGTAGCTCTAGCTCTTATAGTCTCTGAGATATAGGTGTTCAAAAAAGGGACAGACGGACAGACAGACGGACATGGCTATATCGACTCGGCTGTTGATGCTGATCAAGAATATATATACTTTATGGGGTCTGCCACGCCTCCTTCTGCCTGTTACGCACATTTTTTTTTGGACAAACTTAATAGACCCATTTGTACTTTTTTAAAGTACTGGGTCTAAAAAGAATATATACATATAGTTAGAAGGAATAGTTAGTTATGTGGAATTTACATAAGGCATAAAGAGTAGATAGAGTTGGGCCCAGAAGATCAAGCGGTACTACCGCGAGGTATTGCTTCGCTCGATCCTGGGCGGTCTTAGTTTGCCCCTCCTTCGTTCCGCCTGCGCTCCCTCTCCAACTGTCGAAGCGTTGTTGACACTTTCGTGGCGAATGTGCAGGCCGATGACCAGCACTCCTCCCTCTGTAACATAAGGCTTACAAAGTTCTCCGCTGTAACGCAAGTTCCCATGACGTGTTCAAGTTCGCTTCTTTCGCTGGTGAATCTTCTGCACTCCACCAGGATGTGCTCGGTGGTTTCCTCCACCACTGGGTAACACCATAGGCAGTAGGGGTCGTCTTCATGCCTAAATCTGTGGAGATAGCCCTTAAGCACCCATGGCCGCTCAGGAGCTGGGTCAAGTGGAAATTGACGAAACCAAATTTCCGGTTCATCCATGTAGCCAGGTTCGGGATGAGGCGGTACGTCCACCGGCCCTTTGTAGATGCGTCCCACCTAGTTGGCCACTTCCTCAGACTCTCTACTCTCGCCGCTTTTGCAATTTGTTGATGATCTGTAGAGACGCCACTGAGCTTCTCCGTGTAGACATTTGCTCTCTCCTTGGCAAGAAGGTCAAGTGGCACCATACTTGCCATGACGAGCGCTGCATCCCCGGACACAGTCCGAAAACCGCTACATACGCGGAATGCTCCGAGCCTGTACGTTTTCTGCAGTCCTTTCCTGATCGACTCGATGCTGTGTGCGTACGTGTGTGCATGTTTGTCGCTTCTCTGCATTTGCCTGTTCGCCTTTTCGTTGGCGGCTTGTGACGTCACTGCCTATTATGTTTATGCCCTGTAGGTTTCATGTATTGTGCGCCCACATTTTATGGGGCGTCACCCCCCCCCTTCCCCCTTTTCCAGGTGATGCACCGATGCAGTGACCTACTCCTTGTGCTCGTGTCTGCTTGGATGCGTCTGCGGATCCTCGTTGGGTATCGGTGGCGGATGCGATGGTGCTCGGCGACCTGTTCGGCCGGCGATCGCGATTCACTTCTCGGGCTCCTCGGTGGCGGGAGAGAGGTTGTTGGTGTAGAAACTTGTGTAGTCACGAAGTTGTCTTTGCCTGCGTCCACCAGTGATCCACAATCCAGAAGGCGATCACTCTATTAGTCGAGAGGGTCGCGAGCGTGGGTGGAGACGGTTTGGATATGAAACGTCCCACATTTCGTTCCTGTGTATCCTCGTATGTGGTGATCATCTTGGCTAGCTGCGCCAGCGTCGCAAACTCATGACGTCTGGTGAACAGCTGGTATTCTGGCAGTAGATTTTCGTAGACTCTGGTTAATTTCTGCTTCGCACTATATGCTGCTCGCTTAATCATAACCCGCAAGCCCAGAAAGTGGGCTGTTTATGCTTCGCCAGGTCGTTGCGTACGGCTCCGGATCTCTTCCAGTCTTTGAAAATATCTGGGGGGCAGGAAAAACTCCAGAAGCTCCTCCTTGAACTAGGTGCAGGTAGCCTCGTGTACATTACTGTACCAATCTGCTGATTGTCCGGTCAGTAATCCTTCAACAACTGGCATCACTTGGTCTATGTTCAACCGGTATACGGCCACCAACCAGTTGATGAAGCGCAGTGGGTCCTCCGAGCCACCGTTGAAGAAGACGCCCCATTTCCGCAAACGGTCCGCAATAGCGAATTGTGCAAATCCTTCGTTGGGTGGACCGACGTTATCGGGTGGGCTGTCCTGGAACATTTCGTTCCTTGGTTCCGTTACGCTTGGTATCCGTGGCTGGATCAGCGAATTCGTTGTTAGTGCCCTTGAGGCAGCGCTGCTCAGTCCATCCTCGGTTTTCCGTGGTACCATGAGTCCTGAATGCCCCGGTGTTGCATCTGCCTGACCCTCCAAACCAGATCCTGAAGGTGTCTTGTCATCACCGGGAGCAGGTGAAACGCTTCGGGAGCGTGCCCTGGAATCCGGAGTTGGAGCGCTTCCCAACGTCGCCTCATATTCAGCCAATCTATGGGCAATGGCTGTCGGCAAGTCGGGCTGATTATCAAACTGTGCCAAACGTCCTCGTAGCTCCTCGAGTGTGCCCTCCGTATCCTGGCTAAACTCCTTGAGGATCGCTTGTAGCTCGCTCTTGCGTCGGAAAGAAATCCAATGAACACCCATTTTGCCGCTAAAAGTGGATTTCGATCCTCGTTGCTGATTTGTGGAATAATCCCTCGCCGTGTGATAATCCTTCGATGCTTAATGTAATCCTCGATGGTTATGTGAATCCTCGATGCTTATGTAATCCTCGATGCCTTGTATACATATTCTTGATGCGTAATATAAATCCTCGATGCGTAATCTATATCCTTGATGTCCAGTGTATGTGTTTTTTTTTATTCAGTTTTATAACAATTTAAAGACTAAGCAATAACTTAACTAGCTATGACTATTGATGGCACTGGGTGCCTCCGGTACGGCCGCAAGGCAATGCTTCGCAGGCACGATAGTGTCATCTGTAGTTTTTTAGTGGCCTCCTCTTCTGGTGCGCTCCTCCTGTCACAACTCGGTCATAACTGTGGCCGCAAAGGCCTCCCATTTATGGGCCGATTCCAACATATTGTTCACCAGATTGGATTCTGTGACGGTGCCACCCATCGCTTCCTTTAGCCGCTGCCTGTGTGTGAGGAATCTCCTACAGTGGAAGACGACATGCTGCACATCGTCGACTATACCAGCTCCGCATGATGGGCACTCGTCTGTGGTGTCGTAGCCAAACCGCTTGAGGTAGCTCCGGAAACAACCATGCCCAGATAAAATCTGCGTTAAGTAAAAATTGATCTCGCCGTGCTTTCGGTTTAGCCAAGTTGCCAGGTTAGGAATGAGCCTATGTGTCCAGCGGCCTTTTGGAGAGCTATCCCATCGCGTTTGCCATCGCTCAATTGAACTTTGTCTGGCATCGGAGCGTAATGCTCGTATTGAAGGCGCGTCTGCCTCGTTTTCCTGCAGTGATCGAGAGATGTTGGCCGTCTCGCTGACTAGTTCGGTTATGGGCACCATACCTCCGATTACCAGAGCAGCTTCATCGGATATGATGTGAAACGCGCAGCAAACCCTGATAGCGCTTAGCCGATAAGTCGCGCAAATTCCTCGGTTGTAGCTGGGCACATTCATTGGACTTGCCCAGATGGGCGCAGCGTACAAGATTATGGCTTTGGCTACACTCATAATAAGCTTGCGTCTTTCTTGTTTTGGTCCTCGGGTATTAGGCATGATACGTGACAGCGCCCGGCTTGAGTCGGCAACCTTTTGGTGGACATATTCCAAATGCTCTCGGAATGTCAGCTTTGTGTCGATCATGAACCCCAGATATTTTATCGCACGCTTGGATGTTATTGTGGTGCTGCCGACGACTATTTGAGCCACCTCCACCTTTTTCCTACTGCTGATGAGAACAGCTTCCGTCTTATGCGCTGCCAGATCTAAGCCTGCTGAAGACAACCACCGACTGGCTCTAGCAATGCAGGCATTACAGACTCCTTCGGTGGCTCTGAGATCCTAACCAAAAACCACGATGGCCACGTCGTCAGCGAAGCCAACAATGCTTGTACCTGTTGGGACCTCGAGTCGCAAAACTCCGTCGTACATCAGGTTCCATAGTAGTGGACCCATGACAGATCCCTGCGGGACGCCGGCAGACACCTCGTGTGTTTTTAGCCCGTCTGAGGTGAAATATTGCAGCACTCTCCCTCGGAAGTAGCTTCTAATTATGCCTCTGAGGTACTCGGGAACTTGAAAATTATCTAGCGCGTCCAGAACCTTTTCTCATCTTGCCGTGTTAAAAACGTTCTTCACATTTAAGGTGGTCACCAAGCAATATTGCTTTGAGCCTCCCCGCCATCTCGAGCCTTGAATAGCACGTGACGCTATGTTGGTCACCATACTTATGGCGTCCATGGTCGACCTCGCCTTCCTAAAGCCATACTGATTTGGGGACAGTCCGCCTGCTCTTTCGACTTCTGCTTCCAACCTTGAACAGATCAACTTCTCCAAAACTTTACCCAACGTGTTCAAGAGGCATATTGGCCTATACGATGCTGGATCATCTAATGGCTTTCCAGGCTTTGGAAGTAACACCAGGGACTGCAGCTTCTATGTTGAAGGGAAAGTCTTCTCCTCGAGACACGCGTTGGATAGCTGCACAAAGTTATTGGGCTGTAGGCAGAGAGCCACTTTAAAACACTCACGTTTGCTGGTACAGATTTGTCACTTCAGAGTTCTTCTGGCAGATTTATACTCCAGCTGTCTCGTCCTGAACTCAGGTCTCCCTCGAGCACGTTGGTAACGTCTTCTCGCTTGCAGACAAGCAAGACGGGCGCTTGCAATGTCCTCATTCCACCGAAACGTTGATGCGTGTGATCGTTTATAAGGGGCTCTTCTCGGCATACTGCTGTCGCAAGCTCGTGTTAATGCGGACTCCATTTGTTGGGCCCTATTCTCAGCACTTCCGGTCGTAGTAAGCAGCTGAATTTATGCAGAGAAAGTTTGCCTGTTAAACTTTCTGGTCTGATATGATTTGCGGTATATCGTTCTGCTTTCTGCACCTCCAGCATCGGCTCCAAAAGTGACCAGAATGGCGTCGTGATCACTGGCTGTGTAGGTATCGCTGATGAGCCAACTAGCGCCAACTGCAAGGGACGGGCTTGCGTAAGTAAAATTTACAATCGACCCGATGCCACCTCTGTTAAAAGTATTCTGCGATCCAATGTTAAGCAGAACCAGGTCTAGGGACGCAAACACCTCAAGCAGGACTCGACCCCTGGCATTGGTCGTTACACTGCCCCACTCCATGGCCCAGGAATTGAAGTCTCCTGCCTTAACTACTCCGTTACGACCTCTGGCATCCTTCGTCAGTTCTTCTAAGGTGGCTGTAAAATTACTCAGCTGCAAACTCGGTGTGAGGTAACAGCTGTATAGCCACATGTCAGCCATTTTTGCGCGTACAAAGCCGTCGAAACATCTCGTGTCGGATAGTGGTGACGTTTGGGTACCGCATAGCCAGATTGCAGCTTTCCCACTCCTTTCACAAATTCAGGATCTAGGGCAGAATGTTTCGCGGCGATGTGGTTCGCTTATTATGGCAACATTAATGCGCCTCCAGTGTATGTGTGTCTCCTCGTCAATGTTGCTGGTTGGCGTGCTAGTCGCTGACTCCCCGATTCCTCGTGGTTGTACCGCCTATATTGCCGACTTGCTACAACGTGGTTCGCAAAATGGCGGTGACGCTGTTAGCAAAATAGCGGCGCCTTCGTTGGGCTCCCTCTCGTATTCTCTCGTGCTTTCTCTCTATTGACGTGCGTGGTGTTTGCAGAAAACATGGTGGCGATGCCACAATGCTCCCAGAGTTTCAGAGTGCGATTTAAAATTTTGCCTCAATTTTACCTATACAACTGAACTATCCTATTTCTCTAGCAATTTGGCTCTAATGGGGCTTTGAGCCATGGAAGATGGAATTCCTCAAAACTATAACTGCTAGCTACCAGTGTCCCTGCTCGGGCGCCATCTGTAAGGAAGTTCCTAAGGCTGAGGTATGTCACAGTCCAGCCAGGGTCACTTTACAGAAAATTTTTAAAGTTACCGGAACTACTGATAGTGAGGAGCGTGATTTCACATCAGGAAGCTATGATTGCTAAGAGATGGGTTTAAATTTGTATCGGACAACAGTTCCAAATATCCATGCATATACACTGAAGAGCAAAACTGTAACACGAGTTCGGTGTCCTCACTTCGACGGTCTGTATCTTCTCTTCTACCTTACGTATGTCAAAGATCTAAGTCTTGTTTTGTTAGCGATTTAGTTAACTATGTATTTTAAGCGTTCTTCTGATTCGAAACGATGTGTTTTTGTCTGATCTGACCATTTGACCATATCGGACGCTCCTGGTATTGGACTAGAGATCCCACAGTCCAGTCACCAAGTGACCATGTAATAGTGCGGCAAAACAACACGCACGGGGCGACTCAATTATGGTTTGGAGGCGAATTTAAAAAAATGGAGTTGATCCCTCGGTGTCAATCGATAGAATAATGCGAAAGAAACAATATTTAAGCATTCTGCAACAGAATCTTCCAGAAGTCATCGGGAATATAGGTCTTGTTGCTTAAAAATGAATTTTGGAGCAAGACAATGACACAAAGGACACGTGCTTTTTGGTCAAAAATTGAATGTAAAAACCAAAATTCCAGTCCATAAAGTCGCCACCACAATCTCCCGATGTGAATCCTATTGAAAATCTAATGATCCATGTAAATTCGCAGCTGGCGATATATGCGGTCACTTCAAGTGGAATGATGGACCTATGGGAGAGGACAAAGGACATATGGTGCGCTGTTCCTCCTGCATAGGTTTAATTCTACACCCAAAGTATTTCAAATTGCATAGTGGAGCTAAAAAAAATTGATAGGGCTGTGGAAAGATTATAAAAAAATGATTAATAAAAATATTTGTTTAAAATATACTCGGGGTGCAAAACTGTAACATTTGACTTTTTTACAATTTGCTTTGGCATATTTCACCCGACTTATAAAATGGCGTCAAATTTTTAAAATACATAGTTAACTAAATCGCCAACAAAACAAGACTAAGATCGTTGACATACGTAAGGTAGAAGAGAAGATACAGACCGTTGAAGTGAGAACACCAACCTCGTGTTACAGTTTTGCTCTTCAGTGTATATGTATACATGTGCAGGCATAAGTCTATAAGTAATACATATACATACATACATATACACGTTTCTGAACTTTTACGCGGCTTGAATAAACACGGTTCACAATCGCGTTCACAGCTGTGGCGAAACCAAAGCGGTTGTGGCGAGATTATGAACGAGGCAAAGATGAGATACCGCGGTGACTGTGGTGAAGCCTATGCAGCCACAACAAAATTTCGATCTGCGTGTTATTTGCTGGAGTCCCACTGGGTCACCTTTATATTTCTTTTATTTAAATATGTTTAGCATTATGATTTCTGTTTATATAATTCTAAAAACTCTGGGAGAAACCTGCACTCTGCTCGTGTTTGTGGTCGCTCACCTCGTTGTTTTATATAAATCCTTACGTTTATCCTTGTTGTCTGGTGTGTTGTTGTTGTTTTTAGATTCGCTGTATAATAATTTCCCTCGTTGCGTGGGTATATGGTATTTGACCACTTGATGAAATGTGTTTTTCTCCGCTGCGTTTAACAAGACTTATGGTCACTTTCGCGGTCCTCGAGGAATAGAATGAGTGCAACTTTTATTGCGCCTCATTAACGCATATTTTTGCCAACTTCTCTGCTGGCGTCAGCGTGAGCGACAAGCCTCTCATTTGTCGCCTACGTAAAGCATACACGCCTGCATACATGCAGTGGGCGTGTGTGTGTGTGCGTGAGCTTGCTCACGGCCGATCATCGTTTTGCCTTGTGCGTGTGTTCTAATGCGTAGTAGGCATGCGCCGTCTCTCTCTGCTTCTCTCGTTGCTGGTATGTGTGTGCGTACGTCTTGGCGTGTGTTGTACTGTCTTTTGCCAAAGCTGTACTTTTTGGCACTTTGCATCGCCGTGTGCGTGCGTGTGTGTATGTTTGTCGCTTCTCTCCTCGCGGCATTTGCCTGTTCGCCTTTCCGTTGGCGGCTCGTGACGTCACTGCCTATTATGTTTATGCCCTGTGGGTTTCATGGATTGTGCGCCCACATTATATGGGGCGTCACAAGAGTTTGCAGTACTTTGACCCCATGACCAGGTCGCAAGCAGTTGTAGCATAGTGATTTCTCTTTCACAATTGTAGAATTAAACTTGGTGCAGCTGCTGCTTTCAACCGAACCATAGAATGTGTCAACCTTTCTGATTTGTTACCATATGCCGCTGACTTTCCTTCAGCTCCAGCAAGCTGAATATTGGCCTTGAGTCAGACACGGCTGCTTACTAATGATTTGAATTCATTAAGTGCAAAACAACTGCCCTCAACAACTAATGTTTTGCCCTCACTGTACTTGCATTCTGCATTTTGGCATTTTCGGCCGAATGCTGTATATTACCCCATACATTTCTTATAGTACCTAGTAATGGTAGAATATGAGAAAAAGGTGCATTCAACAGAAATGCAACTGCAACTCGATAGTACTACTAGTTTTTTATTGGATTTGTGGTAATTAGAACACAATTAGAACTAAAAATATAGCGCAAGCTAGCTTTGGCGCGCCAAAGTATGGATACCCTTGCAGAGCCCTGCATACCTCGTCAGATTTTTTACAAAATTTGTTAGATGTTGATTTCGAACCGATCGTTCATATGGATATGATATGATATAGTAATCCAATTTGCACCAAATCTGGTCAGTCTGTTTGAAACTATACCAAACACACAATGTGCTAGTTTGGTTAAGATATCTTAAGAAACAAAAAATATTTTCATACTTAAAGTTGATTTTGAGCCGATCCACAGTGGGGTAACATAGGCCAAAAGTGTAGATCAAATCAACCGAGCATGATATGGTAGCCACAATAATTTTTTCTCATCAAGTTATATTTACTTATTAATAAAAAACTTAGTTATCAACAAAAAAAAAGTTTGTAATATTTTAATTATTTTAAAAACTTTTTTAGATTAGTAGAAAATAATTAGCTCAGTATTTTTTTTTATTTAATGATAGATTTGACGGAAATTTTGCATGGATTAAAATTTTAACCAAAATTAAACCTAAAAAATTAAAAACCGTTTGTCTGCCGTTTAAAGAAATTTTTTTTTAATAACAAACAAGTAAAATGTAGGTAATGATTACAGGGTGGTGTACTTGTATCTGCATCTGTGTCTGCTTATGTGTCTGTATCTGTATTTGTATCTGAATTTGTATCTGTTCTGTGTCTGTATCAACAGCGTTATCTGATGGCTTCAATAGATCTAGTGCCCCTTTAGGTATTCTAGCGTTTTTTTTTGTGTATTTCGGATGAAGATGTGATTAGTGGATCAGAACTTATAAATAATCTATTTAAAACGAACTCAGTCTGTTTTATCCGACTGATTTTTCGAGAAAATTGCTACTGATACCTTTTAAAATTTTTGTTGGGCTACAGTTAAGGAGTTAAGGTTCTAAAGTTCTAGCATGTACTAATAAACATACCATTTATTTATTACTTTATTATCTTTGATTCTGAAGGCAGAGCGATAACTCCCATGTTGGCAATTCTATTTGTAATTTTGTCCGTTAAAGAAACAATTTACTAGCTTTTGCCTGACTGTTAACCTATTTTGGGCATTATTAACTTTACCTATTTAATTTACGACTTTTTAGGCCATAATTTATATTAATTGATTACGCCTTTTGATCACAGGAGCTTATTTACCAAACGTCCATTAGTTGCTTTTATATATACAAATATCTCGACAAATATTCGAGGTAAAAAAAATACAGTAAGCTACAGTGGAGCAAGCTCGACAGTAGGAGACACAGTACTTTTTGCGTGCAAAGCGTTCACTGTATATTGTTCTTCAATGTTGCGTACCAAACAAAAGATGGCGGCACTACGAAGTTAATAAACACAGAGGTCGCTAGCGTCTCTTCTTCTTCCTTTTGTCCGCAACATTGGTAGTTGAATAAATTCCGTGTTTATCATCCGATTGGAATGAAATTTTCTGGACAGGTTTGGATCATAGTGTATATTATATGTACCAACAATTAAGGCGCTAACCAAAAAGGGGCTTCTTTAATTCGACTTCGAAATTTTGTATTTCAATTTCCGGGGGCGGATAGGGGCGTGGCAAAAATCTAGAACAAACTTGATCAATGGTGGATATAGATGATCCTACATACCAAACTTTGTGTCTCTAGCTTTTATAGTCTCTGAGATCTAGGTGTTCACATTTTCGAAATTTCGAACAGCCGTATACTATCCGTTTATTATCCGATCCGGATTAAACAGGACAGTCTTGGACTATAGAGTTTATCATGTATGCCAAAAATCATATCGCTAGCATTAAAGGTGCTTCCGTAATTAGACTTTGAAATTTTGTTTCAAATTTACGGGGGCGGAGGGGGGCGTGGCAAAATTCCAAAACATACTTGATCAATGCAAGACATAGATGAACCTTCATGCCAAATTTGGTGGCTCTAGCTCTTATAGTTTCTGAGATATAGATGTTCAAAAAAGGGACAGACGGTCAGACAGACGGACATGGCTATATCGACTCGGCTGTTGATGCTGATCAAGAATATATACACTTTATGGGGTCTGCCACGCCTCCTTCTGCCTGTTACGCACATTTCTTTTTGCACAAACTTAATAGACCCATTTGTACTATTTTAAAGTACTGGATCTAAAAAGATGACAGATTTGATTTCTGTGACCAAAAATACACTAGAAAGCAATTTTGGTTTTTTTGAGTATTGCCTAAGATATCCAATTTTAGACTAAATTCATTTGTGAAAAACTTAAATTTTCTAAACTGTACATCATTTTTCTCAAAAGAGGCACAAAAGGGCACCTCTATTCTTACATATGTGAAAGTGAATATTCCAAAGAATTTTTTTTACAAAAATATTAAAGCGGGCAAAGAATTCTCTGTAGTTCTTTAAGAAATAGGTAAAAAAATAAGCTTTCAAAAAAGAAGTTTTTAAAATATTAGACGTTCACATTTGAACGTGGTATGTAAATTCGAAATTAGTTTATTTATCAAAGATATTAATGGCATACCATCATTTATGATTACCATACTATGTTTGGCGAAGTAAATTTTATAAATAAATAAAATATTTTTAAATAAATAATAAAAAAAAAAATATGAAAAACGTGATTTTTGGTTTTCTCAAAAAAATTAAAAACAAAGTGTATCTTTGAGAAGGGATTATGCCGCTCCTGCAAAACAGAAAACAATATTTTTTGCGGATTATGAAAGGGCATTCAGAGTATTTCAAGCCGGCATTACAATTTTTTGCGATTTCTGAATTTCGTTGTTAACATTAATTCGCAAATACGGCCTCTGTTACCCCACTGTGCGATCGTTCCTATGACAACTATATGAGTACAATTTTGAACAAATTTGGTAAGGATGTATGAGACTGTATCAAACACACAATTTGTGAGTTTGGTTTAAATCAGGGAATGAAACCGTAACCGGAACCGGAACCGTTAACCGAAATTAACCGTTTCAAATGAAATACCGTAACCGGAACCGGAACCGAAATAAATTATTTTTCAAGAACCGAAAACCGAAACGTTCGTACCGGTACGGTTTCGGTACATTTAAAAAAATTTGATTGTTTCTTTTCTTATGAACATGGTTTTGCACTATAAAAAAATGTCTCGAATTATATGTCAGACTTAACATGCTAAAATGCATGCATTTGTACGTTTATACATACACAAATATTTGTTGATAAAATTCGATTTCTTTTACTTTTAAATTTTTTTAAAAATTACTTTGCTGTACCGGTATGGACCGATACGAGAACCGGAACCGAAAGGACAAAACCGAAATAGAACCTATTACCGAAATACTCGTTTCGGTACGTACCGGAACCGGAACCGGAACCGTAACCGAAATTCGTTTCGGTTTCATTCCCTGGTTTAAATATCTTAAGAAACAAAAAAGTTGTCCATACTAAATGTTGATTTTGAACCGATCGTTCCTATGGCAGCTATATGATATAGTGATGCGTGCAGCAAAAAGACGGACATGTATCAAGTTTCATCAAGATAGCTTCAAAACTGAGAGGCTAGTTTGCATAGAAACCGACAGACGGACATGGCTATATCAACCCAGCTCGCGAATATTTATACTTTGTGGGGTCTGTGAGGCCTCCATCAATGCGTTAAAAACTTCGTGACAAAATTATAATACCCTCTGAAAGGGTATACAAATGTAGTAAGCTACAGTGGAGCAAGCGCGACAGTAAGAGACCCTGTACTTTTGAGTGCAAAGCGTTCACTACAGATTGTTCTTTAATGTTGCCTAACAGAAATTTCAATAGATGGCGCCATTACGCATATATCAGTTGATAAACACAGAGGTCGCTAGAGTCTCTTCTTATTCCTTTTGAGCTCTACATTGTTAGTTGAATAACTACGGCGTTTATAAACCGATTGGAACGATCAGAACAGGTTTGGACCATAGTGGGTATTATATGTTCCAAAAATCAATGGGCCAACATTAAAAGTTCTCTTGTAATTCAAAATTTTTAAAATTTTGTATTTCATTTTGCGGGTACGGAAAACTTGATCAATGCAAGATATAGATGAACGTTCATCCCAAGTTTGGTGTCTCTAGCTCTGAGTCTCTGAGATCTGGGAACTCAAAAATGGGACAGATAGACAGACGGATAGACGGACATGGCCATATCGACTCGGCTGTTAATTCTGATCAAGAATATATATACTTTGTGGGGTCTGACACGCGTCCTTCTGCCTGTTACGCTCATTTGCCCGAACGTAATAGACAATTTGTACATTTTTAAGGTACAGAATCTAAAAAAACAGCAAATGTGCAAAATTCCGAATTTTTGCAAAATTAACGACTGATCGACGGTGCCTGTTCTATCAGGAGTCAACAAATGGTCGATTGGACTTCGAATTAAAGTCAGTTCTATCTCTTACAAGTTGAAAACTTTTGCCAGGACATTGAATTGTTTTTTTGACAGTGAGGACAGGGCATAAATCAAGAGAATCCGGCTCGAAGGACCGAAAATATGGTTAGCACTAGCCCGGCTTTTAAATGTGGACTGTACGTTTTCTTCTCTTACTCGTTGTGAAATCGTTTTTTAGACACTCTGTGTATGCTAAGTTTGTTCAAAAAATAAATGTGTGTAACAGGCAGGAGGTGTGACAGACCCCATAAAGTATATATATTCTTAAGCAGCATCAGAAGCTGAGTCGATATAGCCATGTCCGTCTGTTTGTCTGTCCACCCGTCCGTATGAACGAAAGGATCTCAGAGATGACAGGACCTCGGAGCACCATATTTGGTATGGAGACTTCGTATATTTGCAGGCAGAGCAAGTTTATCTTAAAATTTGGATGCCACGCCGCCTTCGCCAACAAATCGAAAATAAAACGACTTAACAATAGCAAGCGTGAGTATACATATGTGTCTTAAAGTGCTTATATATGTATGCATATATGTATTTATAATATACATTTTACATTGTATAGTACAGGGTGCGCCATCTTTTATGTCGGTATGTAAATATTGAATAACTTTGTCATTAGTGAACTGATTGACTTGAGTAGACCAGTGTTGAAAACCTCAGTTCAGCACAATTTCAATCATGAATCGCTTCACTCCGAAAGAACGCGCTGAAATAGTGACGCTTTAAGCAGTATTTACACTCAGATCAAAAAGAAATCGTAAAAAATCTGGTTTTTTCACGCCGCTAACAGAATATTAGTATTTTGTTATCGATATACGTGTTCGATATCGATATACGTGTTATCTACGCTGTTATTGTGGCCGCTTTATATAAATCAGCCGTTGTTGCTGCTCATAAGCAAAACAAATTTAATGCTGCCACTTTTTAATAAAATAATAATATAGTCGCATTCTGGCCTGATGATACATTATAATTATATAATATATTTATTTTGTTGGGCATATCATTTTAATTAAATAAATAAAGTCTAATTAACTTGTTTGGTCCTTATGACAGTTGAAAATCTGCGGTATTTAAGCAGTGACCTCCAATTAAACGTCGTTAATTCCCTCACACCACATTTTCCCCAAATTTTACTATTCAAAAGGTCATAATTTCATCATTCTCTGATGAAAAAAGGGGTGGAGGCTTATTTCATTACGTCAAAATGAAATGGCCCGCAAACTGTGCTATGTTAAGTCTAACAGTGCCATTTTGAGTTTAACAGAACGGCAGGCCCTTACGTTATGAAACGTAACGAGAAGTGTGAACCAACTTTGAAATGAAAAACGGGAAAAATATGTTCGCTGTTTTTTTTATATGGAGTTTTTTATTTCCACGGCGTTTTGAGGCGAGTGTAAATACTGCTTTACATTGAAAATAGTCGTTCAGTTGTGTAAACTCATTGTCTGCCCGCAAATGCGTGAAAAAGGTCTGAACGGTTACTGGTTTCAACAAGACGGTGCCATACTGCAAATAAAACAATTCAGTATTTACAACGAAAATTCCCTGGACGAAATATTCGTGCAGAAATCATCGCTATACCACCTGAGATGCTAGAAAAAGTGATGGAAAACGCGGCAAAAAGGGCACATTTTGCTGTGTCCAATAAAGACGGCCACTTGATTGATGTTTTTTTCAAAAATTAGTCTAACGAAATTGTACAGAACCAAATTAAAGTGAGTTAACTCTGTTTGCATCTCCATATGGGAAATTCTCTAATGTCAAACGTGACATTCGTACGCATTCCAAGTGAAAAAAACATATGCCAAGCCTATAATTTATTTTGATAAAAGGCGAAATTTATAGCTCTTGATTGGCACTATAATTGGAGCTAAGCTTGATTTTCGTCAATTATTCAAAAACCGAGGCGTTCGCACGCGACTTAAACAGAAGTCACTTTTTTGATGGCCAGTTAAAAAACCGATTTCAGCGAAACGTGAACGAATATTTTGATGCAATTCATTTTAAAATGTTATGTATTGAATCTTCTTTATAGTGTTCTTTGTTTGATTAAAAAATATAAAGCAATTTTTTTCATTTAATTTCAATCACTGTCGCATGCTACACCACCATAGAAGGGTTCAAAACAGATTTTATGCACTTGTTCGACTTTGCATTTAAATGTTAACAAATGTGTAATTAGTAAATACAAAATTGGCTTATATTAGTTAAATTAAATGGATTCCCTCTAAAAATTTGTTAAAACAACATACTTTTATAGACTTAGAATTTTTTGGTTGCTTTTGACATTTCTGGAGAATTACCCATATACTGAATTTGACAAGATTATTCAAAAGATGTAGATGTGCCGAGTAGGCAGACGGGAGGTAGAGGTTCAAGTCCAAGTTAAATTCGTTATTTATTTATTTATTTTTTTTAATTTTTGGATGCATTAACAATTTTGTTTGTATATATTTATTTAGTTCGAGCGTTGTTTTAACGAAATTTAAAAAATTAACTGCAGACAGCAGGAATACAAAATACAAATATAATTGGCGGGGAAATACATAAAACAAAACTTTGTGTGTGTGTGTGGGTATGTGTGCTTATATGTAATGCCCGGTCCTCACTGGCATGCATTTTGTAAGATATCGATAACTTTCCGGAAAATTCAACTTGCTGTCCTCACCGTGCTGCATTCGCATTTCTGCATTTGCAATTAGCTGTCAAGCACCAACAAATCGCAAGAGAAAAAAATTTAAAATATTAAATATAAATGATTCTATGATATGTCTGATACTTGAATCAGAGAAGGACATAGTGCAAAAACAATTCAATGTCCTGACAATCGTTTTCAACTTGTAAAAGATGGAACTGACTTTAATTTGAAGTGCGCGGAAATGTGTACATTCATAAGTATTAGAGTCTATTTTCCGGACCACAGGTCCAACAGATATTTCCTCCTTATTCAACAGGTACCTTCGATCTGTAATTCATTTTCTGAAAAAAGTTGTAAAAACACAAGCAAAAAAATAAAATTCAATTCAAAGCCATTCGACATTTTGCCTGTCAGCTGTTTTATTTGTTTTGTTTTTGTATTTAAGTAACAGCACAATTTCCAAAAATTGATTAAAAAACGAATTGTCCTATCGAAATGCAGTTGCATTATGGTTGAATGCGTACGAATGTCACGTTCGACATTAGAGAATTTCCCATATGGAGATGCAAACAGAGTTAACTCACTTTAATACATCGTGCATGTATACACAGGGTGCGCCATCTTTTATGTCGGTATGTAAACATTGAATATCTTTGAAAATAAACAACCGATTTTCAAGTATGAGATATTTTTATTTAATTTGGTTCTGTACAATTTCGTTAGACTAATTTTTGAAAAAAACATCAATCAAGTGGCCGTCTTTATTGGACACAGCAAAATGTGCCCTTTTTGCCGCGTTTTCCATCACTTTTTCTAGCATCTCAGGTGGTATAGCGATGATTTCTGCACGAATATTTCGTCCAGGGAATTTTCGTTGTAAATACTGAATTGTTTTATTTACAGTATGGCATGGCGCACCGTCTTGTTGAAACCAATGCTACTTTTTCCCACCCCTAGCTCCCTTAAGAAGTGTACGGGGTAAAATGCAGCATTTGCCCGAAAATGCAGAAATGAGTAATGCAAGTGCAGTAAGGACAGGGCATAGGTCTAAAAAAATTTTAGGCATTACGCGCCTAGCGATGGAATACGTGTCCGTGTGTCTGTCTGTTTTTATGCAAACTAGTCTCTCAGTTTTGAAGCTATCTTCATGAAGCATGGAACAGTTCCGACTTTTTGCTGCACGCAGTACATTTGACTATATGATATAGCTGCTATAGGAACGTATTATAAAATCTGACCGGCTTGCACAAAATTGGACTACCATTTCATAAACCTTAACCTTACTTTATAACATACAAATTGTTACAAATATAAGATAATGCTGCGGCATAAAGTAACTACCAACGGTTTCAGGTTATCAGAACATATTAGAGCCTTTAACCTGCCGATCAGACAATAAACGAAAAGCAGTAAACAGTGTAGCCAGTGATAAAACAATCTGAACTGTTCAAAACAATTTAAAAAAAAACAATTGGTCATTTCTATTTTGTATTTGCTCTGTATATTAATGTTTAGTTTCTTAACATTTGTTTTTATGATAAATATACTAGGGGATTCTTCCCCTAGGACTTATATAAAATATAGTATTTATAATTCGCTTCAATTGGATTAAAGCAGCAAGAGCGACAGATCGTTCGATCCACATATTCTCAGAATGTAACAAATAATAGAAAACATATAATCTGTGAGTTTGGTTTAGATAGCTCAAAAAATAAACAATTTTTTCATATATATTCACTCAGAACTGAAAAAACCATGTACATTTTTCTTGGCATATGACCGAATCGTTCACATTTTTAGCCCTTGTACTTTAAAAAATTACAAATGGGTCCAAACCTATCCTGAAAATTTCATTCCAATCGGATAATAAACGCGGAAGTTATTCAACTAACAAAGTTACGTTCAAAAGGATGAAGAAGAGACGCTAGCGACCTCTGTGTTTATTAACTCATCTTCGTAGTGGCGCCATCTATTGCATGGTAGGGAATATTGAGGAACAATCTATAGTAGACGCTTTGCTCTCAAAAAGTACTGGATCTCCTACTGTCGAGCATGCTCTACTGTAGCTTACTGCATTTTTTTAAGTGCAACTTTAACTTCAGATGGTCTATATTATTGCCAAAAATCATAGTAGCGTGCTCTAAAAGTGAGTTACGCTTAACGGTTCTTACGTTGCTTGACCAAATCTCTAAAAACTCTGCACGTGTTATTCCACTCATTGCTAAGTTCAAGGTCCTTGCAGGCAAAATATGGGCAAAATTTTATTTCTGATCCTGATTCAGAATGATTTTCTCCAAACGAAGTATATTCTGGTTGATTTGAATGTGATTCAATGTTGTTATTTTTTTTCCATAAATTCTGAAATATTGCTAAAAATCTACTTACTTTTTAGCTTTTATTTGAAGAAAAAAAATACAATTTTGTAGGTCACTTGAAAATTGTCTTTATAGCGCTAAATTCGAATAATGATGCAAATATTATGCAAAAAATATATTGGCAGCTCACATTGCACAGTAATTGATTTCATAGGCCAAAAATAAAAACAAAAGTTTAAAATTGGTCACTCTTTGTCGAAAAAGTACTGCTTAACATAGCAGTAAAACGAACTGTAATTTCATTTTTGGTCTCTCTCATTCGTACGCGCTACGAATAGCGAGAGAAGAGAGGCAAAAAAAACACGTGGACGTTGCAGTGTACGCAGCTTGAAAATTATCTTTCACAAACAAATTTAATTTTAATATTAAATCGTGTCTAATCATTGTCAATTAAAATGAATATTGCAAATAAAGGTATGTACTATTTTTTATGTCATTATGTGTTGTGTTATTGTTTTAAAGTTAGTGTTTCACCAGTGACCTGCCGAGTGGTGTATTTTTGTGTATTCATAGATTTCAGAGAAAGAAAAATTTGTGATACCTGTCTTACCCTTTAATGAAACTTATTTATTAATACTAGTACATGTTTTCTTAGTCTATGTTTTAAATTTGAGCTGCAACTTTTTGCAACTTTCTGACTTATTCGCTTTTTTGTGTTCGTCCATATTTTGTGTTTTTTTGTTTAAGCAGTATTTACACTCGCCCCGAAACGCCGTGGAAATGAAAAACTCCATATAAAAACAACAGCGAAAATTTTTTCCCTTTTTTCATTTCAAAGTTGGTTCACACTTCTCGTTACGTTTCATAACGTAATGGCCTACCGTTCTGTTAAACTCAAAATGGCACCGCTAGACTTAACATAGCACAGTTTGCGGGCCATTTCATTTTGACGTAATGAAATAAGCCTCCACCCCTTTTTTCATCAGAGAATGATGAAATTATGACCTTTTGAATAGTAAAACTTGGAGAAAATGCGGTGTGAGGGAATTAACGACGTTTAATTGGAGGTCACTGCTTAAATACCGCAGATTTTCAAAGGTCATAAGGACCAAACATGTTAATTAGACTTTATTTATTTAATTAAAATGATATGCCTAACAAAATAAATATATTATATAATTATAATGTATCATCAGGCCAGAAAGCGGCTATATTATTATTTTATTTAAAAGTGGCAGCATTAAATTTGTTTTGCTTATGAGCAGCAACACAGCTGATTTATATAAAGCGGCCACAATAACAGCGTAGATAACATGTATATCGATATCGAACACGTAACACGTGTTCGATATCGATAACAAAATACTAATATTCTGTTAGCTGAGTGAAATAACCAGATTTTTGACGATTTCTTTTTGATTTGAGTGTAAATACTGCTTTACTTGCATATTTTGTGCTTTGTTGTGTTCGTCGTATTCGTTTGTGCTTTGAAATCTCAATTGTGAATTTTTAAATTGAATTTTTTAATATGATTAAACTTTTTTTTTTTAATATATAGGCAATTCATATCAGTGACAGTTTCACGCTTAAATATTTTTGAGATGTGGTGCTCAGTAGTAGGTTCATTTGCTGATAAAGCTAGAAAAGTATATGATGACCTAAATCATATATTTCAATCTGATGGTTACGAAATTATTGAAAACCTTTCTAAGAAAGTACTTGATTATTTATTCAAAAAATTTGCTGAAATATGGAATAAATGCCATAGAATAAAAGCAAAAGTTATTCAACTAAATTCGGACTGGTTAGCATAACTTGAAAATATATTTTTAAGTCAATCCAGTAAATCATCTGATCGAGGACGTCCAAAATTAAGTCTAGCAGAGTGCTCAGAAAGAACGAAGCGGCGACGGATAGCAGAATTAGCAGAACTCAATGAGTCAGCTGCGGATGACTTACGCTGGGCTTGCAGCCAACCGAATTCTTCGATTTTGCCAGCAAAGGAATGTGAAGTAGTAGCTCTAATAACTGAAGCAAATTTAACAAAACATCAATATGAACTCATCAGAAGCTTCGTTAACAGTAAAATTGATGCCAACCTTTTTCCCTGCTATAAGAATATTTTAAAGGAAAAACAGAAAAGCTATCCTGAGCTAATAAGCTTTACAGAATCTGAGGTTGAAGTTTCGCTACAAAGCTTATTGGACCCCACTGCGACGCGCATTTTAAAGTTACAAAGCAATGTAACAGATAAACTCGATAAGTCCTCTAATTACCTCACATTAATAGGGAAATGGCAGTTCTGGGCACAGCCAATATAAGCAAAAACTTGAAAATAATTATTTGGAAGACAGTTGCTTATTTATGACATCATATGTTCCTCTTCAACTAATCGTAAAATCTGATAATGATAACGAACAGAAAATTATTTGGAAAAACCCACGACCATCGTCTACCCGTAATTGCCGCCCGATTCGAATTCAATTTGAAAAGGAATCAGTAAATTTAATTAAAAATGAAGAACTATATTTTAAAAACAAAATTCAACAATTGACTCCCACTGAATTTAACACCGCTACCAACCAGAAAATCTGTATCGAACATGTACTCCAACTCACTATGGTGGATGGCAAAGTGTGGAATGCCTTAAGTGAAACTTCATCTTCGAAGTGCTACATATGTCAAGCCAAGCCTACGGAAATGAGCGACAGTGACAAATGCCTACAAAAAGAAGTCAAAGCAGATCGTTACGAATTTGGATTGTCTCCATTACATGCCTATATTCGTTTCTTTGAATATTTTCTTCACGTTTCATATAAACTTGAAATCAGACAATGGCAAATAAGAGGCGAAGAAAATAAAGAACTATTTCAGAGAAGGAAAAAAATATTCAGTCCGAATTTCGTAAAAAAATGGGTCTTATTGTCGATTATCCAAAAACAGGTGGTAGTGGAAATTCAAATGATGGCAACACTGCAAGAAAATTTTTCAATAACTCTCATTTATCTGCAGAAATAACTGGCATAGAACAACATTTAATTGAAAGCTGTGCAACATTACTACAAGCCTTGTCCTCTGGATATAAAATTAATATAGAAAAATTTCGAGACTTAGCGCTAGATACTGCAAAAGAACTAACATCAAGGTATTCCTGGTATTATTTGCCTTCCTCAGTTCATAAAATATTAATTCATGCCCCAGATGTTATTCAATATGCATTAGTTTCAATTGGGGAGCTCTCAGAAGAAGCTGCGGAGTCAAGGAACAAGGACGTTAAGAAATACCGACTCAGTCATACACGTAAAATCTCACGTTTAGCCACGAATAAAGACCTTATAAATCGGTTGTTATTAACTTCCGATCCTTTCATAACCGTGCAGCGAAATTTACCCAACAAATGTAAAACGATTCTTTCGAAACGTGTTTTTGATTTGTTAGAATAATTTTTTGTATAATATATATTTTTGCATTGTTTTATTCAATTTTGTATAATGTATTATAAAAGCTACTACATATATATTTGAACATCCAATTTTTATTTTATTTTGTATATAGATAATAAAATTAAAATAAAATATAATTTATTAATAAGGGATTTCCTTACCCTGAAAGTATGAAATTGAATTTAAGTTTTAAAATGTTATTTTATAATATTTTCGGGTTTTAACGTATGGTTTTTGCCTTTGTTTTATAATTTTCTTTATGTTATTAGGCCTTTTTAGTAGTACAGAAATTTTCAAATCTATATTCCAACTGGAAGTATTTTTGGCCGCTTTTTCCATACAAGATCAACCACTGTGGCATTGATCCAATTCAGAAGACTAAACTTTGTCAACTGTTGCTCGCTGTCCGATGCAATTTTTGCATGCACCGGTTCAAAAACCGTTATCTTCTTAAAAAAATTTTTTTTTCTTTTGTGCCTGTTTTTGTAATATTTGAACATTTCTAAATCGATTGCATAAAGCTCATTGACCTAAAAAATATTTTTTTTTGTGAATTAAGTCCCCCTAGATTGGCAAAATCTTACACTGTGCACCGTTCACAACTCAATCGAACTCAGCTTATAGCTTTTTTCCAGGGAATGAAACCGAAACGAATTTCGGTTACGGTTCCGGTTCCGGTACGTACCGAAACGAGTATTTCGGTAAAAGGTTCTATTTCGGTGTTGTCCTTTCGGTTCCGGTTCTCGTATCGGTCCATACCGGTACAGTAAAGTCATTTTTAAAAAAAATTTAAAGTAAAGAAAATCGAATTTTATCAACAAATATTTGTGTATGTATAAACGTACAAATGCATGCATTTTAGCATGTTAAGTCTGACATAATTCGAGACATTTTTTTATAGTGCAAAACCATGTTCGTACGAAAAATAACAATGACATTTTTTTGAATGTACCGAAACCGTACCGGTACGAACGATTCCGTTTTCGGTTCTTGAAAAATAATTTATTTCGGTTCCGGTTCCGGTATTTCATTTGAAACGGTTAATTTCGGTTAACGGTTCCGGTTCCGGTTACGGTTTCATTCCCTGCTTATTTCATGTTCGCGCCTTAAAACTCCCAAGTAGTTCAAACAGGGCACGAATGACATTTCGCTTAGATCGCTGAATAAGTCAACAAAATGGTATTCATGGCAAAGAGAATACAAAAATTACAGAAAATTGTTAATGCATTTATAAATGGTCTTAACTTAAGAACAATTTGTTCCAAAAGTGGTCATAGGTCGATGAAAAATGTTCTTGAATTGTGCACACGTTGTTCATAAAATGCTGTGGGCATGTTTTTAAATCTACTTTTATATGCTTCTTTTTAAAAAACGGAAAAACTTTAAAATTTAAAAAAAAAAACTAAACTTAAGAAAATTACTTAAATTCGATATATATATAATCTTTGGGTTCATATGTATCCATCATAAAAAGAAAAATTTGACCGAGGACCATACAAAATCTAAAAATTGTTGCCTAGTATTATTAGTAAATTGGAGGGTATCTGTCAAAATACGATCAAACAAACAGAAAAGCATACTATTATACTTGCTTAAATTCTAAATTTTGATAAATCATTCGAAATCAAATAAATAACAATTGTATTGTTATTAATATACCGACGCATATCCGCGAAAGTATCAAAATTGAGATTTTAGTGTTAAATTGTCTCATAATCCTGCAAAATATTATAGCTGAAATCTTTATAGATCCGCCAAAATCAAATTAATACGATACCTTCGCGGAAATGCGTCGATGTGTATTGTAATAATCAAAGTTATCTGTCGCTGAGTGGATTTCTGTACACAGTTGGAGACTAAACTAAATTAAGAGTTTTAGCTGACTCGAGGTCTGAGTGTAATAATGTCGATATGACATTATTAACACAAATCAACAACAATGCAGCACTTGCACTTGCTAATTGAATAGCGAGGAGCAATGGTTCGGTATACAGGCTGTTTCAAGAGACGCCAATCTCTATAATCAGTACCGTTTTTGCTGACTATTCTCATTGATTATTTAAATGCAGTAACGAGAGAATATCCACTTGGAAATTCTAACGCGCGGGCATGTTTGCAGTGATGCTATAAATAGAATAGCCCTAAATGTGTGTATATTGTTGTTGTTGTTACTGGCTTCACCGTCGGTGTAAGTGTCCAGAACAGTTAGACAAAGTTATTGTCTTTTTATTGATTTGCAAATTGCAAAGCGAAAGAGTATGTTGCTTTATATGCAAATAATTACGGCGTGACGTAACTTAACATTTGGGATTTCAATGAAGAAAATATATGTTAATATAAAAATATAACATTCAGTCGGTAGGGCCCGACAGTAAAATACCCTGAGAAAGTAAAGGACTCTGTTAGATTACTAATACATGCAAACATAGTTAACTTGCTCATACATGTATGGCATATATGTATATGCAATCACATTACACACGCTCCTACAAAATATTAGCGTCACTATATGGAATGTTTACATTGAATTTCTTCCGTGTTAATTATCCGATTGCGATCACTCCAAGTATCATTCATAACAAAACTCAAATCTCCAGCTTGAAAATTGCCAGAGTTATTGTTTTTTGCGATTTGTGGGAGAAGGTGCTGGCTCATCCTAAATTTTAAATTGACAATCGGTCCGGACCCTCCCAATCATCATACGTGCCAAATCTCAAGTCTGTAGCTGTAAAACTGCTTTAGTTATATCGTTTTATTCGATTTGTGGGAAAAGGGGGCGTGGCATCCAAAATTTGAAATAAACTTGTTCTGCGTGCATATATAAGAAGACTTTATGCCAAATTTGGTGTCCCTAGGTCTTACCATCTCTGAGATCCCTAAAGTTACAAATTATTTTAACAACGATAACTTGGCCTTGAGATAACAGACAAAAATTAACAAATAACTAACAATACAAATTCCTTACAAGAAAAGCATGCAATTAATAAAACCTTAATACATTTAATAACAATCCAACTACATATCTAATGGAGAAGCCATTGTGCTGCGTATTTTGAAAATTTTGTGGTATTATGCATGTATGTATATGAATGTGTTTTCTTTTCTTATTGTTTATTATATATAAGTATGATTATGAATATTTATAAAAGTCAAAGCCATTCAGTATATGGAATGCGTTTAAACATAACTTTTATGGGATACAAACAGAACACCTTACACTTACGTAAAGTTGAACAAGCAGCTTAGCGGGCTGGGAAATAAGGAAAAGTGTTGAGCAACGTTAATATAGTTAAATTAGCTTTCACTGTTTAAACAGCTATGTAATTTCTCTAACGGTTTATATATTAAAAAGTAATAATTGCCGTGCCTTGGTAATTTGGAAGTCTTAGGATGAACCCGCTTGGCTCAAATTGCTCAAGGTGTTATCAAGACAAACACGAACTTAATCACAAATTCCGGCACACGCACAAAATATAATATAGTGCGTCATATTATGACTAATATTTAACATAATATATGTACATATGTATGTAAATGTATGTGCTTACATACATACATATATACTCTGTATGAAGAAGTTGACAAACATGACGTAAACTCGCAAAAGTATGCTAGCTTTTTCTGCTTCTCACAATGTCACAACTATTGTTCTTGTTACTGTTATGATTTCATTATTTTTGTATTTTAGAGAAGTTCCAAAAGATTTGATTTAAAGCGATACGCGTGAAAGGCATCGGGGGCGTGGCAGCCAGACACTACGACGACAACAAGGACATTAAGTAAGGCGCAGCGCACACGAAGAGCAACAACAATAACAATGGCAATCACGAAAACAAACACATTCACATACACACTTACACATTCAGAGGGTAAAAGAAATGTTGTAGTAAATGTAGAAGGGAGAAACGATCCAAATGCCAACGAATATTCCGATGTCGATTTTCAATTATTTATTTATCGATTTCATATACGATACTGAAGTCATAGCCGATTACACAACTCATAAAAGCAAAATTGCTTTAACTTTCACTATAGCTACAGGGCACTTTGCTGCAGCAAACACCAGCACGTTGTATGTTAACTTGGCTAATTTCAAGTAAAACTACAACCAACATTCTAGCCGATACTATTCCTATTGTTGTTGCTATCGTTATTGTTATAAAAAATTGTTATTATTATATCGTATTTGTATTCCGTTACTCGTCTGTTCCGCACGAGAGCCGAGGACGGACTGAAAGCAGGCGAAAAGAAGCTCGAATTTGAGTAAAAGGACCAGTGGTGCCAACTCTTCGGGCCTTCAAAAAGCTAGAAATAGCCAGAAAATTTTGATGGTAGCTAATAAAAAAGCTGGAGTAGTGAAACGATTTTTTTTTTATTAATTTAAACAAGTATTTAAGAAAATTTATCAATTTCGACTAAAATGTCCTCTTCTGCTGCAGATCTTATATAAGTCTGACTAGTCCCTATCTTATTTAGGCACACTGCTGGAACTTCATAGCTGTGACAGCATTTATTTTCTCGGCGTAGTCCGTATCTACAAATATGAAATTAAATGTTATTAAAATTATAAAATATGAGTTGAACAGATAAAATACCTTATGTGAAAAATTGAGTTCAATGTTTCAATGGCCATTCTATTTCGGAGTTTTGTTTTTATATTGCCATTAATGCCAGTGCCGAAAACCTTTTGTTTCCTGCCGCATCCACGTAATTGTACACTTCGGCCCTTGCTTGAAAAATAGCTATAATTCCCGCTATCCGCTAGTTTACAATTTATCCCGCATATGCCAATTGCAAACCGCTAGATTTAGCGGGAAAATAGCTTAATTGGCAGCACTAAAAAGGACTCACAGACTGTCACTCGTTTCGGCTTTGAGCGACTCTTTATTGAGTTGAGTGAGTTTTTTATACGCTTGATAGAACACGTCATTTATATTTTCTGAGTTTGGATGCAACATACATTTAGTACACACATACGAACATGTGAATAATGGTAATATATAATATAATAGCTGCCCTATGTTTCAAAAATATTCCAATAAATAATTATTATTTCGGAAATAGTACTTAGTTTTCGGGATATCGGTGTTAATTATGGAGATTTTCACTTCTGCGTTAGGGAAATTTTTGTTTAGAATTCCGGGAAATTCTGGCTGGAGATCTGCACCACTGCAGAAATAACAGTGTATACATTTTTTTATTCAACTGTATTCCTTATTTTGTTTAACAAGCATTTACTTACAATAACTTATAGCCTTATTCCACTACACCAAGTATGTACACATTATTCAAATTTCCCTTTTTTCTCAAGTATGTTAAAGTATGTAGGCAAAGATAACTAGTTTATAATTTTGTAAAATTTCAAGAGCAAATCGCCTAAGTAAAACAAAGAACACTAGATTATTATTTTTGTGGTGTCGTGATAGTACGAGATACGCCACACATTGCGCTAATTGTACGGTACTCTGCCGACGAATTTTCTAGCTATATCTCTTTAAAAAATTGCCATTTCATTAAAATAATTTTTTTTTTTTTTTTAAATAAATGTATCTACAGTTCAACCATCTAATACTTCAAAAAACTAAATTTCTCTTTCCTGTTAGCGTATCAAAATGTTAGAGGCTTTAAATCTAAATTAACTTATCTATATGTAATAGCCTTATTCCACTACACCAAGTATGTACATATTTCCCAAATTTATCACATTTTCTGAAGTATCTTAGGATAAGAAAATGCAGTAAACTACAGTGGAGCAAGCTCGACAGTAGGAGACACAGTACTTTTTGAGTGAAAAGTGTTCACCATAGATTGTTCTTCAATGTTGCGTACCATTCAATAGATGGCGCCACTACGAAGATAAGTTAAAAGTTAATAAACACAGAGGTCGCTAGCGTCAAATAATCAATGACTTTCCCACGTATATCTATGTGGAATGCTAATAGCGTTGCACAGCATAAACTTGAGTTAGCTCAATTCCTTCCTGACAAACATATCGACGTTATGCTACTTTCAGAAACACATCTGAGCAACAAGTATAACTTTAAATTACGAGGCTACTTATTCTACAGATTAAATCATCCCGATGGTAAAGTACGTGGTGGTACTGGTATTCTAATTAGAAAACGTATTACCACTGCCACAAAGAGTTTGCTGAACACTACCTTTAGGCCACATCTATAAATATACAACTGGACAATGGTAACCAACTTACTCTAGCCGCCGTATACTGTCACCTTACTATAACTGAAGGTGAGTTCACCCAGATTTTTAAATCACTAGGAGAACACTTCATAGCAGCAGGAGACTATAATGCCAAGCACACACACAGAGAATTTCGACTCGTGAACCCAAAAGGAAAGCAGCTTTACAATGCCGTTATTAAAGCTAAAAACAAGCTCGACCACGCTTCTCCCGGCAGACTAACATACTGGCCAACAGATCCTAGGAAACTATACGATTTAATTGACTTTGCAGTTACTAAAAATATTCCTCGAAGTCAGATAAGCACCGAATGTCTTTCAGATCTCCGATCTGATCACTATCTGTTCGAATTCAGCTACTCCGACAAACAGAATCCATAGATCAACCGATTAGATTAACTTCACGTAAAACCAAATGGCTTAGATAGAGAAAATATATTAGTTAACATAGTGGACTAATGTTGAGGTTGTCATCGCCAGCTTTGTAAGTACACTGGAGTCCGTCTTCGTCCCCGCAGCTCGCATTTCAACACCTCAAACTACACAAGCATCCCAGCAGGGAAAAGATCTAGTTTAGGTGTATTTCTAGACTAACCCCAAAGGGACTAGAAACTAGTCCAGTTCTATCCCAAAACTTTGGAACGAAGGAGGCCATTTTACACAGGCATGTCATAGAAAGGTGTCACTTGCCCCTAACTAACCACTTACGTACTACTTAGTAGCATTTATTATAGCTCTGAACTAGTCCTCCCGTAACCAGATTTGTACCAGTTGGATTATATATATTTTTTAAATTTAGATAAATTATGTTATAAAAATTCCAATATTCAAAAATAATTTTGTTGTATTTTATTGTAAATTTTTTATATCTGTTTTAATAAATATACATTTACAAAAACGTTTTTTTATTTTTTTTTTATTTATTAGACCCAGTACTTTAAAAAAGTACAAATGGGTCTATTAAGTTTGTGCAAATGTGCGTAACAGGCAGAAGGAGGCGTGGCAGACCCCATAAAGTGTATATATTCTTGATCAGCATCAACAGCCGAGTCGATATAGCGATGTCCGTCTGTCCGTCTGTCCGTCTGTCTGTCTGTCCGTCTGTCTGTCTGTCCGATTTTGTGTCGCCTAGATCTCAGAGACTATAAGAGCTAGAGAGACCAAGTTTGGCATGTACGTTCATCTATATCTTGCATTGAACGAGTTTGTTTTAGATTTTTGCCACGCCCCTCTCCGCCCCCGGAAATTGAAAAATAAAATTTCGAAGTCGAATTACGAAAGAACCTTTAAAGCTAGCGCCTTGATTTTTGGTACATATAGTACACAATATTGTCCAAACCTGTCCTGAAAATTTCATTCAAATCGGATGATAAACGTGAAAGTTAATCTACTAACAAAGTTACGAGCAAAAGGAAGAAGAAGACACGCTAGCGACCTCTGTTTATCAGCTGATATGTTCGTAGTAGCGCCATCTATTGAATGGGATTGATAGTTAACGCTTTGCACTCAAAAAGTGCTGGGTCTCCTACTGTCGAGCTTGCTCCACTGTAGCTTACTGCATTTTTTAATATAATATTTGTTTTTTTGTTTATTTATCACTTATTAAACTTAAATTGATTTACATTTTTAATAGTACAGCTTAAAAGGTTTTGCAGTTTTAATAAATATTAAAATAAGTTACGTGTTTTTTTTTTAAACCGAACCGATGTAGGAAACGAACTCGAGACCTCAAGCTTCAGAGTCGGGTACTCTATCCAGTGGGCTACGATGAAATAATTTTATCCTATGGTTAATTACACACATTGTCTACACAGAAAGACATGCTGACCCAGACGGACAAATGACAGAAATCTCAATGAAATTGAATTCAATCGGTGCTCATATCACCCAACTATCCTTAATCTAGCCCGTTTACAGCCAGTCCAATTCCAGTTGCTTTTATACTAGTGGAAATTCTATTAATTTGTTATACTATTTGAAAAAAGAGGTTGTTCGAGTCGCCCAAATGTAGTCCTTTTGTAACTAGTTTCATTCCTATCCCATTTCAACTACTTGTGAGGCAGTCTCATAAAGACAGTCACTGATTAACAAGCCCAGTTCTAGCTCGTTTGCAACCAGTCAAATACACGTAGACTTTTTCCTAGTCCTGCAACTATTTTGTTTTAAACTAGTTGAGAAATACTAGTTATCGAACTATATGTTTTTGAGACTAGTTGAGAAATAGTAGTTATATTACTATTTGTTTTTGAGACTAGTTAACAAATTCCCTGCAGGGACTACACAACCGACAGAAGACAAATCTACAAATCGATCAGCTCGTCTACGAAAAGCGACGATTACGTTGAGAATGACAACCTTACAGATCGCCATCCGCACAGCAAATGTTTATAGACGGCACACTTAAACTCACCAAAGCTTTAAAGCAGGAAGAATCATATGCTCAACGCAGTTATATAGAACAATTATCAACATCTTGGAGAGCTCAACTCTTTCCTCACCGAAAAAACCGTGATGCCCATTAGAAACTGCAGAGGCGGTTGGGCCGCAGCGATGAAGATAGAGTCAGCACATTTGTAGTTCACCTTAAAAATGTGTTCCAACCAAATCCTGCATAAATACGTTCATACTACCGACTTTAAGAAGTGACGCTCAGCTTCAACATGAACCAATCGAGTTTCGCCCAAACGAAATCGTTAATGCCATCAAAATGCATCTGAGTCCCAAAAAATATCCGGGCTGCGACTTAATAACCCCAAAAATCATTATTGAGATCCCATAATGCGCGGTCGGCACTATCACCCAGCTCTTCAATGCTATCACAAGACTAGGCACAAGACTAAGACAATCCAGAGTGATGGAAAAAGTCATTCATCAGATAGATACCGAAGACAGGGATAGATCACACAATTCCCTCGTCGTACAGACCTATAAGCCTATTATCGTGTCTATCAAAGCTCTTCGAAAAATGCCTGCTTGTTCTGATAAATCTATTTCTAAGTGTCCACAACAATATCCCATCGCATCAATTCGGCTTCCGGGAAAAAAGCTGAGTTGTTGAGCAGGTAAATCGTATAATATTAGAAACATGAAACGCTTTCGTATATCGAGACTATTGCACTGCAATATTTCTGGATGTCTCTAAAGCATTTGATAGAGTCTGGTTAGACGGTCTGTAACATGGTGTACGGAGAAGATCATCAATGGACGGCATTATATTATCAGCAGGAGTACCAACATTTATACTATCGATAATGGCAGCGGTATCGATAGCAGGATCGATATAAAAAGCAGTGAGCTGTAGTCAGCAGTGAGCCGCAGTCAGCAGTGCGGAAGTTTCATAAGCAGCAGTAGTAAAGTAGTTTCCAGCCTATTAAATTTATTTTTAATAATTATAAGCTTTTCACACAACCGTATCTAGCACGTAGTTTTAAGAATTCAATCAATAAAGTTCGGTTTGCTAAACATTAAACCTTACATGTATAAGATTAAAACAATGCTCCCTAACAATACACACAAGCTTTTAAAGTCATACCTCTACAATAGAAAATTTGCAGTTAGATGTAACACTGCTATATCCGACGATCATACTATCGGAGCTGGAGTTCCTCAAGGCAGCGAATTTTGACCGATACTATATGTCCTCTATACAGCAGACATCCCAAAAAGCTGACGACTAACAACATCTAAGTACATTTGCGGATGATACAGCAAATCTCAGCCGCTCCAAATACCCAATGCAAGCAACTGCGTAATTGGCTCTTTATCTGTTCAACGTAAAAAAATGGTTATCTGATTGGCGGATAAAAGTAAACGTTACGTTTACCTTGAACAGGCAAAACTGCCCACCGCTCACATTAAACAACAAACGACCCAGTCGATCCAGAGGGCACGTACAGACCAAAGTCGCTACGGCCGCAGTACCAAATCTTTACATGAAGTAGGGATCGATCCCTCAGGCTGCAGGCTGTCAGCAGCGCGCTCTGTAGTAAGAATTGTTCGATTCAGGGTGCGAATTTCCTACAGCAGCTTCCGCTACGAGCTCAAACGTTTTACTGAGTATGGTACTGACTGCTCTGTATGTTACTCAGATTGGAATTCTAGCTCAGAGGTTTGAATATCCTACGGCAGCTTCCGCTACGAGCTCAAGCGGTTTGCTGAGTAAGGTACTGACTGCTCTGTATGTTACTCAGATTGGAATTCTAGCTGAGAGGTTTGAATATCCTACGGCAGCTTCCGCTACGAGCTCAAGCAGTTTGCTGAGTAAGGTACTGACTGCTCTGTATGTTACTCAGATTGGAATTCTAA
Organism: Drosophila neotestacea; assembly: GCA_035044365.1. Taxonomy (NCBI): domain Eukaryota; kingdom Metazoa; phylum Arthropoda; class Insecta; order Diptera; family Drosophilidae; genus Drosophila; species Drosophila neotestacea. The sequence continues at coordinate 425,315 of JAWNMD010000450.1, forward strand.
ATCAGAATTCTAATATAGAATTCGGCACATAGTAATTACGCTGTACAATTGAAACTTGGCTTTTTCACTGCATATTTAAAAAAAAAATAAAGTTATATTTTTCCAGAGGATAAATATTTAATATTAATCTATCTTTTATACATATAACATACATATACATATATTTACATAAATAATATATGGCCTATTTTATTAAGGATTTATAAGAAATTAAAATGTGTACATTTTGTGTATATTTTGCAATTTTCAGATAATAATTCATAAATGAAGGTGAAATTCAGTTTATAAAACAGCATAACATAAAGTGCCAGTTTATTAAATGCAAACTTTATTTTAAAAGTTATCTTGTAAGCATGCATGTAAAAAAATTATATAATTGGTTGCGAGCATAGAAAACTGGAGGTATTTAAGTATCTGTTTATAATAGCGTGTAATTTATATAATTAATATAAAATGAATAAATCATTTCAATTACTATGTGAATTGAAATTGTTGCGGTCTTCGATATTAATGGCTAATTGTGCGATAATCGACAATTGACTATCGGCTATCGATTAGAATTCTTATGAGTATGCGGCCACAGTTTTGTGTTTTTCACCTTAATTTTTTGCATTTACGGGTGTTTCAGAATATTTAAAATAATATTTATGTTCTAAAGTGAATTTAACATTTATATAACACTTTTAAATCGTAGTTTTATCTTTAAAAATATCAATCGTTATGGCCATCGATATAAACAAAGGGTTGGCAATGATATCGAAAACCATTTTTACGAGTATGCAGCCCTATTTTTGTGTATTTGTCGCGCGAGATTTTAAGGTGAAGTGAATTTCACAACAAATTGTTTTCAACAAATAATACAAAGAGGTAAGTGTTTATTATTTATTTCAGTAGTATATATAATTGTAATGTTTATAGCACTAATAGTAGTATTAAATAACTTAAATTAAACATTCGTGAATACGTAATTTATGTCTGCGTGTGCCAAGTGTCCGGCAAGTGTCTTTTTGTGGTGTGTATGTATATGTGTTAACAATATTGCAAAAAAAAAGTTTCTAAAATTATTAACAAATTTCTTAATCGTAGTTAATCAGATAGAGAGTGGATTAGCGGCATTAACACAACTTCATTGATTTCATGGGGCAGGCAAAAATACTTAAATGAAACTTCATCAATTGGGTAAGATTTTATTGCGTCGGCAACAGTAGAGTCCACTAAAAGTATTCCTATTGTAGAGCTCGGCATAGGCAAATTGAAAAAATCTCTCTTATTTTGAAATTGTAATCCCTTCAGGTAACAAATGTCGTCCCTCATCTCAAAGCCTACAATTTTAATTGGGGTTCCAGAATTTAGGCAACAAACGTTATCACCTTCTTTCGCCGTCAAAGTAAAATCCTCAAATTTATATTTAGTTATAATTCCAAGTCTATCTCGTTGAGCTCCTATTGTCCTGGTTTGTACTGATGGGATTGGCGAAGAGAACCTTATTGCGAGCTGCTCTAGGATTTTTTTTGGCTTTCTGACGTTCTTTTTAACTTTCTGCAAAAAGTTCTCAAACCGATAAGCCGTGAATTCGATAATGTGACCTTGCTCTCGAACACAATCTACAATATGAAGAACGTTATAAACATTATATGTTAAAGATTCTGGGGGATATACTTTGGTAAATTGTTTAACAAAAAAATCAAGCATTTGTGAAACTATATTTAAGTTTGAGTGATATTTCTTATCTAGTAATAACCTATACGCACATGTAAAAAGTAGAAAGTGACTGTAGCACTCTTCTGAAACGATATTTTTTAAAATAACTATACCAGTATACACGGCAAACTGACGCAATTCGATGGCTTTCCATCTTGGAAATTCGTCTAACGATCTTGGCTCTCTACCAAATTCCATGGGTTTTAGTTCTAGCAATTTTTGTGAAATTAAACCCAGGTCATTCTTTTTCAATTTAAAACCCAACGTTTTACCCTCAATAATAAATTTAAGCATTTTTTTGCAAACTCCTAGGTCTAACAAGTGCATGGAATCTATTGGGAAACCTGCAATCATGTCAAAGTTTAGTTCTTCAAGACACACCTGGCTTTCTTTAAAAAGAGGCAAATGGTGGTTTGGATACAGCCTATTCCTAAATGCAACGTCAGTTATTGGGATACCTACAGTATCAGAAAAGGTTGTAACATTGTTTGACCTTCTTCCTACCTGTGTACACTTCTTACAACCATTTAAAGCATTATGCCCTAGAGTCCCAGACATAAAAGCGCGTGCAGGAGCATCGCAAATAAATGCGTTAAGTTTAAACTTGGCCAAACACACATCTGAGAACTTTTGTAGAGCGGCAACCCATCGACATTAACATTTAACATTAATTCCGATTGATTCAGTAGCTGCTCTTCAACAGATCTTAGATATGGCTTAATGCCAATATGCGTATATTGCCCAGGAGTTACTGTTCTAATTATAGCTTTATTGGTTTTTTGTTTTACTAATCCCTTAGCAGAAAGGGGAACATCAATGTTCTCTGATCTTAAAATTTTTAGCAAGTTTTCTAACTGACTCCTAGTAACATTGCAAAGTCTATACCAATTTGCTAACTTTTCATGTAACGTGGCAGGTTTACCTATATCTGGAGAATTATTCCCTTTGAAACTAATTGTTTCTTCTAAATCAATGCTATCAAGGCCACTATCTTGTGCAAAAATGTTTCTAACTACTGGTGGTAGCTCCTCCTGACTGTTTTCTAATCTGTCACACTTTGCCAATGCCAATAATTCCCGCTTTGCTTGTTGTGCCTTGCGCCTCAAAGTGCGTTTTGCAAATCCACTCATAGTTACCACTAATTGAAATCAAATAACAATCACTAAAATTACAAATAATCACCGTTAAAAATAATCACTGTTAATGTTATCACCGTCAATATGCGTGCGCACTTGTCACTCAACAAATGAATACTGATTGCTTGCACATTGATAATTGCCGTTTTATATTATTTGTTGCAAACATGTAGACTACCTGTTCTTTACCTGTCACAAATTCCTTTTCTTTTTGTAATCATCTATCATTGCATCTCTATTTTTGTACTGCTTGCATACCTTTTTTGTAATATTTGCATCCCATCTATCTGGACTTAACCTGTCACCGACGTTCTGTACTTTCCCTATTATACCTGATATAATTTTACCTACTAACATTCCAACTAATGTTGTTAAATGTATTAATGCGTGTTAACATATAGAATAAGTAGCAATGAATTTGGTGTACTAGCCGAAAATGTCGTAGGTAATAGCTACATTTATATCTAATGAAAATTTGTATTAAACTTGCATTTACAGCACAATGGAAAGCCAATTTGCGTTTAATGTGGAGAGTCACTGCAGTTGCAATATATCTAATATGCAAAGTAACTTAAAACTACAAGAAATAATAGATTGTTTGTAATCATTAATGTTATCTTTTAGAACAACTGGAAAAGCGTCTTGAGACCATAAATGAAGAGATCCGGGAGATGAAAGGTAAGAAGATAATGTAATTGGGTCGTCACAATAACTGTACTCATTGCATTTCAATATATATTTACAGACATGATTGCCCACACCAATGGCAGGATGCTGGCCTTCATGGACCAGATGGGAAAAAACATGGTCCTTCCCAATACGGAATTCCCACTGGAATCGGTGGATAGTGTGAAGGAGATGGACGCAAAGATAATTATCTCCCAATAATTATGTAAATATCATAATGTTGCCAATTTTAAAAATAGCCCAATAGTTAATTCCTAATTTCAGATTGAGCTCTTCAAAAGAATGCTGTCGCCGGAAGGCATAGTAAAAAATATAGAGAGGGTATTCACACGAAAACTTATAATGGGAATGAGCTACGCAGGAGGACCGGGAAAGATCGCATTGGATCAGTTCTCGGCGCTGAACAACGCGCAATATAGTAAGCGTCAATGTTTTCCTGGTGGCATTTAAGTAATCTGTTAATTTAACTCAATTCCATTTTTCAGAGTCCACTAAAACTGATGACCGCGGGTTTGGAGATTATCGCAAGAATGTCCGCGAAGCGTTTTTAAAGGCAAAAAATAGGACATACAAAGCGATTTCTAAGGCAAAGAAATCAAAGGCCGCTGCTTCAGATTAATTTAAATTTTTTCCTTTTTTTTAAATCTGCTTTATTTTCGTTTTGGTTTTTTTATTTTGTATCCTTTTTTATTTCATTTAATCTTAAGGACTCTAATTAAGATATTTTCGCATTGTTATTAAATAAGGTAATAATAAGTATCAAATAATTACATATAAGAATACATATAAAAGTAAAAGCGCCTAATGTCACAAAAATTAAAGTTTTTTATTTCCACTGGCTGTGGTCGCTAGGGGGTGGGTAAATCCTAATCAGAATTTTCAACTAGAATGCTAAACGGAATACTAACAAGATTTCCAAACGGAATTTCCCAAAATTTCCAACTAGAAATTTCTCTCCAGCATAAATGGAAACTGAATTTCCTGCAGAACGTGTCTATGACGAACTCAGGAAAACGCTAGAGTTCGTAGCGGAACCTGGCGTAGGGAAGTGTGGATTTCCTACCGAATTACCCCGGCCACGCTAATGTAAAAGCGAATAAGACTTTTACACGAACTCGGAGTGCAATCCTCTGAGTTGGGCTGCGGCAAATTAGTACATTTTTCTGCGGAATATTTCCTTCTGGGGAGGTGACGTACCTAGGAGTAAACCTCGATAGAAGACTCACATGGCGTAGACACATTGAAGCCAAGAGAACACACTTAAAAGTAAGAGCTAACAGTCTTCATTGGCTAATTCACGCTTGCTCGCCTCTTAGTCTTGATCACAAGGTTCTGTTCTACAATTTTGTGCTAAACCCTATCTGGACCTATGGCTCCCAATTATGGGGGAGTTTCAGCAAGAGCAATAATTAATATTGTGCAGAAAGCCCAGTCAAAGATATTGAGAACCATCACCGGGGCACCGTGGTACGTTCGAAAAAAACATACAAAGCGACTTGAATCTTCAACCAGTGAAAGATGTAATAGCAGAACAAAAGGAAAAGTACTATGTCAAGCTTTCTTCGCACTTTAACCACCTGGCGAAAGGCCTAACAAGGTTGCGCAGCCGATCCCGTCTTCGTCGAACCCAGCGATAGACTCTAGGGACGCGCAGTCAAAGTACAGTCCAAATAGACTGTTACTTAATGTTTAGTTATAAGATTTGAAAACATATTGTTAGGATTAGATTTATGAGAAGATCCAATAAATAAAAATGCAGTTAAATACAGTGGAGCAAGCTCGACAGTAGGAGAGCCAGTTCTTTTTGAGTGCAAAGCGTTCACCATAGATTGTTCTTCTATGTTGCGTATCATTTAATAGATGGCGCCACTACGAAGATATCATTTGATAAACATAGAGGTCGCTAGCGTCTCTTCTTCTTCCTTTTGTCCGTAACATTGTTAGTTGAATAACTTCCGGGCTTATCATCCGATTGGAATGAAATTTTCAGGACAGGTTCGGACTATAGTGTGTACTACTTATATATATCTTAAAAGGTTCTCTTGTAATTCATCTTTAAAATTTTGTTTTTCAATTTCTAGGGGCGGAAGGGGGCATGCCAAAAATTTAAAACAAACTTGATCAATGTAAGATATAGATGAAACTACATGCCAAATTTGGTGTCTCTAGCTCTTATAATACGTAACGCAATAGACCCATTTGTACTTTTTTAAAGTACTGGGTCTAAAAAAATTGTTTGGGAAAGGTTTTCTTTGATCCTTATTTTGAATTTATATATGGAAGCCTCCATCCGCCACAGAGCAACCACCAAAACTAAGAGCACGTTTTTCTTGAGACACGCTTTGTGAAATCGGCACGCAGCACACCTCGAACAATTTTCAAAATGTTGTTTTGAAATTTTAACCATATCTTCAGACAAACACGTGAGGATTTTCGATAAATTAATTATCCGATTTTTAACCAGCCAAAATCTTCCCATTCTTTAGGTCAAATTTTGAACGAATTTTTCAAACCATAACCAAATTTAGAAAAAATCAAAAATCCGTACGTAAAAACTTATGATTTAACAGGAATTTTTTGTATTCCGAAGTTTCAAATTTATACCACTTATGCTGCGTGACGCGGAGGCCTTCAAGCGAAAAACGTCTCGCCGGCGTTATCGAGAAATTATTCAAAATGTAAAGTCGATATATTTAATCTGGGAGTCCATATGTATCATAAAATGTGGTTTTTGGCTAAAAACCATAAAAACAGCAACAACAAAAAATAAGCAAAAAAAATAAAATACGACTTTTGTCAAATTTAATGTAGGAACGACGTTAACTATGATAAATATAAAATCACTTCTCTTTGCTTTTCAATAGCATCTGGTAATGGTCTGGGCCTTAATGGTGGCTTAAGCCGTTTTATACATATACATATAATCCCTCCCTTATTATGTGTGGGGAGGAAATTTACTGCGACCTAGAGGGTCTATTGTATCCCCTTCAGAGTTTATAGCTCTCCTATCAGCCATATTTCTAGGACGAAATTCATAATTTTTGTTTTGTTGAGGGCTACTTTATCTTCTGGTTGAAAGATATGGTTACCTAACAGCCTATTTCTTCTCTGGCTAAGGCGGTACAGGTCGCTACTATATGTTCCGAGGTTTCGTCCTCGTTTTCACAGTATCGGCAAGTCCCGTTACTTAATATGCCTAGTTTGCATAGGTGGCTTCTCAGTCTACAGTGTCCTGTCAAAAGACCGGTCAGTATTCTAAGTCTGTTCGTCTCCATGACGATCTTTGGAAAACTCTTTGCAGATTGTAGCTACCAAGGAGACTCTTTGCCTGTCGTAGGCCTTGAGTATCATTCCAGCATAACTGGCGGAAATGTCGTTCTTCCTCTCTTAGAGATTTCCGTAACGTGTGTTTCCAATGTCACAGAACCTTTTCTTGCTAGCCTATCTGCTGCCTCGTTCCCCGCTATATCTTTATGTCCTGGGATCATTGCAAAATTAGCCTGTTGTACGATCCCTGCAGATCTAGCTTTATCCGGACTTCACGGACTACTTACGATGTTAATCTAGTCTTGCTAATTGCATTTCAGTGCCGCTTGACTATCAGAGAGAATGGCTATCTCTATTCCGATAGTTGCGTGTTAGGTTGAAGTCCGCACACCTTCCTATAGCGCACACCTCAGCTTGAAAGATGCTGGTGTGAGTACCTAGGGATTCATAGTGGGATAACCGAGGATCTACAACTCCGAGGCCAGTGCCTTGATTCGTTAGAGATCCATCAGTGTACCACTTGAAAGTGTGATGATTCATGGGATGGACCTCCTCGAGGGTTGTCCATAACGTTTTATTGCTCAAGTTCACTCAAAAATTTCGATCGAATTTGAATTCGGCTGACATTTTGTCCCTTGGTTGTACCAACAACTTGATAGAGCATCAGCGTCCCTCTGGCTGAGGATACAGTTGTTGCCAACTCCCTCCATTGCCATTCTTAGCAGGGTTGCTTTTCTTTGAAGCCCTATGAATGTGTGGAGCGGTGTAAACTCCAATAGGACTACAATGGCTGCTGTCGGACAGGTGCGCATTGTCCCTGTTATACAAACGCAGGCCATTCCCTGCAGCTTATGCATTTGTTTCTGGACGGTGGTGAGTTGTACTCTATCACCCCAGGCAATTGCTGCATATATGAGCATGGGCCTGACAGTCATTAGGTATAGCTATCTTAATATCTTCGGAGATGTTCCCCATGATTTCCCGGCTATACTACGATACGTACAGAGTGCTCTAGAGCACTTTGATATTGCATTCAATTTACTGTCAAAAGTAACTCCTAGGTATTTAACCTCCTTACTAGTCGCTAATTCGCTTTCTAGAAGCCTTATTTGTCTTTGTCTCTGCAGTTTATATCTTCTTGTAAATGGGACGATGACTGTTTTGGTGGGATTAAAGTTGTGGCCAACCTCATTTCACCACTCGCTTGTCATCTTCAGCCCTAACTGAATTATATCGCAGAGTGTTTCTTCGAATTTGCCCCGCGCATTGATTACAATGTCATCGGCATTGTATTCCTTTGCTGGCAAGTCTTCTGAGTAGCTCGTCTGCTAACAGGCTTCATAACAAAGGAAATAGTACACCCCCTTGGGGACTCCCTCTTTTGGTCGTGACAGTAACAGTACTGTCTTGAACTGTTGCTGTGTCCTGTCTGGACCTTAGCAGAGAGACAATCCATCTGCTAGTAGTAAGGTCTAGGCCTCTTCTAAATAGGGCGGCTTGGACAGCATTATGGGACGCATTGTCGAAGGCACCCTCTATATCTAGGAAGGCACATATCGCCACCTCCTTATTAATTGCCATGCGTAGGATACGATGCAGTTGGTAGAGGGCAGTGTCTGTAGATCTTCCTGCCCTGAATGCATGCTGCGTTGGTAACAGCGGCGTATGCCTTAGTACTGTGCTTCTTATTCTATAGTCCACTAGTTTTTCCATCGTTTTAAGCAAAACCGACGTTAAGCTGATGGGTCTGACGGGCTTGGGGTTGGTGATGTCTTTCTTCCCAGTCTTGGGGATGAAGACCACCCTAGATCTGTTCCATGCGCTCGGAATATATCCCAGTGCTAGGCTACTTATCATCACCTTCCTAAAGATGGGGAGGAGTTTGGTGATGTTGTAGCATGTATGTATATCAATAATTATCACATATATCTTGGGCAGCAACACTTTGTCTGCCTAAGCATAACTAAAGCAACAACACTTTGTTGTTATGCAGCGCGGCCTAAGTCAGTGCCCTCTGCACATTTCAGGTGCGGCCGAAATATGATCGCTCTGGTTAGCGGCGATCGCTTAGTAGCCGAGTCAGCATGGTCCCCATGCTGGACCGCTATGTATACATATATATGTGCATGCATAACATCCTCTGCCCGATAGCAGTATATATGCTTTACATATGTACTTTTATATATAGTATGTAAAACGGCTGAACTGTCGCTGCTTTCCAGCGCTCAGCTTTTAAGTTAAGAAATCAGATTAAACAAAACATTGGAAGCGGCACCTTCGCTGCTCCCGAATTAATAAAAAGATTATTAAACCAAATTGAAGACAATCTATTATTACATGGCGACCGTGACTCGGTCCGAATAACCGAGCAACAGGAGGCGAAGAAAACTAAGGAAGGAAGGAAGAGTAAAGGACAAATCGCTGGATGGAGGACAACAACAACAAAAATAATCACTGAGTGAGTTGAGTGCGAGTGAAATGGAAAAACGCGGTGATGTAAAAGCAAAAATTACTTAAAGAATAGCTCACTTAAAGTGGCTAATTTACTCAAGTTCACCGCCACCAGCATGGACAACTACCAGCGTTTTACAAGCTGAGTTAGACTTTTTAAAGTCAAAGCTCAAAAACACCGTTCCCAACACCGTATCTCACTCTTCATATATTCAAGTGATTAATGATCGAAAAATAACAAAGCCTCCATCCCCCAAGCCACTTCCAAAAAGACCTGGCGAATGCCCAGGAGACTGCCGTGGATCATTCTACAGCATATTCTGCAAAGGAACTTGCCCACATACAACGACCTGTGCGATGACCGGCACCAGCCCCGCCTGAGCTCATAGGCTTAGGACAGCAGCAGCAGTCAACAAGTGCGAGAGGCATACTGCCGCTTGCGCCAACGAGGGAACACGAAAAGAAAAAACAGCAGCCAATATCAACAAGTGCGAGAGGCACTTTCGCCTACGAAGGAGCGTCAGCGTAGCCAAACCGGCGACGACCAGCTGACGCGAAGGAGCAATAGCTGGAGCAACAGTTAACATAATTATAATATATAATAAAATTTGTAAAATTGTGCGGAACCATCTCCGCTCAATTAGAAGTATAGCCCGTAAAGCTATACAAAACAAGCTATACAAACGTTAATGCAAAGTAATGCAATATCAAAATTTAATGCAGATACAACAAATAGTTATCAATACAATTTAAAAATATATACGCCCAAAATGGCAATAGTAGACGTTAAGTCAGTGGACTCCACTGCTAATGTCATTAATAAAGTAGAGTCAAATAGTAATAACCTAGAACTAATACACACACTGTTAATAATAAATGTTGTTATAATGTGCGCAAATTGTTTTTATAAAATATACAAATTACATAACAAATGTTTAAAAAAGAAATATATGAGTAGGCAAATGATCTAGACAAAATTTAATAAAAAAAAGGCACAAACAACATTGGAAAAAATAACCCTATAATTAATTTTGTAACTTTAAGAAAATGAAATAAAGTATATATGACGAATTACAAATAAAAAAAAAAAAAAACTTTATATTCAAATAAACAACTGCGTAAAAAAAAATATAAATGAATACGCACAGTAAGCTACAGTGGAGCAAGCTCGACAGTAGGAGACCCAGCACTTTTTGAGTGCAAAGTGTTAACTATCAATCCCATTCAATAGATGGCGCTACTACGAAAATATCAGTTGATAAACAGAGAGGTCGCTAGCGTCTCTTCTTCTTCCTTTTGCTCGTAACTTTGTTAGTTAGCTGTTGTTGTTAGCTGTTGATGCTGATCAAGAATATATATACTTTATGGGGTCTGCCACGCCTCCTTCTGCCTGTTACGCACTTTTTTTTTGCACAAACTTAGTAGACCCATTTGTACTTTTTTAAAGTACTGGGTCTAAAAATAAATACATACAAAAGAAATGTAATTAAGAATAGGAAGCTGATTATAAAGAAACTCAATGCCGAAATAATTGAATTATTAAATGAACTGGCGAATGAGTTAGACTTTCTTTATACTTATAAAATGTAAACACACTTATAAAATGTAAATAAGAGAAATAAATTTATTATCTTGGAAAAAAAATATATAAATAAATATAATTGAGAAACAATACAAAAAAATATTCTTAGAAGCTTCATAGGATTCACTAAAGTAGAAATCCATTTAATTCTGAAATTCTGGCCAGTAAAGATATAATAAATAAAAGAGGAAAAGTTGTAGATCATGAATATTTTGAATATTAAATGAATATTTAAAATCATTCTACATCCACATAGTTACGCTAACAATGATGAAACCAACTTATGGATTTCAGAAAAGTTAGTTCCCAATAATATAAACTATCCAGCTGATTTCGACGAAACAGCTCTGCTAGATTCCGAATCAACCGAACATATTGATATTAAAGAAGATCTACATGACCTGACAATTCCTGCGGTGATAACATTACCGGAAGTAGAAGAAGAGGAAGAAGAGAGTGTAATAGACACAAAAGAAAACACAATGGCAGACCCAGTTGCCCAAAGGGCATACATAAAAGACATTTCAAATGCCATTCCAGAATTTAATGGACAAAAAATACATCTACAAAGATTTGTAACGGCCTTGAAGTTAATAAACTTAACAAAGGGCACATTCGAAGAAATAGCTGTTGAGGTTATAAAATCAAAAATAATAGGAACTACGCTGTACAAAGTACAAAATGAAACAACTATTGATTCAATTATAAAAAATTGCAAGACACTATAGTTGGTGAAATATCTGACGTAGTAAAGGCAAAATTGGCAAAAACAATTCAAAAAGGGAAAACTGCCGAAAAATTCACAACAGACATTGACAATTTACGTAAGCTTTTGGAAGCTTTGGAAGCTTGGAAGCTAATCACAACAACAACAATATTAGATTAGCTCATCGGGAAACTCCCAACAGCCCTCGGATACTCGTCAGTAGAAAACGCAAGGGTTCACACCATCAATCTCAGCCAAAACTCATTCGCAACTTTTATAAATGTAGCAACGGGAAAAGAACTAGTCTTTTTAATAGACACAGGTGCGGATATATCCATATTAAAAGAAAATTCCGATGTTTTTCAATACATTCAAACTAATCATATAATCTATATACAGGGAATAAGTCAAGAAGTTACCAAATCTAAAGGACTAACTTCTATCGATATACAAACTTCTAAGACTTCTTAGACCAAATAATTTGAAATATCCGATTTATGTTCCAATAACATACAGTTCTGGCAACAACTCCCTAATTCTGCCATGTTATGGGTTTCGTTATGTTTTATTTAATCAATAAAAAACTGTACGTTTTGGTTTTGACTTGCATTCGCAAGTCTCTCTTTATTTTATTTGTTCTTCTTAGTCTTAAGCAGCCAAGGTGCCGCTTTGAGTGTCTAATTGATTCTTATTTCTTAACTTAAAAGCTGAGCGCTGGAAAGCAGCGACAGTTCAGCCGTTTTACATATTATATATAAAAGTACATATGTAAAGTATATATGTAAAGTATATATACTGTTATCGGGCAGAGGATGTTATGCATGCACATATATATTTGTACATAGCGGTCAAGCATGGGGGCCATGCTGACTCGGCTATTAAGCGATCGCCGCTATTCAGAGCGATCATATTTCGGCCGCACCTGAAATGTGCAGAGGGCACTGACTTGGGCCGCGCGTTGACAAAGTTGTTGCATAACAACAAAGTGTTGTTGCTTTAGTTATGCTTAGGCAGACAAAGTGTTGCTGCCCAAGATATATGTGATAATTATTGATATACATACATATGTGTACATGCTACATCTCCCTCCTTTTAAAAAATATCGTAATATTATGAAGTTATTTTAATTCTTATTAATACAAATGTTTTTTTTTGTTTATAATTAAAAATTGTTTATAATTATTTTACTTCTTATAAATGTATATATATATATATTAATTTTTAATATTTTTTTAAATTATTTTAATTCTTATTAATAATTTTTTTGTTGATAATTATTTAAATTCTAAATACAAATTTTTTTTTTTAATTATATTAACGATAATGATTTATATTTATGTATCGACTGACGATTTTATTCTATGTATGGCCATACTTGAAATATTTATAAGAGAAATAAAATCATTATGAAATAAAAATTTTTAACCTATCTTTATGTACTGTTTGTTTCTTATTTTTATTACTTGAAATTATTATATTATCATTTTCTTCTATGCTGTCTACCTTATCCAGTATATTTAAAATCTAGCTTATGTCCTGTTTCATTCTTCAATAAAACCTGATCTCCTATTTCTAAGTCAAAATTTAAAGTAGTTTTGTCATAGTTAATTTTTTGTTTTTGCTTATGTGCTTCTAACATTAATCTAGCTCTCTTATATGCTTGTTCTAGTCTAAATTTAGATTCTTTAGCATAGTCTTCTATATTATATAGGGGTTTTATCTTATCTATACTATTAAAATGTTTAGGTAAATTTGAAGTTTTACCAAAAATTAACTCATATGGACAATAATCATGTGCCATAGAGGGGGTTGAAACAATATACGAAGTATTGTAGCCATACATCCCAATCTGTTTTGTCAACTGAGATGTATGAGCGGATGAATTAATTAAGTGTTCTGTGGCTTCGCTCCACGGTACCTACAGTCTGGTGATGATGTGCGGTTGAAGTTATGTTTTTGATATTCAAATTTTTACATAAATCTTCAATTATTGAATTTTTATATTCTGTTCACATGTCCGTAATGAACGTCTTCATTGGACCGTACTTTAGAATAAAATCTTCAAATATAGCTTTTGCTACTGTTTTTGCACTTTTGTTTTTACTTGGTATTGCTATAAGGTATTTTGTTAAGTCGCAGATTAAGGTTACTGCGTATTCGTTTCCTTGTTCAGATTTGGGCAATGGACCGATCGTATCCACAATTACCCTGTCAAAAGCCATTTGTGGCGTTTCGGTTATAGTCAATGGAGTCTTTGTATGTTTTGTTGTTTTTGACTTTTGGCATTTGGGGCATTTTCTTATATATTTCGATATATCTCGTGTCATGTGTTTCCAATAGTAATGCCTTTTTATTTTAGCTAACGTTCTAGCTATGCCTGTATGACCTCCTTGTATTGGGTCGTCATGGAATGTAAACAGTATTGCTTCTTTATCTTTTTCATTATTTGATAATAGGGTCACCGGCTTGAGTAGCGCTACTCTCAGAGATTGTAATATTTTATTGCCCATTATTTTAAAAGATTCTATTGATATAGTGTCAAAGATCTTTTCGCTCGGTGCCACTTTGAGTTGGCTGATATCAAGTATACCGGCTTCCTTTTCAAGCCTTTGGAAGAACTGACCTAAGTCGAGAATTCCATTGGTGTACATATCGCTAACGTCAATTCTTGCCATAACTTTTTTTCCATGTTTTAGTAAACATAGTGAATTCGTTATTCGCAAGGTCACTACTTTTCGTACCTCATCATTTACAATGAGTTTGTATACGTTTGGCTTAGAAGCTTTATTTAGAGTTTGCTTATGCAAATCTACTTTTTCTTTTTCTGCGCAGAAATTTTTCTGTTTACTTTGGTTTCTGGTAGTGACTTTCAGAATTATATTATTTGTTTGAATATTTTTTAAGTCCGTTATAGAAATTCTTGATAGCGCATCGGCTACATAATTATCTTTGCCCTTCAGGTACTCTACTGTAAAATTATATTCCTCTAATTCAAGTCTCATGCGTGTTAGTTTGGAACTGGGGTTTATCATTGAAAATAGGTAGGTCAGTGCTCTGTGATCTGTTTTGACAGTGAAGTGTCGACCATAAATATATGGCCTGAAATATGTTATTGCCCAATGAATAGCTGACAGTTCTTGTTCTGTAGTGCTTTTGTTGCTTTCGCCTTTTGTAAAAGATCTTGATGCGTATGCAACTGGGAGCTGGAGTCCATTTTTGTTTTGTGTTAAGACTGCTCCACATGCTTGTTTACTAGCATCTGTAATTATGCAAAATTCTTTGCTGAAGTCTGGATATTGTAAAAGAGTTGGGTTCATTAGTGCCGATTTTAGATGTTCGAAGGCATTTTGGCATTCAGGTGTCCATTCGAATTTTACATCTTTCTTACATAATCTTGTTATGTGACGAGAATAGTCGGCAAAATTTTTTATAAACCGTCTGTAATAATTACAAAATGCGACAAATCTTCTAGCGCTGTCCGCATCATGTGGGACTGGATAATTTTAAATGACGTCGTATTTTTTGTCGTCGGGCAATATTCCTTTATCTGTGCATTTATGTCCAAGAAAAGTGACTTCATGCATAAAAAATGAACATTTTTCGGGCTGTAACTTTAGGTTATGTTGCCTACATTTCTCAAAAACATCAGTTAAGTTTTTGAGCATATGTTTTTCGGAACAACCAATGACTATTAAGTCATCCATATAAAGAAATGTTGCGAAGTTTCTAGTCCAGAGAAAGCTATAGTCATCATTCTCTGAAACGAATTTGGCGCTATTTTTAAGCCGAATGGTAATCGCGTGAAGCGATATGAACCATTGTTTGTTGAAAAGGACGTTATATCTCGTGAACATTTTTCGAGTTCAATTTGATGAAAACCTGACATTAAATCAAGGCATGAAAAATATTTTGCTCTACCTAGTTGATCTAAAATGTCATCAATTCTAGGGAGTGGAAACTTATCGGACAATAGTTTTTTATTAATCTGACGATAGTCAATTACTAATCGCCATTTTTTCTTTTCTGAATTTGGAAGTGACTTTTTTGCTACTAACCAAATTGGGCTATTATAAGGTGATACCGAAGGTTCGACTATTTTGTCATCAATGAGCTTTTGGACTTGATCTTGAATTTCGTCTTTTTGACTATGAGGACTTCTATAATTCTTTATGTATATTGGTTCATCATCCTTCAATCTCAGTTTTTGTTTATAAAAGTTATTTGTAGTTATGGATTCGGTTTCTAGTCCGAATACATCGCTATATCGCTATTTTGGACTGTTGCTATGGTATTTGCTATGTAAATGCCATGCTGAATTTCTTGGTTCGGAATCAATACACTGTCTTCTCCTGAGGCTATTTCAATCTTTCGGACAACTTGAGATCTTGCTGGCAGAATTAGGGAGTTGTTGCCAGAACTGTATGTTATTGGAACATAAATCGGATATTTCAAATTATTTGGTCTAATTATAAGCCAGTCTCCAGATGGCTTGAAATCTAGTTGACAGTTGTATTTTTTTATGAAGTCGATTCCTAGTATTCCATCACAAGGAATAGCGAATTGTAAATTTACGATATGAAAATCATGAGGAATTATATACTTAGAAGTTTGTATTTCGATAGAAGTTAGTCCTTTAGATTTGGTAACTTCTTGACTTATTCCCTGTATATTGATTATATTATTAGTTTGAATGTTTTGAAAAACATCGGAATTTTCTTTTAATATAGATATATCCGCACCTGTGTCTATTAAAAAGACTAGTTCTTTTCCCGTTGCTACATTTATAAAAGTAGCGAATGAGTTTTGGCTGAGATTGATGGTGTGAACCCTTGCGTTTTTTACTGACGAGTATCTGAGGGCTGTTGGGAGAAGAGGTCTGAGCTAATCTAACATTGGTGTTGTTATGATTATTATTATTGTTAGAGTTATTGTTAGAGTTATAGCCTCCATTTTGGTGGTTATTTCCTCTATACCTTCCTCTATTGTTTCCTCTGAAATTAGTATTGTTATTGTAATTCTGGCCGTTGTTGCGATTATAATTATTATTATAATTATTATTATTATAATAACCGCGACCATTGGCTCTTCCGCGATTATTACCTCTGTTGTTGTAACTACCACGCTGGCCATTGCCTCTTTGAGTGTATAATATTGCATTGGCATTGCCTGTCATGTCAGTACTACATTGTAAGTACTTAATGATGGCTTCGTTCATTGTTGTAAAGTTTCCTGCCTCCAAAATTGTTTTAAGTCTACCATGTTCACAATTTTTGACCATTGTGCTAATGGCTTCTTTGGTACTGAATTTATCAGCGTGTTCGGCCGTTAGGCCTTCGTCAATATACGAAGCTTCCAAAAGCTTACGTAAATTGTCAATTTCTGTTGTGAATTTTTCGGCAGTTTTCCCTTTTTGAATTGTTTTTGCCAATTTTGCCTTTACTACGTCAGATATTTCACCAACTATAGTGTCTTGCAATTTTTTATAATTGAATCAATAGTTGTTTCATTTTGTACTTTGTACAGCGTAGTTCCTATTATTTTTGATTTTATAACCTCAACCGCTATCTCTTCGAATGTGCCCTTTGTTAAGTTTACTAACTTCAAAGCCGTTACAAATCTTTGAAGATGGATCTTTTGTCCATTGAATTCTGGAATGGCATTTGAAATGTCTTTTATGTATGCCCTTTGGGCAACTGGGTCTGCCATTGTGTATTCTTTTCTGTCTATTACACTTATATCTGACTCTATTTCTTTTTCTTCTTCTTCTACTTCTTCTTCTACTTCCGGTAACGTTATTACCGCAGGAATTGTCTGGTCGTGTAGATCTTCTTTTATATCAATCTGTTTGATTGATTCGGAATATAGCAGAGCTGTTTCATCGAACTCAGCTGGATAGTTTATATTATTCGGAATCAATATGTTTAACGTGTGTCTTTGTGCGACATACAGAAGATTTTCTTTTAAGCGTTTTAAAAAATCTTTTAACTGTAGGATCTGTAGTGAATCACAATTTTTTAAATTGTCGACAACTATTTGACGTATTCCATTGTAGGAATTCAGCAGTACCCTAATATGTTTTAATTTTGTGCTATTTGTTATTGGTGCACTTTTATTTATACACTTAAAATACTTTTCCGACTCGTTTCTTAGTTCGGAAATAAGGGTAATGACTTTTCTGAAATCCATAAGTTGGATTCATCATTATTAGCGTAATTATGTGTATGTAGAATGATTTTAAATATTCATTTAATATTCAAAATATTCATGATCTACAACTTATCTAGCCAAAATTTCAGAATTAAGTGTCTTTCTATCTTAGTGAATCCTATTTTATTATTTATTATTTATATATATTTTTTACAATAAATTTATTTCTCTTATTTTTTTGTTTTAATTTTGAGTATAAAGAAAGTCTAACTCATTTGCCAGTTCATTTAATAATTCAATTATTTCGGCATTGAGTTTCTTTATACTCAGTTTCCTATTTTTAATTACATTTTTTTTTATATATATTCATTTGTTTTCTTATACTCAGTTGCTTATTCTTAATTTTTTTTATTTTGTACGTATACATTTTTCTTATTTTTTTTTTTTACGTATTTGTTATTATTTTAATTAATAATTTTTAGTGGATTATTATTATTTTAAGCAATCTTTGTTTATTATTATTATTTTTTTTTATTGTAAAAATGTACTTAAATTTTATCCAAGTCATTTGCCTGGCTGTGATAGCGTTTCTTAATGCATTTTATGTGATACTTATACAATTTGTACAATAAATTCATCAGAATTATTACAAATATTATTACTATTAGTACAGTTATTACTTTTAGATCCGCATTTGGACATCGACTTTATTTATTACATTTGCCGTCGAGTCAACTGTCTTAACATCTACTAAACCCATATTGTTTCTTATATAAAAATTATCGATTGTTTTACTTATTTTATTTGTCTCTATGGACATTTATATCTATCTCTATGTATTTTTTTTTTTTTTACAATATTTTTACAGGTTATCCTGCCTAGCGTTTTGTTAAGCTTTACGGGCTAAACTTATTGCCGGTCGACTCAATTGTCGTCGGGCATTACAATATTATTATATAGATTTAAAATTATAATTTAAAATATTTGAGATGTGCGCTCTTGATAGCGCTGTCGGTCAGTTCTCAACTTGCTGTTTTAAAACGTCGGCATAAGGGGCGGCCTGCCTCTCATGCATCTGCATATATTTTCTTGTTTTCTTCTAGTCCAGCGTTGGCACAAGGGGCGGTCTGCCTCTCATGCATCAGCGTATCTTGTGTCGTCTTATGTTCCAGCGTTGGCACAAGGGGTGATCTGCCTCTCGTGCATCAACGTATCTTGTGTCGTCTTATGTTCCAGCGTTGGCACAAGGGGCGGTCTGCCTCTCATGCATTCGATGGTGCCGGCACTTGGCACGTTCCGATACAGGTGGGGCTGTATAGAAGCCCTTCACAATCCGCTGGGTACTTTTTCGGCCGCTTTGGGCCGATTTCCTCTGGATCTGGACGATGTGTAGACTTATTAATTTCTTTATTTGATATGATATTTGAGTGACAGGGCTGTGTCTTAGGTTTTCGTAACAACGACTCGAGATGTTCGAGTTCGCTGTGCAATTTCACTGCAGTGTCCCACGGTAGGGGATTAGCGTTTTTGTATAAGAGCCGTACCAATTCGGATTTTCGTTGCCTGATACGCTCTTTCACGCCACTGCGTCTTGGCTTCTTGGCCTTTATCTTTACCATCAGCCCTGTACTCACTCAGATTTTTAGTTAGTTTTTGTTGTTGAAGTCCATCGATGTCACGGTCGCCATGTTATGGGTTTCGTTATGTTTTATTTAATCAATAAAAAACCGTACGTTTTGGTTTTGACTTGCATTCGCAGAGGATGTTATGCATGCACATATATATTTGTACATAGCGGTCAAGAATGGGGGCCATGCAGACTCGGCTATTAAGCGATCGCCGCTATCCAGAGCGATCATATTTCGGCCGCACCTGAAATGTGCAGAGGGCACTGACTTAGGCCGCGCGTTGACAAAGTTGTTGCATAACAACAAAGTGTTGTTGCTTTAGTTATGCTTAGGCAGACAAAGTGTTGCTGCCAAAGATATATGTAATAATTATTGATATACATATGTGTACATGCTACAGCCAGCAAGATCTCAAGTTGTCAGAAAAATTTAAATAGCCTCAGGAGAAGACAGTGTATTGATTCCGGACCAAGAAATTCAGCATGGCATTTACCTAGCAAATACCATAGCAACAGTCCAAAATGCATTCATAAGACTACTAAATACAACAAATACAGATCAGGTAGTCAGCATAAACAACTTAAAATATGAACCACTTTCAAAGTACGATGTAGTTAAAACAGACTTTGGAAACAGAGAAAAATCTGTATTAAACCAACTTTCAAAAAATTTCCCGCCACAATTTCATACACAACTAACAACATTATGCACCCAATAAAGCGATGCATTCGGACTGGAAACCGAATCGATAACTACAAATAACTTTTATAAACAAAAGCTGAGATTGAAGGATGATGAACCAATATACATAAAGAATTATAGAAGTCCTCATAGTCAAAAAGACGAAATTCAAGATCAAGTCCAAAAGCTCATTGATGACAAAATAGTCGAACCATCGGTATCACCTTATAATAGCCCAATTTGGTTAGTACCAAAAAAGTCACTTCCAAATTTAGAAAAGAAAAAATGGCGATTAGTAATTGACTATCGTCAGATTAATAAAAAACTAATGTCCGATAAGTTTCCACTCCCTAGAATTGATGACATTTTAGATCAACTAGGTAGAGCAAAATATTTTTCATGCCTTGATTTAATGTCAGGTTTTCATCAAATTGAACTCGAAAAAAGTTCACGAGATATAACGTCCTTTTTAATAAACAATGGTTCATATCGCTTCACGCGATTACCATTCGGCTTAAAATGAGCGCCAAATTCGTTTCAGAGAATGATGACTATAGCTATCTCTGGACTAGAACCTTCGCAAGCATTTCTTTATATGGATGACTTAATAGTCATTGGTTGTTCCGAAAAACATATGCTCAAAAACTTAACTGATGTTTTTGAGAAATGTAGGCAACATAACCTAAAGTTACAGCCCGAAAAATGTTCATTTTTTATGCATGAAGTAACTTTTCTTGGACATAAATGCACAGATAAAGGAATATTGCCCGACGACAAAAAATACGACGTCATTTAAAATTATCCAGTCCCACATGATGCGGACAGCGCTAGAAGATTTGTCGCATTTTGTAATTATTACAGACGGTTTATAAAAAATTTTGCCGACTATTCTCGTCACATAACAAGATTATGTAAGAAAGATGTAAAATTCGAATGGACACCTGAATGCCAAAATGCCTTCGAACATCTAAAATCGGCACTAATGAACCCAACTCTTTTACAATATCCAGACTTCAGCAAAGAATTTTGCATAATTACAGATGCTAGTAAACAAGCATGTGGAGCAGTCTTAACACAAAACAAAAATGGACTCCAGCTCCCAGTTGCATACGCATCAAGATCTTTTACAAAAGGCGAAAGCAACAAAAGCACTACAGAACAAGAACTGTCAGCTATTCATTGGGCAAAAACACATTTCAGGCCATATATTTATGGTCGACACTTCACTGTCAAAACAGATCACAGAGCACTTACCTACCTATTTTCAATGATAAACCCCAGTTCCAAACTAACACGCATGAGACTTGAATTAGGGGAATATAATTTTACAGTAGAGTACCTGAAGGGCAAAGATAATTATGTAGCCGATGCGCTATCAAGAATTACTATAACGAACTTAAAAAATATTCAAACAAATAATATAATTCTGAAAGTCACTACCAGAAACCAAAGTAAACAGAAAAATTTCTGCGCAGAAAAAGAAAAAGTAGATTTGCATAAGCAAACTCTAAATAAAGCTTCTAAGCCAAACGTATACAAACTCATTGTAAATGATGAGGTACGAAAAGTAGTGACCTTGCGAATAACGAATTCACTATGTTTACTAAAACATGGAAAAAAAGTTATGGCAAGAATTGACGTTAGCGATATGTACACCAATGGAATTCTCGACTTAGGTCAGTTCTTCCAAAGGCTTGAAAAGGAAGCCGGTATACTTGATGTCAGCCAACTCAAAGTGGCACCGAGCGAAAAGATCTTTGACACTATATTAACAGAATCTTTTAAGATAAAGGGCAACAAAATATTACAATCTCTAAGAGTAACGCCGGTGACCCTATTATCAAATAATGAAAAAGTGAAAGAAGCAATACTGTTTACATTCCATGACGACCCAATACAAGGAGGTCATACAGGCATAGCTAGAACGTTAGCTAAAATAAAAAGGCATTACTATTGGAAACACATGACACGAGATAAATCGAAATATATAAGAAAATGCCCCAAATGCCAAAAGTCAAAAACAACAAAACATACAAAGACTCCATTGACTATAACCGAAACGCCACAAATGGCTTTTGACAGGGTAATTGTGGATACGATCGGTCCATTGCCCAAATCTGAACAAGGAAACAAATACGCAGTAACCTTAATCTGCGACTTAACAAAATACCTTATAGCAATACCAAGTAAAAACAAAAGTGCAAAAACAGTAGCAAAAGCTATATTTGAAGATTTTATTCTAAAGTACGGTCCAATGAAGACGTTCATTACGGCGTGGGAACAGAATATAAAAATTCAATAATTGAAGATTTATGTAAAAATTTAAATATCATAAACATAACTTCAACCGCACATCATCACCAGACTGTAGGTACCGTGGAGCGAAGCCACAGAACACTTAATGAATTCATCCGCTCATACATCTCAGTTGACAAAACAGATTGGGATGTATGGCTACAATACTTCGTATATTGTTTCAACACAACCCCCTCTATGGCACATGACTATTGTCTATATGAGTTAATTTTTGGTAAAACTTCAAATTTACCTAAACATTTTAATAGTATAGATAAGATAGAACCCCAATATAATATAGAAGACTATGCTAAAGAATCTAAATTTAGACTAGAACAAGCATATAAGAGAGCTAGATTAATGTTAGAAGCACATAAGCAAAAACAAAAAATTAACTTTGACAAAAGTACTTTAAATTTTGATTTAGAAATAGGAGATCAGGTTTTATTGAAGAATGAAACAGGACATAAGCTAGATTTTAAATATACTGGACCCTATAAGGTAGAAGAAAATGATAATATAATAATTTCAAGTAATAAAAATAAGAAGCAAACAGTACATAAAGATAGGTTAAAAATTTTTATTTCATAATGATTTTATTTATCTTATAAATATTTCAAGTATGGCCATATATAGAATAAAATCCCCAATCCATACATCGAATAAAATCCCCAATCCATATATAAATATAAATCTTTATCTTTAATATAATTTAAAAAAAATATTACTTAGATTTTAAATAATTATTAACAAAAAAAATGCAGTAAGCTACAGTGGAGCAAGCTCGACAGTAGGAGACCCAGTACATTTTGAGTGCAAAGCGTTCACTAAAGATTGTTCTTCAATGTTGCGTACCATCAATAGATGGCGCCACTTGATAAAAATAGAGGCCGCTAGCGTCTCTTCTTCTTCCTTTTACCTGTAACATTGTTAGTTAAATAACTTCCGCGTTTACCAACCGATTGGAATAAATGAATGAATTTTTAGGACAGGTTTGGACTATAGCGAGTATTATATATATACCAAATATAGCGCAAGCTAACTTTGGCGCGCCAATACCCTTGCAGTGCCCTGTGTAAGCCGACAGATTTTTTACAAAATTTGTTAAATGTTGATTTTTAACGATCGTTCCTATGGCAGCTAGATGATATAGTAGTCCGATTCAAACCAAATTTGGTCAGCCTGTTTAAAACTTATTCAAACACACAATGTGTTTATTTGATTGTGATATGTTGAGAAAAAAAAGTTTTTCATACTAAATGTTTATTTCCAACCGATCGTTCCTATGGCAGCTATATGATATAGTTATCCGATCCGGCCGGTTTCGACATATGTACTGCGTGCAGCAAAAAAACGGACCTATACCAAATTTCATAAAGATATCTTAAAAACTGAGAGACTAGTTTGCATAGAAACAGACAGACAGACGGACAGACGGACATATCTATATCGACTCAGCTCGTCGCCCTGATCAAGAATATATATACTTTATGGGGTCTGTGAGGACTCCTTCAATGCGTTACACATTTCGTGACAAAAATATAATACCCTCTGCAAGGGTATAAAAATCAAGGCGCTAGTCTTAAAGGTTCTCTTGTAATTCGTCTTTAAAATTTTGTTTTTCAATTTCTAGGGGCGGAGGGGGCGTGGCAAATATCTAAAATAAACTTGATCAGTGCAAGATATAGATGAACCTACATGCCAAATTTGGTGTCTCTAGCTCTTATAGTCTCTGAGATCTAGGAACTCAAAAAAGGGACAGACAGACAGACGGAAATGGCTATATCGACTCGGCTGTTGACGCTGATCAAGAATATATATACTTTATGGGGTCTGCCACGCCTCCTTCTGCCTGTTACGCACATTTTTTTTTGCACAAACTTAATAGACCCATTTGTACTATTTTAAAGTACTGGGTCTAAAAACATGTGATGTATCATTTGAAAGGTATTGAAACATAAGTACTATATATATGAAGGTTTGAATCAATATACATCACGAATACTTTTAAATAGCTGTAAAACTCCACTTGACTTAGAAGATATGTATTTGAATTCAATTATTTTTATACCCTTGCAGAGGGTATTATAATTTTGTCACGAAGTTTGTAACGCATTGAAGGAGGCGTGTCAGACCCCATAGCTGAGGCGACATAGCCATGTCCGTCTGTTTCTATGCAAACTAGTCTCTCAGTTTTGAAGCTATCTTGATTAAACTTGGTACAGGTCCGTCTCTTTGCTGCACGCAGTACATATGTCCGGCCGGATCGGATTACTATATCATATAGCTGCCATAGGAATGATCGGTTTGATATAAACATTTAGTATAAAAAACTTTTTTTTTCTTAAGATATCTCAACCAAACTTTCAGATTGTGTGTTTGACACATTTTTATACATTCTTACCAAATATGGTTCAAATCGGACAACTATGTCATATAGCTGCCATAGGAATGATCGGTTCGAAACCAACATTTAGTATGAATAACAAATTTTGTAAAAAATTACTATATAGATATTTATTTAATTATTTATTTAATGTCGACTATGTGCAATCGACAGGTAAGTGTTTAGTTACACTATAAATAATAAATATAATATTAAAACTTTAAAAATGCTTTAAAGTAAAAAAAAAGAAAAAAATAAAGCACAAGCTAACTTTGGCGCGCAAAAGTTTCGATACCCTTGCAGTGCCCTGTGTAAGCCGACAGATTTTTTACAAAATTTGATAAGTGTTGATTTCGAACCGATCGTTCCTATAGCAGCTATATGATATAGTAGTCCGATTAACTCAAAATTTGGTCAGCCTGTTTAAAGCTTAATCAAACACACAATGTGTATATTTGGTTGAGATATTTTGAGAAACAAAAAAGTTTTTCATACTAAATGTTGTTTTCGAACCGATCATTCCTATGGCAGCTATACGATATAGTAGTCCAATTTGCATCAAATTTGGTCAGCCTGTTGAAAATTTAATCAAACAGACAATGTGTATATTTGAATCAGATATTTTGAGAAACAAAAAAGTTTTTCATACTAAATATTGTTTTCGAACCGATCGTTCCTATGGCCGCTATTTGATAAAGTCGTTCGATTTACACCAAATTTGGTCAGCCTGTTTAAAACTTGAGCAAACACACAATGTATATATTTGGTTGAGATATCTTGAGAAACAAAAAAGTTTTTCATACTAAATGTTTATTTCCAACCGATCGGTCCTATGGCAGCTATATGATATAGTTATCCGATCCGGCCGGTTTCGATATATGTACTGCGTGCAGCAAAAAGACGGACCTGTACCACGTTTCATCAAGATAGCTTCAAAACTGAGAGACTAGTTTGCATAGAAACAGACAGACAGACGGACAGACGGACATGGCTATATCGACTCAGCTCGTCGCACTGATCAAGAATATATATACTTTATGGGGTCTGTGCGGCTTCCTTCAATGCGTTACACATTTCGTGACAAAATTATAATACCCTCTGCAAGGGTATAAAAATTATAATACATATAATGGGCAAGTTCAAAATTAAGATCAATTACTCAGACCCACCATTTGTTGCGAGGATTGGGGAAAACCCAAGAAAAACCTAATTAGGTCTGATATCATGTTAGCGTTAGTTAGTATGAAATTATATTATATATATAATGGGCAAGTTCAAAATTAAGATCAATTACCAGACACAACATTTGTTGCGAGGATTGGGCAAAAACCCAAGAAAAACCCAATCAGGTCTGATACCATGTTAGCGTTAGTTTTTATGAGTTAGAGAGAATAAGATAGATGTTTTAATAGTAAAAATTGAGGCATCTGCATTGAAGACATTGTAAAGTCTATTATAATGCGTACAGAGCACTCGAAAGGGTTCATGCAGGGAATAGTTATTAGTACAAAGATTAAGGGATGGTGGTACATAACTACGGGTATACCTGGCAGGAACTGATAAATTAAGTTGACTCAATAAATAAGAAGAATCAATTTCGCCAGCTACTAATTTAACAATAAACATGACGCTAAGCATAGTACGACGGTTAGTTAAAGTGGGTAGAATAATTGAAAGAAGTCTACTAGTATCCGGGGGTAAATTAAAGCCTGATAATAGAAATTTTGTTTTTGGACAGATTCAATACGATCCTGGTGGTTAGAGTATTGTGGAGTCCAAACACACGAGCCATATTCCAGAATCGGACGAACAAGAGTTACATAAAGTAATTTTGTCGTATAATGGTCATCAAACTCCTTTGCCCATCGTTTGATGAACCCAATAACTTGAGTCGCAGTACTGACCGTTAAAGCACCATGTGTATCAAACTTCAGTCTATGGTCGAGGAGAATACCAAGATCATTTACTTCATCTGCTCTAGTAAGGGGTGCCAAATCAAGAGTATAATTGATGATTTGATGTAAGTGTCTATAGAAAATCATAACCTTGCATTTAGGACAGTTAAGATTAAGTAAATTAAATTTGCACCATTTATAAAAGCGTGAAAGATCTGCTTGCAGTAAATCAGAGTAGGAACTGTCCGTAAATGATAGACACAACTTCACATCATCAGCATACATTCAAATGTTAGCGTGTAGAATAATAGTTTAATTAAATTGAGTTCACATAATACTGAGTCTTCAGTGATCACGGGTTCAGGAATAAAGTTAGATTTTTGCAAATTATAGGGATAGGATGTACTAGGAGAGTAGCTATTAACAGAGTAAGTAGATTGAAAAAATTCTGTAAATAAATCGGCTGCAGCCTGATCATTATTTGCCGTCGTGTTTTCATATGAAACTTAATGAGGTAATAAATATGATTTACGTTTAGAATTTACCAAATTTTAAAATCGTTTAGGGTCCCTGTACGTTTATATTTTTTAAAATATCGCGATTTTAAATTTTTTAGACTTGATAGCTCTCGGGTAAACCATGGGGGCTTATTAGACCTCACTGAGTACCTTCGAGGAACGCATTGATTAAAAAAGATGTTCAAAGTGTCATAAAAAAGACACAGAGTTAATTCTAAGTTATTGCTCGCAAAAAACTGGGACTAGTCATGATTAATAATGAGATTATTTAATCTGTTAAAATCGGCTTTTGTAAAACAGCGAGGTTTAGACGCTGCTTTAGGGCGCACAGTTTGCTCAGGAACAGGAAGATCAAGATTCATTTCTAACGTAGGGTGAAGTGAATCTTCGGGAAGCACGAGCGGATCTATTCTACTAACAGCACAAACTGAAGGATCAGATACAAATATTAGGTCCAGAAGACGGTTGTTACAATTACAAATATTGTTTACTTCATAAAGTGAAAGATCTAGGATGCTATTTATATACTCATGAGAGCTAGTAGGAACAACCAGATTATCAACAATAGACCAAGATATATCGGGTAAGTTAAAGTCTCCCAATACACACAAAAAAATCTCTATCCGAAAGTTTAGAGGATATTAAACGTATATTAGAAAAGTGTTCAAGATAAACAGAAATATCCGATTGCGGCGGGATATAGGAGCAGGTTATATAAATAGAAATTTGATAAACAGTTAACTTAATTGCAACAAACTCAACATTAGGTAAGCACCTTAATAATTCCGACGGAAGGTCAGAATCAACTGCGATTAATACGCCGCCACCCACTCGTGACAAACGGTCACATCTATAAGTGGTGTACTTGTTAGTAAATAATGTCAAATTAGATATTTCAGGCTTTAACCAAGTTTCAGTGAAGGCAAGAATTTTATAATCAAAAGAGATACTTTTTAAAAATAGACAAGTTAATATAGATTTAAGGCCTCTAACATTTTGGTACGCTAACAGGAAAGGAATATATACGGATAGAATCTTTAATTTTCATCGTGAAGACGGAACATTTCACATGTACAAATTTGTCACATAACCAGCAAGCAATGCATGCAGCAATTGAATCTTGCTGGCATTTGCAGTTCTTAATGCAGCAAATAAGCATTATAAAAAATTAAGCACAGCCTGCGGAAGGGTATTTGAATCACAAAAACACTACTCAAAGAAAGAGAGAAAGAGTAAGAATGCAAGAAAAAATATAGCGCAAGCTATCTTTGGCGCGCGAAAGTTTGGATACCCTTGCAGAGCCCTGCATAAGCCGTCCGATTTTTTACAGAATTTGTTAGATGTTGATTTCGAACCGTTTGTTCCTATGAGAGCTATATTATATACTAGTAGTCCGATTTGCAACAAATTCGGTCAGACTACATAAATCTGAATCAAACACAAAATTGGTGAGTTTCGTTAAGATTTCTCAAGAAACAAAAAAGTTGTTCTTACTAAATGTTAATTTTGAGCCAATCGTTCCTATGGCAGCTATATGATATAGCTGTCCGATTTGAGTCAGATTTGGTAGAGATGTAGGAAAATGTATCAAACACACAATCTGTGAGTTTGGTTGTTGATTACGAACCGATCGTTCCTATGGCAGCTATATGATATAGTTAAAAAAATAAACAAATAAAAAAATTATTATTAAGAATTAAAATAATTAAAAAAAAATATATATATATATATATTAATACGAATTAAAATAAATATTAAAAATATATATATATATATATATATTTATAAGAAGTAAAATAATTATAAACAAAAAAAAATTTTTAATATTAAACAAAAAAAAATTTGTATTAATAATAATTAAAATAACTTCATAATATTACGTTATTTTTTAAAAGGAGGGAGATGTAGCATGTACCCATATGTATATCAATAATTATCACATATATCTTGGGCAGCAACACTTTGTCTGCCTAAGCATAACTAAAGCAACAACACTTTGTTGTTATGCAGCGTGGCCTATTATTATTATTATTATTATTATTATTAGAAAGTTAGAAGAGTTTACAAAACTTAATCTAACTTAGGTGGTATAGCACTAGCGACGTGGCCTTCGGCTATTTTGTTTGTATTTACATTATTTTATTCTTAAGGCTATTTGATTATTTTATACATAAGTACAATTGTTTTAGATGTTGTGATATATGTTGGAAGTTTTTAGGAAGAGTAGAATTTTGGTCATGTTGTCTGGGCTGGGGTCGGCAAGGAGATCTGTCGGGTTGGTGTTGTTGAATATGGTTCTTCTAATAGTGTCTAGGGTTGGTGTTCAGTAGGTGTTCTATTGTTATTCTGTTTGTGTTGTTGCAAAGCTGGCAAGCCCGTGGAAGGTTGGCATCTAGGTAATGCTGATGTGTAAGTTTGGTGTGGCCTAGGCGAAGTCTTATTATTTTTATTTGGTCAAGTCGGTTTAGTTTGTGTTGAGATGTATTGATGTAATTTCCAATGTGTATGTTGCTCGGGTTTATATTTTTGTACCATGGGCTGCAGTGTTTGAGGTTATGTTTTTGTCTGTTTGTAAAGGTTTGTTTTAGGTAGTTGTTGATGTCTGTCGGGTTTGAGTTTGGGGTAAATGTGAGTGGCATTTTGTGAGCTAGCTTTGCTGCTTGGTCTGCGAATTCGTTTCCTGTTATGCCCGCATGGCCTGGTATCCACATGAGTTTTATTTTGGGGGATAGTTGTGCGTTTTTTATGTATTCGCAGTGTGGTGTCAATAAGTTTGGTGGGGTCGGAGGGTAGTTTGTCTTTAAAGGATTTTAGGGGTCTGTATGGTATGGATAATTCTCTACTTATGTTTATTGTGTGGTCTATTACCGGCGTGTGTTTCTTTTTTCTTGCGGATTTTTATGAATTTGTGGATCGGGGTGTTGCCTGAGTTTAGTAGGTTTTTTGAAAGTTTGGCTGTTTGCAGGTCGCGTTTAAGTTCTATTGGGGGGATGTTGGCTTCGTGGAGTAAGTTGTTTATGGGGGTGGATCGGAAGGCTCCTAGTGCAAGTCTGATGGCGGCGTTGTAGGGAGTTTTTATTTTGTTTAGGGTACTTTTCGGTGAGTGCCCATATAGGAATAGCCCGTATTCTATTTTCGCGATGACTGTTGCTTTTGCGATGTTGAGGAGTGTCAGCGTGTTGCATTTAAATTTGTGGCAGGCCAGACACTTCATAATGTTGATTTTGGAATATAGTGACGGGAGTAGGGATTTTATATGCGTGTTCCATTTGTATTTGTTGTTAATATTTATGCCTAGTATTTTATGGGAGTTTACTTTGGGGATTTGGATGGTGTTGCAGTTAATTGTGT
Source organism: Drosophila neotestacea (assembly GCA_035044365.1). Classification (NCBI taxonomy): domain Eukaryota; kingdom Metazoa; phylum Arthropoda; class Insecta; order Diptera; family Drosophilidae; genus Drosophila; species Drosophila neotestacea. The sequence goes on from JAWNMD010000450.1 coordinate 455,746, forward strand.
ATGTGCAATTTTGTTTCTGGCATATGTGCAAGTGTTGGCATTTTGGTAATGATAGTGATGCTCCTTAGTAGGAGCACCAGTTAGTTATTTCGAGGAGTGCGTTGTCTAGGTTGTAGTTTATGTTTTTGTTGCAATTTATTATTATAAAAAAGTCGTCGGCGTATGCGTTGAAGTTTATGTCTTTGTGTAGTGTAATGGTGTTGGCTAGTTTGTTAATGAGGAATATGATTACGGATATAGGGGGTCCTTGGGGAATACCGTTGGATAGTGGGAAGATGTTTGAGGTTTGCGGACCGACTCGGACAATTATTTTACGATTGAGCATGAAGTTTTTAATATAGTTTAGAATTTTTGGGCCGATTTTCCATTCGTGGAGTTGATCGACTATGGTGTGCACACCTACTCGATCAAACGCTCTTGAGAAATCAAGAGTGATGAGTGTGGTGTGCTTGCGTGACTTCATTATGAGGTAGTCTACGTAGAGTAGGCTATCTGAAGTCGACTTTCCTTTTTTAAAGCCAAATTGGTTTGGGTTTAGAAATTTGTTGTGGGTGACAAACCACCATAGTCTTTTGGCTATTATTTTGTCTAATGTTTTTGAGAGGCAGCAGTTTAAGGAGATTGGTCTATAGGAGGTGGGTTCTGTTTTGTCGGTGTTTGGTTTAGGTATTGGTATAATTAGGCTATTCTTGTAGGACTGTGGTATATAATTGTTTCGGATTTGGTTAAATAGGTTGGTAATTCTGTTTTTTGTTGTGAGAGAGCTGTGTTTGATCATTTGGTAAGATATTCTGTTTAGACCTGGGGTGGAACCTTTGAGTGTCTGTAGTGCGGATAAGAGTTCTAGCTTTGTTATGTTTTTTTCTATTTCTTGTGCAGTTAAGGAAGGTTGGTAATTTAGATTGTTGGTTTTGTATTTATTGTTTCGGAATTTCTGTGTGAAGTTGGAGTCTTTTGCTAGGTCGGACCAGTGTTGGGCAAGAATATTGGCTATTTCGTAATTGTTTGTTGTTGTTTGCTTGGTATATGGGTTGGAAAGGGCATGTATTTGTCGGATAGGATTGAGTCCGCAGAAACGTCTTATGTTGGTCCATATTTGGGACGAAGGGGTTGAGGGTTGGATCGTTGAGGTGAATGAGTTTGTGGTTTCCTGTTTTCTTTTTTTAATTTCAAATTTTAGTTTTGCGTTTGCGCGTCTGTAGTTTATTATGTTTTCTGTGTTGATGTTGTTGTTTAGGATCTTCCAGGCTTGCTGTTTGGTTTTCCTTAATAGGCTGAGGTTTTTGTTCCACCAGGGGACTCTGTAGGGTTGCTTGTTTGGGGAAGTTTGGGGTATGGCTATGTTTGCGCTTATTAATATTATTCTGTTTATTTGAGCTGATTCTTTGTTTATGTTTTCAGATGTAGGGTATTTCGTGCATGTGTGGTTTGTAAGAGATTCGTATTTTTCCCAGTTTGCATCTTTTAGTTTAAAGCGTGGTCTGTTGATGCTGGTTTGTTGAGGTGTTGGGAAAAGGGATAGAATTATAGGGAAGTGGTCGCTGCCGTGGAGGTCGTCTAGGATTTTCCATTTTGTATACGGAGCTAGAGTGGGTGAGCAGAGCGAGAGGTCTATGTGTGTAAAAGTGTTGTGTGTTGAGAAATGAGTGGGTGATTTGTCGTTGAGTATTATTAGTTGTGAGTCTTCGATAAATTTGTGGACTATTTTTCCTCGTGTGTTTGATGTTGTTGAACCCCAGGATGGGTGCCAGCCATTGAAGTCACCAGTAACAACTGAGGGTACATACATATGTACTTTTATATATAATACGTAAAATGGCTGAACTGTCGCTGCTTTCCAGCGCTCAGCTTTTAAGTTAAGAAATCAGATTAAACAAAACATTGGAAGCGGCACCTTCGCTGCTCCCGAATTAATAAAAAGATTATTAAACCAAATTGAAGACAATGTATTATTACAATATACCGTCCAAGCCCGGTGACTTATATGGCTGAAAAGTTCCAGTTGTCCATTCTAGTCTTTCCAGAGTGACTGTTGACTTGGCAATTGCCCAGTCACCAGACACTGGCCGAGCTCGGTCTTCTGGTCTTCCTATATTTGTTCCTTCCTGTATGGGGATACTTCCCGGGAAGTGAGTTTCAAACAGTAGCTCCAACTTATTTATGTTGCTACTAGTGTAGGTGTTGTCCCTACGTTTGAGGGCCAGATTTGCTTCTGGTACCTTCTTTGACAATGCTCTATGTAGTCGGGCACCATCAGTCGTGTTTTCTATGTGTTCACAGAAGTCACGATGGTTTTTCCGTATTGCCTTCCTAATCTCCTTGTTGTAGGAAGTGAGGCTTTCCCGGTATTGGTCCCATGTGCCGTCTCTCTTTGCCCTGTTAAAGAGTCGACGAGTGGTTATTCGAAGCCTCTCAAGGCTGTCTGACAACCAAGGGGCTTCTTTTGCTTTGCGCTTTTTCCCTAATGCGCAGCTTACCTCGTAAGCATTGATTATATTTTTGCTTACTGAGGCTATTAAGCTTTCTAGATTTGAGGGATTTCTAGGTATGCCAGAAGTTATCCCAGCCAAATTGCGTTCAAGCGTCGTTAAAAACTTTTCCCAGTTCGTCTTCCTCGGATTACGCGTTTGTTTGCTACAATCTGTATTTAATTGAAGTTTATACAGAATAATCCTATGATCTCAAATAGATTCTTCTGGCGACACGTGCCAGTCTCTAAGATGTATTTTAAGAGACTGATTGAGTAGGGTGACATCTAGTACTTCATCCCTGACCCTAGTTACAAATGTCGGAGTGGTTCCGACATTGCCAATTTCTAGATTATGGCTTAAAATAAATTCCAGAAGACACTCACCCCTTTGGTTTGTATCTGTACTTCCCCATATCTCATGGTGCGCGTTGGCATCGCACCCTATGAGGAGCGGTAACTTCTCCTTTTGTCAGTGTTCCACCAGTCTCACGATTTCCGGGGCAAGGCCCGCCCAAGGTAAGCTGATGCTACCACAGTTGTGTGGACAGAGCCGATCGCCTGTACTATCAATGGGACACAGTCTCTGGTGAGGAATTCTGAAAGGATAGTATAATTAATACATTTCCTTACCATTATGCAGGTTCTCGGTAGTGGGTCTCTTTGGACCCAGATTTCCTTGGATTCGGCTACGTACAGGCCTTTGATGCCATCATTAACCCATGGCTCCTGTAAAAGGGCTAGCCCAAGATGATGGTGGGTGAACATCCTAGCTAGAATGGCCGAAGCCGGTAGATGTTCGCCTGGGCTAGCCCAGTTGTGATGGCTTGTGAAATCATAGCAACGGCTCCAGCGGCCATGGCGACTGAGGCCGAGATGTCGTTACAGAGAGTTACGTCCGCTTCATCCACACTGCCGCTCTGGAGCTCCTCCGCGAGCTCCTGCGACGACATGACAGTCCCCTCCTCCATCTCTCCCACCAACGTCAGGTCGAGCAGGTCTTCATCCTCGGCCAGATCTTTCAGCATCTCGATCTCGCATGGGACGGACTCGTTTGCGGGTGGAGGGGATTTTGGTGCTGAGGCGGGTGCTTCAGATTCTGCTGGGAAGGAGTTCTCCACTACCTCAGCCTTCCTTGTCTTCATCAGACCGCTGACGGAAATAGACCCTTAGCGGAAATTGAGATGATGGTCTTTTGCCACTATGTCGTCTCTGGACATTTCAGCAATCCCAATTACGAGGAGTGCTCCGCCTCCTTCGTTCCTTCTGGATCCCACTCTCCAGGCTTCTGTCTCCATCTTGTTTTGGTTACTCAGCATAACCAACAAGTTTTCGGAGGTCCGTTCTGTACTTCTTTGGTAGAAGATCGTTATCGTATAGGGCGATGGTCTGTTATCTCCCATCCTAACGTCTAGGGGCACGCCCTTCCAGGAAGTTAATCTTGGCGCTAATGTCGTCAACCAGTCCGCTGTGTCTTCATCCACACAGTCGATTACCAGATGGCCATTCCTGAAATGGATGCCAGCGAACGCTATCGCTTCGTTATGGATATCTCATCCATAAATTAATTCTTCGAGCTCTAATAGGTCCCCGTGGCTGAGATATACCTGCGGATACTCCACAGGTAACACGGCTACCCTAATCTTCTTTGCCACCATGGCGTAGGATGGTCGAGGTTCTGTTGTTGCTACAGGAGAGGGCCTTTTTTCAAAGGCAGCCTCTGCCGCTGCTCTTGAGGTGCTAAGAAGCTCGTCCAGTGTCTCCTCATGTGCTGCTTCCGCCCCTCCGCGCCAATGCGGTCTCACATACCCGTTTTGGGGTGCCCGTAGGAGGGGTCAGCGTGCTGCTAGACCTCTGCGAGGCCGGTGTAGGTGCCTGTGCTGTTGTTGCCGCACGTGGCTCCTTCGTTTTATCCAAGGCTTCCAAAAGTGGCATACCTTGGTTTAGATACCTCAGGTACCATTTGACCCTCGAGCCTCACAGATTGCGTCTGTTGGGGTCAACGAGCCCACCTGGTTGTCCTGTTGGTGGCAGTAGCGCATACTTCTTCTTCGGGCGCTGCTGTCCCTGTCGCCTATCTGCGGTCAGCATAGGACGCATCGGTCTTGATGGTCCGGCCGTGCTCCCATGAGAACCCACTGGGACGATATTTTGGCGCGGATAAGTCCACGTCATTTGTCGACCACTCGAATGGCCCTGCTGTGCTCTCGGAGCACCCCTACTTGCTGCTTGATTGCGTGGAGGATGGTCTACCACATTTGGCCGTTCCCTATCAAGGAAACGGTCTTCATACTGTCTTGCGACTTTGACTTCATACTAGTAGGTCCCACGAGAAGCGAAACAAATAAACGGTCCACCCGAGCAGAGGCTTACATGCCCGGGTAAGGCTGTTTAGAACAGGCGGTCGCCACTCAGCTGAGCCCACCGTTTGTGACTGAGCTATTTTTAAACCCGGGCCCCCAGCCAGGCTGACTCTCGGCACGGTCCGAATAACGCCCTTAGTCCGGCCCGGGATGAGATGCAGGGATGGGATAGAGGTAGGTAAGTGTGAAGGATTTTGGGGGTGTGTGAGGCAGCTGTTGGAAGGCGGCAACACAAACACCTTTTCGGTATGATGATCTGTATCATACCCGCTGTTTGTCCGGGACTGTCTATTCACGAGGAAACTCGCTATTTAACAGCTAACCTCCTTGTTAACAAGAAGGCCGTTCTCTATTCACAACCCGCGATCCACCTGGTGGCGGGTTAGCTTAGCCCCTTCCGAACCATCTCACTATTTAACAAAGCTTTGAAAAGTGTTTTCTAAAACAAAATACAATTTCAAATTTTCAGGAAAATTCCGACGAGTTTTAAAATTTTTAAAATTCGTATTTCTGCTTGTTTATCTTTGTACGAGTGCTCATATTATTGCAATTCAACGTAAACAAAATTTTGCAGTGTGATCTAAATCATCAAAGGTAAAATAATATTAGGTAATGAAGTGCCCAAAGGAATCGAGCACTAATAATCCCTCAAAAGGATTGCATGAAAAAAGCTGTGACATAAAAATTATATAATACAGGGCCCTGTTTTTTAACCCTCTAACGGGTAAAACCATCTGTAGACGGTCTTCAGTTTTTAATCTACAGTGGCAAAACTAATGAATCCTTTCATTGGATTTTTGTACAATATTCTTAGCTCTTTATAAAAACTCTGTTAAGTCAATCTTGTTGTATGTAGACGTGGCGATTTATCACTACTATTTGAAATAAAACAGATGGAGATCCAAATAAGTTGTAAAACTAATCACGGATGAGTCAAACCTTTGTGCCTTGCAGCTTAATATAACTATCATTTTCGACACAACACTAAAATAGTTCATTACATCGGAAATTTGATGTATGTGTCAGTATATCACTAATGAAATTGGTTGGAATGGAAGCCAATCCTAATAATGAAAAAGCTAAAGCACCTCGATATGATAGGAAAAACAAATTGATAGGATTATTGGGAAATCAGTTGTCCAGAATACTTTAAGGAATACAATGCTCACATGAGAGGAGTCGAATTGATAGACGACCTTATGGGCCGTTAAAACGAAGAGCAGAAATAATATAATGAGGATTTTCTACCTTTTTCTGAATATATCCTCAGCTTATGCGTATATTCTTTGCAAGCGCTTCCTTGCAGAAAATACCTTGACTCAAGAACTTGTATCCTTGAAGAAAAGCGTTCGTTCAATAGCAGTCCTCAAGTATCAGTTGATCAGCATACCAACCATCGTGAGATGAGCTGTTTTTGGTATTCCTAGTATTTGATACAATAGTGAAAATCGATTACCAATTTGGTTATGTATGCAAGGAAAGAAAAGGTTCAAACAGTGCAAAATAACACAATTTAAAGTATTTTTGTTCAATGTATTATTCTAATTTAAGAGGATAAGCCAACAAAAAGGATTTTTGAGATCTCGACCACAAATAATGACATATTGTGCGACATCTCACACAATATAATTACATGACAATAAAGATTTTCCGCATTCCACATAAAATCATACTGCAGTACACTTTCAAAATTGTTTACGCTTAAGCCGAGAAGACCGTCTGTAGACGGTCTTTAGTTCTTTGACCTAGCGTCTGTTACGATCAACGAAAAATATCGAAATTCAAAACTTAAGCTTATATAATCTATCTCTACTTGTAAAAAATAATTATCAGCTTGATCGAACCATTATTTCGATTTTGCCTGTTAGAGGGTTAAGACCCTAAACTTTAAAATAGTACAAATGGGTCTATTACGTTTGTGCAAATGTGCGTAACAGGCAGAAGCAGGCACGGCAGACCACATAAAGTATATATAGCTGCGGTCAAAATAATAGTAGTGCCGCCAGACCAGAACTTTAAGCTTTGATATTTTGTCAAAGTCAAAGTGTAGAAACTGTACGCAGATGCTTGCGGAAAAATAATCTTATAGGCAGAAGCCCGAGAAAAGTTTCTTTTTTAAAAAAAATACACCTTCAAAAGCGGTTACGGTTTGCTAAGAAGCATTTGAATTGGCCCATTGAAAAATGGAGGAATATTTTGTGGTCAGATGAGTCCAAAATTGTTTTGTATGGCGGCAGAGGATCTCGACAATATGTTAGGCGTCCACCAAGCACCGAATATCAGCCCAGATTCACCTGCAAAACCGTGAAACATGGAGGATCAAGCACAATGATCTGGGGATGCTTTTTATATTACGGTGTCATCCCAAATATTGGATCAAAACTATTATGGAGAGGCACGAATATTGGAAAATTATGAAGGAAATCATGCTACCGTATGCCTCGGATGATATGCCACGTATTTGGACGTTCCAACAAGATAACGATCCAAAGCATACCAGCAAAACTGCCAACGAATGGTTTGCATCGCATCAAGTTGATGTAATGGAGTGGCCCCCACAGTCCCCCGATCCCAACCCAATTGAGAATTTGTGGTCAGATGTGAAAAAGGAAGTTGGCAAGCATCATCCAACTAATAATAATCACCTCTAAGAGGTCGTTAAAAGCGCCTGGAGCTCAATACCTCCAGAACGTTGCCAAAAGCTGGTAGACTCCATGATCCGTCGTTGTAAGGCCGCAATTAAAAACAAAGGCTTCACAACAAAATATTAAAATTTGTTAATTATAAGTGCCTTTCAAGTATTTAACATTTTACAAAAAAAAAAATCAATTTAAGTTCGTTATCATCTTTAAAATAATTGAATGTGTTCACCACTACTATTATTTTGACCGCCCATTTTTCAGGTTGTTACAGGCAAAAAAAATTCTACATCTAAAGGATTAACTTTTAACTAATTTTGATTTTCCAGAAGGATTTACAACATAATAACGAACTCTAAAAAAATATAACAAAAATGTTGATCAATCAAAATTCCTTTAACTTTGACTGTTCTAAATTACCTCACACGCACTACTATTTTTTTGACCGCAACTGTAAGTATATTCCTGATAAGCATCAACTGCCAATATAGCCATGTCGGTCTGTCTGTCTGTCTGTCTGTCCCTTTTTGTGTCGCCTAGAGACCATAAGAGCTAGAGACACGAAATTTGGCATGTACGGTCATCTATATCTCCCATTGCTCAAGTTTGCTCTAGATTTGTGCCACGCCCCCCTCCGCTCCCGGAAATTGAAGTACAAAATTTCGAATAACAAGAGCCACTTTAATGCTAGCGCCTTGATTTTATAATACATATAATATTTTATGGTACATATTATAAACACTATAGTCCAAACCTGTCCTGAAAATTTCATTCCAATCGGTTGATAAACGCGGAAGTTATTCAACTAACAATATTAGGAAGGAAAGAAGAATAAAGGAAAAAGAAGAGACCTCTGTGTTTATTAACTTTTCTTCGTAGTGGCGCCATCTCTTGAATGGTAGGGAACATTGAAGAACAATCTGTAGTGGACGCTTTGCTCTCAAAAAGTACTAGGTCTCCTACCGTCGAGCTTGCTCCACAGTAGCTTACTGCATTTTTTGTTCAAGATTTTCTCAGATACCTTTTTGTAAACACAAAGTTTTAATTTGGCCAATATCTGATTCCATGTGCTGCTTGGCGCTGCCATCGAGTCTTATAACTTCTGCTTAGCAACAGCCAAAATTCACCCTGGCCAAAAATCATATTCATAATTCATTTGGGCCCCCTGTTGCCGAAAATCAACTTTCTGTATTAGTAGTCTATTTTTTTTTTTTTAAGTTTAGCGGTCTTTTTCTAGCTTTTTTTTGTTTTTGATGCTTTTACATTTTACATCATATCTCAAGAAAGGCGCAACCAATATTAAAATCTTTACAGATTCCAAATGATAATGAATGTGCCTACTAATCATTCATACTTTGTTTTTAATTTAAAGCAAAAGTTTAACAAATATATATTTTAAAATTAAGAAAATTATGATTTTTGTTTTTGTTTTTTTTTTACGATTTTTTGACTTTAATATTCAAGGAAAATTAAAAAAAAATATAGCGCAAGCTAACTATGGCGCGCCAAAGTTTGGATACCCTTGCTGAGCCCTGCATCAGCCGTCCGATTTTTTACAAAATTTGTTAGATGTTGATTTCGAACCGTTTGTTCCTATGGCAGCTACATGTATGATAAAGTAGTCCGATTTGCACCAAATTCGGTCAGATTATATAAATCTGAATCAAACACAAAGCTTTTGTTGAGATATCTCAAGAAACAAAAAAGTTTTTCTTACGAAGTGTTGATTTTGAGCCGATCGTTCCTATGGCAGCTATATTATATAATTGTCCGATTTGAGCCAGATTTGGTAAGGATGTATGAAACTGTATCAATTACACAATCTGTGAGTTTGGTTGAGATATATTGAGAAACATAAAAGTTTTTAATACTAAATGTTGATTCCGAACCGATCGTTCCTATGGCAGCTATGTGATATAGTAATCCGATGCGGTCGGCTCCGACATATGTACTGTGTGCAGCAAAAAGACGGACCTGTACCAAGTTTCATCAAGATAGCTTCAAAACTCAGAGACTAGTTTGCATAGAAACAGACAGACAGACGGACGGACGGACGGACATGGCTATATCGACTCAGCTCGTCGTGCTGATCAATAATATATATACTTTAATAAGCCTGATAAGCCTCCTTCAATGCGTTACAAACTTCGTGACAAAATATAATACCCTCTGCAAGGGTATAATAAGTTCTTTCCTTTAAAAAGTCAGATGGCTAAAAGCATTAATTAGGCGTCGTTTAAGGTATTAATCATTAAAACCTTAGGTAAGGAAGCGAAGTAACAATATATTATGTTTTTTGTTAAAATTTAAGAATTCCGTGTCAGTTGACTCCTTTCTATGCAAACTTATCTCTTAGCTTTGAAGCTATCTTGATGAAACTTGGTACAAGTCCGTTTTATTGTTGCATGCAGTACATATGTTGGAACCAACTGGATCGGATTACTAGGTCATATAGCTATCATATAGCTATAAATCAGGGGTGCCCAGGCCCTATACACATAGTACACTTTTGTTTTTGTTTTACACTTGACTATGCTAGGTGTATAGGCTTACACAGATATTACACTTCCCGTAAGGAACGCACACAAACGTAAAATAAACAACAATGCAAAGCACACTTCGGTTCATGCCTATGCATTAGAGCTGCAAAATTGAAAATGTAATTAAAAGTATTGAACAAAATAAAAATGCTTAATGCAATTTAAATAAAAATAAATATTTCTTTTTTAACGCGTACTTAAATATTTAATATAATTTACAAATTTATTTGGCTAACATACACCAATTTGGAAACGATTTGACAAACTTTTTTTTAAGTGTATAAGTTGACAGGAAACCAAAATGTTTCTTTATAAATATGTGTTTGTGCTTTTATTCACATGTATTAGTTAGTACACTGCCGAAAGCAAGCTTTGGGCATCCCTGTTATAAACAAGTGTTTGGCTTGAGTTCATTGACCATTTCACTGATTGAATTCTAATAATAATTATTCTTGAAAAGAATTTTGAGGTTGTACAAAAGTGCACCTCAATATTTTGTTAACGGTTGGTAAAAAAAAATTCAAGGTGTCACTGTTAAACTGTATAATTAAATGTTCAGCAAAGGCTCATTTAAAACAAACTTGTATGCTTGTCTTTCACATATTTCACTATCCTAAGTATCGAAATTATACATTTAAACCTATACATTTCTATACTAAAAATTTCACCTATACATTTCTATACTAATAATTTCGGGTAATTTATATTTAATGTTCGAGATTTGGTATCTAATAATGTAGTTTAATTAAAAACGTTGTAAATTAAAAATATCTTTAGCAAAACAGTCGAAGTCTTATGAAAATCGAATGCAAAGGATTCGCTTTGAACAGGCTTTAACCGAAAGAGCCAGAAACCCCTTTGTACACAGGAGTTTTAATAACATCCAAAAATCTTAACTCTAAGCTTATTTATCACCCTTGAAGAGGGCATGCTTTTCAAACATGTTTGCACGTGTAAGCCTTGATCAGTTTTTTCTAAATTCTGTACACTGAACTACAAAGAAAGTGAGAAATCTTTTTTTCATTTTCTAATATCAAAATAAATATATTTTTTTGGAGGCTCACACGATAAAGGCATTCATGCTAACCAATAAACGGGTTTTTTTTGGGATGCAGTATACTCCCGCAGTCGTGCGAACATTGGACATCCTTCATTTTTGACCCTTCTTCTTTTTAAGTTTTGTATTTTTCTGAATAAATTGCACGACCAAAATCAAAAAGCAGAATTTAAAAATTTTAACGCTTTTATTTTCCCATAATCAAATTCGACTATCTCGAATATCTCAATTAAACTCGCAGAGTGTATGTCTGCTATCATTTTACAAAAAGTTATATTTTAAAATAAAATTTAATTTAGTAACTAGATTAAATTTCATGTAATTAAAGTAAAATCATATTGTGATCAAATATTAGACTTACTTTGGTTAAATGTTTTAAAATTAATATTAAATGGAGGAGGAGGCGGAGGCGGCGGTAGAAACGGTATTCCGGGGACCTTTATTGGGGAAGGCGGAAGGGAAACAACAGGAAGTGAAAGGATGGGTTCTTTTGGAACCGGGGGAAACTGTATTAAAGGAGGTTCCGGTAGTAAAGAAATGGGAATGGGAAGTTTATAATCGAAAGGCTTTGGAAGATGTGAGAAAGGTAATATATGATGATGTATGTGATGGTGAAGTAGTCGAAGTGGTTCTTTCATTGGTCATTGCTGAAGTTGATGATGGAGATGTAATCTCTGAAGTTGTATTTGTTGAAGCTGAAGATGGTTAGGCCTTGTTAAAGCTGTGGTAGTTTTTGAAGATGGTATTGTAGCTTCTGTAGTAGTTGTAGACGGTTTAGTAGTTATTTCAGTCGACGAAGTTGTTGTGAAGGAAGTGGTAGTCGTTAAAGATGGGGTTGTTGCCTTCTGTAGTTGTCACTGTTGTTATTGGTTGTAGTGAACCTTCTGTAGTTGTCACTTTTGTTGTAGAGTGTGTTAGCTTCAGTAGTTGTAGTTAAAGTTGGCTTAGTAGGCCTTGTAATGGGTGCGGTTTTTGCTGTAGCACAATTAGAATTTCTATAGAAAGGGTTTGGCATAACATAAAAAACACCAAATATTTGAAACTATGAATATTTGTATACCCTGTAATTTAAGAAAGAAAAATAAAGTCTATTAAGTTTTTCAAAAGCTTGTACGTAAGAGGCATAATATGTTATCCCATTAGTACTGAGCTTGCTCCATTGTAGCTTTATGGATTATTAAGATTTCTTCTGGTCCGTGGTTACATCTAATAATAAGCTATGACCTAAAATATCGACTTTTAAGGAATAAGGAAAATAACCAATAAACTTCAATGAAGTTAGATAAGAAAAAACATTTTAAATGGCAATGTTAATATTCAAGTTGTAAAGGTCAATGCTTCTTTGGGTATGCTCTCTTTTTTAGACCCAGTATTTTAAGAAAGTACAAATCTATTACTTTTGTGCAAATGTGCGTAACAGGCAGAAGGAGGTGTGGCGGACCCCATAATATATATATGTTCTTGATCAGCAGCAACAGCCGAGTCCATATAGCCATGTCCGTCTATCTGTCTGTCTGTCTGTCCGTCTGTCCGTCTGTCCGTCTGTCTGTCTATCTATCTGTCTGTCCGTCTGTCTGTCTGTCTTTCCGTCTGTCCCATTTTTGAACATCTAGATGTCAGAAACTATGAGGGCTAGAGACACCAAACTTGGCAATTACGTTCATCTATATCTTGCATCGAACGAGTTTGTTTAAGATTTTTGCCACGCCCCCCCCCCCCTCCCCTGGAAATTAAAATACAAAATTTCGAAATGCTAGCGCCTTGATTTTTTGAATATAGAATATACACTACGTTCCAAAACTGTCCTGAAAAAAATTTCATTCCAATCGGATGATAAACGCGCAAGTTATTCAATTAACAATGTTACGGGTAAAAGGAAGAAGAAGACACGCTAGCGACCTTTGTAATTATTAACTCATCTTCGCAGTGGCGCCATCTATTGAATGGTACGCAACATTGAAGAGCAATCTATTGTGAACGCTTTGCACTCAAAAGTACTGGATCTCCTACCGTCGAGCTTGCTCCACCGAAGCTTACTGCATTTTGTGAGCCATCTCAACCAAACTCAGAGATTATGTATTTCTTACTCACTGCAACATCCCGAGAAAATTTGGCCAAGATCGGATGACTATATCATATAGCTTCCATAGGAACAGTGGCTTTTGATGCTATTAATAAACAATCAAAAGCAGTGGGGAAGGGGAGTAGGATTCATTGGTGTTGCGACTTTCAAAATAAATTTGCAGTATATGGCACTGTTACTCGCTCTTTCTGCTATAATCCAACTGCAGCGAAAACTTTAAAGCGGCGAGCAGCGAAAATGTAAATTTTCTATATATTATAAAACGAGCACTAGGGGGCTTGCCCCCTGCTAATATAAAGTACTATTATTTTAAGTCCAATTGCAATTGGATATACACTGGGCGGCATATTTATTTTGACATAGCTTACATTCGACTACAAGTCTATTTTACCAAGTACTGTTGTACTCTACGGCTAGCAAAAAAAAATCCAAATAAAGTGCATATGAATAAGTGTAAATTTGCTTAATAATTTGCCTATTATCTTTTGTAATTTTTTTCTGCTGATGAGAATGCAAGCACACCTCAAATTTTGCATGGCATAAGTATTTTGACAAACTTTCTAGTTCAAAATTCTTAAGTAATCGATTTTAGTATAATTTTTTTTTTTATGTAACTTTGGGTCGTATATTCCAAAAATGTAAATCTTTTTTTGTCCGAGCAATAGTTTTCGAGATACAAATGGCAAGTTTTACAGGTAAAAAGCTTCATTTTGCTTTGTTTTTTAATTTAAAAAATTATATAAAAATTATAAAAAAAATATTTTTTGTCATAGCGCTTAAAGCTTTTTCGTCTACAATCATTTTAAAAGTGTTTGAAGCAAATCGGACAACAATTACAGAAGTTTCGATCTATATGATTGAGCAGCGGATCGGACCACTATATCATATAGCTGCCATAGGAACGATCGATTCAAAATCAACATTTAGTATGAAAAACTTTTTTGTTTCTTGAAATATCTCAACCAAATTAACAGATTGTGTGTTTGATACAGTTTCACGCATTCTTACCAAATTTGGTTCAAATCGGACAACAATATCATGTAGCTGCCATAGCTATGGATCCGCTTGTATGAACCATCGGCCATAATACTTCTAATGGAGTAAGCGTGCTTAAATTTTTTACCAATGAAATATTACAACCCTCTTCCCCACCACCCCAAAAAAAATAGATACATGCAAAATAAAGTACTTATATTAAAACTATATTTAAAAAAAAGATTATAAGCAAAAATTATAAAAAATCATCCAGAAAATTATAAACTCTTATTAAGAAAGTTGACTTGTCTTTTTTATGGAAGTTTTCTCTGTCCTGTTAAAAATGGATATGAGGGTAATAGTAGTCTGTTAATGAAATCTGTGTTTGTCAAAGTACGTGACATTTTCCGACTGAGCTGTAGTCTACATTTTTTAATTACCTTGTTATTGGATTCGGCAGCTTCTTCCGAAAGCTCTCCAATCGAAATTAATGCATGCTCTAACAGCGGAGTCATGAATTAATATCTCATGGACAGTACCCGGCAAATAGTACCATGGATATGCAATTATCAGATCTTTTGCTGTATCCATGGCTTAATTTTTAAAATTATCAGCATTAATTTTGTATCCTGATGCCATGGCTTGTAATAATGTTGCACATCTATGAATTAACCTTTCATGTGTGATTGCCTGTGATTTCGGAACTCAGAGCCGCATTAGAAAAAAAGTTTCATGGCGATATTTCCATCATTGGACGATACTCTACCTCCATCGCTGGGCTTGTCCACAATTATACCCATTTTTTCGCGAAATTCCGTCTGTATTTTCTTTTTGCTCTCCAATTCTTTAAGCTTCATCTCTGAATCTCTTATTCGCCTTTTTGACCTCTAATTTAAATGAAATATGTAAAAAGTATTCAAAGAAGCGTATATAGGAATGTAGGGGAGACAAGCCTAATTCATAAAATCTCTTCTGAATATCTTTAATTAAACATTTTTCAACATCATTCGTATCGGTTGCACACTTTCCCATTTAAAGCAGTATTTACACTCAGATCAAAAAGGAATCGTCAAAAATCTGGTTTTTTCACTTAGCTAACAGAATATTATTATTTTGCTATCGATATACGTGCTCGATATCGATATACGTGTTATCTACGCTGTTATTGTGGCTGCTTTATATAAATTAGCTCTTGTTGCTGCTCATAAGCAAAACAAATTTAATGCTGCCACTTTTAAATAAAATAATAATATAGTCGCTCTCTGGCCTGATGATACATTATAATCATATAATATTGTTATTTTGTTAGGCATATCATGTTTATTAAATAAATAAAGTCTAATAAACTTGTTTGACCTTTGAAAATCTGCGGTTTTTAAGCAGTGACCTCCAATTAAACGTCGTTAATTCCGTCACACCACATTTTCCCCAAATTTTACTATTCAAAAGGTCATAATTTCATCATTTACTGATGAAATAAGGGGTGGAGGCTTATTTCATTACGTCAAAAGAAACGGCCGGCTATGTTAAGTCTAAGAGGGCCATTTGAGTTTAACAGAACTGTAGGCCCTTACGTTATGAAACATAACGAGAAGTGTAAACCAACTTTGAAATGAAAAACGGGAAACAAATTTTCGCTGTTTTTTTTATATGGAGTTTTTCATTTCCACGGCGTTTCGGGGCGAGTGTAAATACTGCTTAACATGGTAAGATGCTCTATAAGTATTTTTCTGTTAGATGCTGAAAACTCTGTTGGATTTAAAATGCTTATTTTTTCCTTAAAGTACTTCTCTTCACTAATCGATATTTCAGTTGTCTCTTTCTTGAATTGTAACCTGATTGGTCCACAGTAACAAGTCGACGATGGCCGGGAGTTTTTCCAAATTATTTTACCGTCTATATGAGTTATAAGTTGGAGAGGTACGTAGGATGTCACAAATAAGCTCTTGTCTATCAAATCATTATTGGAAAAACCTTGGTTGTACTCGCTGTGCCCTGTACTTCCATCAAGTCCCCACTTTCCAATAAGTATTAAATTTTCAATGGAATCATCCGTGACTGTCTAATAAACTTTGCAATTCCACTTCAACGTAAGATTCATCTACAGAAATATTGCCAGGCTATCTATATTTTTTGGAATTTTGAATTCTTTGATAGCTCGGAAATAAATCAAAGGAGAGTTAGCTATTCACAAAGCTTCTTATTAGCAAATATTGGTTCTTCGACATGAAGGTGAGCCGAGCTAATTATTTCGATGAGTCGAGCTATACGCCGTCGCTTTGTTCTCGCTGAAGACTCCTCAAAATCAAGCTTTGGACGTTCACGATGAATACTTTCCGCCTTCTTTTGAGATACCTTTTCTGTACATTTCAATATAAATGATTCCTTTACGTTGAGCCAATCATATTGTTATTGAAGAACTGAACACTTTTCCGACACTTTTCCGACACTTTTCCGATCGTAGCGAGTCCAAAAATCTAATTTTTTACATATGTAGCCAATCGATTTCAAAAGTTCGGTCAATTCAGATAAGAATCCGTTATTCTTAATATCATGTTGTACAGCATCGATCACTAGTTGCAATTTATTTGCATTGCTATTCTTTTTGTGCACCATAAATCGAAAATATGTAGGCGTGAAAATATTCAATGATACGTATCACCTTCAAAAGTAAAATAAAAATTAAAAGGAAAAAGAACCAAAAATTAACTAGACCTATTTAATATAAGATTAATTAAATGATCATTGAAAACTGTACACAAACGCGAAAGACGTAAACAAAGACTCAGCACAATGAACAGGCGACACAGAGGCTTCTCTGAAAAATTTGACCTTGAAAAAAATGACATGGCTGCTCATAGGATGTCTTTTTGGGTCCCGGCAAGCATTCCGATGCTTTTTGAAATTCTTTCGATAAGTCTGCTTAATTTTTCCGGCTTAAGCAGTATTTACACTCAAATCAAAAATAAATCGTCAAAAATCTGTTTTATTCACTTAGCCAACAGAATATTAGTATTTTGTTATTGATACACGTGTTCGATATCGATATACGTGTTATCTACGCTGTTATTGTGGCCGCTTTATATAAATCATATGACCTTTGAAAATCTGCGGTGTTAAGGCAGTGACCTCCAATTGAACGTCGGCAATTCCCTCACACCACATTTTCCCCAAATTTTACTATTCAAAAGGTCATAATTTCATCATTTACTGATGAAATAAGGGGTGGAGGCTTATTTCATTACGTCAAAATGAAACGGCCGGCTATGTTAAGTCTAAGAGGGCCATTTGAGTTTAGCAGAACGGTAGGCCCTTACGTTATGAAACGTAATGAGAAGTGTGAACCAACTTTGAAATGAAAAACGGAAAAAAAATTTTGGCTGTTTTTTTTATATGTAGTTTTTCATTTACACGGCGTTTCAGGTCGAGTGTAAATACTGCTTTAGGGGCATGTTAGTTAGATTTAGATCCAGCTGCTCTGCGAAAGAAAACTCTAAGAAAACTTTTTTGTTCTTTGAGCTGTCTCAACCAAACTCACAGATTATATATTTCTTACTGACTGCTACATCCTGAGAAAATTTGGTTAAGATCAGATGACTATATTATATAGCTGCCATAGGAACAATCAGATGCAAATTAATATACGATACGGTACGATTCATTGGTGTTGCGACTTTCAAAATATGGCACAGCAGTATATGGCACAGCGATCACGCTGCACTATGGGGCATTTGACCAGTCTATGAGGCCAATATTAATAACTCAACAGCGAAGTGAGATATTTTGGTCTAGTTTTTTGCATTAGGCTTCTAACATCAATAGGAAGCTGTCCCAGCCAAATGGGCGTGGTAACGCCTCTTTTTTTATTTTGTTAGGGTATGCAAATTCGGTGTTGTACAAGCGATTCGAACCAAACTTACAATTTTGATGAGTCATTATCCTATTAACTCTTTGCAAAAGAAATGATTCAAATCGGAAAACTATATCATATGGCTCCCATAGGAACAATCGGTTAAAATACAAGTTTTTATATGAAGAACTTTTTTGTTTTCCAATATATCCGCCCCAAACACACCAGTTATGCGTAATATTATGCTCCTGATGTTTTGACCAAAAATAATCGAGATCGGACTATAATAGCATATAGCTGCCATAGGAGCCATTGATCGAGAGATAGGTTATTGTGTGAAATAAAAATTTTTCTTAACCTGTTTGCATGATAAAATTTGAAATATATTTGTATCTACTGATTAAATGCATTAAAATAAATAATAAAAAAGTCCTCTTTTGGGTTTTTTCCTATCGCTTCATTCCACTTGCCAAAAAATTCTGCATTGGCAAATTTGAGGTTATGACCTTAAAATATAAATTTCTCTGAAAGTGGGTAAAAGTGGCATTTTTAATAACCAGCATTTGAACAAGAATTAAATTCTCTACAACACACAATATATTCCATCAATGGACTCCGCTGGACTCACTATGAATGTCTATTCAAAAGTGAGAATTGTTGAAAAAATGTTATTTGTAAGATGACTTACACTTTTACTTCATTAAAGGAACAACACGACTGAATTCTACATTTGACACTCACAAACACATAGTACAAACCACACTGACTAAAGCTCATTACAAAAATTCTCACGAATGTTGTTAAATTTATTAATTTTGGACACTTTTAAAATGCGCTCAAAACAGTATAATTTTAAAGCACGTGCTTCACTGTAGCGACATCTGTGTTCATCAGCTAATAACTACGTTGTGGCGCCCTCTACTTATATTTCTGGTAACCAAAATTGAAGATCAATCTTTTGTGAATGCGTTGCATTCAAAAGTTTTTTTAATTGGCGACTTTTAGAAAATGGGTTTTGGCCTCATAAATTGGTCAAATGCCCCATAGTGCGCTGTAAGCCAAACGGCTTAAGATATCGAGCTAAAATTTTCACAAAACATATCTGAGAGTTTATTATCGAGCAATAAGACGGCGTTTTTTGGTATTCCAAATATAAGAGGCCGATTTGGGGTCAAAGGTCAAATGAATTATTATATCTTTGTTTTTTGCGCTATCTCAACCAAACGTGCAGATAATGTATTCCTTACTCACTGTTACATCCTGAGAAAATTTGGTTAAAACCGGATAACTATATCATATAGCTGTCATAGAAACAGTGGCTTTTGATGCTATTACTTAACAATCAAAAGCAGAGGGGGGTGACTGGTTACGACTTTCAAAAATAAATTTGCAGTATTTGGCACTGTTACTCGCTCATGCTGTAAATTTTCATATTATATAAAGTACTATTATTTTAAGTCCAATTGCAGGGAAAAATTGAATATACATTTCCGCTTTCTTTTAATAAATGACATAAGGTCTGGTTATAGCTGTGGGAAGTGTTCCCTATTTTCACTCCACATTCTCCCCAAGATTTCAGCGAGCGTAGCGAGTTTGGGGTTTGCGAGCGAAGCGAGCAGGGTGCCAGCCCACTAGTCTATATATATATAAAACTCTTTGTCCTAAATGACTGACTGAGTCATCACGATGTAGGCCAAACGGTTCAAGATATTGAGATGAAATTTTTACACAACATAGCTGAGACATAATTATTGTGCAATAAGACGGGATTTTTTGATATCCCCACTGGATATCCCCACAGCGAAAATGTAAATTCTCTATATTATATAAAGTACTACCTTTTACTATTATCTTAAGTTCTATTACAGGGAAAATTTGAATTTACAATTCCCGCTATCTAATTAGAAATGACATAAGGTCTGGCTATAGCTGTGAGAAATGTTCCCTATTTTCACTCCACATTTTTCCCCGAGATTTCAGCGAGCGTAGCGAGCCGGGGGTTGGCGAGCGAAGCGAGCAGGGGGCAGACCCCCTAGTATTATATAAAGACCTGTTATTTTAAGTCCAATTGAAGGGAAAAATTGAATTTACATTTCCCGCTTTCTTATAATAAATTACATAAGGTCCGGCTATAGCTTTGTGAAGTGTTTCCTATTTTCACTCCACATTTGTCTCTGAGATTTCAGCGAGCGTAGCGAGCCGGGGGTTGGCAAGCGAAGCGACCAGGGGGTAAGCTCCCTAGTTATTAATATTCTCCTCCTACGCTTTTTGGCATCATTTATGCGACATCTTCAGGTGATCATTCAATCATTTCATTCGACGCGTATTAAAGAGTAGAATATTTGTGCATTAACAGGTTTTATTATCTAAACGCTTGTCGTTTCTTGTGCGTTAGAATTCCCAAGTTGTTATTCTAACATTACAGGATATATATTCGACAGAAATTACATACATAGTTAGCAAAAACGGTACTGATGATACAGACTGACGTCTCTTGATACAGCTATATATCGAGCCATTTGCTCTAACATTTAACATCTTCCTAATAAACCAAGTGCCAGCAGCAGGAGCACCAAAAGGGTGCATTGCATTGGTGGGCAGACAATATTGAAGACCTGAGAGGAGTGCGGAAAAACTCTCATGTGTACATGTAGATGGCACAAAGCCTGGAAAGAGTTGGCTTTCGACGATGTCAGATGTCTGAACAAAGTTAGACAACCTCACCAGGAAGTACAGGTAATACGGATAATTTCTATATAATAATAATAATATAATAATAAGTTATAATTATTATTAATATTTGTATATATGTACATTTGCAGAGCAGAAAAACAAAAAGTTGAGCCTGGTGGCGGTGCGCCATCGTTGTGGGTCCTTTACTAGAAGGTGCTCCTTTGCTAGCATCGGCAGACGGTTCACCAGCTAGCGAAAGTTGATCTTTCCATACGGAAACTCTCCTTAAAAAACAACATCTGCCAAACCGCTCCTAAAATATATAAATAATGTGTTTTAATTAAACGTAATGAATACGTTCTCATATGTTTTTTCATAAAATATTTAAATTCTCCGCAACAAATCGTCGTCGTCGGTTCTCCTCAACAACAGCCTGAAGCTGAGCCAACTTCATCGCTTCTTAGTTGTCAGCTTCCTCAAACTCCCTCATTAGTTTCTGCATTGAATTATTAGATTCTCCGCAAGAGCAACAACGAGCGCAATTTTATTATCCATATTAACTTAATTTTATATATTAAAATCGCAAAAACTTCACAAATGATTCACTTTTGACGTCAAGTGTTGAATTGATGTTAGATGTAAGATGTTGGCAATGGGAGTCGGTGTTTCACATTTAACATATTCCCATTGCGTTCCCCGAAAATTTACTCAGTGGGATTGTGGTATAATTTGCAATTGCTGGGTTGTATTGTTGTTGTTGATTAATGTCATACCGACATAAGTATAATGTTATTATACATTTAAGACCTCGAGTCGGTCAAACATTCAAATTTTAAACATTAAAAGGGTCGCCAAATATCTCTCAAAAAAAAAAAAAAAAAATGTATTGAAATCCTTAAAATTATGGAAATTATTGCATTGTGGTAGTGATAGTATTATATAAATTACAATCAGGGATTCAAACCGAAACGAATAAAGACTTTAATTACGGTTACTGTATACTGTACTGGGTTGTGGTTTTCGGTTAACGGTTACATAAAATTCTGTTATATCGGTTTCGTAATGGTTAACGGTTTTACAAAAGTTTCGGCTTCGAATTAATGGTATTATTTCGGTTTAAAAAAAAATTATAGGGCAAGCTATGCCTGGCTTTTTGCTTCGGTCAGTCGTCGTCTAATAGATGCTTAAATTTTTGTATGAAATTCTACAGAGCTCTATAGAATTTCATAAGATCCGTTCAGATGGTCGGCTTATGTGTGGCTTTTTTTGCTAAGAAGCCAACGCTGCCGTGTGAACACACAACATTTTAGAGCTATATTTAAAAAGCCAAGCTGACCGATGTAAATAGAACACGTTCTATTGCCTGGCTTTTTGCTTTGGTCAGTAGTTGCCTACTAGATGCTTACATTTTTGTATGAAATTCTAAAGAGTGTGACCAGATTCTGTCAAAATAGACTTTGGTGTGAACACGAAGCGAATATTGTGAGTGGCAAACTTTTTCGTCGGTCAGAAAAAGCAACACAAATGCCGACCGTCTGAACGAATCTTTATTAAAAAGCTTTTAAAATTAGAAAAATATAACAAAAAGGGGTATTCAGCAGATAATTCAATTAGCATTCGCTACTTTACTTGTGGTGTATCACTAATCAGTACCTGCTGAATGGACATGATACATTTGTACAAATCCGCCTACTATATGATACATTTTTAATAAATCAAAATTCTCTCCATTGCTATATGTAAAAATTAGTCATCAGGTATTATGATTGGTGATCAGAATTAACTGCTGAATGCCCCCATAGTTAAAATAAGAAGCAGCGCTTAAAGTTTGGTAAAAGTCATGGAAGAAATAATACCCGAAGAAGGACAATTTATTTCGTAGACACAAAATTATATTTAATGTTTCAAGAAAACTTTAGGCAATTCTTCTCTAGTTAAATTTCATGACTCCATATAAAAATATAGCGCAAGCTAACTTTGGCGTGGCAAAGTTTGGAAACCCTTGCAGTGCCCTGTGTGAGCCATCAGATTTTTTACAAAATTTGTTAAATGTTGATTTCGAACCGATCGTTCATATGGCAGCTATATGACATAGTAGTCCGATTTACTCCAAATTTGGTCATCCTGTTTAAAACTTAATCAAACACACACTGTGTATATTTGGTTGACATATTTTGAGAAACAAAAACGTTTTTCATACTTAATGTTGTTTTCGAACCGATCGGTCCTATGGCAGCTATATGATATACTATTCCGATTTACTACAAATTTGGTAATCCTGTTTAAAACTTAATCAAACACACACTGGGTATATTTGGTTGACATATTTTGAGAAACAAAAAAGTTTTTCATACTAAATGTTTATTTCCAACCGATCGTTCCTATGGCAGCTATATGATATAGTTATCCGATCCGGCCGGCTCCGACATATGTACTGCGTGCAGCAAAAAGACGGATCGGTACCAAGTTTCATCAAGATAGCTTCAAAACTAGTTTGAATAGAAACAGACGGACACACGGACAGACGGACAGACAGACGGACATGGCTATATCGACTCAGCTCGTCGCCCTGATCAAGAATATATATACTTTATGGGGTCTGTGAGGCTTTCTTCAATGCGTTACACATTTCGTGACAAAATTATAATACCCTCTGCAAGGGTGTAAAAATGCAGTAAGCTACAGTGGAGCAAGCTCGCAGTAGGAGACCCAGCACTTTTTGAGTGCAAAGCGTTAACTATCAATCTCATTCAATAGATGGCGCTACTACGAACATATCAGTTGATAAACAGAGGTCGCTAGCGTCTCTTCTTCTTCCTTTTGCTCTTAACTTTGTTAGTTGAATAACTTTCGCGTTAATCATCCGATTTGAATGAAATTTTCGAAACAGATTTGGACAATAGTGTGTATTATATGTACAAAAAATTAAGGCGCTAGCTTTAAAGTTTCTCTCGTAATTCGACTTCAAATTTTATTTTTAAATTTCCGGGGGCGGAGAGGGGCGTGGCAAAAATCTAAAACAAACTCGTTCAATGCAAGATACAGATGAACGTATATGCCAAATTTGGTCTCTCTAGCTCTTATAGTCTCTAAGATCTAGGCGACACAAAACCGGACAGACAGACAGACGGACATCGCTATATCGACTCGGCTGTTGATGCTGATCAAGAATATATATACTTTAGGGGTCTGCCACGCCTCCTTCTGCCTGTTACGCACTTTTTTTTTGCACACACTTAATAGACCCATTTGTACTTTTTTAAAGTACTGGGTCTAAAAATGCAGTAAGCTACAGTGGAGTAAGCTCGACAGTAGGAGTACAATTCATTTACTACAGATTGTTCATTAATGTTGCGTACTAGAAATTTCAATAAATGGCGCTACTACGAAGAAATCAGTTGACAAACACAGAGGTCGCTAGCGTATATTTTTTTTTAAATTAGCCAAACAATTTTTTTTAATTTAATGAAATGAGCCGAATGGACAAAATGTGCCATGTAATGGCGTTCATTTAAGAAACTGAGAGCTACAAATCTCTAACTATTTAACAAATTGAGGGATCGCTCTGAAATTTTAAATCTTTATAGCTCTAAAGAAAATTTGAACAATAAAATACAAGTGGGCGTGGCATGAGAAAGGGTGTAACTTAACGGTCATCAATAAAATTTGTTTCAAAAATATAGTATGTGTTTTTCATACACTAAATACGAAATTTTTCAAAATAAACTTTAATGATAAGTATAAGAATGACAAAGCTTTTGTTAAGCTCTCCATTCCTATTTTAACGGTTTTTTTTTACTGATAATAGGTTTGCGGGAAAAATATCAACGTACAACAGTGGCGTAGATGATGGGCGATCAAGAGCATCAATCTCTATTAGAAAGTTAATTTTGATAATATAATATACATATATTATATAATAAAAAAAATGCAGTAAGCTACAGTGGAGCAAGCTCGACAGTAGGAGACCCAGTACTTTTTGAGTGCAAAGCGTTCACTATAGATTGTTCTTTAATGTTGCGTACCATTCAATAGATGGCGCCACTTGATAAACATAGAGGTCGCTAGCGCCTCTTCTTCCTTGTGCCTGTAACATTGTTAGTTGAATAACTTCCGCGTTTATCAACCGATTGGAATGAAATTTTCAGGACAGGTTTGGACTATAATGAGTACTATATATTCCAATAATCAAGGCGCTAGTCTTAAAGGTTTTCTTGTAATTCGTCTTAAAAATGTTGTTTCTAAATTTCTAGGGGCGGAGCGGGGCGTGGCAAAAATCTAAAACAAACTTGATCAATGCAAGATATAGATGAACCTACATGCCAAAATTGGTATCTCTAGCTCTTATAGTCTCTGAGATCTAGGTGTTCAAAAATGGGACAGACAGACAGACAGACAGACAGACAGACATACAGACAGACAGACAGACAGACAGACAGATAGACGGACATGGCTGTATCGACTCGGCTGTTGACGCTGATCAAGAATATATATACTTTATGGGGTCTGCCACGCCTCCTTCTGCCTGTTACGCACATTTTTTTTTGCACAAACTTAATAGACCCATTTGTACTTTTTTAAAGTACTGGGTCTAATTAATATAACATTTTATGTATACATATGTATTATTATGAATATGTATATTATTAGATATATATATATATATAAATATATATATATATATACGACTGCGCTGTAGAGTCTTGCTTTCTGAATCGTTTTGTATGCGTGTGTAAGCATTGTTATTTACATTACATATTTATACATATATATATGATATATATATATATATATATATATATATATATATATGTAATGTAATGTATATATACTGTTAGATTTTTTTTTATGAATTTTTATGAATAAATGGTCAATGATACTGTCAATTTCCACATAATCATTTAGGATGTTTGCTCGACTCTCGCATCGTAGCAGCTTTTCAAGCTTGCGACACCAGTCGAGTGAACAACCTTTTACGTAGCAAGTGTGCCGGTTAAAATCCATGAATGTAATTTTTCACGCCAGCGCATTTATTCCGTCAAGCTGCTTTGTTGTTTTTTGAGCTATCTCAACCAAAATCACAGATTATGTATTTCTTCGTCATTGTTACATTCTGTAAAAATTTGGTCAGATCGGATGGCTATATCATATAGCTGCCATAGGGACAATCAGATGCATATAAATATTTTGTATAAAGAGCTTTGTTGTTTTTTCAGCTATCTCAACCAAACTTACTGATTATGTATTTCTTACTCACTGCTACATCCTGAGAAAATTTGGTTAAGATCGGATGACTATATCAAAAAGCTGCCAGAGGAACTGTGGCTTTTGGTGCTATTAATAAATAACACTGTGATAGTTTTTTTCAAAAAAAAAAAAGACATGACCGGATCAACAGTTTCCTCTTATTTAGCGTCCTAGAAATCGATCTGCATCATTACTTCTGTCCGCTATAATGATGGTTTCATACAAAATATTTTCGCGAAGTTTTTGAGCCAGGTTGCCCCTATTATGGAAATGGTACATTTTTCTTTAGTCTTTAACTTGCAAGGTGTTGAATTTTTTGACAAACTTTCTTTACCATAGTTGCTTAGAATGCTCTAAACTTTAAGTTTTTTGAACACTACAACACTCGAAATTGGAGTTTTGGTGGAGTTTTGGTCAATATACCAAAAAATATAAATCTATACCACTATATTTTTTTCAATTTTTTGCACATTTTTCTTCAATAATGGAATATGGTTTTCCGTTACTTACACAAAATAAAGATCATATTATGACAAGTAGCATTAGCAATAATATCATGGAAAAATATTTCCCCGATTTAAGATCTACAGGCATCCGCAATTTAAAAATGTTCCAAATTTTCGTAACAATTTTGTTACAACTTTATTTATGTTTACATAAGTAACAAGTGTATAAGTTAACACGAGTTGCCAAACAGTTGACTCAGGTTGCCTAACAACATGTCATTGACCAGATCGGTCAGCGTCCGCAGCTTATGCAACGGGAGCCGCAGTAGGTCAGCGTCCGCAGCTTGTGCAACGTGAGCTGCAGCAGGTCAGCTTTAGTTCAATTTCAGCAATAAAACTTATAAGTTCGGTAATCGGAAAAGTGTTTGTGTTTGAAATTACTCCAGGATAAGACCCTTCCTGTAAACTGGCGCCCAAACGTGATAAAGAATCCTTAAAAAAATAAAAATAAAAAAATTTATACCAGAAGGCTCAACAACCTCTGCTAAAAGCAACAACTAACAAGCCCACAAGCCTCTGTTAGAGTAATCGCCAAATAACAAGCTCAACAGCCTCTGTTATAACTATCAATCCTTAACAAGCCCAACCGCCTCTGTTAACAAAAAACAACAACTAACAAGCCCACAAGCCTCTGTTAGAGTAATCGCCAAATAACAAGCTCAACAGCCTCTGTTATAACTATCAACCCTTAACAAGCCCAACCGCCTCTGTTAACCAAAAAACAACAACTTACAAGCCCAAAAGCCTCTGTTAGAGTAAACAACAAATAACAAGCTCAACAGCCTCTGTTATAAAAAACTAACCAGCAATATCAACAACACCTACCAGCAACCCGGAGAACCTCAACAACCCGGAGCAGAATCCCAACAAAGCGGAATACAAGCAACCTGGAGCAGCAAGCTGACACCACAACTCCAAGATTTATATTTTAAATCAACAGAATCATGTAAGTGGAATGTTCATAAGCAACAACTAAAATAAACAAAGTAACGTAAAAAGTTTAAATAAAAATTTAAATTGAAATAAAATATTTTTGTGAAAAGAATAAAAACTAAAACAAACAATTTTTTTTAACTAAAATTTGATATTCAACGTAAATAAACCATTTATTATTCCAACGTTTTAAGTGTGTAAAGATTTATGAGTGATAGTGACTTAGAGGAGTTACTACAAAAGTTCCAAAAACTTGAAGGACCTGATTTACAAGTAGAACAGGGTAGGAGTGAGCAGAACCAAACAAACATGTCTGCGATAACCCCAGATCAGCTTAAGGCCATAGTAGAAGGCGCTGTGTCAAGCGCATTGGCAATACAAGAAAAACAATTTGAGGAAAAGATACAGGATATCAGTCAGAATTTAAGTAAGACAAATATCAGTACCCCTGAAGTAGTAACTTATAACGATGCTGAAATAAAGCTAACCAGCATCAGCTGCAATGAAACATTAGACATTATCAAGTCCCTTCCAGACTTTGAGGGTAAGCACGAGACATATGTCTCGTGGAGAAAAGCAGCGCATATCGCGTATAAGGTGTTTGAGAAGTTCGATGGTAGCTCAAAACACTATCAGGCCTTGGGGATACTTAGAAACAAAATCAAGGGTCCAGCAGACATGACTCTCTCATCCTTCGATACGCCCCCAATTTTAAGGCCATAATAAACCGGCTTGACTTTACTTACGCTGACAAGCGTCCCATCTACCTAATCGAACAAGAGATGTCAACTCTCCGTCAGGGTAATATGACGCTACTCCAGTATTATGACGAAGTAGAGAAGAAGTTGACTCTTCTAATTAACAAGACAATAATTAAGAACGACACGACAGTGGCCGCGTCATTAAATGAAAAGTACAGGGCGGACGCTCTACGAGTTTTCATTTCAGGGATTAGAAAGTCGTTAAGCGACGTTCTTTTCTCAGCGAGACCGTCAGATCTTCCAACCACTCTGGCATTGGCACAAGAGGTTGAATCCAACCATGAAAGATTTGTGTTTGCCAGCAATTTCGCCCGAAGTGTCGAAGACAGAGCACAAAAAAACGAACAAAGACAACAAATTAAGGACAGAAATTCAACGCCCGAAAATAGACACACCCAGGGAGGCAAAAATCCGTATTTTGCTAGAAAGCAAGCGGTACCCCCAATTCAAGACCAGGTTCAGCCAATGGACGTGGATAGCTCATCCCGTTTCAGGCAAAACACTCAGTTCCAACAGAACCAACCTGTACGACAAAGCCAACAAGACACTTACAATAACTTTGGACAGGCGAACAAACGACCAAACAGTGGAACCGCAAGATTCACTGGACCCAAACAACAGAGAGTCAATCATTTGGCTGTGGACGAAGACACAACTAACAAAGAAGACGAGTACGGTGAAGTAGCCGAACAAGAAACAGAAGACATAGACGACACCACCGACTACGACGAGATAAATTTTGTAAGGCACAACTCCCTGCTGCCGTTCATTGAAAGAACAATAGCAGGGAGAACAATAAAAATTGTTAATTGTTAAAGGAACTGAAAAACGTGGTCCCCGTTTGTCAGTCATTCTAAGTAAAATCAATTCATGGCAATAATGCCATAAACAAAAAGTGCATTATGCACCTCTTCAACACGAACGCGACATTTTTTATTCTTCCAAACTTAACAACATTCGACGGAATAATCGGACTGGACCTACTTAAACAGACTGACGGTGAACTAAACTTTAAAAATAAACTACTTAAAACAAACAGCGGTACGGAACAGATTAAATTCCTAAAATGTTCAAGTGTAAATTTCACAAAGGTAGAAGAGATAGAGGTTCCTCAAGAGATAACAACAAAATTTCGAGTTATGCTAAGAAACCGAATGGGTGTCTTTGCAGAACCAAATGAAGCATTGCCATATAATACCAATATAATCGGCACCATTCGGACAATAAACGAGGACCCAATATATTCCAAATTATACCCGTATCCGATGGGTGTCTCCGATTTTGTGAATGCGGAAACACAGGCCATGCTAAAGGATGGTATAATCAGACCATCCCGGTCCCCCTACAATAACCCTGTTTGGGTAGTAGATAAAAAGGGAACCGATGAGCAGGGAAATAGGAAAAAACGTCTAGTAATAGACTTCAGGAAACTAAATATGAAAACAATCGACGACAAATACCCTATTCCCAATATAGTCTCCATACTATCAAACTTGGGAAAGTCTAAATTCTTTACGACACTCGACCTTAAGTCTGGTTTTCACCAGATCCTTCTTGCAGAGAAAGATAGAGAAAAAACGACTTTCTCTGTAGGGAACGGAAAGTATGAATTTTGCAGACTTCCGTTTGGTTTGAAAAATGCCCCTAGTATTTTCCAAAGAGCTATTGATGATGTGCTCAGGGAACAAATTGGAAAGTCATGCTACGTTTATGTGGATAATGTTATCATCTTCTCAGAAAGCATGGAAGACCATGTAAGACACATCGCATGGGTATTGGAAAGGCTCTATGATGCAAACATGAGGGTATCGCGGGAAAAATCAAATTTTTTCAAGGAAAAAGTAGAGTATCTTGGATTTGTAGTCTCCCGAGGAGGTATTACAACAAATCCCAGTAAAGTCGAAGCTATTCATAAATTCGAGCAACCAACTACACTGTTCCAGGTACGATCATTTTTGGGTCTAGCAAGCTATTACAGATGCTTTATCAAAGATTTTGCATCTATCGCAAAACCAATAACCGAAATACTGAAAGGTGACAATGCACTATGGGCGATTTTTCATAATGGGCGGCATAAAGTCATAAAATTTATGGTGAAATATTAAGGAAATGTTTTTTTTTATTAATAGTAAACACTTCAGTTAGCTGAAAAACAAATTTTTTTTATCGGGTGGCAACTCTCTTTTTGTGGCAGCCCTTCAAAACCAGCTGATCTGTTGAAGCTCGCAATTATATAAATTGGCGCGAAAAATTTCATGCTGTTGAAAGTGCTTAAATTATTATTGGTTTCGTTTAAATTAATAAGTGTAATATGGATAGCAAAGCTCAAGGTATTTAGAATCTTTTATTTACGATAAATGTGTATAAATGTTCGTGGTGTTTTTAATGTCCGGTGTTATTGTTGATTGTATTTTTAGCAAAAATCTAACAATTTTAATTGTGTTCCGTGGAGTATTTCTTGAAAAGTGCATATCAAAACATGCAACTAAAAATGGCAAGTTACTAACGAATGTGTCTAGTTTATTGTAGTAATCATTTTTTTTGCTCCTTTTTGTTCCTTTTAAAAAAAATTGCACTTGAAGTTTCCTTTACGTTCAACAACAACACGCTTGTTGATATTTGGAACAACAACAATCGCAATGCTGATGCTGTCACAGCGTACATAATGGAAGAAATAAATGAAGATAATTTGAACAAATCAAACATACAGCAAATTAAGGCAAAAGTGACTAATTTTGAATATTATATAAAACGATACTTGCGCAAATACAATCGAAATCTTGAGCGATTCAAGTCAATTCACACAGAATGGTTTGCAAAATGTATGGAAATAAAAATTGATGTGGAGGATACTGCTAAGCCATCACCATCGAAGATGGGTCGTCCAAAAGTAGGATATGCCGAGGCCGGGCCTAGACTACGAAGGCAAATGGCATCAGAAGTTGCCGTTCAAAATGATTGCTCTACTGCCTTACTTTTGCATGCCGCCTCTGCGTCTGCCCGTAAAAGTAATGAAAATAAAGTGGTTGGCGTATTGCGAAATGTAATGACTGAGGAAAATGTTGTAAATCCCGAAATAACAAATCAAGCGAGACCAGATCGCATTTCTAATATTGAAGCATTAGCTTTTTTATTGGAGAATAATTTCACAAAGCAGCAATATATCAGTTTTACACAACTCTACAAGGCGCACGGCTGCAATATATGTCCCGGGTACGACTTAATAAGATCTACAAAATTGCAATGCAGACCGTCAGGAATTAGTATTTCCGAAACTGTGGCAAAGGTTTCTCTGCAGGATTTGCTAAACCACACAGCTGAACGAATATTGACCTTACAAAATGATGTTTTAGAGAAAATGGAAAATGTAACGGACTGCACCCTTATTATTAGCTATGGGTTTGATGGATCGACGGGTCAAAGTTCATATAAACAAAAATTTGATTCAGATGAACCTGATTTCTTAGATCAATCGCTGTTCGTATCCACTGTCATACCAATACGTCTAATTGATTCTTTAAATCGCGTAATATGGTTAAATAGAAGCCCACAGTCAGTAAGGTTTTGCAGGCCTTTAAAAATTGAATACGCGAAAGAGAGCTCCGCAAAAATCTTAGGCGAAAAAGAAAATTTAGATATGCAAGTAGCGAAATTGGAAAAGTTCAAATGGCAACCTAAAAATATTTCTGTGGATTTTAAAACATATATGTCATTAATTGATGGAAAGGTATTAAACGTCATAACTGGTACAAAATCCAATCAATGTTGCCCAATCTGTGCCGTAAATCCCAAAAGACTTATCGAAATCACAGATTTTAATTCTGAAACATTTCGACCTCAGCCTGGCTCTTTAAAATACGGCGTAAGTCCATTACATGCATGGATTCGATTTATGGAATTCGTCTTGAATATATCGTACCGTATGGATATAAAGACCTGGCACATCAAAGGCGATGATAAAAATAAAATGATGATAAGAAAGAAGGAAATTCAGCAAACAGTATGGAAGGTAATGGGTTTGCATATTAGCATACCGAAACAGAACGGAAGTGGTAACAGCAATGATGGTAACACGGCGAGACGAATCTTTGCAAATACAAAACTGTTTGCATCCATAACATTGTTTGATGAGGTCATTTTGAATAATTTTTACTATATATTAATAGCAGTATCGTGTGAATTCTCAATCAGCCCAAAAAAGTACCGAAAATTTTGTAAAGACACTTTTAATCTATATATGAAAACATATCCGTGGTACCCAATGTCTCCAACTGTACATAAAATATTAGTTCACGGAGCAGACATTATAAATTTGTGTATAGTTCCAGTTGGATGTTTGGGTGAAAATGCATCAGAAGCTAGAAACAAACATTATAAAATGGACCGACGTTCTCATGCCAGAAAAAATTCTAGATTAAGTAATATGGCTGACGTTTTTAATAGAGCCATGGACTCATCTGATCCATTAATATCAAGCTACTATATAAATAAGAGGCTGCAAAATTTGAAAAAGAAACCGCTTCCAAATAGAAGTTATAAACCTTTTAGAGAATCCAACATCAGAGCTGAGTTCATACAATTTTTTAAATGATGAAGACACCGAATCAGACAACGAAAGCGATGACAAACATGAGAATTCTTTTGTTTTGGATGAAGAAGATTATTAACTTTTTGTTTTTTTAAGTTTGGAATATTGTTAAAACATGGTAAAATATTATTTTTTCTATTTTTATGCTTTGCTTTATAATAAAAATTGAAATTTTTGCACAAGTGCCGGGGTTATAAAGGGGCGGAAAATAAAGGCGCGGTCAAATTGACTAAAAAAAAAATCCGAAATCAAACTAAAATATTAGTAACCCTTAAAAAAAAAAATTAAGCTCCTAGCTCTATGTGTGGACTTTATGCCGCCAAAATCAACTATTCGCCCATAGTGCAATGGCAAAGTCAGCGCTAACCAATCAAAGAAAATACCCGTGAACCTTAATGACAAACAACTTCAGACATTTGAGAAACTAAAAAATGTTTTAGTTTCTGAAGATGTAATGTTACTTTACCCGGACTATCACACGGACCTGACTACAGATGCCTCATCTGTCGGTCTGGGAGCGGTTTTATCTCAGGATAAAAAACCGATTACCATGATCTCTAGGACTCTAAGGGATAATGAGCTCAATTTTGCCACCAACGAACGTGAGTTACTCGCCATAGTGTGGGCTTTGAAAACCCTAAGAAATTATTTGTATGGCGTAAAAAATCTCAATATTTACACAGATCACCAACCGCTTACATGCGCAGTCTCAGGCAAAAATCCAAACGCTAAAATAAAGAGATGGAAATCGTTTATAGACGAGCATAACGCACAAATTTTCTATGAACCGGGAAAGGAAAATTTTGTTGCTGATGCCCTATCGCGACAAAATTTTCATGCCTTAGAGGAAGATACCTCATCCGATTTGGGGACAACGGTTCTAATAAAGGGGAGGGAGGTCCACAAGGACAATTTAAGATAGATTTAAAAACATTAAGTTAGAAATAATTTCTTTTATTCACATTTCAGGTTTTGGGTTATACTATTTTTTATCACAGCAACGACAGCCAAACTGACGGACTACAGCTCTTCAAACTACATTCCAATCATAGACGGAGACGTGACTATATGGAGCGAATTCCAATACTTAAAACACTCAACAAACTTAACAAGATATTCTGAAATAGCAGACGAGACAGAAAAACTAAAGAAACACTTCCCACATGAAACAGATACTGGACTCGGACATTCGACATGTACGAACTCTTTTAGCTACAATAGAAATTCATCACCGTCATTCCAGAAGTATTAATTTAATAGGTACTGCCTTGAAAGTAGTAGCAGGTACGCCGGATTTCGACGATTTCGAAAGTATAAAGCTCACAGAAAAGCAACTCATAGACTCAGGAAATAGGCAAATTATTATAAACTCAAAAACCCAGCAACAAATAAATAGCCTAACTGACAGTGTAAACATTCTAATTAAAAACGCACAGAAAAAACAAGTAAATACAGAACACCTATACGAAACATTACTCTCAAGGAATAGAATAATAATAGCCGAACTAGAAGCACTTATGTTGTCAGTCACACTCTCAAAAATTGGAATAATAAATCCCGCGATTTTAGATTCAGACGACTTAAAAGATATTATCAATGAACATTCCACAAATATAAATATTACTGTAACAGATTTAATGCAAGTTGCACAGATTAAAGTTTTATTGAATAATCATTTTTTACATTTTCTTATAAAATATCCAAAACCTAGTTTAGAGTGTAAGAAAATTATTATTTATCCTGTCCAGCACAATGGCACTATCCTGAACTTCGCCGGAAATGATATCGTAGCTGACTGCAGCAATCAAGTAATACCAATCGGGAACTGCACCTCAACACTTTCCACTACGTTCTGCAAAAAACTGTCTTACACTACTTGCGCACAACAACTTCATTCGGGAGTCACCGCACACTGCACCACTCGCCCCAGCCACCTTGAAGCGTTGATAGTCATCGACGAAGGCGTCATAATTATCAATGAGAACACAGCCACGGTCAACGAACAAACAGTGACTGGAACATTTCTCATTACCTTCGACAATGAGGTTAGAGTAAATGGCACATTATTCCGGAACTGGAAGAACTTCGTGAAAAAATCATCCGGCCCAGCATCATCTGCGCTCCTCAATATAACCGGCCATCGGGAAATACTAAGCCTGCCATACCTACAGAAGCTTAGTGTGGAAAACTTACGCTATATTGCCCAGATGGAAGAGGGACTTAAACAGCGACCTATAATATCTGGACTGGTCGCAATTGCCTTCTTGGTCTTCTGCTACGCAACACTTCAACTGTACAAAAAGCATCATAAGGGTCGACGTCAACATGACCTTCAGTCCGTGATCGATGGTTTTAGAAAGACCGAGGACGCCCTCAACTTAAGTGAGGGAGGCGTTAACACGAGTTGCCAAACAGTTGACTCAGGTTGCCTAACAACATGTCATTGACCAGATCGGTCAGCGTCCGCAGCTTATGCAACGGGAGCCGCAGTAGGTCAGCGTCCGCAGCTTGTGCAACGTGAGCTGCAGCATGTCAGCGTCCGCAGCTTGGGCAATGCCCCGTATTCTGCGGAACTTCAGCGAACACCGTGGGATCGCTGAATCAGCATATTTAGGGTACTAGAGCTAGCTTACATTCTAAGTTCAATTTGTAATTAGCTTTAGTTCAATTTCAGCAATAAGTTCGGTAATCGGAAAAGTGTTTGTGTTTGAAATTACTCCAGGATAAGACCCTTCCTGTAAACTTATATATGATGGATATACGTTATTAATATATTTAATGTGTGTATGTTATGTTTATTTTACATCAAAATAATATATTACATTTGCTATAAGAATTTTTCGACTATCAAGTTCCGACATGTTATTTTACGCGCTCCGGAAAGCGCCACAATTGTGGACATAGTGACAGTCAAAAAACAAAAAGATAAATAAATAAACATTAAAGTGTATTCGAGTAATACAGCAATAGCGCCAAGACGCTGTACATAACTCTAACACCAGTTGTTATTTTTAACACAAGTGATAAATTAATAAAAACATAAAAAGTGCCACGCACAAATCGTGCAAAATGAGCAATGCTCAAGAAAAAGAGCGAAGAAGCTCTATCGACCAGAGAAATGGGTTCTACTCGTACTTTTCAGCCCGTGATACCGAATTGCATCGTAATTCAGCTCTCTTGTCCGCTGACGGCCAGAGACCACGATCACCGGGTTTCCCCACTGTAACCTCTAGCTCATGGAGCTCGCAGTGCAGCTCTCCAGTACCGGTGGTCGCATTAATTTCGACACACACCGCTCCAACAACTAGTACAATGACCTCAGTAGTTACTACAATTGCAGCAACAACAACAACTGCAACTGTATCCGTCATCAACAACGCGTTAACGGCTACAATACCCAAAGCAATTTCTGCAACGCAAGCGGATCATTCAATTATGACAACAACTTCTAGCTCAAGCCCCATCGCCGCCAAGAACAACAACGTTAACAAACAAGAATCAAAACAAAAACCAGAAACGGGTCCAGCTGTTCAGACTGGTATGGATCGCTACATTCAAATTAAAAGAAAGTCCGTGGCGACTCAAGCCTAGATATGTACAAACGAAAATCCAATTTACAATAACAAGCTAAAAATTCTGTCAGACAACTCTGACGATCTGCCCTCTGAAGCTGGCGAAGGTGATAAAAGCCAAAGCCATCCCCTATATATATCCGAGAGAAAAGCTCCAATGCTCTCGTAAACAAAATTATAGAGCTTATTGGGGAGGACAATTTTCATATAAAACCCCCTTGTAAAGGGCAACATTCATGAAACAAAAGTCCAATTGAAGTCCGAAGATAATTATAGAGTATTGTCGAAGTTTCTAAACGACAGTAAAAAGAACTTCTACACGTACCAACTAAAAAACAGCAAGGGACTGCAAGTCGTACTGAAGGGCATTGAGCCTGACGTTACACCTGAAGAAATAACTAAGGCGCTACAAGATAAAGGACTTAGCGCTAAGTCAGTTTTCAACATCCTAAACAGAGACAAGAAACCGCAGCCGCTATTCAAGGTAGAACTTGAACCTGAAAGCAAGTCGTTAAAGAACAACGAAGTGCACCCAATATATAAACTTCAGTTCTTATTGCACCGTAGAATCACAGTAGAAGAACCACATAAACGCAAGGGACCGGTACAATGCATGAATTGTCAAGAATATGGCCATACAAGAAAATACTGTACACTGCGTTCGGCGTGTGTAGTTTGCGGAGAGCTTCACGACTTTGCACACTGCACAGTGGATAAAGACGACCCCACCACAAAAAAGTGCAGCAACTGCGGTGGTAATCACACAGCTAATTTCAAGGGATGCCCAATTTATAAGGAGATGAAAAGTCGACTCCATCAGCGAGTGACCACTGCACGTCCCCAAAACGTACCGTTTACCCCATCCAAATTAAACCCAGATGTCTTCTTTTCGACTGCAGCCCAATCCTCTTTTGGCCCCGAAAACTTTACAAAAAACGTGACATTCGCAAACGCGTTAAAATCAGGACTGGAGCCTCCTGCCTCAAATATACCGTTTTCACAAGCAGCACACCTGGAACCCAACACGGCAAAGCAGTATCAACCAACGGAGCAGCAACAAAGCAATTCTGAAGCAATATTATTTAACCTGCAGCAAAGCCTTATGGACTTCATGGCATTTATGCGGACAACCATGCAAGATTTAATGCGAAACCAAAATCTTTTGATACAAATGCTGCTATCACAACAATCAAAATAATCGATGGCTCCCCTACGTATATCTATGTGGAACGCTAATGGCGTTTCACAACGTAAACTTGAGTTAGCTCAATTTCTTCTCGACAATCATATCGACGTTATGCTACTCTCAGAAACACACCTTACAAACAAGTATAATTTTAATCTACGAGGCTACTTGTTCTACGGAACAAATCATCCCGATGGTAAAGCACATGGTGGTACTGGTATTCTGATTAGAAACCGCATCAAGCACCACTGCCATAAAGAATTTGTTGAAAACTACCTACAGGCCACATCTATAAACATAAAACAATGGTAACCAACTTACTCTAGCCGCCGTATACTGCCCCCTCGCTTTACCATAACTGAAGGTGAGTTTACGCAGTTTTTTAACTCACTTGGAGAAGGAGACTACAATGCCAAACACAAGCACTGGGGATCTCGACTCGTTAACCCGTTATTAAAGCTAACAATAAGCTAGACCACGTTTCTCCCGGTAGACCAACATACTGGCCAACAGATTCCAAGAAACTACCCGATTTAATTGACTTTGCAATTACTAAAAATATTCCTCGAAGTCTGATAAGCGCCGAATGTCTTTCAGATCTCTCACCTGTTCTAATAAAACTACTTCGACAAACAGAGTCCGTAGATCAACCGATTAGACTGACTTCACATAAAACCAATTGGCTTCGATACAAAAAATATATTAGTTCACATATTGAACTAAAACCTCTCCTTAACGTTGAAGCTGACATCGAACACTGTGTAAATACACTGGAGTCCGTCCTCGTCACCGCAGCTCGTATTGCAACACCTGAAACTACACAAGTACTACACATCCAAAAGAAGTCAAATCTAGAAATCGAACAGCTAGTCCAAGAAAAGCGACGATTACGGCGAGAATGGAAATTTTACAGATCGCCTTCCGCACGGCAAAGACTAAAAGACGCCACAAGTAAACTCACCAAAGCCTTAAAGCAGGAAGAAGCAACGCCGTTATATAGAGAAATTATCAACATCTTGTAAAAATCATTCACTATGGAGAGCTCACCCCACCCTTTCTCCACCGACAGAAACCGTGATGCCCATCAGAAACTCCGTAGGCGGTTGGGCCCGCAGCGATGAAGATAGAGCCAGCACATTTGCGGCTCATCTTCAAAATGTGTTCCAACCAAATCCCGCAACAAATGCGTTTACACTACCAACATTAAGAAGAAGTGACTCTCAGCCTCAACATGCACCAATCGAGTTTCGTCCAAATGTGATCGCCAACACCATCAAAATGCAACTGGACCCCAAAAAATCTTCGCGCTGCGATCTAATAACCCCCAAAATGATTATTGAGCTCCCATATTGTGCGGTATGCACTGTAGCACAACTCTTCAATGCTATCACAAAACTAGGCCACTTCCCACAGAGATGGAAAAAGTCGGTCATTATAATGATACCGAAACCAGGAAAGGATCACACTGTCCCGTCGTCATACAGACCTATAAGCCTATTATCGTGTCTATCAAAGCTCTTCGAAAAATGTCTGCTGAATCAGATAAATCCATTTATAAGACTCCCCAACAAAGTCCCATCGCATCAATTCGACTTTCGGGAAAAGCATGGAACTAATGAGCAGGTCATCCGCATAACATCAGAAATACGAAACGCCTTCGAAAATCGAGAATATTGCACAGCAATATTTTTAGATGTCTCTCAAGAATTTGACAGTCTGGTTAGACGGCCTAATAAAATTAAATCGACGCTTCCAAATAACACACACAAGCTTCTAAGGTCATATCTCTACGATAGAAAATTTGCAGTCAGATGTAACACAGCTTTATCCGACGATCACACCATTGGAGCCGGAGTTCCACAAGGCAGCGTACTTGGGCCGACACTATACGTCCTCTACACAGCAGACATTCCAACAAGCAGGAAACTAACAACTTCTACCTTCGCTGATGATACAGCTATTCTCAGCCGCTCAAGATGCCCAATACAAGCAACTGCGTAATTGGCTCTTCACCTGGTTGACGTAGAAAAATGGCTATCCGACTGGCGGATAAAAATAAACGAACAGAAATGCAAGCACGTTACGTTTACCCTGAACAGGCAAAATTGTCCACCGCTCAGATTAAACAACACTGTACTCCCTCAAGCAAACGAAACGTGATGCCCATCAGAAACTCCGTAGGCGGCTATACGTCCTCTACACAGCAGACATTCCAACAAGCAGGGAACTAACAACTTCTACCTTCGCTGATGACACAGCTATTTTCAGCCGCTCAAGATGCCCAATACAAGCAACTGTGCAATTGGCTCTTCACCTGGTCGACGTAGAAAAATGGCTATCTGACTGGCGGATAAAAATAAACGAACAGAAATGCAAGCACGTTCCGCTTACCCTGAACAGGCAAAATTGTCCACCGCTCAGATTAAACAACACCGTACTCCCTCAAGCAAACGAAGTGACGTACCTAGGAGTTCACCTCGACAGAAGACTCACATGGCGCAGACATATCGAAGCAAAGAGAACACACTTAAAACTAAAAGCCAAAAGTCTTCACTGGCTTATTAACGCTCGCTCGCCCCTTAGTCTAGATCACAAGGTTCTGCTCTACAATTCTGTGCTAAAGCCTATCTGGACCTATGGCTCCCAATTATGGGGGAGTGCTTGCAATAGCAATATTGATATTGTTCAGCGAGCCCAGTCAAAGATATTGAGAACCATCACCGGGGCACCGTGGTGCGTTCGAAACGAAAACATACAAAGCGACCTGAATATCCAGCCGGTCAAAGATGTAATAACAGAACAGAAGACAAAGTACTTTGCCAAGCTTTCCACGCACCCCAACCACCTCGCGAGAGGCCTAATAAGGCTGTGCAGCCGATCCCGTCTTCGTCGTATTGACCTACCAACCCAACGATAGACTTTAGGGCGGCGTGTCAATTTACAGTCCAAGAAGACTGTTAACTATTGTTTATTTATAAGATTTGCAAAATTATTGTTAGTCTCAAATTAAGAGAAGATCCAATAAATAAAAACCAAGTAATATTAAAAAAAAAAAAATTCCAACATTTATCAGCCAGTAATGAGTCAAGCTTTTTACCACTGTACCAATGCTCTAGGGGAGCAGCAACCTGGTGAAATCTTTCCCCATGCTCATCTGATTCTGTCGGAACTTGCCGACCAAAATGATCTGCATTTAAGCATTTCGTGAATATATTCTCGCTAGTCTTCTGAACGATGGACTCCCAAACAGTTGTGAATGACGGCCATTACGGAATCCCATGCAATTTTTTCTTTAGTCGTCAATAGGGATCTAAATTCACCGTTTTTCATCAGTTTCCTGATGTCTGGTCCATTGAAAGCACCTGAAATTAAAATTATATTCTCTTAGTTAAATTTATAAATAAAAGTAGATGACTAAATACAATACCTTCTTTTATCTTCGCCACGCTCAGCCTTGGGAATATCTTCGTCAAACATTTAAAAGCTTCGCCATCTCTATTAATTGCTTTAATAAAGTTTTTGACCAGTCCCAGCTTGATGTGAAGAGGCGGTAATAAAATTTTGTGTATTGGCAAAAGTGGAACATTGATAACGTTTGCCACGTTAACAACGAAGTCTGACCGAAGCATCCAATCTTTTGATACTGGTTGCCACGCTATCGGGTGTCCCAATGACAAATAAAGCACATATTCTTTGCGTATCCTGTCTGCAAGCCAGTAAGCAATGAAATAACTTTAAGGTCAGCACATATTTTCCATTTACTGAACACTATCCAAAATTAAATTCATTGAGTCATACGTTTCCTTTGTGTTAGAGCTTATGGCGATTGAAACAGGATTAATGGTGTTATCGACATATAGCAATACTGCTTTTAGGGAGTGCTTTGATGAGTCAATGAACAATCGCCACTGCTCTGGCTTGTACTCGCAATTCATATGCTGCATTAACCCAGTGATATTTTTGCAAGAAGCAAAAGTGTTGTCTTCATTTACTTCGAAAAAGTCCAAAAGCTCCTCCTGTCTTTTACGGTATCCATAGACCTTAACATCTTTTGCCAATATATTAACCGATCGAAGATGGTGTGCCAAACAAATAGCTTGCCGTTGAGATAGCTTTAGCTGTCGTACCATTGAATTTAGACGAGCTTGTGAAATTTTAATGTGGCGACAAGAGTTTTGTTGGCGGAATATATTCCTCAGTTGGACTTGGATACCTGGGAACCGGGACATTTTCGGCGTGGGGCTCTGGTAACTGTGCAGACTGAACACTTTTGTAAACTGTGGTACTCCTATTTAGTTTGGTAAACTTGTTTACCCACGCGTAACCAAACCATTGGGATGCCGAAACCCAATTTTGTGAACAGTCTCTTTGACCGATTTAATAAATTATTGTTACACTGGGTGCAAACGTTACATAGTGCCCAATCCACGTCTCTTATTACGGACAAATTGAAATACTTCTCGTAAATAGTGGTAGTTCCGGATGATATTTTTCGCCTGCTCCGCGGGCTCGTGAACTTTCCACAAACATAGCAAAATCCCGTAAAGCCAACTGGACACTTATTCATTTTAAATTATTTTTAAAAGAAACTATCAATAGTTTTAATATTCGTACTAAAGTGCACGATGTCAAAGTCAAAGTTAAAGTAATCATGCGATCTGTGTTGACTCTTAAGTAAGATGTTATCAGATCTGCTGTTCATCACGTTACTTACCGTAATTATTGCAGTTGTAAGTGTTAAACTGGAGAATTGGTACAGTGGTAAAAGGCTTGACTCATTGCTGGCTGATATTTGTTGGAACTTGAACATACACACATTAAATATATTAATAACGTATATCCATCATATATACACTTGCTACATATGTAAACATAAATAAAGTTGTAACAAAATTGTTACGAAAATTTGGTACATTTTTAAATTGCGGATGCCTGTAGATCTTAAATCGGGGAAATATTTTTCCACGATATTATTGCTAATGCTACTTGTCATAACATGATCTTCATTTTGTGTAAGTGACGGAAAACCATATTCCATTATTAAAGAAAAAGGTGCAAAAATTGAAGAAAAAAATATAGTGGTATAGATTTATATTTTTGGGTATATTGACCAAAACTCCACCAAAACTCCAATTTCGAGTGTTGTAGTGTTCAAAAAACTTAAAGTTTAGAGCATTCTAAGCAACTTTGGTAAAGAAAGTTTGTCAAAAAATTCAACACCTTGCAAGTTAGAGACTAAAGAAAAATTTACCATTTCCATAATAGGGGCAACCTGGCTCAAAAACTTCGTGAAAAAATGTTGTATGAAACCATCATTATAGCGGACAAAAGTAATGATGCAGATCGATTTCTAGGACGCTTAATAAGAGGAAACCGTTGAGTCCGTTCGTTTTTTTCGACTTGCACAGTGTAATCATAAGCAGAGGGGGAGGGGGAACGATTCATTGGTGTTGCGACTTTCAAAATAAATTTGCAGTACAATAATTAGGAAACAGTAATGCAACAACAATGAGGATGCAAAAGCATATCAGAAAATAGGACAGAAGAGTGTAAGGGAAAAAGGACGGATGTGCCCAGCAGAAGATCATAGACGTGAACCTCAACGGTTGACACTAATACCCGCGGTATCATACCACCTGAGTGTGGCCACGGCGCAACTTTCAACGGAGAGTCAGAATATTGCCATCTTGGAAGCGAGCAGTGCATCGGCGATTGGCCAAAGCAGATAGCAGCACAAAACCGGTTGCTAAAAAAGGCAGCGTGGAAGCGGAGGGGAAAAAGGCAGTGAGAAGTAACCCAGCAACCAACGAAAGGCAGTTTACCAATGAATCACAGCCATAACCCGAGTGAGTCCGGTGCAAGGCGTTTTTTAAAGGGCAGTGTCAACAACCACGACAGCTGTCAAATATCAGCGGTTAAGGAAAGAGCCCCCAAATCGTTTTTCCGTTTCTTGTTCATCTTCGTGATTCAGTTCCTAATTTTGTCCTATTCTAAGGAAAAGGCTCAATTAGTATTTGTTATACACGTATATACGTATATATCGAGCCCTAAATGCATAAGTAACGTAAGCGCCTATATTCCGAAATTGACTTTTTAATGCAAAATAGAGCTGGCAAACTATCGATGGCACTATCGATATATCGATAGCCGACCTGAATTTTTCCACTATCGATATATCAATGGCAAAAACCATTGAGTAAGTAACAAGAAGAGTGGAATTGACTAGCTAACAGAATTGGCTTGCGGCTGTCCCGCGCCATGTGGGATTTAACAGTTCCATGTTAATGAAATTCTGTTAGTTAACAGAGATCTGACTCATGCTTTGCGTTTTTGTTTTGATTTGTGCTTTGCTTGGTGTGTACTCTGTGCACTCAGTGGCAGCGTCTGGCGGATGACCAAAAATGCGCCGTTGCCACATTTCGTATCATGTTGTTGTGGTTACAAATCTGAATTTTGCCTATTTCAAAGTTGATTCGAAGCAATGCCCTCAGCCTGCGTTTACCGTACGCTGATCGGGTGTTATGTGCGAGTAAAGTGAAATGACATAATATTAAGTAAATGCGTGCAATATTTGATTTAATTAATTTTTAACAATATTATTGTTATATAAAATAATACTATATTTAATTTCATATTTTATTTGATTTCCTAATGCTGCATATAAACGATTGCATTAGTCCCAAAATTCTTGGAATAAAAAAATTATTTGAATAGTTACAAATGGATAAACAAATAATAAGAATTAATAATATATATCATGCTGCTTAAAATAATGTTCTAGAAAAATTATAAATATATTAGAAAAAGGGTATCTGTAGTCGAGTCAGGCGTCGGCAATGTCGAGTAGCAGGCAGTATCGTAGCGAGCTCATACACATTCATCTGTGTGTGACTAGGAATCACAGCACAAAGCAAAAAAGGCGAACAAACCAAAGGGCAAAGCAAAATATAAACACTCGAATATATCGCTCGCTTTTTTTTTGCGTAAATGCCACACACACATTTAAAATCCCTGTGGTCATGAAATTCCCGTCCCCGTATCGCTGTACTCTTCTTCTGTCGAATTCTGATATTGCTGTCTCCCTTTTGCC
Organism: Drosophila neotestacea; assembly: GCA_035044365.1. Taxonomy (NCBI): domain Eukaryota; kingdom Metazoa; phylum Arthropoda; class Insecta; order Diptera; family Drosophilidae; genus Drosophila; species Drosophila neotestacea. Next base: position 500,276 of record JAWNMD010000450.1, read on the forward strand.
TGTGTACAAAAATTCTGTCGCTACAGACTGCGAAGACTTGTGAGCGACGAGAAGAAGAAAACAGCAGCAAAAAAAGAAAGATCAAAAAATTCTAGTGGAAAAATTTTTTACATATAGAAATTTGTATACCCTTAAATTTTCTGGTTCCACAAAAAGATTTGTTTAAAGCAGTATTTACACTCGCCCCGAAACGCCGTGGAAATGAAAAACTCCATATAAAAAAACAGCGAACATTTTTTTCCCGTTTTTCATTTCAAAGTTGGTTCACACTTCTTGTTACGTTTCATAACGTAACGGCCTACCGTTCTGTTAAACTCAAAATGGCACTGTTAGACTTAACATAGCACAGTTTGCGGGCCGTTTCATTTTGACGTAATGAAATAAGCCTCCACCCCTTATTTCATCAGATCATTCTCTGAAATTATGACCTTTTGAACAGTAAAATTTGGGGAAAATGCGGAGTGAGGGAATTAACGATGTTTAATTAGAGGTCACTGCTTAAATACCGCCGATTTTCAAAGGTCATAAGGACCAAACAAGTTAATTAGACTTTATTTATTTAATTAAAATGATATGACTAACAAAATAAATATATTATATAATAATAATGTATCAACAGGCCAGAAAGCGGCTATATTATTATTTTATTTAAAAGTGGCAGCATTAAATTTGTTTTGCTTATGAGCAGCAACAACAGCTGATTTATATAAAGCGGCCACAATAACAGCGTAGTTAACATGTATATTGATATCGAACACGTATATCGATAACAAAATACTAATATTCTGTTAGCGGAGTGAAAAAACCAGATTTTTGACGATTTCTTTTTTATCTGAGTGTAAATACTGCTTAAGCGAAGATTTTATCATTTTTTAATAAATGTCTTAAAACTATAGCTATTAGGCAATTATGCGTTGTTTATTATATCAAAAACAAAAATATTTGTTCATTGTATAACATAACATATTTACTTCATATAGTCGAAAATGTCGTGCAATACCCTTTCTAATCGCAGAGTGGCGCGCGCGCTTGTCGAGCACAAAAGGAAATTGAAAAAGGATTAACGGAACTTTTGCGTTGTTGTTTTTGTTTTTCGTTTTCGACGCGTGTCTTTCTGTGCAGAACTTATAGGCATTTTAGCATAAAAAAACTTAATAAATAATGCAAAGTTCTGTTTTTTTTTAGTTTTTTGGAAGGGAAATTTTGAAGGGAAAGCTCCGGAAAATCCCCGGGAATTCCCGGCGAAAAATTAAAGGAAAATCGCGGGGAAACCTAGGGGTTTCCCTCCCCGAGTAGCGTCCAAGGAACTCCCCGTGTTAAAATCCCGGGGGATCTTCATACAAAATCCCGGGGCAATCCCCGAGGGGTCGGGAATACTCCCGGGGTTTTCCCCGCGATAAGCGCGGGGAGTCGTGCAACTGGGATGGTTTAAAATTCATCTGTGTGTATGAGCTCGCGACGATTCTGATTTGAAGTTAATAAAATATTTATAATTTTTCTATAACATTAATTAAAGCAGAATGATATATATTATTAATTATTATTATATATAACTTTGTAACTATTTAACTAAATTTTTATTTAATAAATTTAGTGCCTAATGCAATTGTTTATATTATTATTTAATTTAATAATAATAATATTGTTAAAAATTAATGAAATCAAATATTGCACGCATTTACTTAATATTATGTCATTTCACTTTACACGCACATAACACCCGATCAGCGTAGGGTAAACGCAGGCTGAGGGCATTGCTTCGAATCAACTTTGAAATAGGCCAAATTCAGATTTGTAACCACAACAACATAATATGAAGTGTGGCAACTTTTCATCATACGTTTTGTAGGTAGACACAAAGCAAAACAAGAAACCAAAACAAAAAACCGCAAAGCGGCCATCGAAGTATGGCGCGTCACAGACTTTTAACATTATTCTGTTAGATTCTGTCTATACCCACTTTTACACGCCAAACTCCACTGCCCCTGTTATTTAACAGCCATCATTTCTCCTCTTGATGTTAGTTACTCAATGGGCAAAAACTTCCACTACCGATAGTTAAAGAAAAAAAGACCAGCGACAACACTTCAAATTTGTTTGACCATTTAAAACGTGCGCATCCCAATTGAAGGCAAATGATTTTCCAGCTCCAGCGTCGGGCCAGATTCGCTCATTCATTTCAACATCGTATGATTCAAGCTCAAAGCGCAAAAAGGATATTGCTAGAGCAGTTATGAAGTTCATTGCCTTAAATATGCAGGCCTTTTCCGTTGTTGAGGACACTGGTTTTCACAAGTTATTACATGTGATGGATCCGCGTTACAGCTTGCTATGCCGCGAAACTTTTCGAAATGTGCTAATGGAAAATCCCTGCAATGTCCACGCAATCAGAAAGGATTTTTAGTAAGACTGGTCTTATTATTGGTAATCGTCGGGCTTCCCTTAAAGCAGACCATGCTGATATGCTCGTCCTTCTACGAAAAAAAAACTCTTAGATTCCAGACTAATTCAAATTTTTAAATTTATAAGTCTTTACAAAAGTTGTTAATTCAAATAAATTTGTTAATTCAAGTTAAACAAAGTCGCAACATGAATTTATTCCAGAAACTGGATCGAATTTAAATTTGTTAAGTTAAGTTAAACATGAAATGATCCCGACTAATTAATATTAGTAAATTGTTAAGTTTTTGAAAGAAAGAAATGAAGCTCAAAATAATAAATATTTACGACGGATAAATGTATAATATATTTTGTAAATAAGAAAAAGTCTGAATTACGAGGTCTTTGGAAGAAAATATTTTTCAACGATACTATCGATATTACCCTTTCAAAATATCGAAAATATTGAATGGCGCCAATATCGATAGTTTGCCAGCCCTAATGCAAAATTGTTAAACTTTCCAAAACATATCATCTGTCAAAATATTATAGCTATTTGTACGTAAGCCTATGCAAAGATAAGCAGAACAAGGCCTCTCCTGAAAAAATGCTTTTTGGCGCTTACGTTATTTTCGAAAATAGTGCTCGATATGTACATATTTATTAAGACAAAATATAGCGAAAGCTAACTCTGGCTCGCCAAAGTTTGGATACCCTTGCCGTCAGATTTTTTTTTTACAAAATTTGTTAGATGTTAGTTTCGAACCGATCGTCCCTATGGCAGCTATATGGTATAGTAGTCCGATTTGAACTAAATTTGGCAAGGACGCATGAAACTGTATGAAGCACTCAATCAGTGAGTTTGGTTGAGATATCTTGTCAAACAATATGGCAGCTATATGACATAGTTGTCCGATCCGGGCGGTTCCGACATATGTACTGCGTGCAGCAAAAAGACGGACCTGTACCAAGTTTCATCAAGATAGCTTTAAAACTGAGAGACTAGTTTGCATAGAAACAAACAGACAGACAGACGGATATCGACTCAGGTCGTCGTCCTGATCAAGAATATATATACTTCTGACACGCCTCCTTTGATGCGTTACAAACTTCGTGACAAAATTATAATATCATCTGCAAGGGTATAAAAACAAGGAATTAAATTTGAATAAATTTAAGAATTTGTAAAGCAACAACCAACCCAGAGAGCTCTTTAGGTAGGTCAAGTTATTATTAAGCGATTTGCACATAAATATACATATACACATGTAAACAGTAATTTGACTATATAGCTTACGGCTTGATGTTTTCATCCGTCGATATGCTTAAGTTTGTTGTTCTTGCTCCTCGTCTGGTTGTTTCCTTTAGTTTTGACAAAGTCAAATACGATTGTCTGCAAGTTTAAATAATAATGTTAGTGTTTAAGAAAATGGTAAATAATATAATTATCCGATAATGAATATGTCCGTCTAATCATTAAAGCAGGGGGAGAGGAGAATATTGTTACCAACACCAGATAGCTTTGGTCCATCGATGATGGCCCTATATATGGGAGATGACGCAAGGTAGTCCTCTCAGGCAGTGTGTGTACGCCGGGGTCCAGAGCCAGGATCCTGTTGGAAAAAAAGTGTTTTGTAATGATTTGTTTGTTGACTTACGTTTGCTCTTAAAATATTCCAGATTTCATTGTTATTGTTTCAATGTTGTACCGTTTTCCTGTGGTATTGTAAATCGATATCGAAGGCTATGGGGGCTATGTGAACCTAGCAATAGTTATTATTATTATTATTATTTGTGGGAAAAATATACTGCGACCTATTAGATCTATTGTATCCCCTTCTAAGTTTATAGCTCTCCCGCCAGCCCTATTTCTTGAATAAATTCGAGAATCTTAGTTGGGCTGAGGGCTGCAATATCTTTTGGCTGAATGATATGGTTACCTAGTATCCTACATCTTCTTCTTGATAAGGCGGCGCAGGTCGCTACTATGTGTTCTGAGGACTCTTCCTCGATATCGCAGTAGCGGCAATTTCCACTACTTACTATGCCTAGCTTATATAGGTGGCTTCTCAGTCTACAATGTCCTGTCAAAAGACCGGTTAGTATTCTGAGTCTATTCTTCCCCATAATTATGAGTTGCTTAAAACGCTTAAGGTTATAGTTGCCTAAGAGACCCTTGGCCTGACGTAGCCCCTGAGTGTTGACCCAGCACAGTTGGCGCAGATGCCGCTCTTCATCTCTAAGGGATTCCCGTATCGTGTGGTTCCCTATGCCACAGAACGGTTCTGGCCCTATCAGATGCTCTTCTGCTCCTCTTCTAGCTAGCCTATCTGCTGCTTCGTTCCCCGCTATATCTTTATGCCCTGGGATCCATCTCAGTGTAAGCCTGTTGTCTGATCCCAGTAGATCTAGCTTCGTGCGGACTTCGCGTACTACTTTTGAGGTTATTTTTGCATTGCTGATTGCCTTCAGTGCCGCTTGACTATCAGATAGGATGGCGATATCTCTATTCCGATAGTTGCGTTTTAAGTTAAAGTCTGCACACCTCCCTATTGCACATACTTCGGCCTGGAAGATGCTGGTGTATGTTCCTAGGGATTCATGGTGGGATACCCGAGGACCTACAACTCCGAGGCCTGTGCCTCGACATGTTAGAGATCCATCGGTATACCACTTAATGGTGTGAAGCTTCATGGGATGAACCTCTTCGAGAGTTGTCCAATCCCTTTTGCTACTCAGGTTCACTTGAAAATTTCGCTCGAATTTGTATTCGGCTGCCATTTTGTCCCTTGGTTGCACCAACAGGGGGAGTTCACCCGATAGCATATCAGCATCTCTTTGGCTTAGGATACAGTTGTTTCCAACTCCTTCCATTGCCATTCTTAATAAGGTAGCCTTTCTTTGAAGTTCGATAAACTTATGGAGCGGTGTGAGTTCCATTAGTACTTCAATAGCTACCGTCGGACAGGTGCGCATTGCTCCTGTTATGCAGACGCAAGCCATTCTTTGCAGCTTCTGCAGCTGTTTCTGGACAGTGATGAGTTGCACTCTACCACCCCAAGCAATTGCTCCATAGGTGAGCATAGGTCTAACAACCATTACGTATAGCCATCTTAATATTTTTGGAGCTGTGCCCCATGATTTTCCGGCTATACTGCGACATGTGTAGAGTGCCCTGGTGCACTTTGCTATCGCATTCTTTACATGTAAACCGAAGTTTAACTTACTATCGAAGGTGACTCCTTAGTATTTAACCTCCTTGCTTATTGCTACTGTGCTTCCTGAGAGCCTTATATGCCTTAATTTCTGCAACTTATATCTTCTTGTAAAGGGAACGATGACCGTTTTGGCGGGATTGAGGTTAAGGCCAACCTCATTGCACCAGTCGCTCGTCATCCTAAGCCCTAGCTGAATAATGTCGCAGAGGGTTTCTTCAAACCTGCCCCATACAATGATAACAATATCATCGGCATAGCCTTGACATTGGATACCCTTACTGGCAAGTCTTTTAAGTAGCTCATCTACCAACAAGCTCCATAATAGTGGAGATAATACCCCCCTTGGGGACAACCTTTGGTGGTCGTAACCGTAACAGTACTGTCATGAACTGTTGCCGTGGCCTGTCTAGACCTTAACAGAGAGACAATCCATCTGCTAGTGGTTAGGTCTAGGCCTCTCCTAGATAGGGCAGCTTGGACAGCATCATGAGATGTATTGTCAAAGGCCCCTTCTATGTCTAGGAAGGCACAGATGGCCACCTCCTTGGTATCAACTGCTGTTTGCAAAACTCTATGCAGTTGATAAAGGGCAGTGTCCGTGGACCTGCCTGCCCTATATGCATGCTGCGTTGGTTGCAGCGGTGCTAGCTTTAGTAGCGTGCTTCTTATTTTATTGTCCACCAGCTTTTCTAGCGTTTTTAGCAAAAACGATGTTAAGCTGATGGGTCTGAAGGACTTGGGGTGGGTGATATCTTTCTTCCCAGTCTTGGGGATGAAGACCAGCCTAGCTCTGCTCCATGCATTCGGAATGTGTCCTAATGCTAGGCTGCTGATCATCACCTTCCTAAGAATGGGCAGGAGTTTACTCTGCCCTTGCTGTAGGAAGGCTGGTGATATGCCGTCCAAGCCCGGTGACTTATAGGGCTGGAAGGTTCCAATTGCCCATTTTAGTCTGTCCAGTGTCACTGTTGACTTGGCAATTGCCCAGTCCTCAGGTACTGGCCGGACTTGGTCTACTACAACTCTGTCTACATTCTCACGTAGAGGGATACTTCCTGGGAAGTGCGTTTCAAAAAGCAACTTTAGCTTGTTCATATTGCTGCTTGTGAAGGTATTGTCCCCCCATTTTAGAGCCAGATTTGCATCTGGTGCTCTCTTCGAAAGTGCCCTATGTAGCCGGGCACCCTCTGTCGTGTTCTCTATGCTTTCGCAGAAATCACGATAGTTTTTCCGCTTGGCCTTTCTGATCTCCTTGTTGTAAGAAGTCAGGCTCTCGCGGTATTGGTCCCACATACCGTCTGTTTTTGCTCTGTTAAAGAGTCGACGAGTGGCGATACGCAGTCTTTCCAGACTGTCAGACCACCATGGTGCGTCCTTTGCTTTGCGCTTTTTACCAATTGCGCAGCTTCTTTCATAAGCATTAATTATGCCAGTATTTAACGAGTCTACAACTTCTTCTAGCTTTGAGGGGAGTCTGGGTATACCAGATGATAACCCAGCTAGATTGCGTTCTAGAGTCGTTGAGTACTTTTCCCAGTTTGTTTTTCTGGGATTGCGAGTCGGCTTGCTACAGTCTACATTAATCCTAAGATTAAACAGAATAATCCTGTGGTCAGACATGGATTCTTCTGGTGACACATGCCAATCCGTTAAATGTGGTTTAAGGGACCGGCTGATCAGGGTGATATCTAGAACTTCTTCTCTTACCCTGGTTACAAATGTCGGAGTGGTTCCGACATTGCTTATTTCTAAGTTGGAATTTAGAATAAACTCTAAAAGGCACTCACCCCTTTGGTTTGTGTCGCTACTTCCCCATACCTCATGGTGTGCGTTAGCGTCACATCCTATGAGTAGCGGTAACTTCTCCCGTCGGCAGTAGTTCACCAGTCCCACGATCTCCGGAGGTGGGCAAGGCCCATCTCCTGCGAGGTAAGCCGATGCGACCACAGTAGTGTGGGCAGCTCCAATCGCTTGTATTATCAGGGGGACGCAGTCTCTGGTGAGGAATTCTGAAAGGATGGTGTAATTAATACATTTCCTTACCATTATGCAGGTTCTTGGTAGAGGGTATCTGTGGTCCCAGATTACCTTGGAGTCATCCGTGTACAGGCCTTTAATGCCATTGTTGTTCCATGGCTCCTGTACAAGAGCTAGCCCAAGATGTTGTTGGGTGAACATCCTAGCTAGGACGGCCGAGGCCGCCTTCGCATGGTGGATGTTCACCTGGGCTAGCTTTGTGTTGATGGCTTTTGCCATCATAGCAGTGGCTCTATTGGCCACGGCGACTGGGGCCGAGATGCACCCATGTCGCTACACAGCGTCTTGTCCGCCTCGTCTAAGCTCTCGTTCTGGAGCTCCTCCTCGAGTTCCTGAGACGACATAGCCGCTGCTTCCTCCATGCCTTCCACCACCGCATGATCTAATGTCATGTCGAGCAGATCCTCATCCTCAGCCAGATCTTCTAGCATGGAGGAGGGATCTGCCCCTTGAGTCACTGACTCGTTGGCGGGTGGAGCACACTCTGGTGCCATTAGCGTAGCTTGGCCGGGATTTTCCATGCCTTTGGCTTTGCTCTTCTTCAGTCCGCTGACGGGAATTGTCCCGTAGCGGAAGTTGAGTAGGTGGCCCTTCGCCACAATATCCTCCCTGGCAATCTCATCGATGCCGATGACAAGGAGTGCCCCGCCTCCTTCATTCCTCCGAGAGACAACTCTCCATGCCTCTGTCTCCAACTTGTTTTGGTTACTCAGCATAACCAGCAAGTTGTCCGTGGCTCGATCGGCACTTCTTGGGCAGAAGATGGTGATGGTGTGGGGCGACGGTATGTTGTCTCCCAACCTGACGTCTAGTGGGACGCCCTTCCACGAGCTCAGTCTCGGCGCAACTGTCATGAGCCAGTCCGCTGAGTCGTCGTCCGCACAGTCGATCACTATGTGACCGACCCTAAAATGGATGCCAGTGAAGGCAACCGCTGTGCCCCATCCTGTCACGGATATCTCATCCATGATGGATTCCTCCAGCGCGGATAAATCCCCGTGGCTGAGAATTACCTGGGGATATTCCGCAGGTAACACGGCCACCCTGACCTTCTTCGTGATCGTGGCATACGATGCACGAGGCTCGGTGGGCGCTATGGAGGAGGGCTCCGTTTGCAAGGCAGCCGCCGCTGCTGCTTTGGAGGTGCTTGGGCGCACGTCCAACGTCTCTACTGGTGCCACCTGTGGCGCCACTGCGGCCGATGCGGTCGCGCACACTCGCTTCGGAGTGCCCGTTGGAGGGGTCAGCGTGCTGCTGGGCCTCTTTGGGGTCATTGTTGGTGCCGGTGTTGTTGTTGCCCGCGGCTCCTTTGCCTTCTCTAAGGCTTCCATAGGGGGCAGGCCCTGGCTCAGGTATCTCAAGTACCACTTGACCCTGGAGCCGCACAAGTTGCGTCTATTCGGGTCATCCAGCCCTCCTGGCTGTCCCCTCTGTGGCAATAGCGCATCTTTCCTTTTCTGCTGACCCTGTCGCCGGTCAGCGGTGAGCATAGGTCGCATCGGTCGGGATGGTCCGGCCGTGCTTCCCTGCGTGCTCGCTGGGGCGATGCTTTGACGTGGGTAAGGCCGCGTCTGTCGTCGACCATTGGAATGGCCTTGCTGTGCTCTCGGAGCACTTCTGCCTGCTGGCTGACTCTGTGGAGGATGGTCTACCACATTCGGCCGCTCCCTGTCCAGGGAACGATCTTCAAATTGTCTTGCGCCGCTGGGAGATCCTGCGGAATTTTGTATTTGTTATTTTGCTTCATAATCTTGGACCCACGAGTAGCGAAACAAAGGACAGGTCCACCCGAGCAGAGGCTCGCATGCCCGGGTAAGGCTGGTTAGAACAGGCGGTCGCCACTTGCCTGAGCCCACCGTTCACGACTGAGCTATTTTTGAACCCGGGCCCCCAGCCAAGCTGACTCTCGGCACGGTCCGAATAACACACTTAGTCCGGCCCGGGATGAGATGAAGGGGTAGGATAGAGATAGGTAAAAGTGAGGGATTTTGAGGGGTGTGTGAGGCAGTTGTTGGAAGGCGGCAACACAAACACCTTGTCGATATGATGGTCGGTATCATATCCGCTGTTTGTCCGGGGCTGTCTATTCACGAGGAATCTCGCTATTTAACAGCTAACCTTCTTGGAAACCAAGAAGGCCGTTCGCTATCCGCAACCCGCGACCCGCCTGGTGGCCTCAGCTTAGCCCCCTCCGAACCATCTCACAAGTTCTTTAGACCAGGTAGCAATAGTTGTTAGATTTTTTTTTTTTTTGTTTTTTTCTTTTTTGTTTGATCAACGATGAACAGGTCTTCTCATTGAGTAAGTAACAAGAAGAGATGAATTGACTGGCTAACAGAATTGGCTTGCGGCTGTCCCGCGCCAAGTGGGATTTAACAGTTTCATGTTAATAAAATTCTGTTAGTTAACAGAGATCAGACGCATGCTTTGCGTTTTTGTTTCGATTTGTGCTTTGCTTGGTGTGTACTCTGTGCACTCAGTGGCAGAATCTGGCGTATCACGAAAAATGCGCAGTTGCCACATCTCGTATCACGTTGTTGTTGTTACAAATCTGAATTTTGTCTATTTCAAAGTTGATTTGCAGCAATGCCCTCAGCCTGCGCTTACCCTACGCTGATCGGGTGTTTCCCTTCAGTTTTTCCCCGGGAATTCTCGGGGATTTCCGGAGCTTTCCCTTCAAAATTTCCCTTCCAAAAAACTAAACAAAAAAACAGAATTTTTGCATTATTTATTAAGTTTTTTAAATTTTATTTTATGTTAGGTTTTCTTTATAATGGCGTTTTAATTTTAATTTTATTTTACTTAACCGCGTTGTTTATTAATAACATTATCAAATATTTTATAAATATCAGACTCGGGTACTCTATCCAGTGGGCTAGAAAGCAAACAATTGCTGGTATGCTAAAATGCCTATAAGTTTTGCACAGAAAGACACGCGTCGAAAACGAATAACAAAAACGCATGGGTTCCGTTAATCCTTTTTCTATTGCCTTTTGTGCTCGACAAGCGCGCGCGTATAGAAAGGGTATTGCACGACATTTAGGACTATATGAAGTAAATATGTTATGATATACAATGAACAAATATTTTTGTTTTTGATATAATAAACAACGCATAATTGCCTAATAGCTATAGTTTTAAGACATTTATTAAAAACTGATAAAATCTTCGCTTAAACAAATCTTTTTGTGGAACCAAAAAATTTAAGGGTATACAAATTTCTATATGTAAAAATGTTCTCCACTTGAATTTTTTGATCTTTCTTTTTCTGCTGCTGATTTCTTCTACTTGCCGCTCACAAGTCTTCGCAGTCGGTACCGAAAGAATTTTTGGCACAGGCAAAAGGGAGTCAGCAATATCAGAATTCGTCAGAAGAGGAGTACAGCGATACGGGACCGGGAATTTCATTACCACAGGGAAGGTTTAAAATTCATCTGTGTGTATGAGCTAGCTACGATTTTGCCTGCCACTCGACATTGACGACACCTGACTCGACTACAGATACCCTTTTTGGACCCAGTACTATAAAAAAGTATAAATGGGTCTATTAAGTTTGTCCCAAAAAAAAAGTGCGTAACAGGCAGAAGGAGGCGTGGTAGACCCCATAAAGTATATATATTCTTGATCAGCATCAACAGCCGAGTCGATATAGCCATGTCCGTCTGTCTGTTTTTCTGTCTCTCCATCTGTCCGTCTGTCTGTCTGTCCCTTTTTGTGTCGCCTAGTTCTCAGAGACTTTAAGAGCTAGAGACACCAAACTTGGCATGTAGGTTCATCTATATCTCCCATTGAGATATTCCGCCTCCGGAAACTGAAATTCAAAATTTCAAAGTCGAATTACAAGAGCACATTTGATGCTAGCGCCTTTACTTTTGGTACATATAGTAAACACTATAGTCCAAACCTTTCCTAAATTCATTTTCATTCCAATCGGATAGTAAACGCGGAAGTTATTCAACTAACAATGTTACGCTCAAAAGGAAGAAGATGAGACGCTAGCGGCCTCTGTGTATATTAACTTATCTTCGTAGTGGCGCCATCTATTGAATGGTACTCAACATTGATAAACAGTCTATGGTGAATGGCTTGCACTCAAAAAGTACTGGGTTTCCTATAGTCGAGCATGCTCTACTGTAGCTTACTGCATTTTTATAATATATTTATAATTTTTCTAGAACATTATTTTAAGCAGTATGATATATATTATTAATTATTATTATTTATAAATTTGTATGTATTTAACAACAGTTTTATTTCAGAAATGTAGTGGCTTATGCAATTGTTTATATGCAGCATAAGGAAATAAAATAAAATAAAATAAAATATAAAATTAAATATAGTATTTTTTTTAATAATAATAACATTGTTAAAAATTAATTTAATTTAATATTGCACGCATTTACTTATTATTATGTCGTTTCATTTTACTCGCACATAAAACCTGATCAGCGTAGGGTAAGCGCAGGCTGAGGGCATTGCTGCACATCAACTTTGAAATAGGCAAAATTCAGATTTGTAACCACAACAACATAATATGAAGTGTGGCAACTTTTCTTCATACGTTTTGTAGGTAGACACAAAGCAAAACAAGAAACCAAATCAAAAAAACCGCAAAGCGGCCATCGAAGTTTGGCGCGACACACGCCTTTAACATTATTCTGTTAGATTCTGTCTATACCCACTTGTACACGCCAAAATCCACGGCCTCTGTTATTTAACATCCGTCATTTCATCTCTGCTTGTTACTTACTCAATGAGGTCTCCTATTCAGTAGCTCATGAACGATGAACGAAATTAGTAGGTCTTTCTATTCAGTTGGGCAGCTTTTCATGATCAATGAACGATATGAATAGGTTTTTGTAGTCAGTTTGTTAGTTGTTCGTGAACAGTTGTTGAATGAACAATGATGAATTGGTCGTTATATCTAGTTATTTAGTCGTTCAATGAAGGGATCAGTCGATTTGTTTAACACTAATGCTAGGTTTACATTGCGCCACAGAGCATGGCACAGAGCCTCAGAGTCGCATCTGGGCATTACAATTGGTAATACTGTTTTTACACTGCCGCATCATTGTCGAAGATGCGGAAAAATGATGCGCGTCGTTTACATTGGAGCCGCATCTCTTTTCGCATCATTTGTCAGCTGTTGGCCTGCCAATGTCAGATTTATTTATTGAAATAGAGACAATTATGAGTTCTAAACTGGCAAATGTTGTATATGGTGCAATTGTTAATTGCAGTGCACTTTCAAAAATGCTTTTAAGACTTTGAATTTTGTCTTTTGTGTTTCTATTTGAAATTATTATTTCCGCGGTTAAGCTATATTACTATTGATTGTCGATATTCGATGACAAAAAAAGCAGCTGTTCGCTGTCGATACCTCGAAAAATTGCAGTATTAAAAAAAAATACTAACAGAATACGGCAACACTTGCCAATGATGCGTCGCATGATTTAAGATGCGGCCGCATCATTGTCTTCTTTTATCCACAGGGTTCTTATGGGCATCAAAGCCGCATGTTCCGTTTAACGGAAAAATCCAATGATGCGGCCCAGTGTAAACACAGTATAATTCAAATTTCAGAAGCTCAGATGTCCAAATGCAGCCCTGACACTGTGCCAAGCTCTGTGGCGCAATATGAACCAAGCATAAGTTAATATAAGCTTTTAATTAGATTAAATGACAAATGCGAATTAGTTTAAGGATTTCGTTAATTTTAATTGCTACAACTTTCGGGGAGAGTCCGAAATCATGGGCGCCAAGATCTAAAAATGGCTTCAGATACAAGACGAAAAAATTAAGTAAATTTTTTGATTTTTGGTTTAGTTCTCAAGATATTGGGGTTCAAAGTTGACCGATTCGCATACAAACTCAAAAAATTCGCATTATTTATAGTTGGTTTGCATTAATAGTTATCGTTCCTTAAGATGAGTCATAACAAAAAAGAAAAGAAACAACTAAAACAATAGCAAAAAAATAACGAAAATTACAACAAAAACAAAAACCAACGACACAGCAAAATAAAAAAATTGTATATAATTTTTTGTCTTATTTCAACGTGTTCCACCAGAATCAATTTTCAGATCTTGGCGCCCAAGATATCGGAATCTTGCCCAATTGATTCAAAAATCCACTACGCTATTTAACTTAAGTGATAAGAAGCAACAATTCGTTTGAAAATATTTGAGCGACTTCTGGCTGAATAATGCCCGGTCCTCACTGTCATGCATTTTGTAAGATATCGATAGCATTCAGAAAAATTCAACTTGCTATCCTCACTGTGCTGCATTCTCATTTCTACATTTGAATTTAGCTGTCAAGCAAGATCGCAATTTCAAGAGCAAAAAAATTAAATATGAAAATTAAATGATTCTATAATAGATTTAATGCTTGAATAAGAACAATGCAATGTCTTGGCAATCGTTTTTATCTTGTAAAAGATGGAACAGACTTTAATTTGAACTGTTTGGAAATGCGTATATTCATAGGTATATGAGTCCATTTTGGCGAGACCCGCACAATCTAAGATCTTTCCGGACCACAGGTCCAACACATAATTTGCTCAACAGGCACCTCTATCTGTAGTTAGTTATCTGAAAACAATTGTAAAAACATATAAGCAACAAAATAAAATTCAAATCAAAGCCATTCGATATTTTGCCTGTCAGCTGTTTTATTTGTTTTGTTTTTGTATTCAAGTAACAGCACTCTCTTAATTTCTACTATTACCAAAAATCGGTATAAAAACGAATAGTCCTATCGAAATGCAGTTGCATTTTTGTTGAAGTGTATGGGGTGAAATGCAGCATTTGTCCGAATATGCAGAACAGTTAAAAGAAATTTGTTAATGAGCAATCGACCAACTGTACAAAATGAACGATATAGTTAATGAAGTACTGACTATGAAATGCTAGGTTCACATTGACTGGCACAGCCTGGTACAGCGCGTCAGGGGTGCATTTGGGCATCACAATCGGTAACTCAAATTTCGAAGGCTCATGCCCAAATGCACCTCTGACGTGCTGTGCCAGGCTGTGTCATGCAATGTGAACGTAGCATAAGTTTATTCGCTCATTATGACTCGTTCATGTGAGCCTATTCAGAACGAAATGACCCAGCTCACTTTACAGTTGCATTTCGGAAGTCAAGTCGATTTGTTGTGGTGAGCGTGTGGGGCTCAATATATTTTCAGGTGTAGTAGCAATGTTAATTTAATCTATATAAATAAACGTCGCAAAACTCACAAAGTGAAACGTTATTTTATTCCTAACAAGAAAAAAAAGAACGACTCACAAACGAACATCTACTAGAAAAAAAAAACAAAAATTCAAAGCTGCCTAAGAAGCCGAAGCATCGCGACATCGACACCTGTTTGCTTGCATTCCTGAGCCTGTGCATGTGAATGTTAATGTGTGTGTGCCTGCATTGTGATATGTATGTGTTGACGTGTACAGAAAAGGGACTTGCAAACTTATTTAATGTTTTAAACCGTTTTTAAACTAGAATCAAGTAATTTACTTGCTGTTGCAATTGCAACATTGCAGCCATTCCGTTTACAGTCGTGTCGCGCCGCGCCTGCCCAAGTAGTAAACAACAAAATAACCAACACAACAGCCAACAACAACAACGTAAATACATATAAAACGCGAAAACTGGTTTAAGTGAGACACACATGTCAGACACACGTATGTACATATGTACATAGTATCTACGTAGTAACTACATACCTATGAATACAAAATACTTACTGAGTCAGTTTTGTTTGCTTTTGCTTGGAAAAAGTTAATAAATAAAATACGTGCGCAAAAGCAAAATAACAGGAAAATAATCAATTCCAAGTGGTGACAAGTGTGAACAATGCAAACAGAATAGAAATCGGCAATTTAAGTATAATAAAAAATCATGACCTCATATGTTTTATTAAAAGTTAAATACAGAACAAACCTTATCGCAAATCAAATCGGTTGGCGCATTTAAAGAAAAGTGAATTTAAGCCACAAAAAATGGTAGCAGTAATTACCAGACCAGTTTTTAGACTCTTGGCGTTATCACTTATTGATTAAATTGGTGAGTAAGCTTTTCTTTTGTTGAATTTATACGAGAAATTTTTGTTTGGCTTATTGACTGAAACCTCTTGAGTTTAATCGGTGACAGGCTGTGTGTACGCTTATGTACAGTGTTTAACTGATTTACACCAATCTAAAGTATTTGTTGCTAGGATCTCATTCACCATCATTTGACGATGCAGTGTGCCGTACGCAAACTAAATAACAATGCCCAAAGCCAAATACCTAACTTTCACTGAACACCGCTCCAAAAATTGCCAAAACACATATGTACATTGTACATACACATATGGCAAAATTTCAATGCATTCGCGGTTGCTTTCTTAATCAAACTTATTTCTAAGATTCCATTTTCTTTTTTGTTTCGTTGGTGTTATGCTTAATTCACCTCAAACGGTGCGAAAGGCGAGGCGAAGAGGATTATGAGATAATCAGCGAATTACTTAACTCAATTGCGGAACATGATTCAAGTTGTGAGGGAAAAAACTTTTGATGATAAAATATACATACTTACATTGTACACTGCATATCCACACCGTAGACTGTATTATACAATCAAAATAATACAACGCACGTTTTTGGGTATACAATTTATGTTAGCAGTACGTAGCTTGACTCATTAAGTCATTCCACTCATCCTTTATATCGGGGTGTAATCTTTTTAAAAAAGAATTCCAGATTCTGGGCAAAATAAACCAAAACAAATGTTTTCGACAAAAAAAAAATATCAGAAATAAACAAACAATTGCAAAATATCCACAACAATATTAGCAATTGTAGACTATTTAACAACTTAATAAAAAGCAATAGTAAGAAACGTATGAACATATAAAAAAGTTATATAAAAAAACCTTAACAAACCGCACACAAAACAGTGAGAGGGGATAGATGAGGAGTTGGGCGGGAGCTGACGACGCTGACGCTCACTTTAAGCCACGCTTCAATTGCAAATTCCCCAGCGAGTAAATCCATTGATGCAGATACTTGGGCTACAAGTTGTTGTTGACATTGTTGTAGTTGGTGTAATTGCTAATTCTACAGGTCTCTGTCACATTGTCTGTGTAGCAGTTGTTGCCATAATGGTGCACAACAACAACGCTCCGCAATTTTACGCCAAACCCAAAAAGGCAACCGATCGAATCGAAGCAAACCACGATCAGAGCTTTGCCAATCATAGCAAAACCGGCCCAGGTCGTAGCTGCGACAGAATTGGGAACACTGTGGATACAAATTTATGAAATTACATATTTGAATCTTTAAGGAATATATATACCCTTTTCTAATATTTATGTTCTTAGCTTTATTTTATGATCTTAGAAATTAAAACAATGAACAGGATTTCTTGACATCAATGTAAAAAATTACCATTAATTTCACATTTTCTCAGAACATTTTTTATACCCTTGCATAGGGTATTATAATTTTGACACGATGTTTGTAACGCATTGAAGAAAGTCTCACAGACCCCATAAGTATATTTCTTGATTTGGGCGACGACCTGAGTCGATATAAACTCTGGTGCATACGTATGACCGCACCCCTTTTTTTAAGCGTTCGCGTAGAAAGGGTACAACTAGAAATAATCCGCGACTACCGTTTGAAAGAGCATAAAAAATAAGAGAGAGAGGAGCAAAAAAAACAATAACATTCTCTGTATTAACCCGGTAATTGTACCAATAATACAAACAATTAATTTTAGTTTTACACATATATTTGCTGCTGTGCTCCGTACACTTCGGCTTCTAGAATTATTGATTGAGCTTTACATTTAATGAGACTAACAGAGGAATGTTATTGAGAGTCATTTTGAATCGCTCTCTCGCTCTCAGAGATGATCGGAGGTACAGGCTCCCACATCCCTTCCTTATTGATGAGCTTCAGCTTCAGCCCTTCTCTGGGTGCCGGTGTAGTCTCAGTAGTCGATTCCATTTCCTTTGCTTTCTCCGGTGTCCTGAAATGGGAAGGCTGCAGAACGCCACCTGTACCTCGGGAGTGTGAGGAGTGATCGCCGGTATCAGCTGGTGAATGTGCTTACAATCCCGCATTGCTTACAATATTCGTTAACTTCTGCACTAACATATCGTCTTCCGTTATCAGTTTTTAACTTCTTAGGATAGCCTAATCCGGTGAAGATTTCTTTCATGGCTCCGATTAACGAAATTGATGAGATCGATTTACGAAATTTGTATTCCATATACCTTTAATAATAGTCGATGAAAACCAGAACGTGTTCGTTGTTGGGTAACGGTCCCAAAAGGTCGGTAGCTACAAAGATCCATGGTCCTTCTGGAAATGTGGTTCGCTTCATAGGCGTGGGGTTAATGCTTGCGAAACCATTATGCAATCTCTTCAGGATTTGACGAATTTCTCCGCGTCTCGATCTATTTGTGGCTACCATACCTTGGACCGTAATCGCCGCTTCATAGCTGACTCGCTTGGATGACCTTCGTCTGCCAACGTTAGGATCGCCTAATAGATCCAATCAACGAGAGTTCATGTCTGAACGGAAACAAACTGTTTGAAGATGATGCGTTCCACGATTCGTCCTGCAGGCACGACATTGCATCTACGATCTCCTTGTCGTGAATGCTTTTCTCTGCAATTTCAGTGATGGTCATAGACGACGGAGTCGCGTTTTCAATTACGTGTAGAATGCTATGTTCGCCTATATGTCGTAGCAATACCCTGGGTTAATTTACACAGTCGAGAAAAGGTATCCGCAATGTTCTCTTTTCCGGTCTTATACTTGACTACGAATTTAAAAGCTTGGAGGCGGAGGAGCCATCTTTCGATCCTTGCTGGCGGCTTCGAAGATGGTCTCTAGTGGTTTATGACCGGTTATCAATTCAAACTCTAGACCAGCTAGGTAGTAGAAGAATTTTTCTACTGCCCACACCAATGATAGGCTCTCCTTCTCGGTCTGTGAATTTTTTCGACTAGCGAAAGATATTATTTTCGGATCATTGTCTCCATGAAATTGTAGCAATACAGCTCCTAATGCAACCGGACTGGCGTCTGCGATGAACTGCGTTTTTATTTTGGATCGAAGTACTGCAAGTATGGGATATCCGCCAGACATGATTTAAGTCTGTCAAACGCATCCTGTTCCTCAGCACCCCATAGGAACTTTTCATGTTTTCTTAACAGTCGTCGCAGCGGGTCAGTTTTATTGGCTAACACTGGGATAAATTTCCCTACATATGTTACAAGCCCTAGAAAACTGCGAGTCTCCTCCTTGTTCCTTGGAGGGCGAAAGGATGTGATGGTGTTAATCTTCTCTGGATCGGCCTTAATGCCACGACGCGATAATATGTGTCCCAAAAAGTTTAGTTTAAAGGCTTTGTAGACACATTTCTTTTCCTTTAATAACGCGTTGTTTTTTATTAGAATGCCGCAAACTCTTTTCAACGCCCCTTCGTGCTCATTCTCATTTTTTCCAAAAACGATGATGTCGTCTATGTAAGTTAGGACATTTGTGGATGCCGACAGTAATTGCCCCAGTCTTGTTTGGAATATCTCTGGTGCAGAGTTGACTCCAAACATCAACCGTTTATAACGAAATAATCCTAGTGGAGTTATAAACGTTGTTATTTCTCGGCTTTGCTCGTCTAGCTTGAGTTGGTGGTATGCCTCCTTGAGGTCTATCCTGGAGAAATATCTAGCATATCTCAGTTGAGTCATGAACGCTTCAAATGTTGGTAGAGGGTAATTTTACCTCAAAATGGCTTGATTTGCACGCCGAATGTCCTGGCATAATCGGATGTCCCCATTCTCTTTGAAAACCAGAACCATTGGTGAAATCCCGGCGCTGGGTCCATTTACAGGCTCAAAAATATTTCGCTTTAGTGCATCCTGAATTTTACCGCGCACCTTGTGTTCCAGTGCGATTGGTATCCTTCGCATGTGCTGTTGTACTGGCTTTATGTCATGATTTATCGCCAATTTGACACTGTCCCCTTTCCACTTCGGAGAGACTGATACCTCCTGGATATGGTTCACCTGTAGTCCGAGCCGTAGTACATCCAACTTAATTGCCGTATCTCGTCCCAGTAATGACTGCTTTCCTCTTTCAATGACGAAAAAGGAGGCAATCATTTCAGCGTGTTTAACCACAGAGATTGGTGCCTCATATACGCAAATTACATTTAACGTTTGGTCCGAAGCATAACCTTTGAACTGGTTCTGTGAGTTGGGGCGAACGTTGAAAACTGTGTCTTCGTTCCTTTTCAGGATGGACCAGTCGTCTTGATAGATGAGATTATAGCGAGAACCAAAATCAATAATCAGGGATATGTCTGACCCACCGATTCGGCATTTAATCCATTCTTCTTGATCTTCGCAATCGATTTTGGAACAACCCTCCGTTTTTGGTCTTTTAGTGGAGGAAAACGTTTCATCTTGGTTTTTAGATCTCGATTGGAAATGTTATCTTTTTAAATTCGTTCTACATTTGCGTCCAAAATGGCCAAGACGACCGCAACGATTACATTTTGACTGTCAAGCTGGACAAGTAGTCATCTTTGTGGCCAGCACGTTCACATCTCCCACATTCGGAATTGTTCCAGTTTCCTTTCGGTTTACTTGTCGAGACTTCATTTACCGGCTCCGCTGTATTCTTTGTCATTATCGTTGATTCCTTCTTTGTTTCCTCGTCAACTTGACTGGCTTCGATTATTTTTATCCAGTGAGTGTTCTTTTTCCAACAGTTTCCTTTTTAAATCTCCCGACGCCCATGCGTCGATTACTTTATCTTTGAGACAAATCTCTTCCACATCAGTTTTCGTCGATCCAAAATCGCACCTCTTAATTTGTTGTCTAAGGCGCAGTATGAATTTGGCAAAACTCTCGTCACCAGATGGAATCAAACTCCTGAACATGTGCCTTTCAAATGACTAGTTTTGCTTGGAAGAGAGAAACGCTGTTAGCTTGTCCACCAATACCTGGAATATATCGTTTGGTTCAGCTTTGTTGAATTCGACCAAGGCGCCGGGTAGTGAATACGCTACTGATTGTAGCTGCGTTCCACCTAGATGGAGTAGCTTCGTCCTCTTTTGCTTGCACGCAGTGATCTCCTCTGATTCAGCTTAGATCTGAAATACCCTCAACCATTTCTCCCACTCACAACGGAGCAGTGATTTATCAATGCTTTCGCACAAGAATGGTTTAATGGGTAGTTCCGAGTTCATCTGTAATAAATTTGGATATCTCTATATAACATATACATATATATAATTTATTTAATAGAACTGAGCTTCACTTGGCTTAGCTCTGTCACTGACTTTAGTCCGTTCATTTAACATGTGTATGTACATATTTGAATCAACGTACGTACATCCATACAATCATGCACATGTACCTGTATTTTGGCTATTGGCCTTAGTTTAATTTTTTTTTCTCTACTGTCTCTGACTTTTGTCAGCTTATACTGTGTTTACACTGGGCCGCATCATTGAATTTTTCCGTTAAACGGAACATGCGGCAATGATGGCCATATGAACCCTGTGGATAGAAGAAGACAATGATGCGGCCGCATCTTAAATTATGCGACGCATCATTGGCAAGTGTTGCCGTATTCTGTTAGTATTTTTTTTAATACTGCAATTTTTCGGGGTATCGATGGGGTATCGTTTGTTAACCTTAGTAGGCCGGCATCATTTTCCAACTATTCGGCCTACTAAGGTAAACAAACGTGGTAAGTAATACTGTTTTTACATTGTCAAAAAAAGATGCGGCTCCAGTGTAAACGACGCGCATCATTTTTCCGCACCTTCGACAATGATGCGGCAGTGTAAAAACAGTATTATACTGTGTTTACACTGGGCCGCATCATTGGATTTTTCCGTTAAACGGAACATGCAGCAATGATGCCCATAAGAACCCTGTGGATAGAGGAAGACAATGATGAGGCCGCATCTTAAATCATGCGACGTATCATTGGCAAGTGTTGCCGTATTCTGTTAGTATTTTTTTAATACTGCAATTTTTCGACGTATCGACAGCGAGCAGCTGTTTTTTTTCATCGAATATCGATAATCAATAGTAATATAGCTTAACCGCGGAAATAATAATTTCAAATAGAAACACAAAAGACAAAATTCAAAGTCTTAAAAGCATTTTTGAAAGTGCACTGCAATTAACAATTGCACCATATACAACATTTGCCAGTTTAGAACTCATAATTGTCTCTATTTCAATAAATAAATCTGACATTGGCAGGCCAACAGCTGACAAATGATGCGAAAAGAGATGCGGCTCCAGTGTAAACGACGCGCATCATTTTTCCGCACCTTCGACAATGATGCGGCAGTGTAAAAACAGTATTAGTATGTGGCTAGCTGCCTCTGCAAAACTTATTCTCAGATCACTTCTTCTTCTTTTTATTATTATTATTACTGCCTCTGACCTTTGTCAGCTTAGTTTGTGGCTAACTACCTCTGATCTTTGTCAGATAATTCCTCACTTTCGCACATTTTTGTAATTGCATCTTCATTTCCATTTACTCACACATGTGTATCGTGTGTAACATGTATTCGTTTTTGTCTGCTTTTCTTATTAGGATTATCAAGTACTCCTATGATCGCTCTTTTTTTCACACATACACAGACAAAAATAGCTGAAAATGACTATTTTTGCCACTTTTCTTTTCATACAAAAATTTGTTTATTTTTTTTCAAAAAGCCAGTATTTTACAAACATTACAATATTTCAATGGGTACTTAATGGGTTAAGAATATTTTTGTGTCATTCGAACGGAATTCAAAAGACCTTACCATTGATACCAAAATGTACATGAAGTAACTTCAAATGACAAGAAGATTCAACTTTAGTTTTTTGTAAATACTTTTGACTACCCTTGTATATAAGTACACGTATTGCTGGTGTGGCAACGCCAGTTCTATGCCTACGTGACGAACGTTGTGCAAAAAGGATGGTGCAATTGAAAATTTTATGAACATGCTATGCGTTAATTTTTTTTTTCTTATTATGCGTTTAGTTATATATGTATATACAAGGGTAGTCAAAAGTATTTACAAACAACTAGAGTTGAACCTATCCGTCATTTAAAGTTACTTCATGTAAATTTTGGTAGCAATGGAAAGGTCTTTTGAATCCCGTTTGAATGATACAAAAATGTTCTTAACCCATTAAGTACCCATTGAATTTTTCGACTGTTTGTAAAATACTGGTTGTTTGACTATTTTCCTCGATTTTTTTGAACGAATGTTTTGATGCAAAAAGTTTCTTTAAACAATATAAATAGTGTCTGCAAACAAATTTTTTCAAAAATATTTTTTCTTCTATTTTTTATGATTTTTTAAAAAGTGCTGAAAATGACTAATTTTGCCACTTTTTTCGCTTTTTCATACAAAAATTTTCTGAGATCATCCCAATCAAAAATCTTAAAAAAAAAAGAAAAAATATTTTTAAAAAAATTTTTTTGCAGACACTATTTATATTGTTTAAAGAAACTTTTTGCATCAAAAAATTCGTTCAAAAAAATCGAGGAAAAAAGTCAAAAAACCAGTATTTTACAAACAGTCGAAAATTCAATGGGTACTTAATGGGTTAAGAACATTTTTGTATCATTCAAACGGGATTCAAAGACCTTTCCATTGATACCAAAATGTACATGAAGTAACTTCAAATGACGGATTGATTCAACTTTAGTTTTGTGTAAATACTTTTGACTACCCTTGTATATTTTTTAACAGTTTAATAGCAAGTGAACCTCTCTTAGCACTAATAAATTCGAAAATTCTATTTGGAATACTATAAACCTGACTTTTTAAGTCTTTTGGGGAAAGCTCTTTCCAGGACTTAATTACTGCCAATTTAATTAATTGTCGTACTTAATATTGTTGTACTTGGTGTTTTTGGCCTAAATCTTTCGGATCAGCAAGGCCCACACGTAATGTGTAAACATATTTTCTGTATATGAGTAAAAGATTAAACACAAGTCGAAAAAGTATCCCAATAAACGTAATTGCGCTTATGGAACAACCGACCGTGGTTGCACACGAAGACAATGAGTGTACAGATCATGAAGTGGACTCTGATTTGGATTTGGATAATAATCCGTTGGATTTAGAAGTAGATGAAGATTTTTAAAAAGTACCAGAGGTTGGTTATTCGAATAGATTTAAAGCCAACATTTTTTTGTTAAATCTGGCAACTCTAATGTCATATATGTTCAGTTTGGCTTGCCATTTTATCATGAACAGGTTGACAAAAGAACGACGCTTGCAAATCGTGCAAATTTATTTCGAAAATAATGGTTCAGTTCGCGAAGTTTACCGCAAGCTCTGTTCATTTTATGGTCGACATAATCGTCCATCAGAGCAATTAATTCGCTTAACCATGGATCGTTTTCGCACTACTTTTATTCTATGTGATAATACGCATCCGCAGAGACGTCGAACAGTGCGCACCGAAGAAGAAATTGCCGCCGTAGAGCAAAGTATTGAAGAGGACCCGAATGAATCGATTCTCAACCGTGCACAGCAATTGGAGCTTTGTCCATCAACTTTCTGGAAGATTTTGCGCAAAGAAGATAATCCACATGAGACCCTTGAGACGTTTTGGTGTGCTCTATGGACTGGTGGAGTCATTGGGCCATAGTTCTTCCGAAATGAAGCTGGAAAGTCAGTTACCGTTAATGTTAACCGGTATAGATAACCATGATAATCGACTATTTTGTTCCCGAGTTGGATGGCATAAATGTGAATGAGATATGGTTCCAACAAGACGGCGCTATATGCCACACGAATAATTTCGCGGAACAGGCCT
The DNA here is from genome assembly GCA_035044365.1 of Drosophila neotestacea. Lineage (NCBI taxonomy): Eukaryota > Metazoa > Arthropoda > Insecta > Diptera > Drosophilidae > Drosophila > Drosophila neotestacea. Next base: position 524,763 of record JAWNMD010000450.1, read on the forward strand.
GTTAATTGGCCACCAAGATCGTGTGATTTGACACCATTGGATTATTTTCTTTGGGGATATGCGAAGTCGCTCGTCTACGCCAACAAACCACAAACGTTAGGGGACTTGGAAGCCAACGTTCGTCGCGTTATTGCGACTCTAAAATTATCCCTCCAATAAAGCCAAATTGATGGACATTAAAACGATTTTCTTTTGTTTTATTTCAATTCGAAGTTTTATTCCCCCAAAAAAATGCAGTAAGCTACAGTGGAGCAAGCTCGACAGTAGGAGACCCAGTACTTTTTGAGATCAAAGCGTTCACTATAGATTGTTCTTCAATGTTCCCTACCATTCAATAGATGGCGCCACTACGAAGATAAGTAAATGAACACTGGGGTCGCTAGCGTCTCTTCTTCTTCCTTTTGCCCGTAACATTGCTAGTTAAATAACTTCCGCGTTTATCATCCGATTGGATTGAAATTTTCTGGACAGGTTTGGACCATAGTGTGTATTATGTAACAAAAATCAAGGCGCTAGCATTAAAGGTGCTCTTGTAATTCGACTTCGAATCTAAAACAAACTTGATCAATGGGAGATATAGATGAACCTACATGCCGAATTTGGTGTCTCTAGCTCTTATAGTCTCTGAGATCTAGGCGACATAAAAAGTGTCGACTCGGCTGTTGATGCTGATCAAGAATATGTATACTTTATGGGGTCTGCCACGCCTCCTTCTGCCTGTTACGCACTTTTTTTTTTGGACAAACTTAATAGACCCATTTGTACTTTTTCAAAGTACTGGGTCTAAAAAAAACGCTTTTTATATAAAACGTTATTTTTTACTATTCTGAAGAGGTATACTTACAATTTTTAGATACAATATGAAAGATTTAAAAAGTTTGAATAATCTTTTTATACCCTCGCAGAGGGTATTATAATTTTGTCACGAAATGTGTAAAGCATTGAAGGAGGCCTCACAGACCCCATAAAGTATATATATTCTTGACCAGGACGACGAACTGAGTCGATATTGCCATGTCCGTCTGTCCGTATGTCCGTCTGTTTCTATGCAAACTAGTCTCACAGTTTTTAAGCTGTCTTGATGAAACTTGGTACAGATCCGTCTTTGTGCTGCACGCGGTACATATGTCGGAACCGGCCGGATCGGATCACTATATCATATAGCTGCCATAGGAACGATCGGCTCGAAATCAATATTTATTATGAAAACTTTTTTGTTTCTCAAGATAATATATAGCTCAACAATAATATATAGCTGCCATAGGAACGATCGGTTCGAAATAAATATTTAGTATGAAAAACTTTTTTGTTTCTTTATATAACATAACTTAACTCACAGATTGTGTGTTTGGTATAGTTTCAAACAGCCTGACCAAATTTGGTGCAAATCGGATTACTTTCTCATTTAGCTGCCATATGACCGATCGGTTCGAAATCAACATCTAACAAATTTTGTAAAAAATCGGACAGCTTATGCAAATCTCTGCAAGGGTATCCAAACTTTGGCTCGCCAAAGTTAGCTTGCGCTATATTTATACCCTAGCAGAGAGTATTATAATTTTGTCACGAAGTTTGTAACGCATTGAAGGAGGCCTCACAGACCCCATAAAGTATATATATTCTTGATCAGGGCGATGAGCTGAGTCGATATAGCCATGTCCGTCTGTTTCTATGCAAACTAGTCTCTCAGTTTTGAAGCTATCTTGATAAAACTTGGTACAGGTCCGTCTTTTTACTGCACGCAGTACATATGTCGGAACCGGCTTGATCGGACCACTATATCATATAGCTGCCAAAGGAACGATCGGTTCGGAATCAATATTTAGTATGAAAAACTTTTTTGTTTCTCAATATATCTCAATCAAACTCACAGATTGTGTGTTTGATATAGTTTTATACATCCCTACCAAATTTGGTTTAAATCGGACAACTATATCATATAGATGTTATATGAACGATTGGTTCGAAATCAACATTTCAGCCTTTTTGAACACCTATATCTCAGAGACTATAAGAGCTAGAGTCACCAAATTTTGCATGTAGGCTTATCTATATCTTGCATTGATCAAGTTTGTTTTAGAATTTAGCCACGCCCCCGTAAATTTGAAACAAAATTGTACTGAAAGTTTTATCCGGATAGGATAGTAGACGGATAGTATACGGCTGTTTGAAATTTCGAAAATAGGAACACCTAGATCTCAGAGACTATAAGAGCTAGAGACACTAAATTTGGCAAGTAGGTTCGTCTGTATCTCCCATTGATCAAGTTTGTTTTGGATTTTTGTCACGCCCCTATTCGCCCCCGGAAATTGAATTACAAAATTTCGAAGTCGAATTACAAGATCCCCTTTAATGCTAGGGCCTTGATTATTGGTACATACAATATACACTATGGTCCAATCCTGTCCAGAAAATTTCATTCCTATCAGATGATAAACGCGGAAGTTATTCAACAAACAATGTTACGGGCAAAAGGAAGAAAAGAGACGCAAGCGACCTCTGTCATTATTAACTTATCTTATGGTACGCAACATTGAAGAACAATCTATAGTGAACGCTTTGCACTCAAAAAGTACTGGGTCTCCTACTGTTGAGCTTGCTGAGCACGGTAGCTTACTGCATTTTTTATTCTTAACTGATATCTCACTGATGTCAGAAAAGTTCATCGTTTGGAATTTCAACCGATAGTTAAAAAGTTTCCCGCCGTTTTGCAGGTCAGTGGGATTTACGTCAGAAAAAGTATAAAAACTAGTTCCAAAACAAGTTTGTCTTTTTTTATTAAAGTTAAATTTATGTATTATGTAAATAATATTTGTTTGTGACCTTTGCTTTTGTCATTTAGTCATTCGTTGATGTAGAACTTAGCCCTAAAAGTTTTGAGTTAAAACTAACCTTTTCATAATAGCAAACACATGACTTTAGTGGAATCCCACTAAAGGGATTCAAGCTAATTCCAATTTTGAAAATTAATATGATCTTTTGTGATCGTGAAATGTATAAACATTTTTGCAACTTTTGGCATGTTTTCATGAAAATTAATTTTTTTAGGTTCAATTTCAGTGGTAAAAAGACCCCTTTTTTTTCGTATGGCGCGATGAGCAAGTGGCTCTCAAGAGATTGTCTGCTTTGGAAAACTAAATATTTGCAAATGTTATAGATAAAACTAAACTTAGTTATCAAGAGTACCTTGATGTAGGCAGTCATTCTCATAGATGATGAAGATGATGTAGGCTTCTTTCAAATTAAAAATATTTATTTTAGCAAATGAAAAAAAAATTTTTGTATATGAGTAAATTTGCAGATTTAACATACGGTGAATAATTTTAAAGGTTTTAATAAAAAAAGCTAATTTCGCCAAATCGACCACTCTGCGCAGTGACCTAATATCGAGCGGCGGTAATTCCCTACTTTCATTTCCCCACAGTTTCCCCAAAATTGATTAGTTATTAAAAAATCTCATCATTCAATGGCGTAATAACGGTTGGATTCATATTCCAATACGTCAGCGCGAACTGTCTCCCTAACATTTCTATGTTATAGGCTCTTTCCACGACAGCACGTTTGGTTCATTCATTTCATTTCAAAGGCCCATCAAAGTCAAATAGTGGCATTAGTCCAGTATTTTTTTTATCGAACATATGATTTTTATCGATGTATATACATACTAGAATGCTTGCTCCTGCTTGCTTCGCTCGCCAACCCCAAATTTGGAGTGAAAATAAGAAACACTCCTCACAGCTATAGTTGGACATTACACCCAACGTCAAAAAAAAAGGCGCACTCAGAAACTTTATCAAATTTTGACTTATCCTGCCTGTGGTTTCTCCAATTGTTGTTCTATGCGACTAATTTTTTTTTGTTGAGTCTGTGATGTTTTCTTCACTTTTCGTATTGATTTCAATGTCAAAGTTGCGCTCAACATTTACTTCTGGACGTTTTCCGAGAGCACCTTGAAAAAGTATGACTTAAGGAATTTAACTGACTGTAACAGCAAAATCCAAATTAATTAGTTTCCATAAATATCGGAAAGAATATACATTAATGAAAGTATAGTGCGAGGATTTATTAAAAAAATTCGTGAGAGTGGACAACCAGAGAGGAAAGAAAGTTCCTATCAAAAAAATGAAAAACTCTACAGGAAGATCGGTCTATCTTGAGATCGAGCCTATAAAATCGCTTTAAAAATGCTTAAATCAAGCTTAAATTGTGCGCCAAATATTTCTTTTAAACGAATAAACAAATATTTATATTTATAAATGATCATGTAAAGGAAGTCGACCATCACATGGCAACCATTTGCGAATGGATAATTTCATTTAATCTTTTAACCTTATTGCTGAAGCTTGCCAAGTTTTGCTATTAAAATCAAATTCAAAATCAAATCAATCCCAGCATAAAACTGAAAAGCTGATTTAATTCGGCCGAGTGGCAAATTGACATGTCATATAACCAATGCGTCAAATACCAGAAATCAGTGTCATCCAAATGTGAGCGAATGGACCATCATTTGGTGGCCGGGGAAAGTGCATATTCAGGGGTGCCACAAAAATCTCAGAGATTTTGCTTCAAAGCTGGTTTCCAAACCTCTTAAACTAAACCGTCTGTGTCACCCCTGATTAGCTAAGAAATGTCAAAACATTGCGGAAAGCTTCGATAAAAGTAAACCAACTTTGAAACAACAAATTTTACATGGTCACAACGTAGCGTTGCAGTAAAATGGTTATACGGTTGGTGTTCAATTCGTATTATCTGCTCGTTGTTGGTTTAGTTTGACTCAACTTAATTCCATTTGCTTTGGTTAAAGCTTTATTATTTTGTTACTTTTGGACTTGAACTGCGAATGTGACTCGAAATTGTTTCATAAAACGTACAAATGGCCGTGGAGGCAATTGGTGAACAGAAGTAGAGTTAGAAGAGTTCTAAAGGGGTGGTAACTTTAAAAACAGGTGTGCAAAGTGCATGTGAATTTTTTTTTCTGGCTTTACAAATTGCGACTTGGGACCTGGCGTTTGGGGCAGCAGTCTTGTATTTTAATTATGGCTTTGTGTCGATTTCGCATCGTACACAATGAATATGAAAATTGTTATTGCGAAAAACACGAAGTTCGTATTATGAACGTATGTCAAGCAGACACAGTTATTCCAACTGAAAGAGTCGATGTGGAGATCTCTAGACTCTGTTATTAAGACGCCTTTAGGGCGGTCCAATAATGGAACTGCAGGCGATTGTCGTGAGTGCCCATGCGTACTTGTCATCCCATAGGATGTATAAGCAATCGTGGGGCTAAGTTTGCTGAAGTGGAACTCATTTGACATTAATCGAATTACTTTAATGTTTGTTGTATATTTTTATCCATTCAAACGGCGATATTATAGATAAACATCTATCTATATTGTTAACTTTAATTAGCTCGTGTACTTTGCGTATTTGCTGATTTCTATAATCATGCAGTATCTGGCTGCGTGACTAATATTTAAGTCAGAGCTATTGTATTATACATTTAAATGAATTAAATATACTTAGATTTATGTGCTAATAACATATTATTTGGATTATATATAGAAGTGCTAGCGTTAAATTTTGTTTATCGGGTTACGGTGGCGGAGGGGAGCGTGGCAAAATTCTAAAACAAACATGATCAATGCAAGATATACATGAACGTATATGTCAAATTTGGTGTCTCTATCTCCTATAGTCTCTGAGATATAGGTGTTCAAAAAAGGGACAGACAGACGGACATGGCCATATGGACTCGTCTGGGGATGCTGATCAAGAATATACATATTTTTTAAAGTTTTCTACGCCTCCTTTTGCCCTTTACGTACTTTTTAAGGTTTTCTACGCCTCCTTTTGCCCTTTACATACTTTTTTTGAACAAACAAAATATACACCCACAGGGAATAAACATATCGTGCAATTAGACGGCGTTTTGCGATATTTCAACTAGAAGGGGTCAATTTGGGGTCAAAATTAATAAGAATTAATTTGTTTTTTGAGATATCAAAACAAAACTCAAAGTTTATATATATATATACATACATATAGTACCATTTACTATATCCTGAAAAAGTTTGCTCAAGATTGGATGAATATATCATATAGCTGTCATAGGAACAATCGGATGCAAATTAAATTTAATATGATGAACTTTATTGTTTTTAGAGCGATCTCAACCAAACTTACATATTATTTATTTTTAGACCCAGTACTTTGAAAAAAGTACAAATGGGTCTATTAAGTTTGTGCAAAAAAAAATGTGCGTAACAGGCAGAAGGAGGCGTGGCAGACCCCATAAAGTATATATATTCTTGATCAGCATCAACAGCCGAGTCGATATAGCCATGTCCGTCTGTCCGTCTGTCCCTTTTTGTGTCGCCTAGATCTCAGAGACTATGAGAGCTAGAGACACCAAATTTGGCATGTAGGTTCATCTATATTTCCCATTGATCAAGTTTGTTTTAGATTTTTGCCACGCCCCCCTCCGCCCCTGGAAATAGAAATACAAAATTTCGAAGTCGAATTACAAGAGCCCCTTGAATGATAGCCCCTTGATTTTTGGTACATATAATATACACTACAATCCAAACCTGTCCAGAAAATTTCATTCCAATCGGATGATAAACGCGAAAGTTATTCAACTAACAATGTTACGGGCAAAAGGAAGAAGAGACGCTAGCGACCCCTATGTTCATTTTAGTGGCGTCATCTATTGAATGGTAGGGAACATTGAAGAACAATCTATAGTGAACGCTTTGCTCTCAAAAAGTACTGGGTCTCCTACTGTCGAGCTTGCTCCACTGTAGCTTACTGCATTTTTTCCTATTTGTTGCATCCTTGGTCAAGATCGGACGACTATATCATAAGAGTGCCATAGAAACAATCGGATGTAAATTAAACTTTATTGTTTGTTGTTTTTTGAGCTATCTCAACAGATTAAGTATTTCTTACTCACTGCTACATCCTGAGAAAATTTGGTTAAGATCGGATGCCTATATCAAAAAGCTACCATAAGAACAATCAGATACAAATTAAAATTTTGTACGATTCATTGGTGTTGCGTCTTTCAAAATAAATTTTCTGTATATGACACTGTTACTTGCGCTTGCTGCTAAAATCCAATTGCAGCGAAAACTTTAAAACAGCGAGCAGCGAAAATGTAAATTCTCTATTAAATTTAGTGTTTTTAGCTACCTTTTTAGACCCAGTACTTATTAAATAGACAACTATTAAGTTTGTGCAAAAAAAAAAAATGTGCGTAACATTCAGAAGGCGTGGCAGACCCCATAAAGTATATATATTCTTGACCAGCATCAACAGCCGAGTCGATAAAGCCATGTCCGTCTGTCTGTCCGTCCGTCTGTCTGTCTATCCGCCTGTCTGTCCTATTTTGTGTCACCTAGATCTCAGAGACCATAAGAGCTAGAGACACCAAATTTGGCATGTAGGTTCATCTATGTCACCCATTGATCAAGTTTGTTTTGGATTTTTGCCACGCCCCCCTCCGCCCCCGGAAATTGAAAAACCAAATTTCAAATATTTCAAATATAAATATTGGTGCATATAATATACACTATGGTCCAAACCTGTCCAGAAAATTTCAATCCAATCGGATGATAAACGCGGAAAAATAACATTAAAATTCTTAATTAACCTATGTACTATTTGTTTTACAAGACGCGTTGTTTATGTGCGGCTTGAAGTTGGTAACTGAGTACGTCTTAAGTAGGTGTCTGTATATATGTGCGCAGTTGTCAGTGTCCGTTTTGTAGTTAAGTCTTTGGTGTATTGGTGTATTGATAATGTGAAGCATTTCCAATGTGTAACGTTTCTTATAATGTTGTTCTTGTTGCAGTACTTTTGTTTGTTTAAAATTCGGTGTGTCCGTTTTCTACGCAATGTGTGGCTAACGCGGTGTGTTCTATTGGTGTTTGTAGTCTAAGTTTGTCTGATTTATGTTGTGATAGTCTTGTTCTAAGTTTTGATTTGGTCGTTCCAACATATGATTTGTTGCACTTTTCTATGTTGTCTCCATTGCATGGTATTTTGTAAACAACATTACTTTTGTCCATTGTGCTTATCTTATAAGATAAGTGGGCTTGTCCCCTGCTAATATAAAGTACGATTACTTTAAGTCCAATTGCAGGGAAAAATTGAATATAAATTTTCCGCTTTCTGAATAGAAATGACATAAGGTCCAGCTATAGCTGTGAGAAGTGTTCCCTATTTTCACTCAACATTTCTCCCCGAGATTTCAGCGAACGTAGCGAGCAGGCGGCAAACCCCCTAGTTTATTTTATAAATAACTAAGATACATATATAGAAATATAAAATTTAATAAGTTTCAGGTGTCACTCCGTGAAAATAGCGTTTTCCGCAAGTTATTCCGTCTATAAAAAAAATAAAGTGATTATTGTGAGTTCTGTTGACTGTGCACAGTTTGTCTGGCTGGTCACCTTCTGTTGCGCTGGATCGCCACTGGAGGCTGCGCAGGTCGGCGAGGGCTGCTGGGAGTTTGTGGGTGAGGGGGGCCTTTCACGCGTTTCTTCGGCTCTTTCGCTCTTATGGACTTTCTCTGCAACAAACTTTTTCACTTGTCACTCGACTAGTGTTGGAAAACGTAGCAACGTAGTCAGCTGGCCCCGGGTTGCTGATCGATGCTAGATAACGCTTTGCGGGATCTAACGTCTTTAGTAACGACTGTTTACTATTCAAATTTAAATTTTAAATTTAATAAGACAAGTGAAAAGTTAAAAAAAAACAAAAAGTTCCTCGCACATATCGTGCAAAATGAGCGATTTTCAAGAAAAAGAGCGAAGAAGCTCTATCGACCAAAAAAAATGGGTTCTACTCGTATTTTTTAACCCGTCATACCGAATTGCAGCGTAATTCAGCTCTCTTGTCCACTGACGGCAAGAGACCACGCTCTTGCTCTCCGGCTCTCCCCACTGTAACCTCCAGCTCATGGAGCTCGCAATGCAGCTCTCCAGCACCGGAGGTCGCATTAATTTTGACACACACCGCTCCAACAACTAGTACAATGACCTCAGTAGTTACTACAATCGCAGCAACAACAACAACTGCAACTGTATCCGTCATCAACAACGCGTTGACGGCTACAATACCCAAAGCAATTTCTGCAACGCAAGCGGATCATTCAATTATGACAACAACTTCTAGCTCAAGCCCCATCGCCGCCAAGAACAACAACGTTAACAAACAAGAATCAAAACAAAAACCAGAAACGGGTCCAGCTGTTCAGACTGGTATGGATCGCTACATTCAAATTAAAAGAAAGTCGAGCCCCCTAAACTCGAAGCCAAAAATTATCCGAGGCGACTCAAATCTAGATACAAACGAAAATCCAATTTACAATAACAAGCTAAAAATTCTGTCAGACAACTCTGACGATCTGCCCTCTGAAGCTGGCGAAGGTGATAAAAGCCAAAGCCATCCCCTATATATATCCGAGAGAAAAGCTCCAATGCTCTCGTAAACAAAATTATAGAGCTTATTGGGGAGGACAATTTTAATATAAAACCCCCTTGTAAAGGGCAACATTCATAAAACAAAAGTCCAATTGAAGTCCGAAGATAATTATAGAGTATTGTCGAAGTTTCTAAACGACAGTAAAAAGAACTTCTACACGTACCAACTAAAAAACAGCAAGGGACTGCAAGTCGTACTGAAGGGCATTGAGCCTGACGTTACACCTGAAGAAATAACTAAGGCGCTACAAGATAAAGGACTTAGCGCTAAGACAGTTTTCAACATCCTAAACAGAGACAAGAAACCGCAGCCGATATTCAAGGTAGAACTTGAACCTGAAAGCAAGTCGTTAAAGAACAACGAAGTGCACCCAATATATAAACTTCAGTTCTTATTGCACCGTAGAATCACAGTAGAAGAACCACATAAACGCAAGGGACCGGTACAATGCATGAATTGTCAAGAATATGGCCATACAAGAAAATACTGTACACTGCGTTCGGTGTGTGTAGTTTGCGGATAGCTTCACGACTCTGCACACTGCACAGTGGATAAAGACGACCCCACCACAAAAAAGTGCAGCAACTGCGGTGGTAATCACACAGCTAATTTCAAAGGATGCCCAATATATAAGGAGATGAAAAGTCGACTCCATCAGCGAGTGACCACTGCACGTCCCCAAAACGTACCGTTTACCCCATACAAATTAAACCCAGATGTCTTCTTTTCGACTGCAGCCCGATCCTCTTTTGGCCCCGAAAACTTTACAAAAAACGTGACATTTGCAAACGCGTTAAAATCAGAACTGGAGCCTCCTGCCTCAAATATACCGTTTTCACAAGCAGCACACCTGGAAACCAACACGGCAAAGCAGTATCACTAACCAATGAATACATAGTTGTGTCAAACAGCGATTTTCGTGCTACGCTCTTTTTTGCTGCTCATAGATCCCAGATCGTTCGGCAAATTTTACGAAGCCCAGTCGAGCGAGCAACGAACATAGCAGAGATTGCCTAGCAGTGAGAAACGATTTACGACTTGATTGCATCAGCATCGTATCGACCTTACAGCAGGAGAGTAGTCTCTGTGTTTTTTCTTGAGGACAGACATACATGCGCATGTAGGTTAATTTAAGAAATCTATGAAGCACATAGATTTTGATGGCGCACAGTGGTTCGCTGTGAATTTTTACTGTACAAAAATAATGTCTTCTGATTTTAATATTTCTGATCGACAATATATGCTTTCTAAAGTGTGTGTATAGATAACATATTTAAATTTATGCATATTCGAACACAAAAACATATGTACAAGGGTAGTCAAAAGTATTTACACAAAACTAAAGTTGAATCTATCCGTCATTTAAAGTTACTTCATGTACATTTTGGTATCAATGGAAAGGTCTTTTGAATCCCGTTTGAATGATACAAAAATGTTCTTAACCCATTAAGTACCCATTGAATTTTTCGACTGTTTGTAAAATACTGGTTTTTTTTACTTTTTTCCTCGATTTTTTTGAACGAATGTTTTGATGCAAAAAGTTTCTTTAAACAATATAAATAGTGTCTGCAAAAAATTTTTTTCAAAAATATATTTTCTTATATTTTTTATGATTTTTTGAATGGGATGATCTCAGAAAATTTTTGTATGAAAAAGCGAAAAAAGTGGCAAAATTAGTCATTTTCAGCAATTTTTAAAAAATTATAAAAAATATAAGAAAAAATATTTTTGAAAAAATTTTTTTGCAGACACTATATTGTTTAAAGAAACTTTTTGCATCAAAACATTCGTTCAAAAAAATCGAGGAAAAAGTCAAAAAACCAGTATTTTACAAACAGTCGAAAAATTCAATGGGTACTTAATGGGTTAAGAACATTTTTGTATCATTCAAACGGGATTCAAAAGACCTTTCCATTGATACCAAAATGTACATGAAGTAACTTTAAATGACGGATAGATTCAACTTTAGTTTTGTGTAAATACTTTTGACTACCTCTGTATATATTGAAAAATATTTGACGAATATCATGCATATCAAGCAAAGCTTTATAATATAAAAGCTACCATATAAAAAAAATTCAACTATAAGCAATTATTGACAAAAAGTCATATTCTTTCATATTAAAGATACACATATTAACTGATAATTGGTTTTTTAAATTTTTTAAAATATCCTGTTAGGGTCAGAAGACATTATTTTTGTACAGTAAAAAGTCACAGCGAACTACTGTGCTCAGTCAAAATCAATGTGTTTCTTCAAATTTAGAAAAATAAATCAGACTAATCAGCGCTATGCGCTGTGCCAGCTTTCATAAAAACCCACCCCCAAATACATATACATATTCGGGGGTGGGTTTTTATAAAGCTGGATATTTTGTACATTTTAAAATCAGTTCTCAGTTAATATGTGTATCTTTAATATGAAAGAATATGACTTTTTGTCAATAAGTGCTTATAGTTAAATTTGTTTTTATGGTAGCCTTTAGATTAGAAATGCTTTGCTTACATGATATATGTCAAATATTTTTATGGACCTATGGCTCCGAATTAGGGGAGTGCTTGCAATAGCAATATTGATATTGTTCAACGAGTCCAGATCGAGAAAAGTACTTTGCCAAGCTTTCCTCGCTCCCCAACCAGTTGTTGCTCATAGTGTGACAATCTTGTTTTTGTTGCCCAGGTGCCCTTTTTTGCTTTTACATCACTTGCTTCCATGTATATTTTAATTTCGCTGTAAACTCACTTTCGCTTAACTGACTGAAAATTTGAGCATGACATAATTTTTTAATCATAAGCAGCATAATCAGGGGTGCCACAGAAATCTCAGAGATTTTGCCTCAAAGCTTGCTTTTCAATCCTCTCAAACTAAACCGTAGGCGACACAGAAATCTCTGACATTTCATTTTTCGCACATATTTTCAGTAACAGAACTCGGCAGCTATGAACTTAATTCCAATTTTCGAAAAACAATTAACAATTAATAATTTTATTCAAAATGTCCATTGTGTCTTTTTAATAATTTAAAAACATTAATTAAATTTTATTCAATAAACTCAGTTTTATAAAATCGTTCTATAATTGTTTCAAGAAATGAGATTTGATTTTTGTGTCACCTAAAACCAGCTTGATGAGGTTTTTTGGTTGAATTTTGGGTGAATTGCTTTTCTGTGGCACCCCTGAATAACAGCTGTTGTCAACAGTATTGAAAAACGCTCGTGCCTTTAGTGGCAACTCTCTTTTGTCGGATGCGAAATTTTAATGCAGAAAGGTAATCTTGCTTTCCGACACTGTTTTTTCGAGTCGACACCCAGCGTACATTGTTTTTCAGTGCTGGGGACGAAGCATAAGTCTATAATTGAAGTCTGCGACAAACCGTTCGAGGTGATTTTTATACCCTTGCAGAGGGTATTATATTTTTGTCACGAAATGTGTAACGCATTGAAGGAAGCCTCACAGACCCCATAAAGTATATATATTCTTTATCAGGGCGACGAGCTGAGTCGATATAGCCATGTCCGTCTGTCCGTCTGTTTCTATGCAAACTAGTCTCTCAGTTTTGAAGCTATCTTGATGAAACTTGGTACAGGTCCGTCTTTTGCTGCACGCAGTACATATGTCGAAACCGGCCGGATCGGATAACTATATCATATAGCTGCCATAGGAACGATCGGTTGGAAATAAACGTTTAGTATGAAAAACTTTTTTGTTTCTCAAGATATCTCAACCAAATATACACATTGTGTGTTTGATTGAGTTCTAAACACGCTGACCAAATTTGTTGTAAATCGGACTACTATATCATATAGCTGCCATAGGAACGATCGGTTCGAAAACAACATTTAGTAGGAAAAACTTTTTTGTTTCTCAAAATATCTCAACCAAATATACACATTATGTTTTTGATTAAGTTTTGAACACCCTAACCAAATTTGGTGTAAATCGGACCACTATATCATATAGCTGCCATAGGAACGATCGGTTCGAAAACAATATTTAGTATGAAAAACTTTTTTGTTTCTCAAAATATCTCAACCAAATATACACATTGTGTGTTTGACTAAGTTTTAAACAGGCTGACCAAATTTGGTGTAAATCGGACTACTATATCATATAGCTGCCATAGGAACGATCGGTTAAAAATCAACATTTAACAAATTTTGTAAAAAATCTGTCGGCTTTAACAGGGCACTGCAAGGGTATCCAAACTTTGGCGCGCCAAAGTTAGCTTGCGCTATATTTTTTATTGCCTTGGAAGACATTCTTTTTGTTTTTTAACTGTTTTTTGTGAAGATAACTTCCTCTTTCGATTTTCAGTAAACACCTTTGATTTTAAAGCTTTCTGAACAAAATATTCCGAGCCTCCAAGAATTTCCTCTAATACCCGAAAACTTTTTACTTTTAATGTCAATCTTTTTTTTTCTGCAAGTACAATGCCGTTATATTTTTTTTAGCTATTACGTTCTTAAATATGTAAGCGGTCAAAAAACAAACCAACAAGCCTTTCATTATTATTATTTATATTATTATTATTAACTTATTAACTTATTATTTTGACCTGTATGCATCGATTTGTATGGGCCTAAAAAAAAATAAAAAATGGTACCCCATATTCATAATCACCAATAAACCTAGTTCTAAAATCAATTCCTGGTCCGCGCATTTTTAGTTGAAAATTTTTGTATTTAAGTTTATTTCATTACTAAAGATATAGTGTTTTTGGGTTAATCCTGACAAAATTGGTATTAACACTCTTGTTAGGACCAGGACTTCTGAAATTCCACAGAACCAAAGGACCAATTGTCATTAAAAATTATTTCCCGGCAGCAAAAAATGCCAACAGATAGATTACAAAGCACGTAAAGAGATAAGAATATTATCTATATATATAAAACTCTCTTGTCCTGACTCACTGACTGACTGAGTCATCACGCTGTAGGCCAAACGGTTCAAGATATTAAGATGAAATTTTTACACAACATAGCTGAGACATAATTATCGTGCAATAAGACGGAATTTTTTGATATCCCCACTGGATGGAGCTAAAATGGGGGGGGTCAAAGATCAAAATTGCTTAGTATGAAATTTTGTTTTGTTTTTGAGCTTTCTTAACCAAACTCACAGAATATGTATTTCTTACTCACTGCTACATCCTGAGAAAATTTGGTCAAGATCGGACCACTATATCATATAGCTGCCATAGGAACAACCAGATGCAAATTAAAACTTTGTATGAAGATCTTTGTTATTTCTTGAGATATCTCAACCAAACTCACAGATTATGGATTTCTTACTTCACTGCTACATCCTGAGAAAATTTGGTCAAGATCGGACCACTATATCATATAGCTGCCATAGGAACAATCAGATGCAAATTAAAACTTTGTATGAAGATCTTTGTTATTTTTTGAGATATCTCAACCAAACTCACAGATTATGGATTTCGTACCCATTGTAACATTCTGTAAAAATTTGGTCAAGATCGGATCACTATATCGTATAGCTGCCATAGGAACAGTGGCTTTTAATGCTATTAATAAACAATCAAAAGAAGATGGACAGGTGGATGTGGGAGGGGGAGAGGGGGGTGTTACGATTCATTGGTGTTGCGACTTTCAAAATCAATTTTCAGTATATGGCACTGTTACTCGCTCTTGCTGCAATAATCCAATTGCAGCGAAAACTTTAAAACAGCGAGCAGCGAAAATGTAAATTCTCTACATTATATAAAGTACTACTTATTACTATTATCTTAAGTCCAATTACAGGGAAAATTTAATTTACAATTCCCGCTATCTAATTAGAAATGACATAAGGTCTGGCTATAACTGTGAGAAATGTTCCCTATTTTGACTCCACATTTTTCCCCGAGATTTCAGCGAGCGAAGCGAGCAGGGGGCCGGCCCCTAGTTTTAAATAAATCTAAACATAAAAGAGTGTGAAATTTACTTGTGGACGAATTTTTATTTACAATAACTCTGACCCGACTAACCGCTTGTGCTAGGCATTCTAAGATAAGCAACGTAAGAACGTACTGAACGATATGTGCAGCTGTTAACTACTGTTTCACAACGCGCAACAGAAAAGTCTCGAGAGGATGATTTGGCAGTTGCTATCGAGAGTGGCACGAGAATACCCAGAAAGTTTTAAAATTAAAATTTTAACCAAAAATGTTGAAAACTTTTTGAGTTGTGTGTGCTCCGTGCTGATTTCATTAGACCTGTTTCGAGTAAAATGCATTCAAAGTGGTGGACGCTCCTGCAGAAAAATTCGAAATAATAGTCAGGAAATATATTTTCGGACTAATTTTGTTTTACCATGTTCTAAAATAGTTAATCTATTTTTTAAGCCAAAATGAAAATTCTAAAGTGGTTTAACCTCTTAATTAGAAGTTCTAATTTTTGTAACAGGAAAGAAATTTGTACCCTCCAAAGTTAATTACTACAATAAAAAATAATAAAAAAAAAAATGCAGTAAGCTACGGTGAAGCAAGCTTGACAGTAGGAGTCTTGAGTGCAACGCGTTCAGTATAGATTGTTCTTCAAAGTTTCAATAGATAGCGCCATTACGAAGATATCAGTTGATAAACACAGAGGTCGCTACCGTCTCTTCTACTTCCTTTTGCCCGTAACATTGATAGTTGAATAACTTCCGCGTTTATAATCCGATTGGAATGAAATTCAGGATAAGTTCGTGTTGTAGTGTTTATTATATGTACTTCAAATCAAGGCGTTAGCATCAAAGGGGCTCTTGTAAATCGAAATTTTGTATTTTAATTTCCGGTGGCGGAGGGGACGTGTCAAAAATCTATCTATCTAAACATATATATGAACTGCCACGCCTTCTTCTGCCTGTTACACACATTTGCGCAAACATAATAGTCTCATTTGTACTTTTTTAAAGTACTGGGTCTAAAAATAGAATGTATCAGGAAGAAGGAGGCGTTGCAGACCCAATAAAGAATATATGTATATTCTTGATCAGGATCAGAAGCCGAGTCGATATAGCCATGTCCGTCTGTCCGTATGAACGAAAGGATCTCAGAGATAGTAAACCTAGGGACAGCAAATTTGGTATGAAAACTTCTTATATTTACACGCAAATCAAGTTTATTACAAATTTTGGATGCCACGCCCCCTTCGCCCACAAATCGGTAGAAGGGATAAAGCTGAAGCAGTGGTCGCGTTCACCAGAACAAATCGATGGAATTTTTATGATTTTTCTGGTAAACGCCAGTGATGTACAATCATGATGCAAAAATTTTGTGATTGTGTTAGATGAAAATGCATCACAAAAAATATATGTTAGATTTCCCTGATTGTGATGTTTTGTTTTCGATAATGTAATTTTAAGGTAAAAAACACTAGATTTTAAGTTGAGATGTTGACGAAGGGCTTGGTTTTGTGTAGAAAACAAACCTATTTATGTTAGAATCAGAATATCATGGAAAAGTGCGTTAGGTTTACCAGAAGACAATCACAAATCTTTTGATTTGTGATAGATAATAGATGACTGATTTATTGTGGTGGAAGACTACAGACTTAAGATTTGGCACGTGTGATGATTGAAAGAGACCGGACCGATCGGTATTGTCAAATTTTTGATGAGCCATCCCATGAATCGTATAAAAACATAACTCAGGGAATTATCAAGCTGAAGATTTGAGATTCGGCACGAATAGTTCTTCGTGTGATGTAAAGAGTAGCATGTGGTAATGCTGTACACATTTTAATCATTTTTTGCTGCACGTAGTACATATCGACCCCTTTTTGCGAAATTATCATATGTTACAAAAAACAATTCAAAGCCGGCCAGTTCGGATTACTGTATCATATAGCTGCTCGGTTAGAAATCAATATTATTGGTTTCTCAAGGTATCTCAACCAAACTCAAAAATTATGTGTCTGGTGTCGTTAAATACAACGTAACCAATTTTGGGATATTATCGGACTACTAAGTCATAATCCCGTCATACTTCGAAATTTGAATGCAGGTCTCCGCAAGCGTATACAGAGATAGCTTGTGTTATCCTTTAGGTCAAATTAAATGGCTTCACAACACTAATCCTAAAGTTTAATAAAAAAAACTACATCTAAGAAAAAATGTTAATGTCGTTTATTATCATCTGCGGGCGATATGTACCAAAAACGTGGTTTTTGGAGAAAGTGTTTCTTCAATGTTGCATAGCGTAATAACCAACAAATTGAATTTTCAGCGCATCGCCAACTTGGTCTGAACCATGATTAAATTATAATAGGTGACGTTGTCTCAACAGCCGCTCTCTTTCGAGGGTCCAAGCTGTTGTCAGTATGCATGCAACCGTCGTCGAAAGAGGTAATGTACCGCATGGTTTTTTTATTGTCTTCTTCTTTACGAACTAACTCGTAAAAAGAATACAATGAAAAGAACAAGCTTGTTATATTTGAAATCTGCATGTATTTTATTAAAATTTGAAAATTTATTTTGAATTATTTCGGTATATTTATTATGCGAAAATATCTTCTTTTATGCCAGCTGAAACAAAAGAAGAGTGCAGAATGAAAAACGTTCGCCATCTTTTTCAAGCGCTTGTCTCTCTGAAATCGGAGAGAGCGAGTTGAAAAATTGTTTGCTCCCTGATCGCAGCGGACGACGTCACCTATTATAATTTCATCATGGTCTGAACCCTCGACCTCATTTTTACCAACTTGACCTTTTTACAACCTGGATTAATGCTATTAAATTCGGTGTATTCATGCATACATATGTAATCCAGGGACTCATAGTGGTAAAAAATGGTACAAGGCCTATAGTGGTGAAAGCAAACACACCGCAAGCTTTGTACGCTGTAGCGCTGGTGTCTCTTCTTCCTTTTACCCGTCGTGTTGTTAAATTACTACCGAGCTTGTTATCCGATCCAGATCAACATTTCGGTCAGATTTAACCTGCTCTTGTAATTCGACTTTGAAATGCGTTCTATCAATTTGCGGGGTCGGTAGGTGGCGTGGTAAAAATGTAAGACAAATTTGTTCTAGTTTTAATGCTAAAAGATCTAAGTAGTAAATAATATATTTACTGATGTGAATATGACAAGTGACCATTTTGTCAAGATAATTATGCCGCCGGCTGTTTGTAGTTACGTGTTATACATCAAGTCTGTAGCTTTAAAACTGCTCTTGTTATTTCGTTTAATGCATTTGATGGTTTAAGGGGCAGTGGCATCCAAAACTTAAGATAAACAAGATCTGCATGCAAATATGAATAGTCTTCATACCAAAGTTGGTGTCTATAAGTTTTACCATCTCTGAAATATTAATGTTCACACGGACCGACGGACATTGTTTTATCGGCTCGATTGATGATGCAAATCAAAAGCATGTACTTTGTGGTGTCTGCCACACCATATACCCACACAGGGTATAAAAATCCATTAAGGCTAAAGTGAAGCAGACACACAGATATATAGTATATGCATCCCATGGATAGTTTTTTAAAAATTAATTTTCCAAAAAGATTTTCTGGTAAAAATTGTTGGTGGTACAGCCTCTTAAAGTTAACCCGTTTTTTATTGCGTCCACAAATATGAAAATGTTGTTACCAACTCCAAGCCGCACAGAAACAACGCGTCTTGTAAAACAAATATCGCCCTGAAGACGACAGCCGACGGCTTGTCGAAATATATTGGCAACAATTTTTAATAAACACAGACCTCGAGCCTGCAAAAACTACAAATTGAAAATGTTCACTAAAAGTTCCTGATCTCTAACTGAATTGTAAACAATTTTGAAACCAATCTACATATGTACTTTTTAATAAAATACATATTCCGATTTTATCTAAATTTCGTAGGGCTGTAAAAACAATACCGAACTCGTTGTCTGTAAGTTTGGCTGAGAAATTTCAAGAAAACAAACAGCTTTTCATACTAAAGTTTGATTTAGGACTGATATAATGGACTGATATTTAGTACCTTTGACAGCTATATGATATAGTCGTCCACTTTGAACCAAATTTGGTTGGCGTCGGTTGGTTAATACACTACTGGGCTCAACTATGAACCGGACTGTGGATATAACTCTTAGAATATTTTTTAATTCTTCAAAATCGATGTCGCCACCTTTAAAATACTCAATTTCTGACTCAGAGCACTTATGTCAGTTTTTTTTCCAATCCACGAAATGTCCTACAAAGTGTTTTTCCGAAATGATTTTCGCAAAACTCGAAGAAGTAAGATTTTCGCATTTACAGAAATACAATAATCAAGATATTTCCACCAGAAACTGATTTGTATTTCTATTCGTACACGTATTAACTTAAAACTTATTTATTTATTGTAAATATTTACCACAAGCTTTGTCAGTTGTAGCGCTAGCGTACCTTCTGCCTTTTTTTTCGGACAGTTCTTCCGAGTTTATTATTATTTCAGGACTGTATATCAAATGTAGCAAAACTCAAGGCGCCAGTATTCAACCTGCTCTTGCAATTTGACTTTGAATTGTATTTGTATCAATTTGCTTTAGATGACACAAAACTGAAATCTGAAATCTAAAAAAACTGCGATATTTGATTACACTCGGAATTTATAGAACAAAATTAAATTTTCAGAGATAGCAGACCACAAAAAATATATAATTTGTTATCAGGACGACGATCCGAGTTGATAAGCGTCTGTCTATCTGTCTCTTTGCTTTTATGCAAACTAGTCTCAGTTTTGAAGCTATCTTGATGAAACTTGGTGCAGGTACAGGAACGATCTGGTTATAATCAACCTTTAGTGTGGAAATCTTTTTTTGGTAGTTGTCTAGTCTGTGCAAAACCTCTTTCAAAAATAAAAATTCTCCATGCACTACGAATTATCGCTAAGAAATTTCTTTGCGCGCACCATTTGTTACTTTTTAAATGCATTTTGAAGTTTTAAAATACATGTTTTAATCAAGTTGCTTTCGAATTTTTGTCAAAACTTGTGGCATTTTAATGCCCTTGCAGAGGGTATTAAAATTGTGTGTAACGCATTGAAGCTATTTTAATGAAACTTGGTACAGATCCGACTTCTTGCTGCACTCAGTACATATGTCGGAACCGGCCAGATCGGATCACTATATCATATGGCTGCCTTAGGAACTATCGGTTAGAAATCAATCTTTAGTATATAAAACTTTTTTGTTTCTCAAGATATTTCAACCAAACTCACAGATTTTGTGTTTGGTACAGATGTATATAGCCTGACCAAATTTGGTGCAAATCGGACAAATATATCATATAGCTCATCATCATATAACAAACTTTGTAAGAAATCCGACGGCTTACGTAATATTTTTATAGCATAACTTGTCATAGCAATACTTTGAAAAGAAATGTTTCGATGGACCGCGAACTATCACTAATACTCAAGCAACTACGTACACGCCTGCATGTAATTAGTATAAAAAAATCCTCGAATTCTATTAGTATGTCCTCGATGGACCAGGAATAAGCCACAATTCTCAAGGAACTAACTACTCATATACTGCAATTGAAAATTTGGCACTATTTTGTGTTATTGGTGGCCCTGAAAAGGGTGGGAGACATAAGACTACGAAAAGGTGCGCCGTTGGCAATTTTTGTTTTTAAATCGCTCGATTCAGCACAGACTAGACTGTCACCCTCTTTTTTTCTTAAGATATCTCAATCAAGCACAAAGTTTGTGTGTTTGGTATTTTTCTACACAACCTGATCAAGTTTGATGAAATCGGACTAGTTACTATATTATAAAGCTGTCATATTCTAAATGTTGAATGCAGCGGTCTGCAAAGGTGCTTATCTTTGTTATATTTTGTTATTAGCATTTTATTAAGGCTTTACAAGCCGACACTGTTGTATTTACAAAACTTTTTAATTGATCCACCGTTGGTGGCAAGGATTTGATATAGACATCCATTTGAAATGAGGATTACAAGATTTTGTGGGGTTCCCACATTCATTAGTCGCCATAAGAGACGCTATAGCGGTAAAAACAACATTTGCATGAAACTGCTTTAAAAATCTAGCTTATATTTGTGCGATTACCTTTTGGCCACCTGTTTGACCTGTTCGAAGTTGTAAGTTGATTTTGGATCTGAACGCGACGCTCGATTAATTTGATTTAAACAGCATTAAGCTGTTCAGTTGGACAACGTGCGATGCTATACGATGTTTTTTTTTTTTGGCCCATAAAGTTGATGACTGGTTTTTTTATGAGCCGAAGTGATGGCGCTGATTACGTGGCGCCGTCAATTGATTTGTGCGTATAACCAATTGTTTTAAATGCATTTGCTGACGTTTAGCCATATAAATAAAATGGAGCCAGCAACCAGCAAATACAACTAAAGCAGAAACCAATTCAATTTTGTGCAAGTTCGTACGCTTCGGTGGCTTGTTATTTATATACCCCTTGGTGGTACATTAAGTTTATTACAAAAATGATAGAACGTAATAGGCAAAAGCAAGGCAGACGCCAATATATACAGGGGTGCCACAGAAAAGCAATTCGCCCAAAATTCAACCAAATAACCTCATCAAGCTGGTTTTAGGTGACACAAAAATCAAATCTCATTTCTCGAAACAATTGTAGAACGATTTTTTAAAACTCTGAGTTTATTGAAAAAAATGTAATTAATTATTAAGAAAAGACAATGGTCATTTTGAATAAAATTATTTATGGTTTAAAATATACCGTTAATTTCGAATTTTTCGAAAATTGAAATTAGGTTCATGCCTGCCGAGTTCTGTTACTCCGAAAATATGTCCGAAAAAATGAAACCTGAGAGATTTCTGTGTCACCTACGGTTTAGTTTGAGAGGTTTGAAAAGCAGCTTTGAGGCAAAATCTCTGAGATTTCTGTGGCACCCCTGATAGATATATTTAGACTCGGTACTTTAAAAAAGTACAAATGGGTCTATTAGGTTTGTGAAAAAAAGTGCGTGACAGGCAGAGGAGGACGATGAGAGCTTGAGACACCAAATTTGTCATTAAGTTCATCTATATCTTGCATTGATCAAATTTGTTTTAGAATTTTGACACGCCCCCTCTGCCTCTAGAAATTTAAAAACAAAATTGTAAAGACGAATTACAAGAGAATATATAATAATAATACACACTATAGTCCGAACCTGTCCTGAAAATATCATTCCAATCGGATTGCAAAAATAATATATCAAAAATATTTTTGCTTATATATTTTATGATTTATTGTATGGGATGATCTCAGAAAAATGTTGTATGAAAAGGAGGAAAATGAAGCTAAAACAGTAACTTTCAGCGACTTTCATATAATATATATACATACGTGAGCAAGTTAACTCTGTTTGCATGTATTACAAATTTGACAGCGCCCTTTACTTGCTCAGGGTATTTTACTGTCGAGCCCTCCCGGATACATTTTCTCGAAGGTTTTTCAGCTGTTGTTTTAACGCTGCTTAGCTGGACAAAAGCCTCATTTTGAGTATATTGTTGTTTTATTTTTACTGCTGCTATATTAAAAGCTGAAATGTGCATTGAATTAAAATTTTTTTTGGAAGCCATTTTTAAATTTGGTTGGCAGTTATTGTATTATAAACATAATAAATAACTATATAAATACACACTTGTTTAGACATTTAGGGTGTTCACTCGACTCTCGCAGCGTCGCAGGTAGCAGATGTGAAACTTGTCACAACAACAATTTGTACTGAACAATTTCATGCGAGAGTGCGAGACCCCTGCCTATGTATACGAAAAGTGTTTCACATCTGCGCTAACTAGAAATGTGGAAAAGCACGATGAATGTCAATATACTCGATAGATGTTTAGTATATTCGGTATATTTTAGTGCTAAATGTATGACAACTTTTTAATGGAGTCCTAAATCAAAAAAAGTTTAATCCAGATAGCGCAACTAGCAACAATCGACTGGATATTGATAGGGAGAATCTTAAGCTATTGCATCAAGAGATCTTATTTTTGAAGGAAATAGAGGAAAGCAGAAAGACTCTTGAAGAAAACAAGTTAAAAATGGAGCAAGCTAATGCTCCATATGAATTTTAATACAAGCAACCAGAGCTCGAACAGAAGGAGCGAATATTAAACCATGAGCTTGTATTAAATATAAAAATTAATAATAATAATAAATTAAAATTTAGAATTAAGTTTTATTTAAAAATAAACACTTGTTTTCTTTGCCGACTACAGATAGTCTATACCACTGGGCTCGGCCTCATCGCTTTCCAACCCTTCATAAATATATTTCTCGACATCTTCTAAAAGAATGTTGCGAAGAGAGCAGCGTTCAAGTATCCAATTGCAAATTAATTAATTAGAACTTTCTTTAGGCTGCAAAACTTTCCGTTGAGAACCCTAACGCAGTCCTCTACTCTGACTCGATATTGGCTGTGTCTTCTATTGAAGCGGAGCTGTCCCATATTCCACGTCCATGATCCGGGTCCATTATCCGGGAGGTATTACTTACATTCTTTTAGATGGCATTTTCTTGAACTAAAATTGTGTTTATGTTAAAAAAGTAAATAAGCAGATTTTTTAAATGTCAAAGTAGCTCGAATATAAATATCTAACTGCGCACACTTGCTACATAAAAGGTTGTTCACACGTTAGGTGTCGCAAGCTTGAAAAGCTGCTACGATGCGAGAGTCGAGTGAACACCCTATATGTATTAGGTAACTTGAAAAGCTTTGCAAGTGGAAATGAAACAAAATGCATAAATGGTTAAACTATCAGGGGTGCCCCAGAAATCACTAATGAAATAGCATTCCCCTGAAAGCATTTCCGAGCGGAAATTTCCGAGGTGCCACAGAACGTCGAGTGATTTAGTTTTTGTAGCATTTTCTCAAACTATTTCAAGCTAGACTGCTTACGACTGCCACCTTCTCAAATAAAATTACCCGAGCTTTTGTTTAGCAACGTTCTTAAGCTTATTATTGCAAAGCAATAGATTTTTAATTATTTTCTTATTTGATTTATCTAATTTAATTTGTTTATACAGTTATTGATTTAATTTTTGGCGCCGCAAACAATAAAATTACTCGTGAACTCTAGAGGCTGTCTATCAACAGTCTGGCAATATTTTGTGACTTGCGGCAATTTAAAGTTCAAAATTCACTGTAGCCAACAATCTTCCGCACGTGCGCAAAAAGAAGTTCAAAGTCACTAATTAATTTTAAATGCCTTTAGAGAGACTGTTGGCCATCGAAGAGCTCCGGCGGCAGAAAATTAGAAAAGAGACCATGCTGCGAAGGCTTTTCAGATGCGCATTTGATCCATTTTCGAAATCAGACGATACGTATGTATGTAGTTTTTCTGACGTTCTGCATAATCTTATTAAAATTTATTTAATTTCAAAAAACAGTTTCCGATGTAATTATCGTGTTGATAAGAGTACCTTTCAAAGGATCTTACACTTAATCAAGGACGAAATCACACTTTCTTCAATTTCGCTCACTTTGCAATTAGCGACTGCATTGCGCTTTTTAGGAGTTGGATCGTTCCAAAGAGCGATAGGAAAAGATACGGATCTGTCGATGTCGAGGCAATCCGTTGGGATAATACTTCCTTTGTTCGAAAGGAAAGTTGGTCCAAGATTTATTCAATTGGACAGATCGGAGGAAATGCTGTTGGGGACTCGGAAATCCAAGAGCAGGGTCTAACCAACATACTTTTAATCTTCGTCATGCTTCTGCAATTAATGTAATAGAGAGAACTTTTGAAATAATTAAAAGCCGATTAAGACTACTCCAAGAGATCCTTTTGTATAGCCCCTCAAAAGTCACCTGCATTATGAATGTGTGCTGTGCTCTTGTGCCGCGAACATAAGTATAAGGATTTTTGTTATGTCGAAGCTCATGAAGGACGCGAAGAAGTTGAGTTTTTTACAAATTCGGATCAGCCTAAAGCAACTTCTTAAATTCGAGACGGTATTGCAGCTTCTTTAACAAGACGTTGACTTTTTTATGTTAATTTAAATTAGATTAAATAAAGCGTTACGTATTTTTAAAGTGATTTATTTCAACTTCGTCTCAATTGTTGAGACTAATTTTTCTAAAATTAAATTTGTCTTCCGCTCCTCTAGCATCTCTTGGGACGTGTTTCTTAGCTTCACCAGCTCGTCCTTTATCTCCCGAAGAACCATGTTCTCCTCCGCGACCATTGCACTCAGCATGTTGCCGCTCGGCGTTTTGTTTAAGCTGCCTGCCTTGCTGCAACTTGCAGCCTCAATCTTACCTTTTTTATAGGAGTTTCTAAAACTACAATTTAATCAATTTATTTTGTACGTACCTTCGTCTATGACTTCAACATTCTCCGTCTCCTCTTCATTGGGCAGCAAGGTGCCAAATG
The DNA here is from genome assembly GCA_035044365.1 of Drosophila neotestacea. Classification (NCBI taxonomy): domain Eukaryota; kingdom Metazoa; phylum Arthropoda; class Insecta; order Diptera; family Drosophilidae; genus Drosophila; species Drosophila neotestacea. The sequence continues at coordinate 550,566 of JAWNMD010000450.1, forward strand.
GTTTTGCGCCGGCCACTCCGGCGCATACATGTCGCAAAGCTGTGCGATCTCTTCCTCGGTGGGAGTGAGCGCTACCTGCCCAGTCGATCCAGAGGGCACGTACAGACCAAAGTCGCTACGGCCGCAGTACCAAAATTTTACATGAAGTAGGGATCGATCCCTCAGGCTGCAGGCTGTCAGCAGCGCACTCTGTAGTAAGAATCGTTCGATTCAGGGTGCGAATTTTCTACAGCAGCTTCCGCTACGAGCTCAAACGTTTTACTGAGTATGGTACTGACTGCTCTGCATATTACTCAGATTGGAATTCTTACTCAGAGGTTTGAATTTCCCACGGCAGCTTCCGCTACGAGCTCAAGCGGTTTGCTGAGTTTGCTATAGCCTGGGCAGCATAGTATTCTGCTAGGAAATCTTCTTAGCTGTAAGGGTTGTCAACACGTTTGCGGTACTCTTAGCTTAGAGTCTAGAGTACGCGATCGGCTACATTTTGTTATGTTGGCAACCCATTTTTTGTGTATTTCTATCAATGTGTCTTTTGCGCAGCAGTGCTATTTGAACGCGTGTTGGATGAACAACGCATTTATAAATGGGTAAGTCTTAGTTTTTCTTGCATTATATTGTGTAATTGTTTTATACAGGTACTTATTCTTTAATTCGCCATTATGTGGGTTAAATCAAATGCGTTAATAAAATACTGGACGCACACGAAATGTAAGTATACACAAATAATAGTGAAATATATTTCAAAATAAAAACTAATGTAGATAAATCTTCAATTTCATCTCTTTTCAGTATTAATTAATTATATTAATAATATTAATATTAAGTTATTGCATGTTGTTTACTAAATAAAACTAAAGAATAAATTTGAAAAAAATATATGTATGTATACGCTTTTATTTCTGCAGCAGCCAGAACCCTAGGGAGGAGAAATGCCAGCCAGAATTCCAAGTGGAATTTCAAACTAGAATTTCCCTACAGCAGAAATGGAAACTGAATTTCCTGCAGAATGTGTCTATGACGAGCTCAGGAAAACGTTAGAGTTCGTAGCGGAACCTGCCGTAGGGATGTGTGGATTTCCTACCGAATTACCCCGGCCACGCTAATGTAAAAGCGAATGAGACTTTTACACGAACTCGGAGTGCAATCCTCTGAGTTGGGCTGCGGCAAATTAGCACATTTTTCTGCAGAATATTTCCTTCTGGGTGGTTAAATGGACCGCCACCCGTTGCTCTGCACTCCCTCTTGTTGTGCGCTAGTATTTTGTTTTAAGCCAGCGTCCAGTCTTTTCATATCTGTTATAAACAATGATCAATGATTTTCAATTATTTACTAGCTACTAGCTACTTACAGAACGCCACTTCTCTGCAGTTTTGATAGGAGGGCCCACTGGATTCAGTTGGAGCGCCAAGTCCTGCCAAGCTGCTGCCACTACCACCCTGTCCCCGTTCGTAAAGTTCCGGGCAATGTCCGGGTGCTTCTTCATAAATGCCAAAATAATGGCATCCTGGCTTGCGATGCGATGTTTTCCCCTTTCCCTAATTTCTGTGGCACCCCCGTATATTTATTCTTCAGTGTAATCTCCTCTGAGCTCAATAAATTTTTTTCAGCGATTTTCCATCCCGTTCCAATTGCATTGGAATGCGTTTTTGAACCGAATTTAAGAAAGGCGGCACCCATCTTACCATCATTCTCAATGCTAATACGTTCTTCAAAATCTGAAACATCCGATCCTCTGAGATGCTGACAGCCTTCATTATTTATTTCAGTGTCGTCTGTCTGCTATAACCATATCATGTACAGCATCAATCATTTCTTGATCAGCTACAGTTTTTGGCCGTTAAGAAGGTGGATCAACATTGGCACTCGTACGACCACATTTATCCCTAAGGTTCATCTATGAATGCGCAAACGAAGGAGCAGAGTCCCATAACTATTTTACCAAATTGGTATGCATTTCGCTTGCTGATAAGTTATCCAAAAAAAATATTTAATCGCAGCACGAATTTCAGATTTTTCCTTGGTTGACACAATACCAAAACATGTGCTCTTTGAACAGCTGTTAAAAAAAGCTTTTTGACAGATCGACTTGAAAGCTTTGGCATATTTACCGTAATAATGGAGCTTTCAAATGATATACAGCTTTTGGTTCTAAAAGTGCTTGAAACCTGTCGCTTGCAAAACTTTTCAAGTGACCTAGTATGTAAAGAATTATTCCATCAGGGGTGCTACAGAAATCACTAGTGAAATAGATTTCAGCTGTCAGTATTGCCGCGCGGAAATTTTTGAGGTGCCACAGATCTCAAGTGATATAATTTTATTTAGCATTTTTACAAACCTTTCCGAATTCGGCAGAAAGTATTATTTTGCAGCAATTTGTTAAAACATTTGTGGGAAATTGTACTTCTGTACCTCTTTTGCAGCAAAACTTGTTTTACTTCAAAAGAGCTTTTTTTTTAATGCTTAAATTAAAGAAAACAGATGTGTTTCCATATATATTTTTTAAAATTCCTTCGAACTCTGACTAAAAAATGTGGCATCACTAACCCTAAATCCGAAAATCTAAATCGGACTAGGTGGCAGCACCATTGTAAATAGCTAATAGCGTCCTTATATTTGTAATAGCAAAAAACCGATATCTTACCGGCAAAGCTGCTTACACTGGACAAAATGCCGTTAAAAATGCTGACAAAATTGATGCAGCGAATTAGCTTCACAGACTGTGGCAATGTGCGCATATATAAACGGAAATAGGACCTTGATCGTAAATAGGCCATATTCTCTTATTGTGTTAACCAGTTATGCATATATACGCATATTTTTCTGGCCCCACTCAGATCATTCAATACGTCCCCCATATTTTCATAAAAAACGTGTCCATGTCCACCATTAACCTTTTGCGCTTCGCGGTTATTGTTTCCTCTTACTTTAGAAAACATAAGTAATAGAAATAAAACAAAATAAAATAAAAATATATAATTGAGCCATTTTCAATATTCCATATCAGCTGTTTTAATTGTCGATTACCTAATTTTTAATCGAAAACGGCCAGCGTTGCCACACCTTCCTTACTGACAGCGGCTCGCCGTTTTGCCGATATGTTTGAGCTCAACTGTCAACATTTTTATATGGTAGCGACAAACTTGCCGGCATCAAAGCGTCAATTTTTCGTTACGGTGCTATACCGGCGGCAGTGTAAGAACGCTATAAGAACCATTGCAGTACTAAGCGCAGCAGGACACAAAAATTAGCACGTGTTCATGCTTTCAAAGCCATTTTTAGAAAGTCCCGTTAGATTTTCTAAAAATACCCATTTGCTATTAAGAATATTGGATATTTAAGAGTCAATTTGTTTACATTACGTCCAAATATTTTGAGATAATTTTTTTGTTTTTTAGCCTATGGACGCAACCACTATACATTGGACCTTATTGACTTTATTTTTATACTCGTCATGAATATTTACGTTAATTTTAGTCGTATCATGCACTGAGCTCATTTGATTAGAGGCTGAAACGCAGAATCGAGTTTGGCGAACGATGCATACTAAATTATGGCACACGAGAAAAAAAACCGCATTCATTAGAATTTTATTACATCAGGCATGCATACTTTCGACTCCATCTGTTGCGCAATAGACGAAACTACCTATGTGTATATAGTACATGCATTTGTACATGTATGTACATATGTATATGTGAACAAAATCAATTAAGTCAAGTACAACTACGAGTACATCAAGTGCAATCTGATTGTCACACTAAACTTGTAAGAAATTTAAAGTTTCTATAAAATCTGAATATCTCGTCTCCTAAAAATAACTCGTCGAGAGCGTCCGACAGTAAAATAACCTGTGAAAGTAAAGAACGATGTTAATTTCCATATTCATGCAAACAAAATTAACCTGCTTAAAATATTTGTATATATGTACATATGTATGTAAACATATAGGAACACTCACACGCACGCACAAAACATTAGCGTCAATAATTGTCTTCAAATATCTTCCGTGTTTATTACCCGAATGCGATCAAATGTTGACGGATGTGTTACATTACCCTAATTTTCATTCATGCCGTATCTCAAATCTCCTGATTATGCCAGAGTTATGTTTTTTTGCGATTTGTGGAAGAATAGGATTCTTCAATTTTGCTTACAAATTGTTACAAATACAAATATTTATTCTTGGTGAAAACATCACAGAATTGCCCGTAGATTATGAATATGGGGTACCATTTACTTATTAATTTTTTTTAATCGATGCACTCTAGCTTACACTAGGCGGCATATTTATTTTGACATAAACGAAACTTCTGTAATTGTTGTCCGATTTGGTTCAAACTCCTTTTAAAATGATCGTAGACGAACACGCTTTAATCGCTTTGACAAAAAATATTTTTTTATAATTTCCATATAATTTTTTTATTTAAAAAAGAAAAATTAAGCTTTTTACCTGTAAAACTTACCATTTTTATCTCGAAAACTATTGCTCGGAAAAAAAAAGATTAACATTTTTGGAATGTACGACTCAAAATTACTTTAAAAATATAGCGCAAGCTAACTTTGGTGCGCCAAAGTTTGGATACCCTTGCAGAGCCCTGCATAAGCCGTCCGATTTTTTACAAAATTTGTTAGATGTTGATTTCGAACCGTTTGTTCTATGGCACCTATATGATATAGTAGTTTGATCAGACTATATAAATCTGAATCAAACACAAAATTGGTGACTTTTGTTGAGATATCTCAAGAAACAAAAAAGTTTTTCTTACTAAATATTGATTTTGAGCCGATCGTTCCCATGGCAGCTATATGATATAGTTGTCCGATTTGAGCCAGATTTGATACGGAGGTATGAAACTATATCAAACACACAATCTGTGAGTTTGGTTGAGATATATTGAGAAACAAAAAAGTTTTTCATACTAAATGTTGATTCCAAATCGATCGTTCCTATGGCAACTATATGATATAGTGATCCGATCTGGCCGGCTCCGACATATGTACTGCGTGCAGTAAAAAGACGGACCTGTACCAAGTTTCATCAAGATAGCTTAAAAACTGAGAGACTAGTTTGCATAGAAACGGACAGAAAGACGGACAGACGGACATGGCTATATCGACTCAGCTCGTCAAAAATCAAAATGATCAAAAATATATATATATATATACCTGATCAAAAATATATATATTTTATGGGGTCTGTGAGGCTTCCTTCAATGCGTTACACATTTCGTGACAAAATTATAATACTCTCTGCAAGGGTATAAAAAGAGGCGTAATGACTCTTGGAGGGTATGGCTTATTAACAAGTGTAGCTATTGGCAAGGGTACATTAAGTTTTAATTGCCACTTGCTCTCTTGTTCGAGGTTCAGTGAGTCAGCGTGTCTCTGCAAATTGGGGTCTTAACCTCCTGCTCGAGTAGACATTTTTTTTGTACAGAGAGCATCATGATTTCACAAATGATACAACTTACGACTATTTGGACTTAACTCTCGAGCACGTGCAACAAATTCTAATGTGATATTTACTGAGTACAGTTAGAGTAAAACCAAACGTTGTCTTATGTTTTTCCTTTTGAAGTAGCCATAGCAATCTGATCGAGAATTATAAGGGTTGATACTGGTAATGTAAGACAAAATTGAACATCGATTTAAAAATCTGATTTTGTACCCTAATCCCACTGATTGTGAGTATATTTTTGTGGAACGCAATGGAAATGTGTTAAATGTGAAACACTGATTTTCACTGCCAATATCTAAAACCAATTAGATCTTTTCCATTAGAAAAGCGTGTGAAGTTTTAGACCCAGTACTTTAAAAAAGTACAAATGGGTCTATTACGTTTGTGCAAAAAAAAAAGTGCGTAACAGGCAGAAGGAGGCGTGGCAGACCCCATAAAGTATATATATTCTTGATCAGCATCAACAGCCGAGTCGATATAGCCATGTTCGTCTGTCTGTCCGTCTGTCCCTTTTTTGAACACCTATATCTCAGAGACTATAAGAGCTAGAGCTACCAAATTTGGCATGTACGTTCATCTGCATCTTGCATTAAACGAGTTTGTTTTAGATTTTTGCCACGCCCCCTCCGCCCACGTAAATTTGAAACAAAATTTCAAAGTCGAATAACGAAAGCTCCTTTAATGCTAGCGATATGATTTTTGGCATACATGATAAACTCTATAGTCCAATCCTGTCCTGAAAGTTTTATCCGGATCGGATAATAAACGGATAGTATACGGCTGTTCAAAATTTCGAAAATATGAACACCTGGATCTCAGAGACTATAAGAGCTACAGACACCAAATTTGGCATGAAGGTTTATCTATATCTTGCATTGATCAAGTTTGTTTTAGATATTTGCCACGCCCCCTCCGCCCCTAGAAATTGAAAAACAAAATTTTAAAGACGAATTACAAGAGAACCTTTAAGACAAGCGCCTTGATTTTTGGTATATATAATACTCGCTATAGTCCAAACCTGTCCTAAAAATTTTATTCCAATCGGTTGGTAAACGCGGAAGTTATTTAACTAACAATGTTACAGGCAAAAGGAAGAAGAAGAGACGCTAGCGGCCTCTATGTTTATCAAGTGGCGCCATCTATTGATGGTACGCAACATTGAAGAACTATCTTTAGTGAACGCTTTGCACTCAAAAAGTACTGGGTCTCTGTCGAGCTTGCTCCACTTAGCTTACTGCATTTTAATTTTTTTTTTTTTTTTTTTTGTAATTTTTTAGTTTTGCAAACAATTTAATTAATAATTAAATGATGGATTTTGAGGAAGCTGACGTAGTGAAAGAAATTTAGCTTGCTCATCTATACCATGTTATAATTATTTATTTATATAAATATATTTAAGTTTATATATTTAAATACAATAAATGTAATATATTTAAATTTTTTTATTTCCCTTCATAATATGCTCTGTACTTCTCCCTCTGCAACTCCAAGCTCTCCCGAGCTAAGTCCAGCAGCTCAGTCTGCGTGTCCTATTTTTTCAGGTCGACATCTGAATTGTACTCAATGCATTCCATTGGTTGTATCCATTGCAACCTAACTTGCTTTGGTCGCCAAGATTCGGCTATAGCTATAGAATTATTCCTCATTTACTTACACTCGTAACAAGCCGGAGGTTGGCGAGCGAAGGTAGAAGGTGGCAAGCCCCTTTGTCTATCTATCTATATATAAAAAACTCTTTGTCCTGATTCACTGAGTCATCACGCCGTAGGCCAAACGGCTTAAGATATCGAGCTGAAATTACACAACATGGCTGAGACATAATTATCGTGCAATAAGACGGGATTTTTGATATCCCAACTGGAAGGGGTTAAAATGGGGGGTCAAAGGTCAAAATTGCTTAGTATGCAATTTTTGTTTTGTTTTTTTGAACTATCTCAACCAAAATCACAGTATATGTATTTCTTACTCACTGCTACATTCTGAGAAAATTTGGTCAAGATCGGATGACTATATCATATAGCTGTCATAGGACAAACAGACGCAAATAAAACATTAGTATGATGACCTTTGTTGTTTTTGCTACGGGGGTACGATTCATTGGTGTTGCGACTTTCAAAATAAATTTGCAGTATATGGCACTGTTATTCGCTCTTGCTGCTATAATTCAATTGCAGCGAAAACTTTAAAACAGCGAGCAGCGAAAGTGTAAACTCTCTATATTATATAAAGTACTATTACTATTATTTTAAGTTCAATTGCAGGGAAAAATTGGATATACATTTTCCGCTTTCTTATTAGAAATGACATAAGGTCCAGCTATAGCAGTGAAAGTGTTCCTTATTTTCACCCCACATTTCTCCCCGAGATTTTAGCGAGCGTAGCGAGCCGTGGGTTGGCGAGCGATGCGAGCAGGGGGCAAGCCCCCTAGGATAATCAATCTTATAATTTAATTATATATAGATGTCCATACTTTTCAACGTCAAGGTGTGCCTGCATAGATGTTTATATTGAATTTCGATAAATGTACATACTCATACATATTTGCGGATTTTGTGGAATATCAAATCATTAATTTTCTACTTTCGATGGATCCGCATCCCATCAATATCCAATTTAAAATGATCGCACATTTTGTTAGAGACGCGTGTGAAATACTTTTATTGCCATTGCTCAGAATATAAGTATGCACATGTAAATGCAAGTGTTTATCGATTTTTAAAAGAAATCGCCTATCATAAAAACAAAATATTTAATCAGTGTTTCTTCTTCTCTCTTTGAAGACGTACACAACCGCAGCATTTTGCTTGGTAAATATAAATATTTTGTTATATTTTCTATACAATTTCGATGAACTCACACGACAATGGGGTGCATACACTCTGGGGAATTTGACCCGGTTTTTTGGCACAAACCCATTTTCTAAAAGTCGGCAATACAAAAGATTTATCTGCTATGTTGCATACCAGAAATTCCATTAGATGGCGCAAATATGAAGATATCAGCTGATAAACACAGAGTCTCTACTGCAAAGCACGTGCTTTGAAACTATAAATATAAAATGGACGCATTTTAAGAGTGTCAAAAATGCATATATTTAACAACATTAGTGAACATTTTTGAAATGAGCTCTAATCAGTGTGGTTTATACTATGTGTTTGTCTGTGTCAAATGTAGAAATCAGTCGTGTTGTTCCTTTACTAAAGTAAAAGAGTAAGTACTCTAATAAATACAATTTTTTCATCAATTCTACCTTTAGAAGAGACATTCCAAATGAGTCCAGAGGAGTCCGTATCTGAAATATGTTGTGTGTTGTAGAGAATATAATTCTTGTTCAAATGCTGGTAATTAAAAATGCCAAAATGGTCCGGATCCCTTGGAAAACACAAAATTTCCATATGCCAATTTAATGAAAATAGGCGGCGCCACGCCTACAATTTCTCTTTGATGTTAGAAGACTAATGCAAAAAACTAGACCAAAAAATCTATTGCCGTTCTTAAGTTATTGATTTTGGTCACAAAAAAGGTTCAAATTCCCTATAGTGCGGTAGGGTAACATAGGCCGAATTTGGAAATTAATGTTAAAAACAAAAATCAGACATCGCAGAACTTTTGATGCCGGTTTAAAGTGCATCAAATGCTCTTTCATAACCTGTACAAAATTTTGTTTTATGTTTTACAGGATAAACATAATCTCTTCTCAAAGATACACTTTGTTTCTCATTTTTCTACAAAAATTAACACACATTTTTTTCTTTTGTAAAACTATCTATATACACTGTCTATAATTTCAGTCTCTGTAGATGTTTACCTTTTCTGATAACTGCACCGTTGCTAAGGTTGTTTTAACATCTGTTTTTTCCTTTATCTTCGTAAAAAAGCTGTGCGATTTGGAAGCTTCTCTTAACACTGCTCTCTTGTCTTCTGGGAAAACACTTGATTTGGAGTTTTTTCCATAGTTTTCCTTATTTTGAACAAAATTGGAAATCTATTTTCTGCGTCTTCCATTTTCTTCAGCAATTTTGTGGAATTTCAGTGCAGAATCAAAGGTTGCTTCAGTTTTCGATTTTTTTCCAAACGGATTCTCTCTCTATATTGTGAATTTATTTGAAGATAATTATTACTTAAAGCTCCACAAAATATGTGGTGACTCTGCTGGCCAAAACAAGCGAGATAATTAAAGTTAAATTTGGGGGCGCTATACTGATGACCAAACATAAGTGCATGCTTTTTTTTTGCGAAAATGAAACAAAATATAAAATAAAATATAACGGTTCTTCTCTCTGGCTTTATCTTATTAAGAGAAACATCACATATGATGATAAGAAAAATATAAAAAAAATATAGCGCAAGCTAACTTTGGCGCGCCAAAGTTTGGAAGCCTCGCAGTGCCCTGTGTAAGCCGTCAGATTTTTTACAAAATTTGTTACATGTTGATTTCGAACCGATCTTTCCTATGGCAGCTATATGATATAGTAGTCCGATTTACACCAAATTTGGTCAGCCTGTTTAAAACTCAATCAAACACACAATGTGTATATTTGGTTGAGATATTTTGGGAAACAAAAAAGTTTTTCATACTAAATGTTTATTTCCGAACCGATCGTTCCTATGGCAGCTATATGATATAGTTATCCGATCCGGCTGGTTCCGACATATGTACTGCGTGCAGCAAAAGACGGACGTGTACCAAGTTTCATCAAGATAGCTTCAAAACTGAGAGACTAGTTTGCATAGAAACAGACGGACGACAGACGGACATGGCTATATCGACTCAGCTCGTCGCCCTGATAAAAAATATATACTTTTTATGGGGTCTGTGAGGCTTCCTTCAATTCGTTACGCATTTCGTGACAAAATTATAATACCCTCTCTACGACCCAAAATTACTTTAAAAAAATTATACCGAAATCGATTACTTAAGAATTTTGAGCTAGAAAAGTTTGTCAAAATTCTCATTGTAATCGATCGGGTAACGTTTGATGGCCGCCCCCACGGCTCAAAGTTTGAATATATAATATGAGATACTAGGGGGTTTGCCCCCTGCTCCCTTCATTAGCCAACCCCGGCTCGCTACGCTCGCTGAAATCTAAGGGAGAAATGTGGAGTGCAAATAGGGAACACTTCTCACAGCTATAGCTGGACCTTATATCATTTCTAATAAGAAAGCGGAAAATGTATATTCAATTTTTCCCTGCAATTGGACTTAAAGTAATCGTACTTTATATTAGCAGGTAGCAAGCCCCATAGTGCTCGTTTCGCTCACACACTCCCGGCTCGCTTCGCTCGCTGTGACCACTGCAGGTCCCCAAAACGTACCGTTTACCCCATCCAAATTAAACCCAGATGTCTTCTTTTCGAGTGCAGCCCGATCCTCTTTTGGCCCCGAAAACGTTGCAAAAAACGTGACATTCGCAAACGCGTTAAAATCAGGACTGTACCCCCCTGCTTCAAATATACCATTTTCACAAGCAGCACATTTGGACGCAACATGGCAAAGCAGTTCAACCAACGGAGCAGCAACAAAGCAATTCTGAAGCAATATTATTTATTTTCTTCTCTACAATCATATCGACGTTATGCTACTCTCAGAAACACACCTTACAAACAAGTATAATTTTAATCTGCGAGGCTACTTGTTCTACGGAACAAATCATCCCGATGGTAAAGCACATGGTGGTACTGGTATTCTGATTAGAAACCGCATCAAGCACCACTGCCATAAAGAATTTGTTGAAAACTACCTACAGGCCACATCTATAAACATAAAACTGGACAATGGTAACCAACTTACTCTAGCCGCCGTATACTGCCCCCCTTCGCTTTACCATAACTGTTCACCTGTTCTAATAAAACTACTTCGACAAACAGAGTCCGTAGATCAACCGATTAGACTGACTTCACATAAAACCAATTGGCTTCGATACAACAAATATATTAGTTCACATATTGAACTAAAACCTCTCCTTAACGTTGAAGCTCGTATTGCAACACCTGAAACTACACAAGTACTACACATCCAAAAGAAGTCTAATCTAGAAATCGAACAGCTCGTCCAAGAAAAGCGACGATTACGGCGAGAATGGCAATTTTACAGATCGCCTTCAGCACGGCTAAGTTTAAAAGACGCCACACGTAAACTCTCCAAAGCCTTAAAGCAGGAAGAAACATATGCTCAACGCCGTTATATAGAGAAATTATCAACATCTTGTAAAAAACACTCACTATGGAGAGCTCACCCCACCCTTTCTTCACCGACAGAAACCGTGATGCCCATCAGAAATTCCGTAGGCGGTTGTGCCCGCAGCGATGAAGATAGAGCCAGCTCATTTGTGTGTGTTCCAACCAAATCCCGTGTCTATCAAAGCTCTTCGAAAAATGTCTGCTGAATCAGATAAATCCATTTATAAGACTCCACAACAAAATCCCATCGCATCAATTCGGCGTTCGGGAAAAGCACGGAACTATTGAGCAGGTCAACCGCATAACATCAGAAATACGAAACGCCTTCGAAAATCGAGAATATTGCACAGCAATATTTCTAGATTTGTTTCAAGCATTTGACAGAGTCTGGTTAGATGGCCTAATGCATAAAATTAAATCAACGCTTACAAATAACACACACAAGCTTCTAAGGTCATATATCTACGATAGAAAATTTGCAGTCAGATGTAACACTGCTTTATCCGACGATCACACCATTGGAGCCGGAGTTCCACAAGGCAGCGTACTTATCCGACTGGCGGATAAAAATAAACGAACAGAAATGCAAGCACGTTACGTTTACCCTGAACAGGCAAAATTGTCCACCGTTCAGATTAAACAACACCGTACTCCCTCAAGCAAACGAAGTGACGTTCCTAGAAGTTCACCTCGACAGAAGACTCACATGGCGCAGACACATTGAAGCAAAGAGAACACACCTAAAACTGAAAGCCAACACTCTTCACAGGCTTATTAACGCTCGCTCGCCCCTTAGTCTTGATCACAAGGTTCTGCTCAACAATTCTGTGCTAAAACATATCTGGACCTATGGCTCCCAATTATGGGAGAGTGCTTGCAATAGCAATATTGATATTGTCCAGCGAGCCCAGTCAAAGATATTGATATTGATATTGATATCACTATCGAAACGAAAACATAAAAAGCGACCTCAATATCCAGCCGATCAAAGATGTAATAACAGAACAGAAGACAAAGTACTTTGCCAAGCTTTCCTCGCACCCCAACAACCTCGCGAGAGGCCTAATAAGTTTGTGCAGCCGATCCCGTATTGACCTACCAACCCAACGATAGACTTTAGGGCCGCGTGTCAATTTACAGTCCAAGAAGAATTTAAACCATTGTTTATTTATAAGATTTGCAAAAATTATTGTTAGTCTCAAATTTAAGCGAAGATCCAATAAATAAGCCAAGTAATAATAAAAAAAATATACTGCAAATTTATTTTGAAAGTCACAACACCAATGCATCGTACCCCCCCCCCCCCACGGTTTTAATTGTTTATTAATAGCATCAAAAGCCACTGTTCCTATGGCAGCTATACGATATAGTCATCCGATCATTACCAAATTTTCACAGAATGTAGCAGTGAGTAAGAAATACATAATCTTTGAGTTTGGTGGAGGTAGCTCAAGAAACAACAAAGCTCTTCATACAAAATTTTAATTTGCATCTGATTCTTCCTATGGTAGCTAAATGATATAGTCATCCGATCTTGACCAAATTTCATCAAGATCTAGCAGTAATTAAGACATACATAATCTGTAAGTTTGGTTGAGGTAGATCTAAAATTAACAAAGCTCTTCATATAAAATTCTAATTTGCATCTGATTTTTCCTATGGCAGCTATATGATATGGTCATCCTATCTTGACCAAATTTTCTCAGGATGTAGCTGTGAGTAAGAAATACGTAATCTGTGAGTTTGGTTGAGATAGCTCAAAAAACAAAACAAAATTCGTACCAAGCAATTTTAACCTTTGATCCCCATTCAGTGGGGTTATCAAAAAATCCCGTCTTATTGCATGATAATTATGTCTCAGCTATATTGTGTGAAAATCATATCATGAATCGATATCATGAACCGTTTGGCCTGTAGCGTGATGTCTCGTCAGTCAGTGAATCAGTCAATTAGGACAAAGAGTTTTATATATGAGGGTGGGATGATAAATAGTCGGCCTACCAAAGAAAACACGACTTTTTTTAAATTTTTATTTTTTTATTTTTCAAGATAATCTCTTTTTAGGCGAATACACTTAGTCCAGCGATCCTCCAATTTATTTATACCTTCCATAAAATAGGATCGCTCCAGGTTCTCAAAATAGGCGTTGGTTTCACAGATTAATTGCTCATTCGATCGAAATTTTTTTTTCCCCAAGCCATTTTTTTAAGTTTGCAAACTGGTTATAGTCACAGGGTGCCAAATCTGATGAATTGGGGGGATGGGGGAGAGTTTCGTAGTTTAATTCACACAATTTCAACGCTCTTGTGAGCGGGCTCGTTGTCTTGGTGAAACAGAACTTTTTTCCGCGCCATATGCGGCCTTTTTTCTTCAGTTCCGAATCAAATCGTCCCAAAAGGTTAGAATAGTATTCTCCAGTAATTGTTCTGCCCTTTTCCAGATAATCCAAATGAATTACACCTCAGGCGTCCCAGAACACCGTTGCCTTCACCTTGTTAGCCGACAAACCAGACTTTGCCTTTTTCGGCGCCGTTTCTCTTGTTGAAATCCACAGCTTTGACTGTTTTTTACTCTCTGGTGTATGGTGATGTACCCAAGTTTCGTCGACGGTCACAAATTCGTCCTTATTTGCGTTAAACAATGCCAAACTATCCTTCGCAATGTCCAAGCGGTTGCGTTTGTTCTCCATTGTCAGCAATCGCGTCAGCCATTTTGACGAAAGCTTTTTCATAATTAAAAAATTGGGTAAAACGTTTCCAGCACGTTCACGAGAAATGTTTAGGGCATTAGCAATGTCTTGCAGCTTGATTCGGCAATCTTCCAATAACATTCCGTGGACTTAATCTACCATTTTTGGGGTTATCACCACTTTGAGACGTGACGGATGATACTCGTCAAAAAAAATTGTCCGGCCGCGCCTGAATTCGGCAGTCCAACATTTAATAGTTGAAAGCGACGGAGCTGAATCCCCCTAAACTTCGGTTAACTCATTTTTTATTTTTTCGTTGGTTTGCCTTCAAAAAAAAAGATTTCCTATGACAACTCGATATTAGATTTTACTCAATTTGACGACAATGCAAAAATCAACTCGCTTAAAGTCCTGCCAAAATTACCAGTGTTGATAAAACCGCCTGAAACTTTCGCAGTAATCGGGTAATAATAATAATAAAAATGTGTTCTCTTGGTAAGGCCGATTACTTATCAGCTCCCCCTCGTATATAGATATAGATATAAAAAAAAATCTTAAAAGTTGCATCACTAAAATCTCTGTATCTTGTTAACCGTTTACCGGATTTAAACGAAACTTTGGCTAGTACCTTATAAAAGATCCTTATTTCCAAAAAAAAAATACAGTAAGCTACAGTGGAGCAAGCTCGACAGTAGGAGACCCAGTACTTTTTGAGTGCAAAGCGTTCACTATTAATTGTTCTTCAATAATGCGTACCAAACAATAGATGGCGCCACTACGAAGTTAATAAACACAGAGGTCGCTAGCGTCTCTTCTTCTTCCTTTTGCCTGTAACATTGTTAGTTGAATAACTTCCGTGTTTATCATCCGATTGGAACTGGTTTGGATCATAGTGTATATTATATGTACCAACAATCAAGGCGCTAGTCTTAAAGGGGCTTCTTTAATTCGACCTCGAAATTTTGTATTTCAATTTCCGGGGGCGGAGGGGGGCGTGGCAAAAATCTAAAACAAACTTGATCAATGGTAGATGTGGATGATCCTACATACCAAATTTGGTGTCTCTAGTTCTTATAGTCTCTGAGATCTAGGTGTTCATATTTTCGAAATTTTGAACAGCCGTATACTATCCGTTTATTATCCGATCCGGATAAAACTTTCAGGACAGGATTGGACAATAGAGTTTATCGTGTATGCCAAAAATCATATCGCTAGCATTAAAGGAGCTTTCGTTATTCGACTTTGAAATTTTGTTTCAAATTTACGTGGGCGGAGAGGGGCGTGGCAAAAATCTAAAACAAACTCATTTAATGCAAGATGCAGATGAACGTACATGCCAAATTTGGTAGCTCTAGCTCTTATAGTCTCTGAGATATAGGTGTTCAAAAAAGGGACAGACGGACAGACAGACGGACATGGCTATATCGACTCGGCTGTTGATGCTGATCCAGAATATATATACTTTATGGGGTCTGCTACGCCTCCTTCTGCCTGTTACGCACATTTTTTTTTTGCACAAACTTAATAGACCCATTTGTACTTTTTTAAAGTACTCGGTCTAATGAGGGGTGAGTTTTGATATTTCGTTGTAACAAATATTCTATATATGTATCTCAACCAAACTCACTGATTATGTATTTATGTTCAGATACACTCACAAATTGTGGGTATTTGGTAAGGTTTTATACAGCCCGACTGAACTTGCTTCAAATCAGACTACAATATAATAAAGCTCTCATGGGAACGATCGACTAAAAAGCTACATTTTGTATGAATAATCTTTTTGTTTGTTTACACACACAAAAACTTTTATGGTTTTTGAGATATATTGACCAAATTAATTATTTGATTATTTTTGTAATTTTATGTGCATGTGGGCAAAGCAGATTGTAGATACCATGCTACAAATCAGCTTTGGTATTTATCCACAAATTCAGTGTCGGATACATAAATACATGCATTACATTGGGTATATTTATGCTCAGAACAATGAGCTGTCATCCAAACTATGCAATAAACCCATCATTAAAGTGAAATATTAATTAAATTTTCTTAGTTTCTGAGCGAGTACGAATTTAACCATTATTAAATTCTTAAATAATTTTTTTTTATCAGCGGTAGTGATTGATTGGCAGCACATTCATGATACTTCAGACTTATGTTACTATAATCTTCTTTTCACTTACTATTCTGTAAAAGACAATTTTTATAAAACAGCGTGCTTATCAACTTCCTTTGATTAATTTATTGCCAGGTCAATAACATGTCACAAACTCTCGAGTATTAAGCGGCAATAACAACAGCACGCTCTATGGCGGTTAACAACAGCAGTGGCATGAGGAATCCATGTGATCCGTTAGTGGGTCAAGATGAAGTTGACTTCGTATTTACGGCTACGCACAATAATAACAACGATTATGAGAATTTAAGCAGCGCCAGCAGCACGATAATTATCTCCAAAGCAGCAACAACAACATCAGCAACACCAACAACAACAGACGCAGCAACAGTCATACCAAACAATGAACCAAATGCCAACAAAAACAACAGTCTTAGAACATCCAGGGAGCGTCGAATGCTTTTCAGCTTTAGCAGCAAAAAATTGAGCTCAAACAGCAAGTCCCAAAGTGTTGCAACTGCCACAGAGTCAGGCGCAGTTTCCCCATCGAAAGGCAGTCTGGTGTTGCCACAAACCTCGCAAGTTCCAATTGGAACACCGTCGAGACAACACAAGTTCGTTAAAAGCAACAGCTTTGCTCGGTTGCTGGGAAACACGTACAATGCTCGGAAGTTCGAGAGGCAGGAAGAGAAACGTCTGGTAAATGAGGCAAGTGGCAAGTACCATACGTTCAACGGTCGCCAGCGTGGACCTGGTCCATATTTGGAGCGTTTTAAGCGCATGTCCAAAGAGGATTGCGACATATTGCTTACCGATGAAGCGGCGTTGGACAAGAATGTAATAACGCTGACAACGGACTCACGGGATCTGCAATACGGCATTCGGCAGGAGCATGTTGGACGCAGTGAGGATCAGTTGAGTATTAAGGCGATGCGAACGTTGACCCGTGGATTGGGCAAACTTTGGTGGAAGCGAACACACAGCGTGGATATCAGCACACCTGATCCCGAGTACAAGGTGTCTTATTTGGGCAATGTACTTACCGGCTGGGCCAAGGGTGAGTTAGCTGATATTTCCTAATAACCTAGTTTCACTCACTCAATCTTTTCGTTTCCCCGTTCCTTTAGCAGGCGAAAGTTGCCTGGAGAAGCAATTAAATACGTTGTGGAGAAACTACACGCAGCATGCCAAGCCGGATGTCATCATGCGGGTGAAGGTGTGTGCTTCTGGACTGAAGGCCACCACCAGGCAGCATGGCCTCACCGAATATTGGGCAAATCGGATTACATACTGTTGTGCGCCCAAAAATTATCCGCGGGTATTCTGCTGGATTTATAGACACGAGGGTAGGAAGCTGAAGCACGAGCTGCGCTGCCATGCCGTGCTCTGCAGCAAAGAGAAGAGTGCTCAGGACATTCGTGTAACTCTAAGTGTAAATGAGATGCATCTTTTATTCCATTTCAAGAATTTACGAATACTTTTCTTTGCAGGATAATCTTGAGAGCGCGCTGCGTGAATTTAAACGAGAGAAAATTCTAAAACAAAATGCGCGACTCAGTCTAGCGAATGCCGTCTACGACAATCCAAGCCTGCCGAGACGAAAGATCATGTTAAGCGTGGGCGGCAACAACTATAGATTACCACTGGAACGGTCCAAGTCAGCACCTAAGCTGATGGTCATCGAGGAAGCCATTGGCGAAGAGGAGGGCGATGAGATTGAAGATACAAATGAACCTGAAATGAAGCCGTGTTGTCAGCGAGACTCACTGTATCCGGCAATGACGCTGGGCAGACGACGATGTCGACGTGGTCACTCCATTCGGCGCACAGGCAAGATTCCAGCGGTGGTCATCTGCTGCTCCCATCAGGCAGAAGCAACGGAGAATCTTGAGAAGCGTTGCTGTAACAGCACAGTTACCACACCCTCCGGAAATGACGGATCCGATTCGGATGAGTTTGAGAAACTGCTCGAATTCGACACGACACTGAGCAACGAGCTTCTCCCTTACTTTGACATGCAGCTGCATAAGAACAGCAGCCAGAGCCTGGGCAGTCTAAGTGAACTGCAGGTGGAGTCGGTTGAACCCGAAGAAAAGGATAAGGGGGAACTCCTAAGCCTACTGCCCACCATTAACAGCGATCCCAGTGCTGATCCGCAGGCTGATTACGCTAGCGAGGATGTCGTCCATTTACGTCGCAACGGTGTCTGCAGCGATGGCGAGGAGGATTACCTGGACGATGCGGATGATCATTACTTTCGTCATGCAGCCATGCTAACCCTACTGCATAGCAGTTCGGAGCGTAAAAGTAACCGTGACCAGGCCAGCCTCCACTATCACCATCAGGTGCAATCATCCAACTCCTCATGTGCCTCCAGCTCAACGACAGCCAGCGGAACACCGACGCACCTTGGTGGTGGGACAGGAGTGCAACAGTGTTTGGCGAGTCCGGATAGCGATGAGGGCTCCATTTCCAGTGGCTGTGATACGGCGAGCACAGTCACCAATGGCAACCAGGAGGAGTACAACAAGACACAGAACAAAAACGTGCAACATCAGGTGCTCGAGCAGATATTGATCTACCAAAGACTGGTGGATTCGAAACCGAGACAGGATCTCCGCCCCAACAGCGATGCCACCAACTACAGTAGTTGTAACAGTATCACTCATAGGCTGAACTCCTCCTCATCTCCTGCCGATTCACTTAAAGGTGTTGAGGTCTCTGACCCCCAGAAGCCGGTTGAGGCTGACGCTGTTTCGGATGAAGACTCTGAGTGCAGCGATGAGAGCGGTTATGTGGAGTTTCAGGAAAAGGAACGTGTTCAAGCCAATGCTGATGTCGTTGTGGACGTCGTGCCTCCAATCAAGCCACAACTGCCACCCAAGCCAGCGCCACGTCGATCCCTTACAGATGGTAGAGCAAGGGGCACAGTAATTGTAACTGGAAGAGAGACAGGAACAGAAGCGCCGCCCGAATGTATGCTTTAAAATAAAGTACTTAGTTTCCGATTTAATTTGACGCACACGTCAGCAAAAAACAAGAAAAGTGTAAGAAATTTAATTAATCAAATTGTAGTCGTAGCCTTAAGGATGCCACACTTAGCAAGCACGTTCGACAAGCATGCTTGCCTTATTGAAATTTTTCGTTACACTCAAATGACGAGCGGCTCATTGTAGCTCATCGAAGAAATTCAAATTTTCTAAACGCAGCAAACGGCTTGTCGATTGGTCTGAAAACGTTAAAAATTTCTGTGAGTCAAGCATGTTCAGTGCTCGGCTACATTTAGGTTAATTTTTAAGCTATTTAGAACAGGGGTGGGCACGCCAGGTACTCAAACCAGGACTTGGCTCACAAAGTTATTTTACGCACGGTAACGAGAGAAACAACAACACAGAAAATTCTCTACTATGGATCGCGGAGACGATGTGGGATGCACAATCTTGGGAGGCTCGATCGTATGAAACTCACAGGGCAGACACACACGCACAACGGACAAGCGTCAGACGGAGGGTCGCAGATTTCCAAAAACAAATTACACAGAGTGTGTGCCGGATTTGAAACACCTGCTGACGGCGGCTTGTCAAAGAGTGGTGTAATAGAGCTCAGAAATTTGTAAGCCACCTTTTGTTTTTCCATAATGAAAGGAAATAACTTAAAGATGTCATTGTGATTATGTGTCTTTTTTGTAAAAATCTTTTATATATACATATAACTACAATTAGATACATATGTCTCATTGCAAGTTTCACTTAAGACTCAATTATGCAGACGTATGCAGGGGAGGTTAAAAGTATTTACACAAAACTAAAATTAAATCTACTCATAATTTGAACTTACTTCATATACATTTTGGTATCAATGGAAAGATCTTTTTAATTCAGTTTGAATCATACAGAACTTTTCTTAAGCCCTTAAGTACCAATTGAAATTTTCGAAGTTTTGTGAAAATCTAATCCTTTTTTACTTTTTTCTTCGTTTTTTAAAAAAAGGATTTTCTGATGCAAAAAGTTTTTCCAAACAAAATTAATAGTGACTGCAAACCATTTTTTTTTTTTTCAAAAATCCGAATGTTTGTATTTTTATACCCTTCCAGAGTGTATTAAATTTTTGTCACGAAGTTTGTAACGTATTGAAGGAGGCCTCACAGACCCCATAAAGATATATATTCTTGATCAGGACTACGAACTAAGTCGATATCCGTCTGTCTGTTTCTATGCAAACTAGTCTCAGTTTTGAAGCTATCTTGATGAACCTTGGTACAGGTCCCTATTTTTGCTGCACGCAGTACATATGTCAGAACAGGCCGGATCGGATCACTATATCATATAGCTGCCATAGGAACGATCGGTTCGGAATCAACATTTAGTATGAAAAACTTTTTTGTTTCTCAAGACATCTCAAAAAAACTCACAAATTATGTTTTTGATACAGTTTCATACATCCTTACCAATTTTGGTTCAAATCGAACTTCTATATTATATAGCTGCCATAGGCACGATCGGTTGGAAAACAACATTCAACAAATGTTGTATAAGATCTGACGGCTTACACAGGGCACTGCAAGGGTATCTAAACTTTGGCGCGGCAAAGTTAGTTTGCGCTATGTTTGTTTTTTCTAAATTGCTAAAACTGATTATTTTAGCCACTTTTTCCTCCTTTTTATACAAAAATTATCTGAGATCATTCAAACGGAATTTAAAAGACCTTTCTATTGATACCAAAGTGTACATGAAGTAAATTCAACGTATGAGTAGATTTAACTTAAATTTTGTGCTAATACTTTTGACCACCCCTCTATATGTACATAGTATCTGCGTGAAGTTGAGTTAAGAGTGGAGTCTGATATATACCGATTTAGATATAAATATTTGTTTTGTTTAGGTGTTCCGAAAAAAAAGCACTTTGATTTGTTTGTTGTCATGTGGCTCCTCTGAACGAATTTATACGATATGCTATGTAAATAAAGTATGTACTTTATGTAATCCATGTACTGTATATTGTCTACCGAAATAAATTATTATTAGCTACATGTATAAAACTCGTTGTCCTCACTCACTGGCTAATCATCGCACAGCCAAAGTTGTTAAAGCTAGGAGAATGAAATTCGAGCACAACAAAGCTGAAAAAATGTATAGTGCAATAAGAAGGCATTTTGCGAAATTTAAATTGATAGGGGATAAAATTCGGGGTCAAAGCTTAAGTTTTTCTTGGCATATACAATTTTTTACTTTCTGAGCAATCAGAATCAAACTTACAAAACAAATTTGACGATTATATCATACCGTTTTTTAATAAAAAAAAATGCAGTAAGCTACAGTGGAGCAAGCTCGACAGTAGGAGACCCAGTACTTTTTGAGTGCAAAGAGTTCCCTATAGATTGTTCTTCAATGTTGCGTACCATACAATAGATGGCGCCACTACGAAGTTAATAAACACAGAGGTCGCTAGCGTATCTTCTTTCTTTGCCCGTAACATTGTTTGTTGAATAACTTCCGTGTTTATCATCCGATTGGAATGAAATTTTCTGGACAGGATTGGACTATGTTATGTGTGGCAAAAATCATATTACTAGCATAAAAGGTGCTTTCGTTATTCGACTTTGAAATTTTGTTTAAAATTTATGGGGGCGTGGCAAAATTCTAAAACAAACTTGATCAATGCAATATATAGATAAACCTTCATACCAAATTTGGTGGCTCTAGATCTTATAGTCTCTGAGATCTAGGCGACACAAAAAGGGACAGACAGACGGACATGACGTGCGGGCCCGACAGTGATATACTCTTCATTTATTTTATATATACCATCCTAGTGCTACAAGTACATTAAGACTTATAGTTTATTTCATTAGTCACTACTTTCGTTTAACAAATTGGTATATGATATACACCCAACGACAAAAAAAGCCGCACTCAGAAATTTCATCAAATTTTGACTTATCCTGCCTGTGGTCTCACCAATTGTTATTCTACTCGACTAATTTTTTTTGGGGAGTCCTCTGTGATGTTTTCTTTACTTTTTGTATTGGCTTCAATTTCAAAGTTGCGCTCAACATTTATTTCTGGACGTTTACCGAGAGCACCTTGAAAAAGTATGACTAAAGGAATCTAGCTGACTGTAACAGAAAAATCCAAATTAATGCATTGGCTTATCAAAATATTTAATTTCCATAAATATCGGAAAGAATATATGTACATTTATGAAAGTAGAGTGCGAGGATTTATTAAAAAAATTCGTGAGAGTGGACAACCAGAGAGGAAAACAATTTTCTATTGAGAAAAATGCAAAACTCTACAGGAGATCTTTCTATCTTGAGATCGAGAGATGGCATCTGAAGCGAAGGACCGGTATAAAAATGATGTTTCGGCTCGAACTGTTTTACTATGGATAAACGAGATAGGTCTTAATAAATTAAAGGAAAAACTTGTTTAGTTTGGTCCAAACAAAATTTTTTTTGTGAATCTGAATGGTCACGCCCTATGTTCTTTCGTTAACCTCTTTTAAGGCGAGTTATGTGGAAGCTATCGCGTTCAATCAGGTCAAACTTGGACCCATCCGATAATATAAATATAATTTTTAAATCGTTCTTTCACTTCAGATGCTATCTCGACAGCATTTTTAAAGCGATTTTGTAGGCTCGTCATTCCCTTAACTCTGCTAGGTTCACATTGCGCCACTGATAACAATAGCGAAAGATTTTTCAAAAAACAACTACACTGTCCAGCAAAATTATACTTTTTATCCTGCGAATAAAATAAGACAGTGTTTCCATAAGAATGTACTTGTTAAATTATTGATTAAAATTAAAAACATTGACTATTTATTTATTTATTTTATATAAATCATCCTAATGCAACATGTTCATAAAGACTTTTAATTTATAGCATTAGACACTATGTTTTTTTAACAAATTGGTATATGATATACTTATGATAATTGTTATCATATTAACCTAACTTACAGATATCAAATATAAAATGATAAAAAAGAAAAAAAAATTATGAAATTAAGAAAGCAGAGAAATTATAG
Organism: Drosophila neotestacea; assembly: GCA_035044365.1. Lineage (NCBI taxonomy): Eukaryota > Metazoa > Arthropoda > Insecta > Diptera > Drosophilidae > Drosophila > Drosophila neotestacea. The sequence continues at coordinate 574,041 of JAWNMD010000450.1, forward strand.
GCTTTTTTAACTTTTAAAATAACTTATTAAATTAATTTTAAATTGCAACGCGCTCTGAATACTCTTACTACTATTGGGTAAGTCATTCCAAAGTCTAACTGCATGCACAAAAAAGTGTTGTTTGGATTTAACTAGTCTGTTCCTGTATGTTACTATGTTGTGAGGAAGTAAATTTGATCTTTTCATATTGATAAATAGGCTCACAAGTTGTGATTATTTTATACAATTGAATTAAAACTCTAGAACTAATCCAAGAAGTCAAGGTCAGATTAAAAATTTTATTGGGGTTTAAAGTTATGTGGTCGGTCCTATTAATATTAAAATTATACCTTGCTATATTGTTAAAGGTAATTTTTATTCCATGTTTGTCTCAAGCAAAAAGTTCTACTCCATAAAGCATATAAGGGACAAGATACGATTTGGCAACTAATAGTCGAGTTTTGCTGGGTAAATACGTTTGATTGGCATATAGTTGTCTCAGTAAGCCGTAAGTTGGTCCGAGTATCTTACAAATGTGGTCATGCCAGGCGAGAGTTTGGTTGATAATAATACCTAATTATCTACCTTATCGGGGTATTGCAAGGGTATATTGCCACGTATCACCTTATCTAAGTGATTATAAGGGAGTGGTTTTTTATAAATTATAATACATTTACATTTTTGGGGGTTCAAACTTAGTCCATTATTCCTCGCCCACTCATTTACAGCTGATAACTCGCTATTACAAGCATTAATACATTCACTAATTAGACTTAACGGGCGACAAACATAAAACTGAACATCATCAGCATACATGTGGACTTCACAATTACACAAAACATCAGGCAGATCATAATTATACTTATAATGAAATTTACAAAGGCCCCAACAAAGCTTTGGGGGCACCACGACTCAGCAAAACGTACGATGAACAACTAGACGGTGTGACGGTGCCGATTACTCAGATAAGTCCGTAACAGTCTTGCAGCAGGTAGTGTAAAATTAAAAATATTGGCTAGTTTTGCACAAAGTATACTTTGATTAACAGTGTCAAATGCTTTACTGTAGTTAAGTAGGGTAAGAAAAGTTACATTGCCTTTGTCAAGTTGTGCTCGAATGTCATCCGTAATTTTTAACATAGCTGTCACGCATCTTCTACTTTTCCTAAAACCAGACTGTTTAATACTAAATAGCGAATTTACACTGATGAAAGTGATTATTTGCCCTGCCATGAGGTGTTCAAAGACTTTTGATAGGAACGGGAGGATGGAAATGGGTCCAAACTTGCCATTAGGCTTAGAAATATAAATGATCCGGGCGTCTTTCCAGATATTTGGGAAGGTAGATGTTGTAAGGATAGTATTGAAAATATGTGTGATAAGGGGCAAGAGTTTAGGCAGTAATGTTTTTAGGAGTTTAGGATTGACGTCAGCGAGGCCTGTTGCATTAGACTTATTTGCTATAATGGACTGTAGGACATCACAAACCTTAACACATGCAAAACTAAAACTATCACAGTTGTTACGAGAACGGACTTTCAGCTACGGGTTCTCAGCTGCTTCAGGTACTTGAGTTTGAGTAAAATTAAGGTTCAGGTCGTTTATATCTGTATCGATAAAAGTCAAATTATTTGTCTGCTTGCCTATGCCTAAGTTTCGTAACTGGTTCCACATACGATTTGAGTTTACAGCACTATTAAAAACTGTATAGTAAGTAGTGATCTCTTTTAGAAGTTTTGATCAGATACCCGACGTGTCTTCTAAGTGCTTTGTAGTTACAATAGTGGTTAGAGGTTTGGTATAGTATCCATTTAGCGTAAGCCTTGTCGCGGTTTATAATAGCATCTTTGATATTTTGGGTAAGCCATGGTTTATGCGTAGGCTTAACAATTTTATGATGGATGGGAACGCATTTATTAAAAAGATCGATGTTTACGTTAAAATGTTGCAGCTGAGATTCGGCTGATGTGAGGTCATAGACAATACTGTATTTACACTGGGCCACATCATTGGATTTTTCCGTTTAATGGAACATGCGGCAATGATGCCCATAAGAACCCTGTGGATAGAAGAAGACAATGATGCGGCCCGCATTTTAAATAATTCTTCGCATCCATAGAGGAAATAACATCAAGAGGAGAAATTACGGCTGTTAAATAACAGAGGCAGTGGAGTTTGGCGTGTAATAGTGGGTATAGATAGAATCTAACAGAATAATGTAAAAGGCGTGAGACCCGCCAAACTTCGATGTCCGCTTTGCGGTTTTTTGTTTTGGTTTATTGTCTTGCTTTGTGTATACCTACAAAACGTATGATGAAAAGTTGTCACACTTCATATTATGTTGTTGTTGTTACAAATCTGAATTTTGTCTATTTCAAAGTTGATTCGCAGCAATGCCCTCAGCCTGCGCTTACCCTACGCTGATCGGGTATTTTGTGCGAGTAAAATGAAATGACATAATATTAAGTAAATGCGTGCAATATTTAATTTAATTAATTTTTAACAATATTATTATTATATTAAATAATACTATATTTAATTTTATATTTTTTTTGATTTCCTAATGCTGCATATAAGCGATTGCATTAGTCTCTAAATTCATGAAATAAAAAATTATTTGAACAGTTACAAATTGATATACATATAATAAGAATTCATAATACATATCATACTGCTTAAAATAATGTTCTAGAAAAATTATAAATATATTATAAAAAGGGTATCTGTAGTCGAGTCAGGTGTCGGCAATGTCGAGTAGCAGGCAATATTGTAGCGAGCTCATACACAGAGTACACACCAAGCAAAGCACAAATCAAAACAAAAACACAAAGCATGCGTCTGATCTCTGTTAACCAACAGAATTTCATTAACATGGAACTGTTAAATCCCACTTGGCGCGGCACAGCCGCAAGCCAATTCTGTTAGCCAGTCAATTCATCTCTTTATACTGTGCTTACACTGGGCCGCATCATTGGATTTTTCCGTTAAATGGAACATGCGGCAATGACGCCCATATGAACCCTGTGGATAGAAGAAGACAGTGATGCGGCCGCTTGTTATACTGTGTTTACACTGGGCCGCATAATTGGATTTTTCCGTTAAACGGAACATGCCGCAATGATGCCCATAAGAACCCTGTGGATAGAAGAAGACAATGATGCGGCCGCATCTTAAATCATGCGACGCATCATTGGCAAGTGTTGCCGTATTCTGTTAGTATTTTTTTATACCCTTGAAGAGGGTATTATATTTTTGTCACGAAATGTGTAACGCATTGAAGGAAGCCTCACAGACCCCATAAAGTATATATATTCTTGATCAAGGCGACGAGCTGAGTCGATATAGCCATGTCCGTCTGTCTGTCCGTCTGATTCTATGCAAACTAGTCTCTCAGTTTTGAAGCTATCTTGATGAAACTTGGTACAGGTCCGTCTTTTTGCTGCACGCAGTACATATGTCGAAACCGGCCGGATCGGATAACTATATCATATAGCTGCCATAGGAACGATCGGTTGGAAATAAACATTTAGTATGAAAAACTTTTTTGTTTCTCAAGATATCTCAACCAAATATACACATTGTGTGTTTGATTAAGTTCTAAACAGGCTGACCAAATTTGGTGTAAATCGGACTACTATATCATATAGCTGCCATAGGAACGATCGGTTGGAAATAAACATTTAGTATGAAAAACTTTTTTGTTTCTCAAAATATGTCAACCAAATATACCCAGTGTGTGTTTGATTAAGTTTTAAACAGGATAACCAAATTTGTAGTAAATCGGAATAGTATATCATATAGCTGCCACAGGACCGATCGGTTCGAAAACAACATTTAGTATGAAAAACGTTTTTGTTTCTCAAAATATGTCAACCAAATATACACAGTGTGTGTTTGATTAAGTTATAAACAGGATGACCAAATTTGGAGTAAATCGGACTACTATATCATATAGCTGCCATATGAACGATCGGTTCGAAATCAACATTTAACAAATTTTGTAAAAAATCTGATGGCTTACACAGGGCACTGCAAGGGTTTCCAAACTTTGCCACGCCAAAGTTAGCTTGCGCTATATTTTTATATGGAGTCATGAAATTTAACTAGAGAAGAATTGCCTAAAGTTTTCTTGAAACATTAAATATAATTTTGTGTCTACGAAATAAATTGTCCTTCTTCGGGTATTATTTCTTCCATGACTTTTACCAAACTTTAAGCGCTGCTTCTTATTTTAACTATGGGGGCATTCAGCAGTTAATTCTGATCACCAATCATAATACCTGATGACTAATTTTTACATATAGCAATGGAGAGAATTTTCGACAATCAGAAACGTCAAATTTTGGTATCGGTATCACAAAACACGTATCGTACAAATAGTGTGATACCTGATACTGATTGCTGATACTTTCAGATTTTTCAAGTACATTTAAAAGACGTAGTAGGCTGATTTATTAAAAATGTATCATATAGTAGGCGGATTTGTACAAATGTATCATGTCCATTCAGCAGGTACTGATTAGTGATACACCACAAGTAAAGTAGCGAATGCTAATTGAATTATCTGCTGAATACCCCCATTCAACTTTTTGTTATATTTTCGGCATTTGTGTTGCTTTTTCTGACCGACGAAAAAGTTTGCCACTCACAATATTCGCTTCGCGTTCACACCAAAGTCTATTTTGACAGAATCTGGTCACACTCTGTAGAATTTCATACAAAAATTTAAGCATCTAGTAGGCGACTACTGACCAAAACAAAAAGCCAGGCAATAGAACGTGTTCTATTTACATCGGTCAGCTTGGCTTTTTAAATATAGCTCTAAAATGTTGTGTGTTCACACGGCAGCGTTGGCTTCTTAGCAAAAAAAGCCACACATAAGCCGACCATCTGAACGGATCTTATGAAATTCTATAGAGCTCTGTAGAATTTCATACAAAAATTTAAGCATCTATTAGACGACAACTGACCGAAGCAAAAAGCCAGGCATAGCTTGCCCTATAATTTTTTTTTAAACCGAAATAATACCATTAATTCGAAGCCGAAACTTTTGTAAAACCGTTAACCATTACGAAACCGATAAAACAGAATTTTATGTAACCGTTAACCGAAAACCACAACCCAGTACAGTATACAGTAACCGTAATTAAAGTCTTTATTCGTTTCGGTTTGAATCCCTGATTGTAATTTATATAATACTATCACTACCACAATGCAATAATTTCCATAATTTTAAGGATTTCAATATAATTTTTTTTTTTTTTTTTTTTGAGAGATATTTGGCGACCCTTTTAATGTTTAAAATTTGAATGTTTGACCGACTCGAGGTCTTAAATGTATAATAACATTATACTTATGTCGGTATGACATTAATCAACAACAACAATACAACCCAGCAATTGCAAATTATACCACAATCCCACTGAGTAAATTTTCGGGGAACGCAATGGGAATATGTTAAATGTGAAACACCGACTCCCATTGCCAACATCTTACATCTAACATCAATTCAACACTTGACGTCAAAAGTGAATCATTTGTGAAGTTTTTGCGATTTTAATATATAAAATTAAGTTAATATGGATAATAAAATTGCGCTCGTTGTTGCTCTTGCGGAGAATCTAATAATTCAATGCAGAAACTAATGAGGGAGTTTGAGGAAGCTGACAACTAGGAAGCGATGAAGTTGGCTCAGCTTCAGGCTGTTGTTGAGGAGAACCGACGACGACGATTTGTTGCGGAGAATTTAAATATTTTATGAAAAAACATATGAGAACATATTCATTACGTTTAATTAAAACACATTATTTATATATTTTAGAAGCGGTTTGGCAGATGTTGGGAGGAGGACGTGCCGCTAAATGACAATGTTTTTTAAGCAGAGTTTCCGTATGGAAAGATCAACTTTCGGTAGCTGGTGAACCGTCTGCCGATGCTAGCGAAGGAGCACCTTTTTGTAAAGGACCCACAACGATGGCGCACCGCCACCAGGCCCAACTTTTTGTTTTTCTGCTCTGCAAATGTACATATATACAAATATTAATAATAATTATAACTTATTATTATATTATTATATAGAAATTATCCGTATTACCTGTACTTCCTGGTGAGGTTATCTAACTTTGTTCAGACATCTGACATCGTCGAAAGCCAACACTTTCCAGGCTTTGTGCCATCTACATGTACACATGAGAGTTTTTCCGCACTCCTCTCAGGTCTTCAATATTGTCTGCCCACCAATGCAATGTACCCTTTTGGTGCTCCTGCTGCTGGCACTTGGTTTATTAGGCGCTTTTAATAAAATGTGGAGTTATTTATTAATTTATTTCAAATTTTTGTTACTTCTTATTGTTTTTGCCATTCTTTATTTACTATTTCATAGGGAATGACAAATTTCTAGGCTGCATTCGAAAATATTAGAGTAAAAATCGAATTGGAGCATGTAGAATATATGTGGAACACCATCAAAAAAAATATGTTGGAACGGTGTTGAAAATTTCGGCACGGGTAAAAGTATGGGAACATCTCGACAGAAGATGTTAAATGTTAGAGCAAATGGCTCGATATATAGCTGTATCAAGAGATGTCAGTCTGTATCATCAGTACCGTTTTTGCTAACTATGTATGTAATTTCTGTCGAATATATATCCTGTAATGTTAGAATAACTACTTGGGAATTCTAACGCACAAGAAACGACAAGCGTTTAGATGATAAAACCTGTTAATGCACAAATATTCTACTCTTTAATACGCGTCGAATGAAATGATTGAATGATCACCTTAATTCTACCACGCGTAAAAAAGTTAACATTTAAAAATTAATTGAATGTACCGGATTTGATTCCATGGTTATTAAAGCATTTATTTAAAAACTTAAATAATACTCTTATATGCTAATCGCAAGCATATAAGTCGACTCATTGAGTCCATTGCCATTTTCTCCTCCATATCCCCCATTCTTTACAGAATAAGGGTTGTTTGTATCCATGGTAAATAGGTGCCGACATTAACATATACTCCGGGCACATTTGCCTGCCCACAGCCGATCCCCCAGGCAACGAGACCAACCACATACCAGATGCCATTGCTGGCGCAAATGAGCGGTGAACCGCTATCACCTGTACATGCATCCTTGCCAGATTCGCCGCCGGCGCAGATGAAGCTCGTCGGGCTAAGCACAAATGAGGAACCAAGTCGAGTGGCTCGGAGTGCCGTTTGGCAGTCGGCATTGGGAATAAGCGGCACATCAACTTGACGCATAATGGCCTGGTAGGCGCCAGTTGGTCCAAAGTCGTTCTTTCCCCAGCCGGCGACCCAGCAGCGCTGCCCAACAAAGCTAGTTGTAGGTAGACAAATGGTACCTACTGTAGAACAAGTGGTAAGGGAGACGGGCGTTGCCAGCTTCAGAATTGCAACGTTGTTCAGCAAATTGTTCGGGTTGAAGGCAGGATTCACGTACACATTGGCGATTAACACATCTTGCGCAGGAATAGGTTCACTAGTTCCAGCTGCATCCCATTCGCCCAAGCGTACCTTAAAGGATGTTAAGCTGACAATGGATAAAAAAACTGATGTTGTGTCTTATCCAACTCTTTATACTTACGCCAAATTGTAGACCTTGTGGGCTGCAGTTAATACATGTTGAGCCGTAATAAGTGCTCCTCCTCCTAGATATACATCCGCCGTTGTCAGTAAAGCTGCTTGCCAGGGATATGCGCCAAAGCTGGCCTGACCGGGACCGGCCAAGGCAGAACCAGGTGGAGGCGGGAAGCGTAGTCCGCATTGATAGGTGCCTGCCTGACAGCACGCTATCAAACCAAAGCTGCAAGTAAACGGAGGCACTGTTGTGGGCACACTGGGCTGCCAACCAAAGCTGACTACAATTATCATTTTTTTTTATTGGTGAACTGCTGGATTACTCACCAATCCACCATTGTTCACTATGCGTATATCCAGCTGACCGCTGCCATCGTTTGGTGGCGTGGGTAATGGATTAGGGCACGACGACGGAGGCACGGAGCGGCAATTGCTGGTGCCGGGTGCAATAATGGCGGGCAACTGGGGCCAATTCGCTGAAGGCACTTGTGGAGGAAATAGCGTACCCACAATCAGCTGGCGTGTAAGCACTACAAGATAAGAACAGCATCCCGATTATGGTAAGCAATTATAGTAATCTTGCTGAAGTTCTACTTACGCGTGTGATTGTCCAAGTTGCCTACATCGCTAGGATATGGAGCATTTTGCTCCGACAGCGGACCGGATGACCCAAAACTCCAGCACTGTACACCTTCTGGAAGCAAGGGAATTGACAAAAGGCCAACAACAAGTAACGTATTCATTGCCTTAGAAATGACAACTAACCTGGCCAAACGACGTGCTATATAGGGCATGTATCCTAAGCGCGCTTCTGGCAATAAATTGCCAACCTAATATAACTTGCATAAACTCTGGGATTTTCTGAGCAAAAAACAGCAATAACATGGCCACAGGAAAAAATTTGTTTTTTTTATAATGAACTTGAAATGCTTTTATACTTATAATTATTTTAATATATATGTAATATTCTATTAAAAATATATATTCTATTATAACGCGCACGTTCCATAATTTTGAAGATATTTCAGTACTGTAGGCAAGATTGCTTTGGTTTAAGCCCTGGTCTTTTTTTTCCATGATTTTCTAGGTCTTCATGACTTCTAAGAAAAAATAAATAAAATTTAAAAGAGTCTTACCCAAAATACAGATTTAATGTTCTTAAATTTCTTATACAATAAATGCGTAAATATCGGTTTGAGCTCAGGTTCGCGACGAAAACATTTTGTATCTTCGGTTTAAAATAGGTTTGTACTTCATTATAAGATAGGGTATAAACGGCCATCAATGCGGTCAGTGTATGTATGCGCACTAACTGACACCCACAGAAAATTATTCAAATAGAACCATTAGGGTTGACATACATTTAAATATAATAAAAGTTGAATGTTTTATATGCAGTCATTCTCTATTGAATTGTTCTGACAAACTTTGTGGTCATTATATAATTTGGCATTTCATTTTCATTTCGATTTCAATTGCGGTGACTGATCAATTTAGCGTCTTTTGTTTGATTGTACCACTATTTGATTTGATTTTAACAACTTAACAGTTTAGTTGTGAAAATACAAAAATTATACATAATAGTCGCAGCTGTAGTCATTATTATACCCTGAGGGTATTATAATTTTGTAATTTCAAATTTGAAGCTATCTTGATGAAGCTTGGTACAAATCCGTGTTTTTGTTGCACGCAGAACATATGTCGGAACCGGCTAAACTAAACTAAACTCACAGGTTATGCGTTTGATACAGTTTCATACACCATTACCAAATTTGGTGCAAATCAGACTACTATATCATATAGCCGCCATATGAACGTTCGGTTCGAAATCAACATTTAACAAATTTTGTCAAAAATCTGACGGCTTATACAGGCCACTGCAAGGGTATCTAAACTTTTTTTTATTTTAAAACCGAAATAATACCTTTAATTCGAAGCCGAAACTTTTGTAAAACCGTTAACCATTACGAAACCGATATAACAAAATGGTATGTAACCGTTAACAGAAAACCACAACCCATACATACAGTAACAGTAACTGAAGCCTTTATTCGTTTCGGTTTGGATTCCCGATTGTAATACATATATGTCAGGGGTGCGCAAAGCTGCCTTATGGATGTGCACCCACCAATACAAATAAAGGAAATCGATCGCACACAAGTAACGAACTTTTCTTTTTAGTTCAATGTGTACACTGAAAAAATAGGAACAGATTGTTCTTCAATGTTGCGTACCATTCAATAGATGGCGCCACTACGAAGATAAGTTTATAAACACAGAGGTCGCTAGCGTCTCTTCTTCTTTCTTTTGCCCAATGTTAGTTAATAATGTTAGTGAATAACTTCTGCGTTTATCATCCGATTAGAATGAAATTTTCAGGACAAGTTCTTTATAGTGTATAATATATGTACCAAAAATCAAGGCGCTATCAAGGGGACTCTTGTAATTCGACTTAGAGATTTTGTATTTCCATTTGCGGGGGCGGAGGGGGGCGTGGAAAAAATCTAAAAAGAACTTGATCAATGCAAGATATAGATACATACCAAGTTTGATGTATCTAGCTCTTATAATCTCTGAGATCTAGGATCTCAAAAAAGTGACAGATGGACAGAAGGACAGACAAACGGACATGGCTATATCGACTCGGCTGTTGATGCTGATCAAAAATATATATACACTTTATGGCACGCCTCCTTCTGCCTGTTACGCACATTTTTTTTGCACAAAGTTTTTGTAAAGTACTGGGTCCAAATATTAAATTTAAGAAGCGCGCGCTTATTACAAACTGTCGAAAAATAACAATAAATAAAGAGAACAATACAAATATCAAGCCTATCAGAATCTAAAAATAAAGAGATTAATGTATTAGGAAAATTAAGGACGAAACAAACCACACTCAGAGCCCTCTGCCGACGCAGCAAGTGTAGGAGAGAGTGTAGCTAGCAATAGATCGGCTGTTGGCGCTGCAGTCTCTGACAGAGCTTTCTCGCTCTCTCACTGCAGCTGCAAAAGCTCTTCCATATTACCATTAAGCTTAACATGAACGAGCCTTTTATGTTAGATTCCTTAAACATGCAAACAGAGTTTACTTGTTCATACATATGTATAAAAGCCCAAATCTCGGCACATTCCCACAATTCGGCCCCGCCAGTAGCCAACTCGCGCTGTAAATTTGAACTGCAGGTGGACTCGGTTGAACCCGATGAAAAAGATAAGGGGGAACTCCTAAGCCTACTGCCCACTATTAACAGCGATCCCAGTGCTGATCCGCAGGCTGATTACGATAGCTAGGATGTCGTCCATTTACGTCGCAACGCTGCACAGTGGGGATTTTAGGGCAATCATAAAAGTACTTTATGCATTCGTTAGAGAATTCTCCACAGATTAAGAATCCAAAAGGATTTTTAAATCAGGTAAAAATTGTAGGCGGTACAGCCTCTTTCGTGGTCTTGCACAAATGTAAAAATTTTTACCAAAACTACCTACTTTGAAAATTAATTGCAAATTATGCAACCGATTTAAACATTTTTGGTGTCATCTAAAAAGTATGTTAATTTCTACTTAAATACAATTAATTTTTATTGTATTTTTGTTCTTCGTCCATTTACTTTTCATACCAGAAAAGTATAAAAAGTACACTAAAATAAGGCTATTTTTTAACTTTGATAAGTAGTAAGTAGTTTAAGTGAATATTACTCTATCTAAATTAAATAACGTCGGCTGCCCGGACTTGCCCGTTTACAAGTTAAATGAATAAAACTGGTGCAACATCACAATAAAAGCGCGTGGCAGGCGGATGAAAGAAGAAGAACGTAATTCAATAAACATGAGTTCTTGCTGTGCCTGTTTATCAATATTGCGACATAATAATAACTTTTAGCGTGTACCAGATTTATAACCAATTTAAAGGTTTTTTTTTGAATAGGTCTTGTACCACTTTGGGGAATTTTGACTGGTAAAAGTACACACATAATAAATAAACTAGGTATGATCTTGTAATTTGTCTTTGAACTGAATTCAAATGTATCCTAAAGAGAAATTTACTCCTTCGGTACATAGGATTTTGGCTCATGGCAAAGATTTGATTGAGTATCAGTGCTTGCCAATTGGAGTGCTGTCTAAAGAAGCCCAGGAATATAAAAACAAAGACTATAAAAAGTTTAGATATGCAAATATTTGCAAGATATCTCGGATTAGACAGATTGAAGACCTCCTTAATATGCTGGCAGCCTATTCAGATCCACTTATTTCAGCGCTTAGATACGTAAGATCGCGATGGGATTTGAAAGAAAGAAATTATATTCAGAAATAATAAGTTTGTTGGATATTAATCCCACTGTTGATGAATATTTTGAGCAAAATCAAGAATAAAAAATGCAGTAAGCTACAGTAGAGCATGCTCGACAGTAGGAGACCCAGTACTTTTTGAGTGCAAACCGTTCACTATAGATTGTTCTTCAATGTTGCGTACCATTCAATAGATGGCACCACTACGAAGATAAGTTAAAAGTTAATAAACGCAGAGGTCGCTAGCGTGTCTTCTTCTTCCTTTTGCCCGTAACATTGTTTGTTGAATAACTTCCGTGTTTATTAGAGTTGGGTCGTTTCGTTCTGAATAAGTTCAATTGAACGGGTCATCAAAATGAACGAATGAACTTATTCAGTACTTCATGAACTATTTCGTTCATTTTCTTCAATTGATCCGTTTTTGATGAACGAATCTTTCTTTAACTTACTCAGCCCTGAAGTCGGTTAAATCTTTTTAAAGCGTTGCACTTTGTTAAGTTTTTATTAATAAAATAAAATGTCGAAAAGAAAGCGAAGTGATGTTTGGAATCACTTTATTGGAAGTGGGGTTGGAAAGACCGGCAAATGAGTTTATTGAAAGTCAGAGCTAAGTATTGCTGGAGGCTCCCAGAGCAATTTGGCGCGCCATCTTAAGCTAAAGCACCCTACCCACAAGCTCTTTGGTTTCAGTTGGTGGCCAGCAAATGATAACACATTTTATTAGTTTTGGACTATAGTGTATATTATATGTACCAAAAATCAAAAGGCTAGAAATAAAGGGGCTCTTGTAATTCGACTGCGAAATTTTGTATTTCAATTTCCGGGGGCAGTTGGGGGCGTGGCAAAAATCTAAAGCAAACTTGATCAATGCAAGATATAGATGAACCTACATGCCAAATTTGGTGTCTCTAGCTCTTAAAGTGTCTCTCACATAAAAGTGACAGACAGACAAACGGACATGGTTATATCGACTCGGCTGTTGACGCTGATCAAGAATATATATACTTTATGGGGTCTGCCACGCCTCCTTCTACCTGTTACGCACATTTTTTTGCACAAACGTAATAGACCCATTTGTACTTTTTTAAAGTACTGGGTCTAAAAAAATATATTTATTAAATTGTTGTGTTTATGAAATTACTTTTCAAATATAAAACTGTTAATTTTAAAAGTTAATTGGAATAAACATAACGTAAAATACGCAAATCAAATAGTAGTCAACTTTAACCGCCAAGCTTAAAACACCCTGTAGGCCTATCACCCTGGGTATTCATTTTAAAGCTTAAGACCTTCTCTATAAAAGGTTTCTTAAATTTTGCAAATATCTAAAGTGGTTCAAAAGATATGAATTTCGCAATGCTAACCGCCCTAATTTCCCCACTGTGCTAAAAAAAAAGAACTTTAAGATAAAGCGTAGCGTAATTTTATTTTTTTTAAATTTTTTTCAGCTAAAAATTACTGTTAAGAAACTTGACTTTTTTCAGTTAAAAAGTCATATCTCTTGAACTAATAAATATGTTCTCCAAATTTAAAAATCATGTAACAGTAAACACCTTGAGCTTTAAAAACAAGGGGTCAAACAGGGTGCTGCGAATACAAGGTGCTTTAATATAAATAACCAAAGATAAATTTCCAGCTGAGTAAACGCCAGACTAGGCAACAGTTAAAAAAAACTAATGTAGCAGTTGTTCGTAGTTGACCTGCACCATTTTTCCTTTGAGCTTGCAACTTTGATCTCAAATATCTCGCTTATCACAAAAAAGAGCACGCCTATCCTTTGCGAACATGTTCAGGAAGGACTATTTTTTTTTTTTTTTATTTATTAAAGTTTACCATAAAATAGAAAAATATCCAAAGTTTAAGAATAAAAAAAAAATCATCCCTTGGAAATTGTTTAAGAGACAGCGCCCACAAATGGCACCAAAAACAAAAAATTTTACCGTACGCATCAGTTCACAATGAAATCCAAACTTTGAACGTTCATTGTGCAGCCCATATTAAACCTTAAATTAGAAATTAAACAGATTTGGATAGACAATTTAATCTTTTTTGACGAGGCTTCACTCAATTATTTGGAATCCTAAAATCAGTTTCTGAATTAATCTACAGTTTTCCGAAAAATACCACACTGTGCGCCGTTCGGAAAGCCGTAAAAAGAGGCAGCCCCCCAAGAACAGGATGAATCTTCAATAAGTCACAATAGTTTAGATATTGCATCTAAAGCTAGGTACACACGATGCAAACAATTTGCAGCAAGTTGATTGCTGCAATCAAATTTGCACGTATAAACACGAGTGCAACCATTTTTCTGCAAACAAAGAGCTTGCAAAATTTTTTTGCTGAAATATTTTTTGCTCGTCGTCTGTATACATAATTTTACCGTTATCTTGGTTGCGTCAGTTGCTTGCTTGTTTGCATGAGCTGTTTGCTTTCAGTCCCAATATTGCAGCAAGCAAAGCAACATGTGGGTTCGCGAGAAAACGATAAAATTAATTGAATTGTACGAGAATTATTCTGTTTTATGGGATGTCTCGTCAGCAGACTATCAAAATAGGCATAAAAAGCAAAATGCTTATCGCGAAATTGCTGAAAAATTAGACAAAAGTGATGATGAAATAAAAACAAAAATTCATCATTTGCGCACTCAATTTTTGCAAGAGGGGCGCAGAGTGAAGCAAAAAAGAGTGGCCAGGGTACATAGGACAACTATACCAGCAAATGGGAGATTTCGATGCGCTTAAATTTATTAAAAATGACGACGGAAATAATTATAAAATTCAAAATTTGGTAAGTAGTGCAATTTATTGAACATATCGTAGTAATTACTTATTTTATATATGTGTATATTGCCATGACACTTCACCATCAGGCAAAACAAAAAAATTTTTAAATTCTTCACGTATATCTTTTGCTTCAGTAGAGTTTTGCGTACTTCTTTGAATTGGTATGCAGTTTCCTTCTAACGTCAGATCGGTATGCCAAGTACCTGGTACCTCTTCTCCATCAACTTCATTGTCGAATGTTCCATTCGGAGCTTATTTTTGTTTTGACTCTTTCTTGGCCATCAACCAACTCTTGATTTTTGTGCCGACATAATATAAACACGTCGTTATTCCTTGACTTTCACAAAACAACAGAACTTGCAAATGAGTGTCACTTGCAAGCACTGCAAACAAAAAAATACAGTAAGCTACAGTGGAGCAAGCTCGACAGTAGGAGACCCAGTACTTTTTGAGTGCAAACCGTTCACTATTGATTGTTCTTCAATAATGCGTACCAAACAATAGATGGCGCCACTACGAAGTTAATAAACACAGAGGTCGCTAACGTCTCTTCTTCTTCCTTTTGCCTTTAACATTGTTAGTTGAATAACTTCCGTGTTTATCATCCGATTGGAATGAAATTTTCTAGACAGGTTTGGACCATAGTGTATATTATATATACCAATAATGAAGTCGCTAACATTAAAGGGGCTCCTTCAGTTCGACTTCGAAATTTTGTATTTCAATTTCCGGGGGCGGAGGGGGGCGTGGCAAAAATCAAAAACAAACTTGATCAATGGGAGATATATATGAACCTACATACCAAATTTGATGTCTCTAGCTGTTATAGTCTCTGAGATCTAGGTGTTCATATTTTCGAAATTTCGATCAGCCGTATACTATCCGTTTATTATCCGATCCGGATAAAACTTTCAGGACAGGATTGGACTATAAAGTTTATCATGTGTGAAAAAAATCATATCGCTATCATTCAAGGTGCTTTCGTTATTTGACTTTGAAATTTTGTTTCAAATTTACGGGGGCGGAGGGGGGCGTGGCAAAATTCTAAAACAATCTTCATCAATGCGATATACAGATGAACCTTCATGCCAAATTTGGTGGCTCTAGCTCTTATAGTCTCTGAGATATAGGTGTTCAAAAAAGGGACAGACAGACGGACAGACGGACATGGCTATATCGACTCGGCTGTTGATGCTGATCAAGAATATATATACTTTATGGGGTCTGCCACGCCTCCTTCTGCCTGTAACGCACATTTGCACAAACGTAATAGACCCATTTGTACTTTTTTAAAGTACTGGGTCTAATAACAAAGGGTATACTGGGAGGCATGGCAGACTCCATAAAGTATAAACACATATTATTGAAATTATCAACAGCCAAATTTGTATTAATATGTACAAAGCGTATTTAAGCTGACAATGAGATCGAATTGTATTTGAAATAATCTTTTGAAATATGTATGTGCCTATTTTAAATCTAAATTATTTATTTTTATTCGATTGTTTTTTATTTATTTTTATGATTGATTAGATTTGTTAAAGAAATATGAATATTCCAGGGAATGAAACCGAAACGAATTTCGGTTCCGGTTCCGGTGCGTACCGAAACGAGTATTTCGGTAAAAGGTTCTATTTCGGTTTTGTCCTTTCGGCTCCGGTTCTCGTATCGGTCCATACGGCAGAGTAATTTTTAAAAATTTTAAAATGTAAAGAAAATCTAATTTTATCAACAAATATTTGTGTATGTATAAACGTACAAATGCATGCATTTTAGCATGTTAAGTCTTACATATAATTCGAGAATTTTTTTTATAGTGCAAAACCATGTTCGTACGAAAAATAAATAAAAAAAATACAGTAAGCTACAGTGGAGCAAGCTCGACAGTAGGAGACCCAGTACTTTTTGAGTGCAAACCGTTCACTATTGATTGTTCTTCAATAATGCGTACCAAACAATAGATGGCGCCACTGCGAAATTAATAAACATAGAGGTCGCTAACGTCTCTTCTTCTTCCTTTTGCCTTTAACATTGTTAGTTAAATAACTTCCGTGTTTATCATCCGATTGGAATGAAATTTTCTGGACAGGTTTGGACCATAGTGTATATTATATATACCAATAATGAAGTCGCTAACATTAAAGGGGCTCCTTCAGTTCGACTTCGAAATTTTGTATTTCAATTTCCGGGGGCGGAGGGGGCGTGGCAAAAATCTAAAACAAACTTGATCAATGGGAGATATAGATGAACCTACATACCAAATTTGATGTCTCTAGCTGTTATAGTCTCTGAGATCTAGGTGTTCATATTTTCGAAATTTCGATCAGCCGTATTCTATCCGTTTATTATCCGATCCGGATAAAACTTTCAGGACAGGATTGGATTATAAAGTTTATCATGTGTGAAAAAAATCATGTCGCTAGCATTAAAGGTGCTTTCGTTATTCAACTTTGAAATTTTGTTTCAAATTTACGGGGGCGGAGGGGGGCGTGGCAAAATTCTAAAACAAACTTCATCAATGCGATATACAGATGAACCTTCATGCCAAATTTGCTGGCTCTAGCTCTTATAGTCTCTGAGATATAGGTGTTCAAAAAAGGGACAGACAGGCGGACAGACGGACAGACGGACATTGCTATATCGACTCGGCTGTTGATGCTGATCAAGAATATATATACTTTATGGGGTCTGCCACGCCTCCTTCTGCCTGTTACGCACATTTTTTTTGCACAAACTTAATAGACCCATTTGTACTTTTTAAAGTACTGGGTCTAATGAAAACACATGTAGACATTAACGCAATATATTGCACGAAATAGCCATGCAAAAGTTTGCGTGCAAAACAAAATTTGATTTCTGCAAGAAATTCTCGTGCAATATTTGCATTGGTGTGAACATTTGTGCAAACTTTTGCTGCAAATTATTTTCAACTTGCTGCAAATTGCTTGCATCATGTGTACCTAGCTTAAAACAAAATTGTCGAATATTTATTTAGTAGATAATAGTATTCGTTTTAAGTCTTATCATGAAAAATTAAGGATATATTTAGATGTCAAGAAAATAATTTTTCTGAAGAGTCATTTGCGAAAAGGAGAAATACTCATCGTAGGCGTAAGCATATTGCAATTTTGAAGCAAAAAGGAAATTGGTTGTGTCTACGGTTTTTCAATACCGCAAAGACATGCATAGTTACGCAACAGTGTCATTCCTGGACCTTGAAAAACCAGGCTTACTGGACATATAGGTTCGAGTTTAGCTAAATTATATTTTACAAAGTATCAGCAGTATAAAACAATAAATTTGCAAGTAAGAACTGCAGATGGTAAACGTCTTCAACTGATAGGTACATTACGCATTAGTACGACGTACATATAACGGCGCAGATAAAAATATGGAATTGTATATAGTATAGTATAGTCCAATTTGGCGAATTTTTAATTTAGCCCCATGCATCATAGGCATCATGAAGACAAAAAATATCAGATAAAGAGTTCAATCTGGGAAATTTGGTTATTAATTTGTTTCCAAACTATGATACACACGGTTTAGGTAGCACGTCTTTAATTAAGCACCATATTGAGGTGGGAGCAGCGAAGCCAGTTAAGCAACGACATAATCTAGTTAGTTCAGCGGTGGAGAAATTGGTGTACGCTGAGATAGATCGAATGTTGCAATTATGTGTAACCGAGCCTTCAAAAAGTCCTTTGAGTTCCCCTATGCGCTCGGTAATCAAGCCAAATAAGGTTAGCTTGTGTTTGGAAGCTCGGAGGGTAAATGATGTTACAGAAAAGGATGCATATCCTTTGCATAACTTCGATGGCATTTTCTCTAGGCTCCCAAAAGCAAACGTGATCAGCAAGCTTGATTTAAAGGACACTTATGTTCAAATTTAGTTATCAGACCATTCAAAACCCTTAACTGCATTCACCGTGCCGGGCAGACCTCTTTCTCAGTTTAGAGTAATGCCATTCTGCCTGTGCAACGCACCCTCTACAATGTGCAGGTTAATGGATGAATAAGTTTCATCTGATTTGAGGCATTGTGTGTTCGGCTATATTGATGATTTGGTTATTGTGTTTGAAATTTTTTCAGAACATCTTTCAGTTTTGGTAAGATTGGCAGAGCAGTTCAAGAAAGCTAACTTAACCTTGAGTCTGGCTAAAAACCACTTTTGTGTTAAATAAATCGGATATTAAGGTTTTATTATCGGATGCGGAGTAGTATCTACAGACCCTTCTAAGGTTTCGTGTATTCGAAATTGGCCAACGCCAAAAAATATTATGCAAAATTCGCTAAAGAAACCTTTCCCATTACCGAAGTTCTGTCTACCAAAAAGATTTTTAAATGGTCAGACGAGGCTCAATTCGCCATGGATAGATTGAAAGGTTTATTGACATCCACTCAGGTCTTGCACAATCTGAATATCTCGGAAATATTCTATCTGAATTGTGACGCAAGTAATTTCGGAAGCCGTTTTAGTACAGTTAGGTGACAACAATGAAGAAAGGCCAATAGCTTTTGTGTCCAAAAAACTATCAAAATCCCAAAGGAATTAAAGTGCCACAGGGCGTGAGCGCCTGGCTGTAATTTTAGCAATCGAGAAGTTCAGGTGTTACGTGGAGCTTCAAGAATTTGAAGTGGTAACAGACCACTCTAGCTTAGTCTGTTTAAAAAGCCAGCAGAATGTATCCGGTAGGCTCGCCAGGTGGATATTTAGACTACAATCTTTTAAATTCATGTAGAGGTAGTGATCAAATAGTGCCTGAAGCTATATCCTGCATTAATGATGATCTTGATGGGTTAGAATTGGAAGGACCTCAAGTAGAGGTCGATTTGACAGGCGCATGATAATGTTTTCTCAGCACACGGAGGCATGCAAAATACGATCGACCGCTTGCGTCGAAACGTATTTTGGCCAGGCCTTTCCAAGGATGTGCGAGAACATATTCGAGACTGTGATACATCCAAATATGATTCTTCGTCCTCCAATAGGAGAACAAAGCGTGTCCTGTCGGCCCTTTCAACGGTTAGGTCCATACCCGAGGATCAAAAAAGGGCATATTGGATTATTCATTGTTCTCGATCATTTTAGTCGTTACCATTGGCTGTGTCCATTAAAAAAGTTCACCACGGAGTCCATCACCAAATTTTTGCTACATGACATATTTCACTGCTTTGGTGTCCCTGAGATCGTTATTACTGACAACGGTTCCCAGTTTAAGGCTAAGGAGTTTGCAGCTTTTATGACTGAGCTTGGCATCCGACACATGTTTACAGCTTTGTATTCTCCCCAAAGTAATGCCGCGGAAAGAGTCAATCGTTTTTTGCTTGCTGCCATTAGGTCTTATATTAGCTTAGATCAAAGAGAATGGGACACATAGCTCTTCGCTCTACCAATCGCTTGGTTGTTCGCCTTACAAAGCTTTGTTTTGCCTCGACATGATAACTCATGGAGAGGATTCTAAACTTTTGAAAACATTGTTAAAGGATCCAATGTTATTAGCCCGTGAAGATACTTTAGCTTTGGGGAAAAATGCATATGACCGGAACGTGAATCAGTACATATAATCAACAATCGCAAATGTCTTTTATAGAGTCGGCCAAGAGGTAATTTTAAAAACAAATTCTTTGTAAGTAAATTTTGCATTTTTGAAAAAATATTAAAACCTAAAAAGACCTTATTTGGGTTAATTTTTTATAATTTGGCGCCCAGGTATTACAGTTTTAGTTAAGACTCAAACCAATGGGTTCCCATATTGCCCAGCTGACTGAAACTCCAAAATGCAGCCTTGAGTTGTCAATGTAGTTGAGTTGAAAATGCAGCCTTGAGTTCAGATGTCAACAACATTTTTGGGCCTTCTGCCTCTTCCAAGAAGTTTCCGTCTTTCCAATTTGAAGATCTGGACCCATAAATCGCATCGTTGCGCAAATATATAAAGAACAAAACTTTGAAGATTTTTTTGTGGTCCAAATTTGTTAATCAGTGTCTTGCGTAGCCATCCATTGGCTGAGGATTTAAATTCCTACTATAAATTGACTGATTCGCGGCTACACGGCCATGCAGTTGTTAGAATTCTCGTCAAACATCTGTCATATAAATGCCCAAAGCTTAACCAAAAAGATGGATGAATTTAGATATTTATTTGATAATTCACATGTTGATGTTGCTTGTGTATCTGAAACGTGGTTTGTGTCTAGTTAATTGGAACTGATTGTTATTATGTTTTTCCTTCTGATAGGATAAGTCATGGTGGGGGATTTGCAATATTCGTAAATAAAAGATTCAAGCCGTAGGTAATTTGGAAACAGCCTGTCGATTCTCTTAAACGCTCGTAAGAAATTTCTTCTCGGCTGTGTATATCGACCTAACAGATTTTAGCGATTTTATCATCCCTAACCCTTTATTATATTGACATTATCATTGCTGGAGACCTAAATAGCAACATGTTGTGTGAACGTCACGTCTCAAACAGCTCTGGGGCTCTTGGCCTAAATCTAGTAAATTCATTCATTCCTACACATTATTATGATACTACTGACACCAATCTTGACGTATTCCTTGTAAGTGATAAAAAAATTTCCTTCTCTACGATCAAGTCTCCGTCCCAGTTTTTTCTAAGTATGACCCCATATTTATGACTTACGACTTTACGCCTGACTGTACTATAAACTCTATTTCCTATAATGACTTAAAGCGTATTAATAAAATTTGGCTCGATATTGAGTATAATGCCTGTGACTGGAGTAGAATATATTTGCTTACCTCAGCTGTCTTACAGCTAAGTTTAATGAGCACCTGTACGTCGACGCAATAACTTTAAATCACAGCACAAACCCTGGTTTAAACACGAAATAAAAAATTTTAATGAGCAATACCAACTTTTCAAGAGAAGTGTGGGCCGCTCATTAAGTCTGCAAAGAAGACTTACTACTCCGTCTACCTTCCGCAGTGCAATAAATACTAGTCAAACTTGGAGTCAAATTCCTAGTCTTGGTATTGCGAAACAGAAACCAACACATAATATTAATACTTTTATTAACGAGCTAAATAGAAAATTTGTGCAGACATCAGTACCTGAAGTAACAGTCAGTCCTCCTACAATAACTGTGATAATAGTTTTAGTTTTGCGTGTATATGTATGAATGATGTCCTTTTGTCGATCCGTAATGTTAAGTCCAATGCGACTGGTCTTGACGAAATAACTCCAAAGCTTTTAAAAATACCAAAACTGCTCCCGTTTTTACACATATTGTTAACACCATTTTAACGACGCGCAGTGGGGAAATTAGGGCGGTTGGCATTGCAAAAATCATATCTTTTGAACCACTTTAGATATTTCCAAAATTTAAAAGCCTTTTATAGAGGAGGTATTAAGCTTTAAAATGAATGCTCAGGCACTATGGGGAACTTGATGAGTATAGATCATAATTTACTCAATATTAGAAATACACGACCAAAACAAGCAACACATAAGTAGCTATATAGTACAAATCTGAATAAGTAACATACATTTCAAATTTTTGACTTTTACGTTATTTTGTTGGAGAATTATTAATTTGAAAATGCACTGCAAAATTAAGCGTTATAAAAGCACGTGGTGATTGGTTGCTAGAGCTGCGAAAAAATCGATTCCAACATCGATACTATTGATTCTTTTGGTTTCGGGAAAACATCGATACCGTTTTGGGAGAATCGATGTATCGTCGCAGCGCATTTTCAGTAGCTCTGCGTCAATCGTTACGGACAGGCGCACAGCGCTTAAACAAAAAACGGTTAATAATCTTAATTTTACCAGCAAAAAATCAATGGATTTTGGGCGATTAGCTGAATTTGTATTTTCTGTTGTGTTATATTTGTCATATGATCTCTTGAATTGATCTCCATCTTATTTTTTTAATATATAAATACATTTTTTCGATTAGATCGATTTAATCGATGTTTTTTCTAAAAGATCGAAAAAAATCGATGCACTGAGAATCAATTTTTCGCAGCTCTATTGGTTGCAACAGCTGACTTTTACAGCTGATATTTAACCCTCTAACAGGCAAAATTGAAATAATGGTTCGATCAAGCTGATAATTATTTTTTCAAGTAGAGATAGATTATATAAGCGTAAGTTTTTAATCTCGTTAGTTTTCGTTGATCGTAACAGAAGCTAGGTCATAAAACTGAAGACCGACTACAGACGGTCTTGTCGGTTTGAGTTTAAAAATTTTTGCTAGTGTACTGCAGTATGATTTTATGTGGTATGCGGAAAATCTTTATTGCCATGTAGTTATATTGTGTGAGATGTCGCACAATATGTCATTATTTGTGGTCGAGATCTCAAAAATCTTTTTTGTTGGCTTATCCTCTTAAGTTAGAATAATACATTGAGCAAAAATACTTTAAATTGTGACATTTTGCACTGTTTGAACCTTTTCTTTCCTTGCCTATATAACCAAATTGGTAATCGATATTGTATCAAATAATAGGAATACCAAAAACAGCTCATCTCACGATGGTTGGTATGCTGATCAACTGATACTTGACGACTGCTATTGAACAAACGCTTTTCTTCAAGGATACAAGTTCTCGAGTCAAAGTATTTTCTGCAAGGAAGCGCTTGCAAAGAATATTTGCATTAGCTAAGCTCATATTCAGAAAATGGTAGAAAAACCTAATCATATTATTTCTGCTCTTCATTTTAACGGCCCATAAGGCCGTCTATCAATTCGACTCCTCTCATGTGAGCATTGTATTCCTTAAAGTATTCTGTGCAACTGATTTCCTAGCAATCCTATCAATTTATTTTCCCTATCATATCGAGGTGGTTTAACTTTTTCATTATTAGGATTGGCTTCAATTCCAACCAATTTCGTTAGTGATATACTGACACATACATCAAATTTCCGATGTAATGAACTATTTTAGTGTTGTGTTTTAAACAGGGAATGAAACCGTAACCGGAACCGGAACCGTTAACCGAAATTAACCGTTTCAAATTAACTTTTAAAAATAAAAGTTTTATAATTGTAAAGTAATTTCATTAACACAATACTTTAAAAAATATTTTTTTTATTCTTGATTTTGTTCAAAGTATGCATTAACATTGGGATTATTATTCAATAGACTTATTACTTCGGAACTATAATTTCTTTCTTGCAGTTCCTTCTCGATCTCACATATCTAAGCGTTGAAATAAGTGGATCTGAAGAGGCTGGCGGCATATTAAAGAGGTCTTTAATCTGTCTATTCCGGGATCTCTTGCAAGTATTTGCATATCTAAACATTTTATAGTCTTTGTTTTTACATTCCTGGGCTTTTTTAGACTGCTCTCCAATTGATAAGCACTGATACTCATACCGTAGGAGTAAACTTCTGCTTAGGATACATTTAAATTCAGTTCAATGACAAATTACGAGATCATACCTAGTTTATTTATTACTAGGGGATAGCCCCTGCTCGCTTTGCTCGCCAACCCCCGGCTCGCTACGCTCGCTGAAATCTCGTGGAAAAATGTGGAGTGAAAATAGGAAACATTTCTCACAGCTATAGCCAGACCTTATGTCATTTCTAATTAGATATCGGGAATTGTAAATTCAATTTTTCCCTATAGTTGGACTTAAGATAATAGTAATAAGTAGTACTTTATATAATATAGAGAATTTACATTTTCGCTGCTCGCTGTTTTAAAGTTTTCGCTGCAATTGGATTATGGCAGCAAGAGCGAGTAACAGTGCCATATACTGAAAATTGATTTTGAAAGTCGCAACACTAATGAATCGTAATCGTTTGGTTGAGATATCTCAAAAAATAACAAAGATCTTCATACAAAGTTTTAATTTGCATCTGGTTGTTCCTATGGAAGCTATATGATATAGTGGTCCGATCTTGACCAAATTTTCTCAGGATGTAGCAGTGAGTAAGAAATACATAATCTGTGAGTTTGGTTGAGATATCTCAAAAAATAACAAAGATATTCATACAAAGTTTTAATTTGCATCTGGTTGTTCCTATGGCAGCTATATGATATAGTGGCCCGATCTTGACCAAATTTTCTCAGGATGTAGCAGTGAGTAAGAAATACATAATCTGTGAGTTTGGTTAAGATAGCTCAAAAAACAAAACAAAATTTCATACTAAGCAATTTTGACCTTTGACCCCCCATTTTAGCCCTTTCCAGTGGGGATATCAAAAAATCCCGTCTTATTGCACGATAATTATGTCTCAGCTATGTTGTGTAAAAATTTCATCTCAATATCTTGAACCGTTTGGCCTACAGCGTGATGACTCAGTGAGTCAGTCAGTCAGTCAGGACAAAGAGTTTTATATATATAGATGTGTGTACTTTTACCTGTCAAATTCCCCAAAGTGGTACAAGACCTATTTAAAAAAAACCTTTTAAAATGTAATAAACAAGTACACTTTAAAATAACTCATTATATCGCAATATTGATAAACAGGCACAGCGGGAACGTATGTTTAATGAATTTCGTTATTTTTTTTCCATCAGCCTGCCACGCGCTTTTATGTGATGTTGCATCAGTTTTATTCATTTAACTTGTAAACGGGCAGCCAAAGGTATTTAATTTAAGTAGTTAGAGTAATATTTACTTAAGCTGCTTACAAAATTTGGCCCAAAAGTTCGTAAAAGCTTGGAAGTTACATTCTACCAAAGTTAAAAAATAGCCTTATTTTTGTGTACTTTTATTACTTTTCTGGTATAACAAGTAAATGTGCGAAGAATTTTTTGTTTAAATCAGTTGCACAATTTGCAATTTATTTTCAAAGTAGGTAGTTTTGGTAAAAAATTTTACATTTGTGCACGACCACGAAAATAGGTCAATTTTGAGAGGCTGTACGGCTTACAATTTTTATCTGATTTTAAAATACTTTCGGATTCTTAATCTGTGGAGAATTCTCTAACGGATGCATAATTACTTGTATGATTGCTTTCATCGAAAACATGATTTTTGCAACGCGACACGCCCTAAAATCCCCACTGATACATACTTTTAAGAAACTTTATATACCCGTACAGGGTTTATATAGACTGAATACAAAAACCGGCTTACAATAGCGAATGGCTGGGCAAAGTGTGATACGTATACGTACAGCTCTAGTGATTCAAATAGCACCAAAAACAGAAAGTGTTTTTCGAGGGGATTATTGATTATATACATGCTTTGTGGATACTTATTCTGCGCAAATTTTCAAGAAGTAGAATTGATAACATAGAGTATCGAAAATATTTTAGTTAATTATTGAATATTTTAGAATATATTTGGAAAAATACGTTGGAACTGAAGAATAAGCTCGGTAACGACTAAGTG